>JAPDNY010000006.1:30762975-31424096 GCA_029375565.1 Gekko gecko
TGTGCAAAACTGGAAAGGCAGTGTCATATAACAGAGCACTGAACTTGAGTTCAAATTGTTACTTACCCATGAACAGGGCCGGCTCGCATGCTAGGCGAGCTAAGCATTCGCCTAGAGCACGCCGGCCATAGGGGTGCCAAACTGTGCCCGCCCCCTGCGAAAAGCCCCCCAGCCTGTGAAGAGTGTCCCGACAGGGCATAGGAGGCGGCAGCGAAGCTTTCCCGTCCTCCCCCTTGGGGGGGAGAGGAGGTGGGGGCCGTGGCCACAGCCGCCAGCAAAGAACACCTCGGCAGGGCTCAGGAGGCAGTGGCGGACGTTGCCTGCCCTTCCCCTCCCCCCTTGGGGGGGAGAGGAGGCGGGGGCGGCAGCTCTTCCCTGCCTCTTCCCTGGTTTGCCTGGGCACCCTGCAGCTGCGGGGTGTGCAGGCCAGCGGCACTTAGAGGGAAGAGATAGGGGTTTAAACCCCCACCTCTTCCCTGGCTTGGCTGGGTGCCCCGCAGCTGTGAGGCACGTAGGGCAGCAGTGCTTAGAGGGAAGAGATGGGGGTTTAACCCTCCGCCTCTTCTCTGGCTTGCCTGGGCACCCCACAGCCACGGGTCATGCAGGCAAGCCGCGCTTAGAGGGAAGAGACGGGGATTTAAACCCCCGCCTCTTCCCTGGCTTGCCCGCGCCACCCCCCTGTCTCCAGGCCCCACCAGGAGGTTGGCATCGCTGGGGGGGGTTGGGCCACAAGCTGGCCTAGGGCACCCAGACACCACAGGCCGGCCCTGTCATGAAGGTCATTATGTGACCCTGTGAAACTCACTCTCTTTCATGGCTGTTTGTGAGGATAAAATACAATAGAACATATGAACTAGAACAAGTGGGAGACTGCAAGGACTTGTAGGGGTCACTACATTTTACCCTTTATCTCCTTCCCCATGCTACATCCTCTTGCTCACCTCCGGGTAGCCCTCGTATCCTTCATTTTCCTTGCTTCTTTCTCTCCTTCCCACTCACCAACCAACCTTTCTTTTCTCCCCCTTCCCAGTCTTCAGCTTACTTAATATTTATTTGCTTAATTTATATCCCGGCTGTCTCCCCAAAGGCGACCCAAAGCAGCTGACATCATTCTCCTCTCCTTCATTTTAACCTCACATCAACCATGTGAGATAGAACAAGATGAAAGTATGTGACTGGCCAAAGGTAAATCCAGCAAATTTCTATGGCTGAGTGAGGATTCAAACCAGGGTTTCTCAGGTCCTGGTCTAACACTCTAACCATTGCACCACATTGGCTCTTAGCTTTCTTTCCTTCCCTCCCCTAGGCAACTTGCAGAAGTCATGTGGTATAAAGTTGCTCAGGTGACTTGTGCGGTGACGACTGCTGAGTCCAGCCAATTCACACAAGTCATGTGGAGGTGGCTGCTTTGCTGAGGTGAAGTTGTGTGACATCAGGTTGCCCGGCAGCCAATGCTCCCTCTAAGCTGTGGAGTCTTGTGAGCAAAAATTCAACTTTGTGAGCTCCTGGCCTCAAAGCTGTGAGCAAGCGATTTGGCTACTGCATAAATCAGTTTGCTCTGGAGACATCCTTCCTGAGCTAAGGCAAAAATGTGTGAGCCGGCAGCTCAAAAACTGTGAGCTAGCTCACTCTAACTCAGCTTAGAGGGAACACTGCTGGCAGACACTGCTGCACCTGCGTGAGTCACACAAACTGCATTGTAGCAAGTTGTCCAGAGGTTGCTGCTGGACTTCGCCCCAACAAGTTCCTCTTCTAAGGCCCAAGGAAGGAGAGCAAATGCAAGGCCCTGGAAAAGGCTCTCCACCCTGCTTTTACTGACAGAAATCAAAGTCTGAATGCTAGCAATATTGTTGTTTTTGCATAATAACCCCCAATTGGCCACTGAGATCTGCTTCATTCAAGGTACTCCTTTTATTTGGGTTTTTTCTGCCCTCCTTTAAAAATTTTTTTAGATCTCTCTGAAAACCTGGAGCTTTTGCAGGTTTGTAGAAAGATCTGCCTTATCTGTTCATGATTACTGTCCTGTCTATACACGGAGCCATGTAGAGAATTAAATACATTGATAACTGCTTTCTGTTGACCCTTGGTAGAAGAGGCAAATACAAATACAATGCCAGAAAATAGGTTTTACATAGGGTTGCCAACTCCAGTTTGGAAAATACCTGGGGATTTTGGGAGTGGAGCCTGACGAGGGTAGTGTTTGGGGAGAGGAGGGACTTCAGTGGGATATAATGTCACATTGCCATTTTCTCTAGGTGAACTGATCTCTGTCACCCAGAGGTCAGTTGCAATCCCAGGAGATCTCCAGCCACCACCTGGAAGCTGGTAACCCTATTTCATCTTCCATTTTTGGTGCAGCTCCTTGTTGGGACTGCGCTTGCACAGACCAGTTGTGGAATTATTTTTTCCAGCTTAAAGCTAGTGTGGGGCACCCCTCCCCTTCTGGATCCGATATGGTGGCTTTTCCCTCCCAAGCTCCAGAGGCAGGTACACCCCCTTCCCTCAGTTCCTTTTTTGCTGCTGCGTGAATAGGAACATTTCAGTTAGCTTGCTCTTCTTGGTAAAATAAGGCATTTTCTTCCTTTTTCTTTGGACCAGTTGTTCCCTGGTGGGGATCTTTGGCAACGTGAGGCAACTCTCATTGGTCTACTCGATGGTCTTCCAGTGCTTACTGCTTGTGGTGCCCAGTTATGGTGACCAGGGTGCTCTTAAAAAAAAATACACAAATTGCAGGACCAAGATGACTTGTATTGATGAACACAAGCTCTGTCTCATGTGTCTCGGGGAGTCTCATAATGTAGGCACTTGTGCCATCTTTCAGTGCTTCATGCCCAAGGTACATTCCAATAGGGTGTCCCTCCCGACTAAAAGTTGTGTTATGGGAGTAGGCTCTATCAGCTTTGGTCCTGTCCAGATTAGTTCCTAGATTGGAACCTCCCTCCTCAAGCTGGATAAACTAGTCAGTTCTGGCGCTGGAGTCCCATTCTGGCCTGCTGTCCATATGATCAGTCCTGGCAGTCTCGACTACTCCCAAGCAGCCAAAAAGAGAGCTGCATCTGTCACATCTGCTGTGGAATTGAGGCATCATAGATTCCCAGCACCGACTTCCTCGGTTCTAACCTTTTCCTGTTTGGAACCGCCATCTAAGAAACACAAAAAATCAAGACATAAAGAGAAGGTTGGCTCCTCTTCCAAGCATGGCAAGCTTCATTCACCCTCTCCAAGGCTATCTTCCAAGGAGCAGAATGTGCTCCCTCTCCACATTTTGGCACTCCTGATAGCTCCCTTTCCAAAGCTGAGGAGGAACAATCTAGCATCCCAGCAGGTTAGCTAGTGTGGCTCGACCCAACACCACTTCTTTCTTGGCAGCAGGCTTTGTCAGTGCCACTCCTTTTATATATCTCCAATGTATTTAAAGCAGCAACCTGATCATCATTTTCAACTGTGTCAACCCCTCCCTGTGTTGGGCTCCAGGCCCACTGACAACTTTACACATGCTGACGCCCACTCCACTTTTTTACCATTGATGTCTCCATGCCATGAGGCAGATGAGGATGTGGCTGTGGCATCTTGTTACAGTTCTGAAAGTGCATCCAAACCATCTCCGAATGACAGAGTAGGGGATTTGACCCCAGTGACCTCAAGTGAGGGCCTTTGCCTCTCTGGTGAGCAGATGTTGAGAATGGCCAAGGCTCTGGATGTCAACATTGTCACATCAAATAATAGGCCAAAAGATAAAAAATTGAGTCACCTCTGCCCTCATTCTCCTGATATAGTGGCGTTTCTGTATTTCAGAGGGCCTTGCAAGCCTGATGGCTCTGATTTGGCAGAAGCCATCCTCTACTCTGGTTGCTTCTCTCAGGATCAAAAATTTATGTAAGATCAAGCAAGGTTCATGCAGATTCCTGACTATCCATCCACCTCCCTCTTTGCTAGTCACAGAGGACTTGCAGGTGCATCACAGACCTGGCCAATGCTCCCCTCCTGGAGACAGGGAATGCTGGTGCCTAGATTCTTTAGGACATAAATTTTATTTGTCTGCAGCTCTCAACTTCTGAGTGGCAAGCTATCAAGTGATTATGGGCAGTTAGCTCTTCCTTTGGGAAAATCTGTCCCAGTTCTTGGATGTCATCCCTGAAGAACCTAGATCATTGGCCAAGTTGATCCAATTGGAAGTGATGAAGCTTTCCAAGCAGGACATAAATGTGGGCAGACATGTGGCTGAAGTAGCCAGGTCCATGGCTTCTGTGGTGGTTCTGAGAAGACATTCCTGGCTGCGTACAACTACCCTCTTGCTGGAGACATGCTGGCAGGTCATGTACCTTTCCATTGAGGGATCAACCCTCTTCTCTCATATCACCAACAAATTTTTATCAGCCATTAAGAAAAAAACATCAAATTGGTTAGTCCTTGGGTATCTTCTCTTCTCATGCTCCACAACTGCACTTCTTTCTGAGGCAGTGTGGGTTTGCTACTCCCTTTTACAAGGGGCAGAGGCATCTGCACTACACGTATCTCCAGTCTCTGTACCAGTTTTCCCATTTCACAAGAGGAAGAATGCCCCAAGACCTAGGTCAGCAAGCCAGTAAACCCCCCAGAGGTAGCACAGCCAACAGATACTAAAATTCTGACTATCCATTCAGGTTCCTACAGAACCTCTAGTTTTAGAGATAGACTAGCTCAGTTTTACAAAGCATGGCAATTCATATGCTCTGATAGTTGGGTTTTGTCTATAGCTCTTAGTGGTTACATGTTAAAGTTTGTCTCCCTCCCCACTATCACCATGTTCTAAAAGTGGGAAGTGTTTCCACAGGCTTGCAATCATGTGATTTCCACTCCAGATCTTTTGTTGTTGACAAAAAAGATGAAGGCCATAGGCTGATACTCAGCTTAAGAGAATTAAATCAGTTTCTTAAGGTTTCCAAGTTTAGAATGGTTTCTCTGTTGTCCGTAATTGAGTTTCTTACTCCTGATTCCTGGTTTGTGGTCCTAGACCTTAAGGACATGTACTATTCACCCCTCACACAGAAAGTACCTCTATTTTAGACAGGGGTCAGAAATTTTTCAATACACTGCTCTGCCCTTCAACCTCACAACCTGTCCTAGAGTTTTCACAGAGTACATGGTGGTGGTGGTGGTGGCTCATTTAAGAACCAAGGGCTGTACCATCTTCTCTTATTTGGACAATTGGCTTATTGTAGCATTTTCCCAAGAACTCTTGAGAATGCATGTAAGAGTAGTCCTCTCAACCTGTTTAGTGGTTAATTGGGAGAAATCTCAGAATCTTCCTATCAAGTTCAGTTCATTGGAGGGTTTTCTGAAGGGGCTGCTGAATGTCTCTGTTGCTGGTGCTTGCACAGCTGATAAAGCCCCCGTTTGAGCCCTTGGCCATGTGCCCATTGGCATTACTTTCAAGAAAAGCAGCCTTTCTAGTAGCAATTACTTTATCCAGGAGAGTGAGTGAGTGAATTAGTGACCCTCAGGATGGATTCCCTGTTTCTGAAATGTTTTAATGAGAGGTTTGTACTTCATCCCAGCTTGGACTTTCTTCTGAAGGTAGTCTCTAAATTTCACCTGGCACAGGAGATTGTGTTGCATTTTTCTTGGCTTCAGGCTGTAAACCTGAGAAGGCCCTGCACATGCTAGATGTTAGAAGGGCAGTGCTCTATTATTTTGACAAGACTAGGCCTTTTTGAGTAGATAAAGCACTCTTTGTATGTCTCTGGGGTCTTAAGAAGGGGAAGGCTGCCTCTTCCCAGTCTCTTTTCAGGTGGGTAGTAGCTTCCATCCGTTCTTGCTATGAGGTGGCTGGAGAACCCTACCCATTGAAAGTGAAGATGCACTCCATCAGGGCACAGGATTCTTCTGGCACATTCCATAGGACAGTCTTGCTCGTGGACATTTGCAAAGCTGCAATGTGGTCTGCGGAGGACACATTTGTGGAGCATTACACTTTGGACCTGCAAGCAAGGAAGGATGCAAATGTGGGCAAAGCAATTCTCCAGTCTCTCTTTCAGTGAGAGCATCACCCCACCTTCTCTGGTGAGTAGCCTTCTAATGGTCCCAATGTGGGGCTGCACTGAAGATAGAAGAAGAAGAAGAGGAGGAGGAGGAGGAGGAGATTGGATTTATACCCCGCCCTTCACTACCCAAAGGTGTCTCAGAGCAGCTTACAAACTCCTTTCCCTTTCCCTCCCCACAACAGACACCCTGTGAGGTAGGTGGGGCTGAGAGAGCTCTTGACAGAAACTGCTCTTTTTTCAAGAACAGCTCTTATCAGAACTATGGCTTACCCAAGGTCATCCAGCCAGGTGCAAGTGGAGGAGTGGGGAATCAAACCCGGTTCTCCCAGATTAGAGTCCACGCACTTAACCACTACACCAAACTGGCTAGATAGTAGATGAAAACACAGTTGCACTTACCTGTAACTATTGTTCATTGATGTCTTCTGTGCAGACACAAATTCCCTCCCTCCTGCCCCACTGTGAGCTCTCACATGGTTGCTGTTCTGCCCACGTGGGGGTTTGTGGCTGTCTTGCAGGAACTGAGGAAAGGGGCTTCTGCCTCTGGAGCATGTGACAGCTTGGGTGGAAAAAGCTGCCATGTCAGCTCCAGAAGGAGAGGAGTGCCACTGTGGTAGCTTTAACCTGGAAAAATTATTCCATGGCTAGCCTGCACGGGCCCAGTTCTGGTGTATGTCTGCGCAGAAGACATGGATGAATAACAGTTTCAAGTAAGTGCAACTCTGTTTTCTAGGGCACAAATTCCGATTCCTTTGGCTATAAGAAAAACAGAATATTCAGCTGCATAGGAATCATTGAAGGCCAGAGTGGGGAGGAGGACATGACTGGAAAGAAATATGGCCGGACCTGATGCAGTGCCACTGTCAGTGTACTGGATTCCTTCCATTCTTACTATGAGAGGATAAACAGAGGCTGGGAACAATGGTCATGATCTCAGGTGAAGTAACTGAACCAAATGCAACGGCCACCACAGAATTCCAGAAGGACACTTTGCCAATCAAGGCAAGGGAACAGAGGCAATTGGTTTTGGAGGCAATGGGTGTCTCCCCTGGTTGGGGGGCAGAGGGATAGACATCTACAATATGAAGGGAAGAGCATCCAGAGGCACAAGTAAGAAAAAGAAGGAGAAACAAGCTACTTACCTATAAGAAAGGACTGATACCACCTACTTACCTATCAATTGAGCCTGAGGTGAGTATATGTCCTTAGTGTAAGCCTGACCTGCAATAAAACAGGAAATTTTTGTGGCACTGAGGTGTTATATCAGGCTTCTCCTGTGAGGAACATGCAACAGCCAGTATTAAACCAAAAGAAAAGATAATGTGCAGCTGGGGATAACTAGTTGGAGATAGGGGTGCAGTTTGGAGATAACTAGCACTGGCTCATACAGATGTGTGGATCCCTTGGAGACTGACTTTGTTTCCTGAATTTAGATAAGCGTATTTTGATTATTTTGGATGCTCACAGGAGACTTAAAGGAGATATTCTATAAGAAAGGAATTATACATGGAAGGTTATTTTTTTTTTGTCCTGGAGAAAAATGGTGTTCATCTCCATATCATAGTATACATCAACTAGTATCAGATACCTTGAGTACAGATTTTTTTTCTTTGGGACTGAGCAAGAATCTTATGGGTAGAATTTTAAAAAGATAAAAATAGAAATGTATAGCCAACGACAATAAAAGAATATGCAAAACTGATGCAGATTGTGAGCTAAGTACAGAAACCAAATGACTAAAAAAGATCTATGTTCAGTTTCATATGCAGGAATTTTCTTGCACAAACTTTGGCTCAGATAATATAGGCAGAAAAAGACATTTCCAAGTAGATAACATGGAAGTGTTGATGTGGAATAGTTGGTAGAGGGCTCTTGTAGTATAGCGATTACAGAGTCAGACGCAGATCTGGGACAACCAGGTTTGAATCCCAGCTTTGCCAAAGAAACTTGCCAGGTGACCTTCTGCCTGCCATCACAATCTCTCAGCCTAATCTTTCCTTACAAGGTTGTTGTTGTGATGATTAAGTAGAGGAGGGGGAGAATGATATGAAAAGCTGCTTTGGGAGAAAAGAGTGATTTTTTTTAAAAGGATATCATGAAGATTAGTGGTACTACTTCTGATCTTTCTGCAATATTAGGCTGTTTTTACCTCACTCTCTATTGGAGAGAGGGCCACAGTAATAGAGGGCCACAGTAATACAAAACTTGAAGACAACAACAAAAGTAAGCAAATATTTTACAAGTAGTGGATCAAAACTCAAAGAATAATAAAGACATCAATAAATAAAGATGACAACCAAAAAGAAAAAGGGAAAAGGAAAAACAAAAACATAACAAGGAAAATATGTTGTCGAAGGCTTTCACAGCTGGAGTTTGTTAGTTGCTGTAGATTTTCCGGGGTGTGTGGCCGTGGCCTTGGCATTGTAGGACCTGACATTTCACCAGTAGCTGTGTCTGGCATCCTCAGAGGTATAAAACAGAAAGATGGAGTACTCTCTGTGTCAAGGATTGTCACAGACGCCCAACCCTCCGGCTAGACATTTGGGTTACAAGAAGAGGCTACACAGCACTTTAACAAACTTACTCAAGAGATAATTGTATGCCCTTAAGCATTCAGTAGGCCGCCACTATGTCTTTTAGAGTGTCCCTCACAGTCCTGGAATAAAAGACAAAAACTTCCAGACCGCAATATGAGACTTAAACACAAGGTCAGCTCTGCAGAGGTAACTACAGACTGAGCTCATAAGCAAAAAGGTATTTGTAGTAGTAGTGGTCCAGAGTCCAGGCAATTGGAATCAGCCTGTTGAGATTCACAGAGCACAAATCATGACAGGCTAAAAAATATTATTACTTTATTAAGGTGCAAACGAATTATAAAACAAGACAGTAAACAGTAAGGGTACAAAATAAATGACCTAAGCTTAACCAGCTTTGCTAAGAACTTCAAGGCAGTTGCAAAGTTACCTTCAGGTTACAAATGGTGTAGTAATCCAACCACGACAAAGTCAAAAAAGCAAGCCAATCCAGGCAGACAGTATGAAATGCCAAAGTCCCAGGTTGCTCAGATCTAATGACCAGCAAGGTCCTTATAGTTTCAGGCAGCCACACTTCTCGAGACCTAGATTTCCTGTCTCATTTCCAGTGCTGATTTCTCCACGCCTGCTACCTCTCTGCATATCACCAATTTGGTGTAGTGGTTAAGTGCACGGACTCTAATCTGGGAGAACTGGGTTTGATTCCCCACTCCTCCACTTGTAGCTGTTGGATGACCTTGAGCAAGCCATAGTTATGTCGGAGCTGTTCTTGAAAGAGCAGTTCTAGAAAGAATTCTCTCTGCCCCACCTACCTCACAGGGCATGTGTTGTGGGAAGGGGAAGGGAAAGGAGTTTGTAAACCACTCTGAGACTCTGAGTGAAGGGTAGGATGTAAATCCAATCTCTTCTTCTACCTAATCCAATCACACTTTCTATTGTCATTTGCCTGCTAATGTCATTTGCCATCTGAAATCACTCCACTTTCCAATATATAGGGCAGATGGACTCACATTCTAGCTATATCTGAAGAAGTGAGCCATGACTTATGAAAGCTCATGCCCTGCCACAAATTTTTGTTAATTGTTAAGGTGCTACTAGACTCTTACTTTTTCCTACTGCTACAGAAAGACCAACACAGCTACTCCTCTTGATCAATTCCAAGTAGCTATCTTTGGAGGACATCTCTTCTCTACACCATGCAATGAACTTAAATGGTAGAAGAAAATATTAGTTGATCTGTTTATAAGATCAGGGTACTGTCAACATACAGGTTAGGGTTGAAAAGAAAGCAGATATTGCTTTGTGGGTCTTTCAGGCATAGGCATAAACTACGGGGGGGGGAGATTTGAGGGCTTGGGCCTCCCCCAAATTTTTTCAGGGAGTCCTCAGTTTCCCCCGGGCAATCAGTGCCAGGCAGTATTGAATTTAAAACCCTGTGTGGGTTTTTTCTCCCTTCTGTGCTAAAAAGAAGGAAGTCTGTGTGAGCTTCCAGGCTCCCATTCTTGCAAATGCTAATTGAGTTAGCAGAATAGACAACTGGATGGTTAAACATCTCCCCACTCTTCTCTGAGCATATATATAGAGGTACCAAATGCTAGAGACTTTAGGAAGACAGATCTCTGAAGATAGGAAAAGCTGGACAGAGAAAGAGATCTGATAACATTCCTTGCAATTGGAAGAGGTCTCTTGCAGCTGGATCAGTCAGGTTTTTGGTTGTATCTTTGCACTCTCTAGGTTAATAACTAAGGTTTTTATACCCATAACATATCAGTCCTTGAATATGTTTGGTGTCTGTTGGAAAAGAAAGTATAGTCCTTAATCCTGGCTGGCTCCACCCAACAGTCAGACTGGGAAGCCTCTGTTGGGCTCAACATACTTTCTGGGCTCCAATTTATATTTGGGGGAAAAGTGTGTCTCTATTTTACTTTACTTGAATGTATATATCCTTGACTGAGAACAGTTTTTCGCCCCATGGTAGTGGGCGGGTGGCTGCTTCAGCCACTCCTAAGCTTTTCTTTCAATTTCCATTTCATTTTTAAATGGTAAGCCCATCTGCATGAACAAGATGGGGGGCATGCAGATCAGGGGCCTTTTAAAATTTCCTTTTGCCCTGTGTGCAGCTCAGAGAGAGCATTGGCAAGGACTGTGCACTCCATACATGTTCATGCTCTTCATTTTGCTGTTATTTAAAATGGTGTGATACAGTTTCAAAGGGGCAGCCAACTGGGATATATAAAAGGAATGACAGGATTCCCCATTGGAAACAATGGGAGAGGCTTGAAGGCCCATTGGAGAGAATGGGTGCCAGGAATGCCAATTGCCTTGCATGGGCTCCACTGAAATACATTGCAGCACAAAAAAAGTTGCAAAGAAAATGTGGAATGGCTTTTCCATTAAGGTCTTTGGGCCCAGATAGGCCACTATGGAATGACAGCCCTCAGAGTGGAATGACAATTTCTTGCAATAGAATCTGTGCTCTGGGACTGGAATGACAGGTCACAGAGTGGAATGACAGCCCCTGGGAATAGGCTCAGTGCTCTGGGACTGGAATTACACCCTCCAGAGTGGAATGACAGCTCCTGGGAGTAGCAGAGCTGTTCTGAGACAGGAATGACAGCCCTCAGAGTGGGATGATAGTCCCAGAACGCTTCTGCAACTCCCAGGAGCTGTCATTCCAGGCCCAGAAAACTTCTGCTAATCCTAGGGACTATCATTCCACTCTAGGAGTTGTCATTCCAGTCCCAGAACACTTCTGCTGCTCCCAGGGGCTGTTATTTCACCCTGTGACCTGTCATTCCAGGCCCATAGCACTGACTCTTCCTAGGGACCATCATTCCGATCTGGGGATTGTCATTCCAGTCCCATAGCACTGAACCTATTCCCAGGGGCTGTCATTCCACTCTGCAAATTTAGAAGCTGCAGGGATTACATGATTAACATGGCTACCCCTCCTATTTTTATATGTAATTTCTCCTTCTTCAGAATCCTGATATATATATATTTAATTCTTTTCAGTCCACCATTCAATTTGCCATGGATAGATTTGTAATTAGAAAGAGGAAATTCCTTTTCTGGTGCAGTTAAAGTTGTATTTCAGCAGTCTGAAGATCATTTGTTGAAGCCAAATGTATTTTGCAAGTTGAACCTGAAGAGCAGAAATTAACCATGCACAGGAATGCAGTCATTTTCCATTAACTTGATAATGTGACTTGTTTTATTAATAGTTTGTTCTGAATGTCTGTGTTTTTAAGGTGGAGTTTCTAAGAAGTGTGCTAATAAGGCAAGGTATATAAAATCCTAGGTGACATGTAAGTTTTCTATGGAGTCATGACTATGGGCGCTGTTCTGAATTGACTCAAAATGTACTTGCATTTTTTTAGGATATGAGCTTGAAGTGAGAAGAAGATTGCTGCTACTCTGAACTCTGTATATTGCTCAGAAACTGAGTGCACAGCAGTTGTTTGGTATTCTGCCCTGGCTCAGAGACTTCAGACATGTATTTACCAAACAAAGACTTTTATGATGCCATAATTTAGTAAATTTCAGTACTAAGTCACCCTTGTGAATAAGGCAGAAGCAAGACTCCTGTAAATGAATGTCCAGAAAAACTTTTTAAATTTTCCCCTACCAGCTTTTCTGTTTTGCCTTTCTTACTGTCAAATTTGTGACCATTTGTTTGTCCTATGCACATGGTATGTATATTTGCAGATATTAAAGTTAGTATTCTATATATATTGCAGATAAAGTGAGTATTCCATAAGGGTCAAGAAGTGACAGTTAGAACAGGATATGGAACAACTGATTGGTTTAGCATAGGAAAAGGCAGGGCTCTTTTGGAGCAGGAACTCCTTTGCATATTAAGCAACACACCCCTAATGTAGCCAATCCTACAAGAGCTTACAATAACCCCTGTAAGAAGAGCTCTGCTAAAAAAAGAGCCCTGGGAAAAGGAGTATGACAAGGATGTATATTGTCCTCTTGCTTATTTAATTTATATGCAGAGTACATCGTGCAAAATGCTGGCCTGGATGTTTCAGAAGCCAGAATTAAGATTGCTGAGGAAAACATCAACAACCTCAGGTATGCAGAGGATACCACTCTAGTGGCAGAAAGTGAAGAGGACCTGAAGAGCCTCTTGTTGAGGGTAAAAGAGGAGAGTGCAAAGGTTGGCTTGAAACTCAACATCAAAAAAACTAAAATCATGGCATCTGGCCCCTTCACTCCTTGGCAAATAGAAGGAGAAGTCATGAAAGCAGTGACAGACTTCACATTCCTGAGATCCAAAATCACTGCAGAAATTGAAAGATGCCTGCTCCTTGGGAGGAAAGTGATGGCGAACCTAGACAGCATAATAAAAAGTAGAGACATAACCCTGCCAATAAAAGTCAAAGCAATGGTATTCCCAGTAGTACTGTATGGCTACGAGAGTTGGACTATAAGGAAGACCGAGCGCCAAAGAATAGATTCTTTTGAATTATGGTGCTGGAGAAGACTCTTGAGAGTCCCCTGGACTGCAAGGAGATCAAATCAGTCAATCCTAAAAGAAATCAACCCTGACTGTTCCCTGGAAGGCCAGATACTGTAGCTGAAGCTCAAATACTTTGGCCACCAAATGAGAAGGGAGCACTCACTGAAGAAGACCCTGATGCTGGGAAAGATTGAAGGTCAAAGAAGAAGGGGACAGCAAAGGATGAGATGGTTAGACAGTGTTATTGAGGCAACGAACATGAAATTAAGCAAACTCCGGAGCACTACGGAAGACAGGAGGGCCTGGCGTAATGTGGTCCATGGGGTCGGGAAGAGTCGGACTCAAATGTGCAATTGAACAACAATGAAAATTCTAAAAGTGTTTTTTTTTTAAAGGACGGAGCAGAAGACTGCTGAGATACCACTATAACCACTGGCCAACTCCCACCTTTTTCCGGGTTTAGCCCAGCCCAGGGACATTGCTGGGGGGTTCCCAGGCCCCCCTAAATTTCTGGGGAGCCCCTTCCTAAATCCCACATGGCTCTGCCTCTATAGCTAGTGACAATGGCCTGTGATGTCACTGGGCCCCAGTTCTTTTAAGGACGTAGCATAACAACACTTCTGGCCCAGCCCCAGCACACACACCCCTCAGAAATTGGAAAGTCTACATGCCTGCTTAGAAGGATTGGGCTGTAGTGTGGTATTGACAGTATGCCCCTCTGTATGAATGGAGCAAAAATTTATGAATGGAGCAAAAATTCAATAGCTTATGCAAGACTGGGAGGGGTGATTTCTTCTGATTCCCACTAAAGCCTAGGGATACCAGGTTCCTGGTGAGAACTGAAGATCACCTGGAATTACAGTTCATCTCCAAACTATAGAGATCAAGTGCCATGGAGAAAATGGATGCCTTGGAAGGTGGAGTCTATGGCATTGTACCCCACTGAGGTATCCCTGTCCTCCCCAGACTCCATCCCCAAATCTCCAGGAATGTCCCAATTTGGACCTGGCAAAACCATCCCTTGCTGGTGGCCAAAAGTGACCTGGCAAAAGTGACCCTTTGTGCCATGTTCCATACCGCTTCTGAAGGTCCCCCAAACCTTCAGAGTAGAGCTTTTTTGTGGGTCAAGTGGGAGCTTTTGGTGAGAAGGGGAAGGCAACAAAAATCCCATCCACAAACTCCATTCCATTCTCTATCTCTGTCTGTCTAGTACTGCTCATATGGCTATCACCTTAAGCAGAAATTAGTACCAAAAATATTTTTTAAAAACCTCACTTAGTATTATTTCTCTTATATATGATTACTGCGCCTATGAATTTTGCCAATGAGAGGGTGATGTGATCATTTGTATCCAATAGTAGCCATGACACCTGGGCTTGCACATATAGCAATTCCATATCTTTAAGTAAAGGGGTGGCTAAATTAGCCCTCAGCTTGTTGAATATACGGCACTCCATAATCATATGTTTGATGGTTTCGATTTTATCATATGAGCATCTGCATGTTCTATTAGAGTATGATACTCTTATTATATCTGCCCTCCAAAACCACCAAGGGAAGAACGTTCATTCTTGCCAAAATAAAAACTTTTCTTAGTTTTGGGACTGTTAATTGAAAAAATTTGGGGGGACAGTTGCTGTACAGGGTTTGAACCTCTCAGACCCCCCAGTCCAGGGGATCAGGAGGCACAAGCCCTGATACTCTGCCAGCATGTACAGGATCTTACTCCTCCTTCATGCCAGTCCAGGAATGAGAGATAACAAAATCCTACATGCTTAAACAAACCCAAGAGTATGTCTGCACACACACCTGGCTTATCAGTAGACTGCCACCAAGATCTCTTACATCATTGCCCTCACCAAGGTTCAGAAGCAGAGATCTAAGCTTCTGCCTGGTCTAAAGGACTTAGCAAGTTTACCAGCTCTGTGCCAGAGCTGCAGATAATTATTTAACCCACAGTGGTAGCCTTCAGCTGAGTCAGCTCAGGCAACAGGATTTAGCCTTAGAACCTAGTTGCAATCCAGGACACAAACTCAGATAATATTAATTGATATTATCTTTATTTTAATACAAAGCATGCATATAACCAGACTTGCAAAGATAGGAAAACAAAGAATAAGGCCTATAGCTTATTCAGCTCTAACTATACATAGAGTTATTTCATAGTTACCAGACCTTCAATGTGCTTTGTGGAACCAGGGAATCTTCAGGATGAAACACATGTTTGCTGTGGGCAATTAAGTCCAGCTTCACTGCCCACTAGTAAAATTCCATGTTGCAGGTTTGTAATCCAAAAGGGAACTGACTCTTAGAAAGGGGCCCTCTTTCCAAGAGAACTCTATCCCATTTTCCATAAGGTGAGCACAAACCCCTCCTTCTCCTGTCCTAATTGAATATGGCCATTTACCCAATCAGAAAGGATGGAGAGGCATGTCAGCAATGTCTGCACCTACATAATTGGACACGACTAAAGACACGTCTGCTTGAGCTTTGAAGTGTAAATGCATGGGACATCTGTGTCCTCAGCTTGGGAAGACGTCTCAATGTCTGGTCTTCCCCTCAAAGGTGCCAAAGTGGCTTTGTATATGCATATCAGGCTTGGCATCTGTGCAGGCTATCTGCTCAGGTGACAAAAGTCACATGGATATGTTAGCAGCCAGACCATTTGGGCCTAGCAGGAATGAATCAGGAAAATATTTTCCTATACAGTTCCATTGGGAGGGCAATTCCCAAATGGAGTGTCGAACATACCCTGCGCATCCTAATAGACGTACTTGTTACATCCAACTTCCTTACACATTTTTAACATTTGTTTTTAATGTCTTTAGTTTCTGTATTCTTAATCATATCATTTGTTATTCCTAGGCATTCCATTCTCTTTTCCAGTAGTTGATCCCATTGGCTGTAATGTTTATCTGCCTGGATAAGCCCAAGTAGAGTAGATCCTCCCTCAGATTTTAAAACCTTTACTCTGAAGAGAAATGCTTTAATCCAGGCCCTAGATTCCGTGAATAATTTGCCTAGTTCCGCTCTCAGTGCTATGCCTGAGACACATCTAGGAGTAGTCGATAAGCATTGGAAAAAGTCATACTGAATGGAATCTATTTTTTCAGAAGCATCCTGAACCCAAATTTCTGCACCATACAGGAATTGACTTAGAACCCTAGCACTAAACACCTTTAAGGGCAAGGGGACTAATTCACCTCCCAAAGAGAAGTATTTTACAATTGTCCTCCTTACTCTCAAGGCTGTGTTCCTTGCTAGATCCAAGTGTATTTTCCATGTAAGAGATGCTTCAAAGTGGATTCCCAGATATTTAAATTGATTGACCTGTTCTATAGGTTGGCCTGCTATGTCTCATTTGAAGATTTTTCCCTTTTTCCTTTTGGTGAATACTATGACCTTGGATTTCGCCACATTGATGGACAAGCCATCATGATTACAGTAAAGCTCCAATTTTTTTATCAGCTTGAGGAGGACTCTATTGGTCTACACATTATCACTGCATCATCAGCAAACAGAAGGACTTGAACTTCATGCTTGGATAAATGGGGAAGATTACATGCTTCCTTTAGGAGACAGGGTCTGAGGTCATTTATATATAAACTGAACAACAGGGGCACAAGTAAACATCCCTGCTTGACTCCTTTGTCGAGGATGAAAGGCTCTGATAGCTGTCCTAACTCCCTGCATCTAACCCGGGTGGAGGGGTGGTTGTAGAGCTGTTAAATTAAATGAAGGAGATGTGGTTCAATGCCATATTTCTTCAGCTTTTCCCATAGCTGGGATCTCCATTGCATTCACAGTTCTTGGGAACCAAACCTATTTCTATTAATGTATTTCTCCTAATGGTTTAAATATTCAAGATTTCTCCAGGGCAAATTGGATTTCTTAAATCTTAACTATAATTTTATTTGAGCATTTTATCTTGGGTACTGCTTACTTTGGGCCTTTACTTCATTTGTACTTCTAAGCTATATTTATGGCCAATAGCCAAGACAAAGCACAGAACAAAAAACTATGAATGCTAAGATTAGGGGTGGGGGAGGTAGAATTGTGAATATAAAAACTACACACACATAAAAAAACCTTACCTTTTTTTAAAAAAATCTAATGCAGATGACCTACTCATGTAGAATTGACAGGTGGATTCCAATAACAGGCAGCAGTAGAAGCATTGATAAATGATCACAGTGACTATACCATGTTCCTGGAAGGAAGATGTTCAAGATGTCCTTTTCATCATTATGAATCTTGGGTTCTGCCACTTTAGGCCAAGTCCATAATGCTGTAAAATTTCAAGAACATTAGAATCCTGCGGTGATTACTTTATTTGACCAGACAATAATATTTCCAAGTCTTTTATGGTAAGAATGATGTAGCGAGCACAAAATATAAGTGAACTCTCCCAGCATTTGTCAGGATCTCCCACCACCGTGTGGTGGGTAAGCCTGACTTTTGAGTTCACTGCACACATGGGAGTGAAGAAGTCGTTTGTTTTGCAAATGCAGCTTCCTGTACACTGAAAGAAATGGCTTTCATATGTGATCAGGGAGAAACATGTATACTAGATGTGTTGGTGTAAATGTGATCCATTTTCGCTCCTGACCCAAATTCACTTTAAAGTAGCCCGAGAGTAAGGAAGGAACCTTTCTGCTGCCTCCCAATCCTGCAGTAAAGGAATTGCTAGGTTATGTATTTATTTATTTATATTTTGGATTTATAGATCGCCCAATCCTTGTATACACAGGGCTCTGGGTGATGCACAACAAAATTAAAAGCAATGTTAAAATCAGTAAAAACAAGAATCAATTAACAATTTCAGATGCCGCCTGCACTTTCTTCATAAGCCCACTCCGGATTGTGTTGCAGTCTCATGGGCAGGGCAAGGAGGCGGCCAAAGTGAAGTGATGGAGAGAAAGAGGAGGGTGCCAGCCATGATGGAAACCATTGCTGTCCTCAACCAAAGGCCTGACGGAACACCTCTGCCTTACAGGCCCTGCAGAATTGCATTAAGTCCAGCAGGGCCCTAGTGGTGTTTGGCAAAGAGTTCCACTTGGTCAGAGCCAGGGCCAAGAGAGCCGTGGCTCTAGTCAAAGACAACCAGATATCTTTCGAGCCAGGGATCACCAGTAGATTGTTCTCTGTGGAGTGTAATGCTCTCCCAAGGGCATGCCAGAGGAGGCAGTCCTGAAGATAAACAGGTCCGAGACCACTCAAGGCCTTCAAGGTCAATAATACCAAAACCAGGGCTTTTTTTTGGCAGGAACGCACAGGAACAGAGTTCTGGTTCTGATGAGAAAGTGGCAAAGTTGCTCTAGAAACTTGGAAGAGATACTGAGAACAGGTTCAGTTAAATCAGAAACAAATCACTTGGCCTGGAAAATTAAGAAATTCAAGCACTGGCAAGAAGTGGGAGTCAGTAGAGGGCAGGAATATGTAAATTGCCATCACTTTGATGGCACTTTGATGGAAGTTGGAAGTGATACCATCCTATTAGGTCTATGCTGTAGGATTCCACTGAAACGCAGTAGCTCTATCAAGAGGCAGCAGGGTGGGGGGATCTTGCAGTCCTCGTGGGGAGGCTGCAGCAGGGAGGGGAAATGATGAAATTGCTCTCTCCTCCCTCTTCTGTTAGTGGGGAAGAAGCAGGGCTGCTGGGTGGAGATGAACATGGGAAAGCTTCCTACCTATTAGGGTCTTCCACTGATGGGAGTGTGGGATCCAACCTGCAACATAAAAAGGCAAAGGAGGTTAGAAATCGAATGCAAATTTAGAAATCACTAAGGGACAAATGAAATACAGAGATCTTATAGTTTTAAGTGCAGAGAGCAAGATTGCCAGTGCTATTCCTCTCCCACTGTTCTTCTTGCTAGGGTTGCTAATCTCCAGGCAATGCCTGGAGATTTCCCAGAATTACGACTGATCTCTGGACAACAGTGATCAGTTCCCCTGAAGAAAAGGCTGCTTTGGAGAGTGTGGCATAATACCCTGCTGAAGACCCTCCCTTGCCCTCCCCAGGCTCCCCCCAAAAAAAAATCTCCAGGAATTTCCCAACTCAGAGTTGGCAATGCTACTTCTTTCTCATCCTCTCACCTACTGCAGCCAACATAGTTTTGTTTTGCTTCACAACACGGATAGAGTGGTCAGGAGGGCTGGTGGAGGAATGGGGCAGAGGGAGTTGTAGCCTGGTGGTGGAACACATTGCCTCGGGGGGCACAGAATCTCAGGTTCAATCCCTGGCACTGCTTTTTAAAGGATCTTTAGTGGCAGGGTTGGAAAGTCCTCTACCTGAGCTCCTGCCAAGTCAGAACTGATGAGACTGGACTTGATGGGCAGTCTGGCCTGACTCAAGAGAAGGAGTTTGGTATAATTAAAGGTATCGGAATGATCTCACGGCAAGGTCTTGAGAGCTCTGTTTAGGTCCTGCTTAGCATTCTCTAGTGTTGTGGGGTTTGGCGCTGTGCCTGCCTTTTTCTGAGCAAGGCCCTGTCTCTCAGGGCCTTGATGACGCACAGCTGGCATTTTAGGCAAAATTCCCCATGCATTATCTAGAATCCTAAATCAATAGGAGAATGCAATTCAAAGCATCAAGGGTATGAGTAAATGTGTGAGAGCTGGGGATGTTTTTGCACTGTAAGCACAGAGCAGGCATTAAGTGGGCCTACTTATTTTGACACTGACTACTAACCTTTAAGGAATGTTCTAATTGGGTGCAGGTGCCAAGCAATTAAACAGGAGCTTCCTGCATCATCTCTGTTTGCTAACATGATTCTGCAGTGAACTTTTATGCCTTGTCGTAGATACAGGTTGATACAGTGAGGCAGCTTTAAATATCACCCTCTCCCTGGGGAGCATTTTTGTGAAGCCAGCTGCCCCACACAGCTGCATTAATGGTTCAGTTACCGAGTCACCTGGTCAGGGGGTTGTTTATATGGGATCTAGCAGCTGAATTGTCATCCTACTGGCAGGATAGTATGTCTCAATTCTCTAATTAGGACCTGGGCAGTCAGCCTCCACAGGTCTCGTTAGGTCATCTAAAGGTATCCAAGTCCTGTAGGAGTCACTCAAAGAGAGAGAGAGAAACACCACCCACACCATTACAATGATATTTAAACATCCCCTCAGAGATGACAAAAGAGAGCTCTCGAATACATTACTGTCTTATCTCTTAGTTAGGCAGCTATGCACAATACTGCCCATAGAAGCTGTTAACTTAAACCAAATGAATACTCTGCTAGGGTAGGCAGACTCCTTTCCACAGCGCTCTAGACAGAGGAGCTACCTTACTGTAAGCCAAATGTTGTTGAGCTGGGACAGGATCACATCTAGGGTTGACAGGCCAAGCCTGGCAACCAGTGGAAGGGTTGGGGACAAGGACATGAGGGAGGGGCATGCCATCAGCTGTGTTTCTACGAAACTTCTGGAGAAAACTCAGAAGTGCCATACAGTAGCTCTATGAATCACCATCGGGGAGGTGCTGTGGCTCAGTGTTAGAGCATTGGCTTGTCACACAGAAGGCCCCAAGTTCAATCCCTGGCTTCTCCAGTTAAAAGATCTGGCAGTAGGTGATGTGAAAGACTTTTGCCTGAGACGCTGGAGAGCTGCTGTCAGTCTGAGTAGACAATACAGATTTTGATGAGCTAATGGTCTGATTCAGTATAATGCAGCTTCATGTGTTCATGTGCCAGAAACTCTGTAGTAAAACTATAGAGTTCCCAGTGATTTCTAGGGCTACCCTATGTCACTTCTGGGTTTTCCCTGACAGTGAAGTAGTGATACAGCCAACATTGTCTTTTTAAAAACAATTCTCCCACCACTCTTCAGAGCAGCAGCAGACAACTAGGGTTGCTGGCAAGAGCCCTCCCACCATAACAAGAGGTCAGGTTGCCAGACTGGAACCCCCATTTTGCAGGGCACTTCCCTGCCACCAGCCAGATGGCCAGTAGGGGAAAATCAAACTTTCTACCATTGTTTTTACAATGCTTCCATATAACTGAAATTTAGGGCCAAGCAAGAAGTGATGGAAGTGATTGCTCTTCCCTGAATTGAAACAAGGAAGTGTCCCAGTCGTGTGGATGGAGGGATTGGGAACCAATGGTAAAAGCAAAGGGATTACATAAAACTGAAGTTCCCCCTCCCTTTGGGTACACCCCCCCCCGGTTGCCTTCTTCGCCTGTGTATTTCTCTCAGCCAAAGTAAATTCTGGTATCGAAGCCCCATCTGGGAGATAAGGACTTAGAGATAAGGGCTGTGGAGTTCTATGCCATAGATGAGGGGATGTTTCTGTGTGCACCATTTGCACACTCTTTTACTCCCCCTCATTGTCATTGGGTAGTTTGGGTTTAAATGTACAGAGCAGCTGTCATTAGATGTGTAATGAGTCTGTGTGAGTTTGTGTATAATAAGGGCCATCTGGAGAAAGGTGGGGGTGGCAGCAGAGGATCTGATAGACTTCTGATCTCTGTCAGGAAGACTTCATGCATTCTCGGCATATGCTGGTTTTCTCTCTGCATGAAAGCTGCCAAACAGTCATAGGGCCAGCGAGGTGGGCGTAGTCCACATCAGGCAAAGACTACTAAATCTGGCTTCTGTACTACAACATGATTCCTGGAAATATGGGGGAAGTTAAATCTACTGCCTCCTTTGGCACGAGTTAAACATTCCCAAGATATGATGTGAGCTCATTTTTATATTAATATTAGCTGCAAATAATGTTATAGCCACAAGTTGGAAGATGCCAAACTCCCCTTCAATAGAAGCCTGGTATTCTAAAATCTGGGAATATGCCGTAATGGACAAAATAACAGAAGACATTTGGAGATCAGAAGATCCCTTGGCTACTTGATCGGATTCACCACTTTTCCACATGCAGCTGCTGGCATGACCTTGGGTCAGTCATAAGTTCTTTCAGAGCTGTTCTCTCAAGGACAGTTCTTGTGAGAGCTCTCTCAGCCCCACCTACCTCACCGGGTGTCTGTTGTGGAGAGGAGAAGGGAAGGAGATGGTAAGCCACTCTGAGACTCCTTTGGGTAGTGAAGGGCAGGGTACAAATCCAATCTCTTCTATTATTCTTCAACTTCAAACTACCTGGAGAAATGGTACCCTTTTCTGGAAAAAATTTGTTTTGATCAAGAAAACCCAAATTCTTTCGAAAATAACTGAAATAGTAAATGTATAGCCCTGTTGTCACAAAAGTGATAATATTGCAGATAACTTATATATTGACAAAATTCAGTGTTATATAGTGAATGTCAGTTGTTTACATTTGTTTTATTATTATGGTTTTATTGCTGTATTTGCTGAAATTATTAATTAAAGGGGGGGGGATCTACTGCCTCCTGCTGTGCACAAAAAGATCAGTCTCCATGCAGACAGGACCTTTTATTTTTAAACAGAATTATCTGCCTTGCCCCTGAATGTTACCCTACCCAACAATACTAAAAACATTTATAGTGCAGTCCTAAGCACAATTATGCCTTCTAAGCCAGTGGTTCCTGCTTCATGGCTTGTGGAGGAGAGCCACATTTGTAATTACCTTCAACCAAAAGAGCCACATGTCCCCCACTGAGGTCCTTGTCTTCCCCAGGTTCCATCTCCAAATCTTCAGGCATTTCCCAGCCTAGATCTGTCAGCCTTACCCACCATCCCCCACTGCTTCCCAGGGGGACCTGGCAAACTATGTATGGTCTTTGTGTCACCCCACCAAACACACAAGTGCAGTAATAGAAAATATAACTATGAACATTAAATGTACAACTAAAGGTAAAGGTAAAGGTTTCCCTTGCTCGAAAGCCAGTCAAAACCAACTCCAGGGGTGTGGTGCTTATCTCCATTTCCAAGCCAAAGAGCCAGTGCTGTCCGAAGACATTTCCTTTTTTAAATATTTTTTTATTCCTTTTATTCTAAAAACTACATGGAAATCATAGGGAAGGGTATCTAAGATCTAAGGGAGAAAGAAAAGAAAACCACTAAAAACCCAAGTGGCAATGGTCAATTGCTCATACAAATGCTTATAATAAATTATTTTTCACTTAAAATCGTTGGGTTACATTGAAAAGGAGTAATTAGTTAATTTCTTCAAAGGAAAACCCTCCCCACAAGAATTACTTCTAGCTAAGAGAGAAGTGCCCAAGTATCTAAAATAAATTTGCTTCAGCTGAAGTGTAAGAGAAACAGTTAAAGTCTATTTGCTTCAGCTGAAGTGTAAGAGAAACACTTAAAGTGCTGTTTTTGACCTTTAAAGCCCTTTATGGTCAGGGGCCTGCCTACCTGAGGGACCACCTCTCCCTGCATGTTCCCCAGAGAGCACTGCAATCTGGACCACAAACCCGCTTGCCCCCCCTGGGCCTAGAAACGCCAGGCTGGCGTCGACTAGGACCAGGGCATTCTCCCTGGTGGCGCCAGTGCTCTGGAATGAGCTCCCTAGCCAGACCAGGGCCCTGAGGGACCTCCAGTTATTCTGCAGGGCCGTGAAAATGGAGCTTTTTCACCGGGCTTTCCAGTAGGAATGATACTATATTGGCTGAGCTGCACTTGCACTTTATTCATGATACCGCCACACTCAAATAGTTTTAACTGTATTTATTTGGAATTGAGTCCAGCTATTTTATGTATGTACTTATGTTGGTTTAATAGTTGTATGTAAGCCGCCCTGAGCTGCTTTGGCAGGAGGACGGGGTAGAAGTGAAACAAACAAACAAATAAATATATCTAATTTTTTTCTTAAGTCGTAATCTCGTCTGGCTTTGGGAATTTTGGGGGCAGCAGCCCCAAGATCAGATTCAGATTCTTCTCCAGAACATGTTGCTGAAGAGGTTCAATTGCTTCTTATCTCACCTTCATCTTCTACTGTTTCTTCTTCCTCTCCTGGTCTTGGTGATTTTTCTGGATTTTGAAGCTGCTCCAGGAAAGCTTTTGCTTTAGTAACAGAGTCTATTCTTTCTTTCTTGTTGTTGTATTTAAAGATGATCTCTATAGAATCCATCTATAGGGTGTGGCTTTTTTCTGCAAAAACAAAGTCAGGTTTTTATACGATCTCTTTTTCTGTATTTCGAATAGAATGTCCTTTAAGACTTTTATTTCTTTATCTTCAATTTTTAGGGTAGTCCCATTTGTAGCTTTAAGTATCTGGTCTCTTGTATGTCTTTTGGAAAATTTCACGAAGATTTCACCAGGCAGATTATTCTTTTTGATGTATTCTGGATATGTTCTGTAGACCATATCCATCTCACTTTGTAGAAACTCCACTTTTTTATCTGTCACTGGTTCTAATGCTTCTCTTAAGGTTATTTTGAGGTTTTCTCCTTTCTTCTCTAGGACCCCTTGAAATCTCAGTACATGCAATAACTTTTCCATTTGCAATTGTAACAATTGATGCTCAACAGAGGATGTCTTCTTTGCCACAATCTCTAGTCCTTTATTAAATTTTTTTGTCTTGGCATCAACTTTCTTTAATGATTTGGAGATTTGCTCAGTATTAGTCTCTTTTAGCTGTCCTTGAAGGGTTTCAAAGTTGTTGTTCAATGTAGTCATCTGTTCCAGCAGAGGATGCAATGCAGCCGCTATCATATTTGGGAAGTCTATGGCTGCTTCCAGTCCCGTGACCATCGCAGCTGGACTAGCTTTGCCTGGAGTAAGTTTCACTTTTGGTGGCACTCTCTTCCCCACCATTATGCCTTTGTTTACTTTAAGAGAAAATTGCCAAAAATTTCTATGACTTGAAAAAACAACCAGCGTTTTCTTGGTTGCACTCTGCTCAGTTAGTTCAAGCTTTACTTTCCGTCCCCTTTCTTCGCTATCATTTTAAAATGTATTTCTCTTCCGCGAGGTGGGTCCCATCCCCCCGTCCCTCCCCGGTTTGGTTTAAGGGAATGTACTCATTTAAGCGCTTGGATATTTATCTTGTTTTCGACTCATCAGAACTCGCAGTTCATCTGGAGTCATCCGCCAGGCAAGGAAAAGATGCCTGACCATTTGCCCACTTGTCCCAGTGTGTGTTTCTGATGCCATTGCTGGTCTGTGGTGGTGGGACCTTCAGAACAAAGCAGTCTTGATCCCTCAGCACTCCTCACGTTCCATGGCTGAGAGCCCCCTCTAAGGGCTCTGGGAGGTCCAGATCAACCGAGACCTCTGCCTACCGCCACAGCATGGTCACATCCCTCAGGGCTCCAAAGTCCACCATTCGATTCGCCAAAACCGGAAGTCCTGCCAGTGCTGTCTGAAGACATTTCCGTGGTCATGTGGCCAGCATGACTATACGCCAAGGCACATGGAACTCTGTTACCTTCCCACTGAAGCGGTATGTGTTTATCTACTTGCAATTTCTTGCTTTCAAACTGCTAAGTTGGCAGGAGCTGGGACCAGAGACGGGAGCTCACTCCGTCGTGTGGCACTCAGATCTCAAACTGCTGAACTACAGACCTTCCAGTCTGCAGTTCAGCATCTTAACCACTGAGCCACTGCCGCCCAAATGTATAACTATAGCCTTTTAAACTAGCTCTGCTCATGTAGGATTGTTTCTCTCCACCACTGCTGAACCTGGGGTATCTGGAGTGAAGAGATGGCACCCTGTCTGTCTCCCTGCTTTCTACTCAGCAATGAAGCACCACCACTTGGTTCTGGAATGAGATTACAGAGGCTGTGAAGAAGGGTGGGTGGGAGGTTGTTGATGAGGATGGCTCTTTCTTCCACCTGTGGCACATGACCTGCAGCTGAGGGAGGTTGGCAGCTTATCAGTTCTCCTGACCTTCTGGTAGTGGATGTTTCAAGGTGTGAATCACCTGACTCTCACAACACTTATTGGACAATGGCCTTGCTCACAGGGAGCATGGGGCAGGTGCCACATTGGAGAATGGTGCCAGAAGAGCCACAGGTGGCTCCCAAGCCATTTGGTATCACTGTTAAGTGCACTAACTTAAACTGATATAGAAGGTTGTGTTTCTGTTTATGCCTGTACTAGGAGTAAGGTCCGTTGTGGGAAGAAATACGACAGGCTCTAGGAGAAAGCTCCAGGTGAGTGTCCTGGTTGTGGTTGGTGGGGTGGCAGAGGGAAAGGGAAAATAGAGGGAGGCAAGCCATGTTTATTTCCTTCTGCTTAGCTATAAGGCAGGGCGGTCTCAAGTCATTTTGCTGCCTCAAGTGGGTAGTATGGAAGGACAGCCTCATGGTAACATGGTTCCCTCCACCCCTGACTTACGTTGATTTGGGGCTATGCAGTGGCAGCTAAGGTAGAAAACCACCTCCTCCTATGCCATGTCTTCTGGGTTCCAAGGGTCTAGAAAGCAGTTCCACAACCAGTTACTGGGTTACCAACTCTGGGTTCAGAAATACCTGTAGATTTGAGGGGTAGAGCCTGGGGAGGGCAGGGTTTGGGGTGGGGAGGGACTTCAGCAGGGTATAATGCCATAGAGTCCACTGGCCAAAGCAGCCATTGTCTCCAGGAGAACTGATCTTGGTCATCTGGACATCAGTTTTAATAGCTGGAGATCTCCAGGTGCTGCCTGGAGGTTGGCTTATGTTAATTTGGGGCTATGCAGTAGCAGCTAAGGTAGAAAACCACCTTCTCATATGCCATGTCTTCTGGGTTCCAAGGGTCTGGAAAAGAGTTCCATAGCCAGTTACAGGGTTGCCAACTCTGGGTTGGGAAATACCTGTAGATTTGAGGGATAGAGCCTGGGGAGGGGAGGGTTTGGGGTGGGGAGGGACTTCAGCAGGGTATAATGCCATAGAGTCCACTGGCCAAAGCAGCCATTGTCTCTTGGTCATCTGGAGATCAGTTGTAATAGCTGGGAAATTTTCTTTAGGAGAAATGATATGCTTTGGCTAGGGAACACGGTGATTTCTGGGAGATCTCCAGGCCCCACAGGGAGATTGAGGTATTTATTTTACCTCAGGACACATTCAGTGACTCCCACAGCAACAGCAAACTGTTTAGAAAGTTAGAGGCAAAGGCCAATCAGGCTGCATATGCAAATGACCTCTGTGTTCCAACTGGCTATTGGGGGGAGAGGAACAGCAAACTGTTTAGAATATTGGAGGCGAGACTCAGGCAATGCAGCCAGTGGATAGGGACAGTTTCTGAGTGACAGATCATGGAGCCAAAGGCTGTGAGTGCTGTGTTCAGGAGAGTCCATGTTCAGGAGAGTCCATGACCCAAACAGAATTATATATAAGGAGAGACTGTTAATCTCAAATGCTCTGAATTTTATTACTTATTACAGAAGCATTTCCTAACTTTGTTTCATTTGTTCACATTTAATCCTATCGCTGGTGTCACAAGATTAATGCCAGATGGCACTTGTGGTATTCGTGAAAAGATTTGAAAAAAAAATAATTCCTTAAAACCTGCCTTTTGCATTTGGTGCTTGAACTGTTAATAAAAGGAATTACGTTTTTTTTCTATGGCTGTGAGCTGAACTATAATTACTTGGGAGTGTGTCCCATGGATTTCAACAGGATTTATTTTGCAGTAAACATTAAGATTTGGCTTTTAATTTTCACAGGGGTGTATGTGTGGGAATAAGCTTGTTTTTAGTATCTCATGAAGCAACCCCCCCTTTTTTTAAAAAAAATATGAAAAATATATACCATAGAAGCTTAGTTAATTGGACAGCTTAGTTAACAGGCATGACTTGCACCCAGGGCCTACATGAATCACTCACATGCCACCCATTTGGCACCACTGTCCTCTTGCTGCCACTAAGCCTGGGTGGGTGGCAGACATATGACTGACGCATGTAGGGCAGGGGCAAGAGGTCAGGACTACTGACCGGGCAATGTTGGAGTAGGCTGCAAGTCCTGAGCATGGCTGCCACACTTGACACTGCTGATCTCTTGCCGTTGGGGGGCGGGAGAAGCTTTGTTAACCAGAATATTTGGTTAACCAGCATCCCCATTCCTGATGGATGCTGGTGTACAAAGTTCTCTAATCTGGCTATGGATGTGACAAGAAGCTACCTCTTTTTACTACTGCTGCTAATAATAATAATATAGTTTGCATCAGTTAACAAAAATACCAGCATTTCCATACAATGTTAATTCTCTTCACTTTTCACTCAGTTATCAGTAGCAAAAAGTCAAGAAGATTAATGGAAACAATTAAGAGAGTCAAAGTGATTTAGGAGAGGGGCAAGATTCGGTTAAATGTTTGCTTTCCTCGCAGCAATTTGCTATAATCTTGCTTCAGAGTTCCGGGGGGGGGAATAAAGGGAGACAATCCTGCAGCAGCTTTCATTCATTGCACAGCGTGCAGTTGGGAGTAATTTTGTGGCATTTCTGTACCTTGAATATTCATAAACTGTAGTTGGCCTGTGCAGCTGCAATAAATCTGCAATTCACTTGGGCTGTTAAGCACAATGCTTTCTCTACGGAGGCAAGGAAAGACCCTGTGCTGTAATGGACGGGTGTCACTTTATCAGCGCTTTTGGGTTGGGTGGTCCAGGTGGTCATGCTTCTTCATGGATGGCCTGAAATGTTTGCAACAGTCTGCAGATGGTAGAAAAACCGATATGAAAAAAAAGATTGTGATGTAATGGAGATAATGCCTTCATTGCACACAAAAGAAAGTAAAATCATACAAGGTTTCCCCCACTTCAGCCATTGCTGTATCACATGTTCTATCAGATATGAAAGCAATTTTTGTTTGCTGCTGCCTCTGGATATATTTGCTGCAATTTCAACAGCCTCTTAAGATTGAGAAAGGCTTCAAACTTTGCTGAGCAAAACAGTAGGATACATGCCACTGAGTGCAAAGGGCTTCAGGGTTCAGGTAGTTGTCAAGGATGCTGCCTCAGATTTCGTCATGGGTGAAAAGGCAAAGAGATCTGAGCAGGGAACATATTTAACAAGGCCTAAAGGAGCACTCTTGGATATATTCAAGGTTAAATTGCAATGAAAGAGAGAGGGGGGAAGTGTATTTTATGATAATTTGTTATGTTTTCCTGACAGCTGCTTTGGTGTCAAGACTAGGACCAGGGAGACCATTGTTCAAATCCCACTCTACCATAAAGCTTGGTGGTTGACCTTGGCCCAGTCAGTCTTTCTTAGTCTCGCAGTGTTATGGGAAGAATACAGTGGGGAAAGGAGAACTGCTCTGAGCTACTTGGAGGAAAGGCAGGATAAAAGTATTCTGTATTGATTTTTCATGGGGGGTGATCAAAACAAAGCCTAGGGGTATGCACCAAGGGGGGGGAAATCAATTCTACTTTTGTATCCGGGGCTTGGAAGGGATGTTTCCCATAATTGCTCATGTTTGCGTAGCACACTACTGGCTCAGGATTCAAACCTGTGTGGTTTTTCGGGTACCGGAACTTCAGGACCATCACTTTCAACAGGGAATTTGCTAGAGTTTCTGGGGCAGCTGTTTATAAAGATGGTGACACCAGATTTGCACAGAATGTACTCCTCCCTCTAATGTGAATCCCTCCCAAGTTCCAAGTGAAATGGACAAAGGAGTTTGATTTTACAGACCCCTCCACAAAGTAGATGCCTCTTGGCACAGGCTTTGCTCTCTCCGTTGATGCTGTAGGGGAGGGGTGCTGGCAAAGCATTTGAAAAACCCTGTCTGCATTGTTTTGATTTTCATACTCTCATGGTGACTGACTGGCTTCTCTCTCTCTCTCTCTCTCTCTCTCTCTCTCTCTCTCTCTCTCTCTCTCTCTCTCTCTCTCTCTCTGTTTGCCATGCTTTCTTGTTGTGATCCATTTCACAAAGCGAGGAAGGAGATTGGCAGCATTTCCACTATTCCCTATGGGGTTTTTTTGTGGGGGGCGGGGAGTGGAATGGCTGGTTTTCAACCAAATGACATCAAAATTGCAGGGGAGTGAGGACTGCCAGTCCCCTCAAGACCACCCAAGTTTCAAGCAAACTGGACTGAGGGTTCCAATTCAACGAGCCATTGAAAGGTGCCCCCAGCCCTCCACAAATACACAGGAGAGTGGCAGCACTCCTCACCTGGTCTGCAAAGGTGATTGGCTAGGAGCACTCTGTTCTCCTCCCTTGCAAGGATTTGATTGGGAGAAATGCCATTCCCCAGGAAATCAGTGGGCAAGAGATGAATGCATGCTGCATTGCAGGTAAACACCAGAACTCAAAAACAAAATAAGCAAACAAAACCAGATGGTTTTGGGGAAGGCAGTTTTGTTATACCAACAACCCCATATTTGTATTACCATTCCAGTAAATCGCTTTACCAACCCAAACCAGCAATTTACATGTATATCTTCAGAATTTTGATATGCACTCCCCTAGCAAAGACTTCAGCTTAACTTGCTTTTTCAACATCCCACTTTTTCTAAGTTTGTTGATAATACTCCCTTGAACAATGCCATTGAGAATTAAGGTACTGGAATGAAGCTTGGCATGCATATTCAAGGCACAACCCCATATTTTGAGACTAAGTACTGCAGAAATGCCACCAGGATGCACCGCGCCCGACTGAGCAATGAAGACTGGCTTGGCTGTGGCCCTGCTAATGAATGAGATTCCAAAGTCATAGACAGCTATGAACTTGACTGGAAAGGTCAAAATATCCCAACTTTGAAAACTCTCCTTCGCCTAATTAGTCCAGCATAACGCTGTACCCTGAAGGATCAATAATTGATGAGCTGGCGCTTTCAATGCTAAATAATGTAGTGCCATTTGTACTGATTAAAAGCTGACTTCTGGAGGAGTAGGGCCAATCAAAGCTGGTTTCAGAGGGATTCATCGCTAGTGAAAATTTAAAGCCAGTTGATCATACCATAGGCTGAGTCAGAGCTAAATCATGAAGAGTTATGTCTTTTACAGCTGCATGAAGGAAATATTATTTCAGCACCAAATAAAAGAGAGTTTAATGTGCTGTTGCGCATGTGAATAATCCATTTCCTCTGCTTCTTGGGGGAAGTACTTGGAGATCGCCTGATGTAATGAAGTCACAGAGGGAGCATTAATGCTTGCACTGACTAGTAAATAGACCCTTGCCTTTGGCAAGCTAGGAATGGTTTCCAGGCGATCAAGATGAAGAAGATTAACAGGAGTTGATTCTCCCTTTTTAGGGCTAGTAAACATTTCTGCAGGCTACTACTTTTTGTGGGGGTGGGGGCAGTAGCAGTAACAAATGCCTTTGGGTAAACAGTGTGATACATAAATATACATAAATAAAATTAAATAAAATTAATGCTGCAGAATACACTGTGCTCCCCCCACCGCACATGCTCCTGCCTCAAGACCATTTGCACCTGTGAGAAATTACTTCTGAGAACACCCTAAATTAGTGTAGGGGATTTGTGCATTTATAAGCATTAATTTAAATGTACTGCTTCAGCATTGTTGCTAGTGCGAATCCAGCAGCCAATAGAAAGACCCACTCAGTAATATCCTTAGCTTTTCCTCTTTAAGCTAATTCTGGACTTTTCATTTGGGTGAATCACATCTATGTTTCTTAAAAAATGTGCAAGTCCCATTGATTTCAGTTTCAGGAAGTTAAGGGAATGCTTTTCTGTCTGGCTAACAGCTGGATAATGCTCACACTGTGTTCTGACAATAGTTTTCAGAGCCAGAGATTCAGCAAAGTCATTGTTGCTTGAAGTTCATGCATCTCATTTTTCCTGTGCATCTATGGTAAAAAAGGTTTTGCATGTTTTTGAAAATATCACAAAACCTGCTTTAGTTGAGATCACAATGGGACTAAGATGCATTTTACTATAGGCACTGCTGGCTCTGTTATAATATCTTGAAACATCTGAAAAAACTACTGCATGCACGTGGTGCAATTGTGCTCTTTGTTGTACATAGATCCATGCCTTCAGCTGAATGCTCTTTTAATATCTTCATATCTAAAGCACTTACATGTATCATGTCCTACATGGCTGCCAATGTCCAAACAGTCTGCTTATACACAACATGAGTGATGTCCAGTATAATCTGTGGACATGATCCAGTGACCTCACACTCATGTGCAAAGTGATAAGCGTGCGCACGCATGCACAGACTTTTAAAAATATTCATCTCCGGAGATTCATCACCGTTTGTGTCAGCCCCTCAAATTGTGTTTTAAATTTGGCAGAGTTTTAGAAGTGCTTTATGACTTTGATGTGAGAGAGCTGCAGAGCAGAAAATTGTCAGGAGCACACTCCTGGATCGTCGCCCAAGTGATAATACTTCAAGATAAGACATTTCCTTTGGCTCTAGGAGCATCCTCATAGCATTTCTGCAGTGCTTACATGGAAATTAATCTCCAGCATTTGTCAGATTGTCTATCAAAGAACTGTTCTTTTTCTCTGGTGCTTTAATAAAAGTTTATTGTCTAGATATTGCATAGTTTATTGATTGCTTTGAAACAATATCTTTTTATTAGCTGCATGTTATGCAAGTATATAAACAAATTACCAGATAGAATGGGTCATGCTGTGCAACTAATATTGCTTAAACTTTCCTGGGCTTTAGTAGAATTGGACTACTGTAATATATAGTAGGATGTTTTAGAGAGAAGCATAAGAAATAAGTGAGGCTTGCACCCTAGGCGGCAGCTTGGTGGGCCAAGCTATGTGCAGTATGCAAATTGCTTTGTATACTTGCTGCATATGACCTTAAAGCCCTTCAAGACTCACATCTCTGAAGGGCCATCTCTCCTGGTATGTCCCTGTGCACCACTTATGCTCCTCCAGTTGCAACCTTCTGGTTCTCTCCCCACTTAATTCCCCCCCCCCACCTGGCACTTACCAGAGCCCATTTCTTTTCAAGAGCAGCTCTCTCTTTATCGAAATGGCTACTGAAAAGGTGAGGAGGGCACTGTCCTTAGAAATGTTTAAGAGATGCTATAAGGCTGTTTTATTTGCTCAGTATTTTGATTTAGAGGCACTGGTTTGGATCCAAAATGTTCGAATTGCAGAATGGAACTTTCTCGCCTCCCCGCTTCCATTCAGCCACGTGATCTCTGCAAAATGCTTCCCCTGTGGATAGGGTTGCCAATAGGGCTGCTGTGCTGCAGCCAGCAGCTCTCAGGAGGAATTGGGGGAAGGCAGGCCTGGTGTACATTCCTTCAAAGGATCATAGAGTTGGAAGAGACCTCCAGGGCAGGCCCGTAGCTAACTTGGGGCCCACGGGGCCTGGCCCCCACAGTTTTTATGGGCCCCCTCCTCGGCTCCCTTCCCCCCGTTGCTGCCCTCAGCCCAACAGCCAACGAGAAGGTTCCTCCATTCCCTCCGACGAGGCTGCTGGGAAGTGCCTCCTCCCCTCCCACCCACCCGCCCCTTGCCACAGCAGCCACGCCACTCTTACGCTCCCGATCCCCCTCCCGGGGGGGGGATGCTGGCTGGTCTCTCTTGGGAAGGTGGGACATCCTCCTCCTCCTGGGTGTGCAGATCTGCCGGTGGGCACCCCCCCAATTCCCCGGTCCAAGACGGAAATTTCTCCACTGCCCACCGGCTCCACAGCCTGATTTGTAACCCTTTCAGCCTGCCAGCAACTGGAAGCACCCAACACTCTTGACAAAACAGTTCTGGGTGAAAGCTCATGGAAGGCTGAGTGGGCGAGCCCCGCCATCACTGGACCTCAACAGACAATCCCCCCCACCAACCAGTCTTTCCTACCTCAGACGGGGGGGAGGCTTGAAAGTTTCCAGGCAGACGGATAATTCACCACAGTGGCTGCTACTGGCATGTTGTGGTGGTGGTTGTTTTTAATTAAAGCAAATATATTTATGTTCGGATGTTTATATTGCACCTCGGTGGATACCGTGATGCCTTGGGCTGTTGGCCCCCCCCCGGCCCCCTCTCCCAAAACTTCTTAGCTACGGGGCTGCTCCAGGGTCATCTAGTCCAACCCCCTGCACAATGAAGGAAATTCACAGATACCTCACCTCCCACAACCCCAGTGACCCCTGCTCCCAGAAGATGGCAAAAAAATCCTCCAGGATCCCTGGCCCAACAGGCCTGGAGAAAATTGCTTCCTGGCCCCAAAGTGGTGATTTCCCTGGGCATGTACGAAAAGGGCCACGAGAACTAAGCACTGATGCAACCCTTCTTGCCCTCCCTCTCATGACCTTCCTAAGTTCACAGAATCAGCATTGCTGTCAGATGGCCATCTAGCCTCTGTTTAAAACCTCCAAAGGAGGAGAGCCCACCACCTCCTGAGGAAACCTGTTCCACTGAGGAACCACTCTATCAGGAATTACTTCCTAAGGTTTAGCCGAAAACTCTTTTGATTTAATTTCAACCCATTGGTTCTGGTCCTATCTTCTAGGGCAGCAGAAAACAATTCAGTACCATTCTCTATATGACAGCCCTTCAAGTACTTGAAGATGGCTATCATATCACCTCTCAGTCATCTCCTCTCCAGGCTAAACATACCCAGCTCTTTCAACCTTTCCTCATAGGACTTGGTCTCCAGACCCCTCACCATCCTCATTGCACTCCTCTGGACATGGTTCAGCTTGTCTATATTCTTCTTAAATTGCAGTGCCCAAAACTGAACACAATACTGTAGGTGAGGTTTAACCAGAGTAGAGTAAAGTGATACCATCACTTTGTGCAATCTGGACACTGTACTTCTATTGATGCATCCCAAAATTGCATTTGCCTTTTTAGTTACTGCAGCACACTGCTGACTCATGTTCAGTGTTTGGTCTTACTAAGACCCTTAGATCCTTTTCACACATATTACTGCCAAGACAAGTCTCCCCAATCCTATAATTATGCATTTGATTTTTCCTACCTAAATGCAGAACTTTACATTTATCCCCACTGAAATTTAATTTCATTTGTTTTAGCCCAGTTTTCTAGCCTGTCAAAATCATCCTGTATCCTGACTCTGTCTCCTACTCCCCCAATTCCTCTTGCCCACAGCCAGGGTACTAGTGGGCAATGAAAGGGATTCCCAGGAGGTGTGCCAGTAAAGCAGAAGGCCTGGCGTCTCCAGTTGCCAACTCTGGCTTGGGGAATTCATGGAGATTTGGGGTGAAGCCTGGGGACAATGGATTTTGGCAAGGGGAGGATGCTCAGTGAGGATCTGATGGTATAAAGTCTGCCTTCCAAAGCTTCGATTTCCTCCATGGGAAATGATCTCTGTAGCCTGGAGATTAGTTGTAATTTCAGGAGAACTCCAGGCCCCACCTTGAGGTTGCCAGCCTTACCTGGGGAACAGGGGACCCTGAGGAATGTATGGGGGGGAGTGTAGCAGGAAGGGGAAATTGCCAGGCTGCAGTCACACACACTAAATAATCCACTTTCAGTGTACTTTCCAACTGGATATTACTGTATGAACTGGCAAAATCCCATTGGAATCCCACAGCATCAAATTGCCAGTTTAATCTGGATCATACCCAGTATTGGGGTGGGAGATGTTAATGGGGTTTTGGTTTGGTATGGATGACTTTAATTGATAAATGTAAACTGCCTTGGGCCATTAGAGAGAAGTGGGATATAGCTCTTTTGATAAATAAATGTGTGTAGTGGTTGTCAATTGCTTTCCCCCTTTTTCAGAAGGAAAATCCAGCTGGGACGGGGGGACGGGACAGCTTGAGGTTTCTCTCACTTAATGAGGAAGAGAGAATCAGGAGTAAGATAATGATGGCTGGCCAAATGCCCCTTCTCCTCTCTCCCTGCCTCTCCCTGCCCCTCCCTGCTCCCAACAGCCCCTCCTTAACCAGATTTCCCTGTTTTTAAGAAAGAGGACTGCTGGATTGCATTCAGGGCTAAATTGCTACTGGACTCAAGTCTAACTCTTGTGTGCATAGCCAGCTTGCCCACTAGGCGAGCTAGGCACTCGCCTAGAGCACGGTGGCCGCAGGGGCACCAAAAGGCGCCCCCCTGTGTCTTCCCAGGCTTGCTTGGGTGCCCCACAGAGCACCCAAGCAAGCTGGCGCTGGGAGGGAGGGGGCAGCGATTTAAACCTCTGCCCCCTTCCCGGCTTCCCTGGGGGTCCTGCAGCCGCAGAGCTCGGCGTGGCTGGTGGGGAGCGAAGAGGTGCCATCCGGGGTGACCCCTCCCCCCCCCGCTGGGACTCCTGGTGCAAAGGCCTGGGAGGAGGAGGAGGAGGAGGAGGTGGTGGTGAAAAGGCACCAAGGGAGGGGGGAAGGGAGTGACTGAGTAAGGGGGGGCCGCTGGGGGCGAGCGGGAGGGCTCGGCTGAAGGAAGGAAGGGGACCCCTGAACCACACCACCCCTCCCCCTCCTTCGAGGACCGCAGCCGCCCCGCCCACCACCTTGGAGGATGGGGGTTGTGTGTGTGTGTGCCTGGGTGGGGTGGTGATGGTCTCCTTCGCCCCTCTCTGCAAAGCCCGGAGGAGGGTCCCCCCTCCCCTGCAGTGCAGCAGCAGCTGCCCCTTCCTTCCTTCCTCAGGGCAGAGACCTCGGGCGCCGTTCCCTGGGCCTGGGGAGGTGGCGAGGCACTGCAGGGGGGGCTCCTTCCTGGGTTGGGGGGCGGGCCAGGAGGCTCCCCTCCTCCTACTCCTCCCTTTCCCCACCCATTGGGGTGTTTGAACCGCGGGCGGGGCGGGGTGGGGCGACCTCGCTGTCGAGCCTGCCGGGGGAGTGAGGCCGGCCAGCTGGCCGGCCGCCGCACCACACGGTTCCCCTCCTCCGAGCAGACTGGCCGCGACAGCCACCTACCCGCTCGCCCGTGCCTGCCTGCTCCTTTCTGCGCGCCCTCCGCAGTAATGGGATTTTTTTGTTCCCTGCCTTAGAAGAGGCCTGTGTGTTCTGTTAGTGTACTGCATTAACTACTGTTTTTTTTATATTCACAAAGGGAAGACACCATTTCCTCCCTCCTTTGTGCCAGCTGTCTTTAGTGCAACTCGGAATTTTGTTATATATGCAGCATCTAATCCTATTAAAACTGCAATCCTAAACTCACACACTAGGGGTTGAGACCCAGTATGCTTCTGAGTAAACATGTATTGGATTGCACTGCAAGACTTGGATCCTATGGCTCCGATGGAGGATTTCTACAAAAGGAAGAGGGGGCAATTTTCATCAATTCCCCTCTCCCCCTGCAGACCACCAATTCTCCCCTCATGCTGATCTTGGGTGTTGTTAGTATTTCAGGGGGTATATTTGGCTGCAGCAGAAGGAGGGAGTTGGACAAGCCCCCTGTGCTGACAAAAAGCCCTTCCATCAGCAGAAATTACCACTGGATTCAAGCCTAGGTCTGCAATACATCATATATTGCATTGTAAAAACTATAATCTACAGACATTCCACCATGCCACTCTGTGACAGACCATTTCTGTCAACTGAGGGGACCCACACAGCTTCCTATGATTATGTGGGGAACCAAATTTATTTTAAACTATAAACCTTCCTCTCAGATACCAGGTGTTCCAAAGGTAGCTAGTGTCTAGGCTCTGGGTTTGTTGCTGTGAGGTAAGTTTTGTGGTGTACAAGTAGAATATAGAGGTCACTGAGGCAGGAATTATAGATTAACAATAGATTAACAGTTTGGTGTAGTGGTTAATCTGGGAGAACTAGGTTTGATTCCCCACTTCTCCACTTTCAGCTGCTGGATGACCTTGGGCAAGCCATAGTTCTGTCAGAGGTATTCTTGAAAAGAGCAGTTTCTGTCAGAGCTTTCTCCACCCCACCTACCTCACAGGGTGTCTGTTGTGGGGAGGTGAAGGGAAAGGAGTTTGTAAACTGCTCTGAGACTCTGAGTGAAGGGCGGAATATAAATCCAATCTCTTCTTCTATCTCTTCTCTCTCTTTTCTCATAAGAGGATTTATTTATTTACTGGTAGTTTTCAAAGAACAAATCAGCAGCACAGGATTCCAGACAGACAAAAGAGAAACACCGCTGAGGCTCATTAATTTAGAGAGTAGTTTAAAATTCTTTAATACTTTCAAGCATAAACAGGCTTCTACCAATTAGCCACTAGGCTGGATCCTCACACACACACAGACGCACACGATTCCATGGACCCCAGCCTGCCATTTCCCAACAGTCAGACTAAATGCCACAAGGGCAGCTCATTGCCAGAGACAGGCCTAACAGTTCATATTGAATTCTCTGTCAGAAATATAGCCAAACCACTCTGCCACACTACCAAGCAGACAAGAAGGGAAAGACTTCCATCTTATAATTAGCAAAAAAAGAGGGTAGAATGCCGAGACAGACCGTAACATTATATAAAATTAAATAAAATACTTAACTAAATTAAATTAAATAAATACTTATATTTATAGCCTATCAGTGTCACTTTTTACACCTATAAACATATGTAAATGTAACATCCAAATGCCGCAATAATGACTAAGATGCTCAAAATAGTGCACATAGGCACTTAACAGAATTTAAGGCAAAAAGGCACTGTTTTTCCTGTGCTCGCAGGGACAGAATAATTTATACAGGTGCTATTTTTCTTGTGCTTGCATGCACTAAGTGATTTGTACAACAAGCGCAAACTATAAGTTCCAAAAGCAAATAATTGTAGACTGAGTGTCCTCTATTATATAATTGTGAAACAAGCTTCCATAAAACTTGATAAGGAGCCATTGCATGTAGACAATATTCAAGTAGGTGGACCTCACTACAAACATCTACAACAAACCAATGCAAGACTTGTCCCACACAAGCCTTGCATTTTGAAAACTTCTTCAAATCTGATTTACTGTTGGAACTACAACATCCTAATACATGGAGCCAAAGCTGCCAATTCCCTCATGATCAAAAGGTTCTCTCCTTGCACAGTGAAGAAGAAGGAGAGATTGGATTTATACCCCACCCTTCACTCAGAGCCTCAGAGTGGTTTACAAACTCCTTTCCCTTCCCCTCCCCACAACAGACACCTTGTGAGGTAGGTGGGGCTGAGAGAGCTCTGACAGAAACTGTCCTTGAGAGAACAGTTATGACAGAACTATGGCTTGCCCAAGGTCATCCAGCAGCTGAAAGTGGAGGAGTGGGAGAATCAAAACTTAACTCACAGCAACAAACCCCAGAGCCTAGACACTAGATTAGAGTCCTCGGATCCCCCTCTAAGACCAGGAGGTTTGGTGGTTCTCTGGGAGCTATCCGGGAACCGTCCGATAGTGACGGGTCACAGACCAGAAGTCAAGTGCACTTAACCACCTCACCAAACTGTCTCTTGACACCAAACTGGCAGAGCTACCCTTCACTCTGTCTGCTCTTTTCCTGAGCCAGACCTGAGCTCTCAGTGCTCTCTCCCTGTGGCAGAATTGAACTGAACTGAACTCCTGCTGTGTTTCCCTCCAGCATTCCATCCCCCTTCTTAAAGGCAATTGGAAGCTGGAGCCCGGCTCAGTGGTGAGGTGTGGGATATAAATCAAATAAATAAATAAATAGGCTCAAGCAAGTGGCTGTTTTCTCCTTCAGGGTGGGATAGCCTTCTGTCCATTACACCTTCCTCCCTATCCACACTTCCCACCCCAGGCCTAACATCCAGCCTGATGAAGTGTTCCAGAGAAAGCTTGCATGCTATATATAATATATTGGTTGCTCTTAATAAAAGGCATTGTGCAACTTTTGTGTTGAAAACTCTTTGGCTGAGTTCAGACTGGCATTTTGCAGACTGAGTGCAGACTGGCAGTTGCACAAAAGCCCTGGAACAAATTGTTCCGGGGTTCCCCGGTCACACGGGGCCATCTGATGCACGAGCTTACCGGGAGGAAGTGCGCCAGAGTGTTCAGACTGCTGGCTCTTCCCATTTGCACTTTGCCAATTGGGGGAGGATTCTGGCACTGCATTGGGCGGTAGAGCAGAGCACGGCCAATCAAACCGCTGCTGCTGTTCCGGCTTGCTCCTGGCTTATCGGCCGAGCAGTCACACATTGGAGAAGCGGAATGCAGCGGGATAAAGGCACTCTGCAGGATTTTCTACCACTTTACTGAGGTATCTTTTTAATGCGGGGGAAAAGTGGAACGGCGCGGGTTGCCTACAGCTGGGGAACGCCAGGCAGATGTGCCTGTGTGAATGCCCCCTTTAATCCACTTGGGAAATGGGGCTGGAACGTGGCTCTCACGGGGCTAATTGCCAGTCTGAACTCAACCTTTGGGGGTGAAATGTATAGTGTGACCCTGTGTCAAAGTTTCTGGGGCTTAAACTAGGAGCCTCATTGCCTGAGGTTGGGTCCTAGCTGGTTCACCTGTCTAGGACTTTGGGCACTTTGAGGCCTTAGATCCCTCTTCAGGCACTGAAAGAGATAAGGGTGCGCAACAGCAGGCCCTATAACCGGCAGGCAATATAATACTACTGAGTTGGCTGACTCTGATATTAAATAGTAGGCCTTCTGCTGTTACTTGGACAACAAAGCAGTTGCTGCTGGCTTACACAACTGCATTCAGGGGTTTTGGGCTAGAGAATGCACAATAGGGATGCCAGCCTCCAAGAGGGAACTGGGGATCTCCCAGAATTACAGCTCATCTCCAGACTACAGAGATCAGTTCCCCTGAAGAAAATGGCTGCTTTGCAGGGTGGACTGTGACATTGTGCCCCACTGAGGTCCCTGTCCTCCCCAGCCTCCATCCCCAAATCTCTAGGAGTTTCCCAACCTGGATCTGGCAACCCTACCCCCCATCTCCTGCCGGCGGCCGGGGTGGGAGTGGACTGGCAACCTTAACACACAGTCAGAGTTGGACTGTGATTTCCCATAGCCCATCCTAGCCCAGACAAACTGGGAAGGTTTGTGAAGATAAAAAGTCCTTGAAAAGTGGTGAATTCATTCCATGGCAACTGCAGACCGACATGCCAGCATTTGAAGATAAAAGGACGTATTTTCAAATGTTTCTAAGGATTCTTTTGTGTTTGTACCAATTTTACATTATGACACTTGAGATTATGTGGGTAGCACAGGAAGCAGCTACTTCTAATTCAAACAATAGCCTTAAGAACTATCACCTGTGGGGTATGTATCTATTTTGAGAAAGAAGCAGCAAAATTCTTGCTTGGCCCCTAAACCATCATCTGCAAGAGGACAGAAAGGATGTAGTGATAAATACCTGATGGAAGGGGGTGGAGAAATTTAAATACTGCACCCCCTGCCTTTCCCCAGTTGTCCAGGGCACACCTCTCACCTGTACACATATCTGCTCTCAGAACCTTCTGATCCATTACTAAAGAGGGTGGGCACATTTTGCGAAAATCCAAATTATTTCACAAAGGATCAACATAAGAGGATTAATAGATTTCCAAGTCATATCATGATTTAGCAAAGGCAAATAACTGAGAGTGACTTGCATGTAAATATGTTCATTTACAGACTCTGGAAAAAAAATTACTTCTGTTGAAAGTCAGAAAAGATACATGAGTGTAGCTGATGGAAATGTTTCCCTCTCTTTATTTAGCCTCAGAAGTGTGAGATGCCTATGAGAACAGTAACTACCTAGGGGGCTTTCATTCCATCCCATGTGTCTGTGATAACATTCATTCAAACATAAAATAATCATAATATAATATAGGAAGGAATAAGTAACATGGGATTAAAAAATATTTCCCCTTCCTTTTCATCTGGTTCTTTAAAATGCTTAAGTTTGGCTGGATCTTGATTTGGGTACCAGAAAAAGTAATATGTAATTTCACCTTTATATTCAGCTTTGGCTCTTAGACCAAGCATTGTTAAGCTATGGTACAGATTTCTTTCCTTGCCGGAAGCCTTCGCAGTGCAAGCCAGGGTGAGCGTTGCCCCTTCCCCGTGTTTCAGATCCTGTATAGTTATTCAGGCAGCTTCTAAAGACTGATGCCTCAGGGAGGTAATTATTTGAAAACATGGAACTCTGTTGGGATGTAGGACTGGGGAACTGAGAGGAGGCTGGTGTGAGTCTCGTGGCCAAGATGTGAATTCTGTATCATGGATTAAACAAATACCACCTTTCCCCTTTCCTGCGTGAGCAAGTGGTGCATATGGTGTTTGTAAATGTGAGAATGTGTGAACATTTGCATGATGTGCAATGTGTGAAGTTTTCCATAGAATTTCCGCATGATGTGTGAATTTAACAGATTTTTTTTTTTAAGTAGGGCTTAATTTTATGCCAGGTCTTGGTCCTCTCATCTGTTTGCAAAGTCAGGTCTCAGCTCACAGGAATGTGTGATATATGAATAAAGTTGACCTCCCTAGTTTTGAATTACTGCACCATCACCAGCAAGTCATTAGAAGTGAAGGAAACATAACTCCATACCTGCTTATGAACACAAGGCCAGAAATACAACTGATTGGCTCTTGAAAGGTCACTTATGAAAATAGAGTGTTTTCATTCTGTACAGTGTTTATTATTCAGAAAGAATCAGGTTCCCCCCCCCCCCGTATTTACTCTGATTAAAAAGAACAGTCTGGGATACACAACCCTGGACATCCAGTGTCCAAGGATTTGAGGTATTACATCATTTATACTTGTCCTCTGTTGGTGTGCGGACCTAATCAATGCAATGGGCACCCCTACAATTTCTGAAACCATCTGCGTTTTTTGGTCAAATGTTCCACAGTTATTTAGGTTATGCCTGGAAACCAACATATAGTTGATATCAATAGGCTTAAGCATTTCTGACTCTGTTGGCATGTGACCTGTAATAGCTACTGCAACGCTGGAACGAAACTCCAGGTTTAGTTACCACTTCAAACATTAGTACGCTTTAAAGCAATAATGCTGGAAATTAAGTTTTTACCTTGTGATTCCCCTTGACCTCAAAATACCCAACTCCACCACCATGCATAACTCAAAAGAAATGTTGAAAATATACAGTGAATTTATGTGAATAAAAAGTCAAATTATGTGCATTTAGATTTCTCCCTTCACATTTTTTCTGAACACGTAGAGGGGTTGTCTCAGTCCGGAGGCCTCGGGATGTGAGCTACAACCCCTGGAGCACAATGGGAAAGATGGGCAGTGCTGGGAACGGGGTGGGGAGATAAAAGGTGGGGCCGGAAAAGGGGCCAGGGAGGAGTAGCGTGTGGAGTGGAGACGCTGGTATAGAGAGACGGGAAAGCTGAGAGAGAAAGCAAAGAGGGATTCCCGATGCACACTGGCAGAGGTGGCTTTAACCCCATCTCCTGCCCGTCTGAGGCACCTCACTCCCCCCCCTTTGTGTACCCTCCACTGACAGGACCACCCACCCTGTTGGGGCAATGGATGTCACAGCCACAGGAGGATCAGTGCCGGGGTCGCGGACTGAGCATAACAAAAGGAATGACAGGGGTCAAGGATGGAATTGACTACTCACTATTGGAAACACATACATTAGACACTTTGTGCAGCTTGTTCTTTAGAAGGGGAGCTTTTCCCCTACATTGTCTATATAGTCAAGCACAGCATGGATCAACTGCTGAACCAATCTTACCTTGTGGAAATGAATTTTCCCCTCCCTTCAGCATTTGGCACAGGAGATCGTTCTCCAATAACCTAGCCTATTGTCTGCAAATCAAGGGGATGAAAGTCTCTTTTGATGTCTTCTCAATTTTCATTTTTTTCTGCTGAAACAGTAGCACAAGTTTGCTCAGACCATATACGATGCATTTTTTTCCCCAGTCATTCCTTTTGTTATGCTTTCAGTGTAAACTGTGTTCATAATCACATCAAATAGAGAAGACACACTCCATTAGTGACCTCGGCTCTCGGCTAATATCACTTCCTTGTCCTTTGTTAAGTAGTTTTAGAGAAAAAGGCACTGAATTCTTTTCAGGGTGTCTGAAATTCTGAAGCAGGGAAAAATCTTAACAGAATATTGCCCCTAGCTCTCTTATCAACTAGTAGTTGTGGGATTTAGCTTGCTTTCTTAAATGTTGCAAAGTTTCTTTTTCTTTATAAGGAAAGCATTCTAGCCATATACAGATGACCCATCTGCATGTCGATGCACTGTGAGGAGAGGGAAAGTGGCCCCAGTCCCCTACCTCCATGTGATAATGTGCATGGTGTGAATATGCGGAGGAAGTCCCCCTGTGTGATCAGCCATGTTCATTACTAATTGCGGGGAGGGAGCATACGTGCATGCACTTCCTCTACACATTCAACCTATGCAGACAACTCAGCAATTGTGTGAGGCCAACACACTCTCTGTCCCCATGTGGTGAGTCAATGCGTGGTCATCTGCTCAGAGCTTCTATGCAGGGATGGTAAGTAGAATGGGTAAATATATATGCACATATTAAGAGTGAATATTCATTAAACTCTGAAACCAATCTATTCTTTAAAATCCTGAATCTTTATTTAATATGTTCTAGAAGGACCTGTTCCTTCTTTTTCCTGAAGCTCATTGGCCAAGGCTAGCGGTTGTCTTTTTGGAGAAGGTTGTCTACCATTAATGGTCTTCTTACTGAGGGATTCCTGATCAGCCAAAATATGCCTTAGAACCAAGAATAGCAAAGGTCTTGTCTGAAAATGATCTGTTGCAAATGTACATGGGAACTTCCCATATTTAAGTGGCAATGCATAACAGCCTTTGTATCTCCCAGGTGCAGCTATCTTTATCATCTCTTGGATTTAGGATTAGGTAAAGGTAAAAGTTTCCCTTGCTCGAAAGCTAGTCAAATCTCACTCTAGGGGGCAGTGCTCATCTCTGTTTCCAAGCCGAAGAGCCAGCGATGTCCAATGATGTTTCCATGATCATGCGGCCGGCATGACTAAATGCTGAGGTGCACGGAATGCTGTTACCTTCCCACCAAAGTGGTACCTATTTATGTACTTGCAATTACTTGCTTTCAAACTGCTAGGTTGGAAGAAGCTGGGGCCAGAGATGGGAGCTCACTCCGTCACGCGGCACTAGGGTCTCAAACTGCCTACTTGGATGCAATTATTTTCCCTACTTTTCCATCGGAACTTCCAGATGCTACCGCTTACCAGTGTTCCCTCTAAGCTGAGTTAGTGTGAGCTAGCTCACAGTTTTTTAGCCTCCAGCTCACCCATTTTTATCTTAGCTCAGGAAGGATGGCTCCACAGCAAACTAATTTATGCAGTAGCCAAATTACTTGCTCTCAGCTTTAATGCCAGTAGCTTGCGAAGTAGAATTTTTGCTCACAGGACTCCACAGCTTAGAGGGAACATTGTCACTTACCTCTCTCCAGTTTTCTCCCACAGTCCTGCCTCCTTAATCTTCCTTCTATTATTTGCCAATAGAATCTCCAGGCTCCCACAATCTCAGCCCTCCTTTCTTCCAGTCAGCAGGACACCTGAAGGGACATTGTTTTCCCGGGTGTTGTAGATGATAGGTTAATTTCCTTGAAGTAATGTTCAGAAGAAATATTCGCTGTGCATAAATGTCAAGGCGAATTCATCCTGTGGTAGCTTTACCATCCAAGAACAACAACAAAAGGTTTGTTGGTATAAGTCCAGAAGTACTGATAGAAAATGATCATCAAAAGAGTATTGTTGCTATTTCCAATGTAGAGAAATGATGAAGATCAAATTATATGATGAGTGAAAGTGAAGACTCGGCTAAATTGCAAAATCAGTGTTTTCCAGGTGGAATATGCTGCTGACTGAGGTTGTCTGGAGATTTTGCAAAGTTCATAAACACGCTGCTATTGTGTGATGTAAGAACTGTTCAGCGGTGATGGTGAGATTGCCTGAGCATCTGGCCATTAATCCCAGCTTTGGGGAATTTCAAATCATTGCCAGATACATATAAAACTTGAATCACTTGATGTGGAAGGGCATTCTTATTCTCCTGTGTAGGCCATTCTTGGGTAACAGGGAAATGCCAGAAAGTACCTTTGGGCTTCTCTTGTTTCAGCTAGTGATAGAATACATTTAATGCTATACTTGAGGCTATCAGTCAAATATTTAAAACCAGTGTGTGATTCCTTACCTCTATAAGACGCTGAACTGCAGGCTGTGGAAGGTCAGTAGTTCAGCAGTTCGAGACCCGAGAGTGCCACATGACAGCGTGAGCTCCCGTCTCCAGTTCTAGCTCCTGGCAACCTAGCAGTTTGAAAGCAAGAAATTGCAAGTAGATAAATAGGTACCACTTTGGTGGGAAGGTAACAGCGTTCCGTGCGCCTTGGTGTTGAGTCACGCCGGCCACATGACCACGGAAATGTCTTCAGACAGTGCTGGCTCTTCAGCTTTGAAATGGAGATGAGCACTGCAACCCTAGAGTTGGATTCGACTGGCTTTTGAGCAAGGGAACCTTTACCTTTACTATAGCTCTTAGCCATTCTCATCTGCCCCCGGCTCCTCTCTCTGGTTTTCTCCTCCATTCTTGGAAATTGTCCCTCTTCAATACCCTGTTATACCCTTCTGATTCCCTTGACCTACTGCTTCCTTATGATTTTGGTTCTTCTGTGCCTTCTAACCTCTTGCCTGCCTTAATCATTTTAAGCACCATAGATTCAGCTACGAACTCTTCTGCCTCTCCTGTCCTTCTGGCTGTAGCCCAGTCCTGCCAATCCCTGCTACAGGCATCATCCCTACCTTCAAACCCCCTTAGTGCATTCAAATGTAGCTTATTACAAAGGGTTTGAGAATAAGTTGATTTATCATATATTACTTTCGTGGTGATAGTTGATCTGCCAGACTAAGCATGAAATTACAAATTACAGGGTTTACCTTTTATCAAAAACAGTAGGAACTCTTTCAGTATATCAACTTTTGAATAAAATGGAGGAACAGCATCTATACATAAGCAATTTGGAAAGCATAGTTTGAATATGGGAATTAAATATATATAATCAGTGACCTGGCTGATTCTCAAGGGTAGCAGTCACCCCAGAATGCTTCATCCAGATGGTTCACCTCTGGAACTCTGAGAGTCTATAGCTGCCAACCAGAAGATCAGGTAAAAGCAAGATCCAAGGCACATTTGAATGCCTGGAATTTAGCTTATTTGTTTAGCATGCTTATACCCCACCTTTCCTTCTAAAGACAGTCTCAGATGGCTTACAGACACAAATAAACAGCATGATAATAAGTGAAACAGGCATAGCCCCAAGTACAGTGTCTGAGGATGGGGGCTTACCCACCCCTCATGGTGGCTGCTCCCCACTGAGATGGCGAAGGCTGTGGAGGATTTGCTGCCTCAGCAGCTGAATGGCAGCCAAAGAGGGAAGCGGAGCAATGCCTCTTCGGAAAGGGGAAGAAAGTCTTTCTTCTCATGAGAACAGGACATCTCATGAGGTCATTTACTGCAAGAGAGCTCGTGCACTGCCCCTTGGCAGTCTCTCTGATGGTCCATTCCAGGCAGCACAGTACCTGTGTCAATGAGAAGAGGAGGGACCTGGGTGACCATAAACCCTCTTCGCTCTTGGTCTGAGTCAACTGGTGGTGGTGGGAGGACCAGGTAGTAGCTGGAATCCAGGAGTAGGGAAGCACAAGGACAATGTTGTGGCATTCACTTTAAGCCTTACTGCTTGCCAAAATGTCAACAACCCATCAACAAAACAAAACCCATAAGCATGATGCAATCAGTGGGTAAAAAAAAAAATGAATTGAAAGGTGGTATAACATATTTCCTGGCTACACTGTGTACACCATTCCATAGAGAGTGCACACCGCCCTATAGTAATTCTCCTTCAGACACAACACTGTTTCCCATCTAACCCCCTGCCAATGCTCCCTCTAAGCTGTAGAGTGTTGTGAGCAAAAAATTCTACTCTTTGAGCTACTGGCATTAAAGTTGTGATTGAACAATTTGGCTACTGCATAAATTAGTTTGCTCTGGAGCCATCCTTCCTGAGCCAGGACAAAAATGTGTGAACTGGAGGCTAAAAATCTGTGAGCTAGCTCACACTAACTCAGCTTAGAGGGAACACTGCCCACTGCCCCTGAGCTCATAATGGGAAACTGAAACAAACAGTTTGAGGGGAATGAATCTAGGCTTGGATACAAGCCCTCCCAAGCCTGGACTGATAACGAAGGAAACTGACAGGCATAAGATAGTTTGGTTTCAAAAGTGAGAAAAAGAGTTTGGAGAAACTCATTATAAAATATCTGTGGCTGGGTTTGAAAATATTGTGCTGCTTGCCCTCTCCTCTCGCAAAACACATTAGGGATGCCACAGATTTCTCTGTGAACCTGTGAGGCAGATGCATTTTCCTTGTCTGGTACTGATTGCCTTCAGATTGTATGGAGGAACTCAAAACAGTTGCATGTACAAAAACCCATATGGATAGGAGCTATTGTAAAAAGGGGGGCTGCACAAGGTTGAGTGAAAAAGCTGGCTATCCTGGTGGCATGCCATAGCATTCTACCCAAGTGTCTTTGCTACTTAAATGTTTGCAGAGTATGGCAAACGTTAATTTGGCACCCCAGGGCCAACAAGGAAGAAGCTAAAATTGCCTGCCCTTCACATAAAAAGCTGCCGGTTGATGAAAATATTCCCAGAGCCACCGTGTAACTGGTGGATGAGCCTTTCCCAAGATAACCCTGGATAGTTTCTTTTATGATAAGGTTTGCCTATATATAACTCAGAGCAGCTGCACATTTTAAGTAACGATAACACAGCCAGGAACCTTTTGGACAGCTCCCTGAGGGACTAATATTACTTATCTATAGGCTGATAAGAAGAGAGAGGGCATTTTATTATCTTGCTTTGTATATCTTTCTAAGTTTTGATTGTGGAAGGTCAAAACGAGGGGTAGAAGCCTAGGACAGAAGTTTTAAGGTGTAGGGGTCAAAGTGAAGTAAAGCTGTTTATCTTTAGAGCCAAGGGAAGGGTAACTGGGAAGCACGGCTGGGGATGTCTTCAGGGATTGTGAATTTCAGAGCCTGCAGAAGAAAAAAAGCAAACATCAGAAAGGGTGCAATTATATGTTATGAGAGAAGCATGGAATACTCCTCCTCTGTTTATCTCCAAATACTAATATTAGTGCTGGAAGGGTATTTGCAGAGGAGAATGGGTAGGCAGTGCAAATGGATCTTTAGTCAAATTTCACTGATGTAGGATAGTCAATCCCAAATGATGTGCTGAATACATGTGTTGCCAACTGCCTGTGTGATGCAAGAAAGGAATCTGGGGATTCCTCAAGGGGACTTGCACTCAGAAGGGTCCAGTTTCAATCCCTGGAGTCTCTAATTAAAATGGTTAGGTAGCAGATAAAATGAAAGGCCTCTATTTGAGACCCTGGAGAGCTGTTCCCAAGCACAGTTGGCAAGTCTGACCTTGATAGGCCAATATGCCAATGCAGTAGAAGGCGACTCATGTGTTTCCTCATTACTGGGAGCCTGCCCACCTCAGCTCTGCAGTAGACCATGTATTGTAGGACTGCCTCATTAACAAATGCCTTACCGCCTATTGCAGAGCGTGTGCTATTGTTGCTCGGATGCCCAGCTTTGAATGATTCTAATAGGAATGAATATTTTCCTGTAATATTGGGTTGAAGGCTTTTACACATTGTGAGTGCTATACTAAGGATTTTTCCTTCTAAGAGTCTTCTGTACACTATGAGTACTGTATGAAGTAGTGTGAACTTATTGAAGAAGAATTATTGAAATGAAGATCAAAATCCGGAGTCTTCGTCCATTTTGTCTGTCATTTCATCTGTGTACCATTTATGGACTTGTACTATTTATGGACCTGCACACTATATGATGTAATTTGGTTTCACTGATATATGTGGTCTTCTTATATAAATTGATCATTGTGCATAACTTTTTGAGCACTTATGGTCTGCATTATTTGTGCAGTGCTTGTTTATTTGTTGTAGGACTGCCTGCCTCCCTAGCTGAAGGCACACTCAAAAGACTGATTCTTTCAGAAATAGATGAGGTGGGCAATTTGGATTTGATTTGTACCCTGCCCTTCACTCAGAGTCTCAGAGCAGCTTACAATCTCCTTCCCTTCCTCTCCCCACAACAGACACCCTGTGAGGTAGGTGGGGCTGAGAGAGCTCTGAGAGAGCTGTGACTGACCCAAGGTCACCCAGCTGGCTGCATATGGAGGAATGGGGAGTCCAACCTGTTTTTCCAGATTAGAGTTCCCTACTCTTAATCACTACACCAAACTTTTTGGGAGAGGTGTTCTTAGAACAAAGTATACCTCCAATTTGAATTTGAGAGGGGAAAATCTGCCTTGGCAACATAAATTTGGAGATTTTGGCATAGGAGGGAGGATGGACTGGGAGATTTAAACAGCACAGGAGCAAGCTGAACCCTGAGAGTCAGTTTGGTGTAGTGGTTAAGTGTGTGGACTCTAATCTGGGAGAACTGGGTTTGATTCCCCGCTCCTCCACTCACAGCTGCTGGATGACCTTGGGCAAGCCATAATTCTGTCAGAGCTGTTCTTGAAAGAGCTCTCTCAGGGTGTTGTGGGGAGGGGAAGGAGTTTGTAAGCCACTCGGAGACTCCAAGTGAAGGGTGGGGTACAAATCCAGTCTCCTCCTCCTCCTCCTCTTGTCCTACAGTGCTGACAGGATCCCTCTGACTCATTGTGGTTGTCGCTCAGGTGACGGTCCAAGCCAAGCAGACCCTGCAATACTGTCAATACGACTTGGCTTAGCTTGCTCTTGGCTGCCAGCAGCTATCCAGGGCAGTCATCTCCAGGGAAGGCTCCCAAGTGTGTTAAAGAGGCAATCCAACTCTGATAGGTTTACAGTGCCACTTACAGAAGGTTTACACCCTTCTAAGTCCACGGAAATCAGTGAGCAGTGTAACTCTGCTTAAGATGCCACTGTTACTCTGGCGATGAACTGAGGGTAAAGTTGACGGCATTGGATTTTTAAAATACTGGCCAAAGGGTAAAGTCGAGCAGAGCTTAATGGGATTGGGACAGAACCAAGATACAGCCTGCAAATGACTGACCTTTCCAACTCCAGTATTGTGTATCTGACAGAGCACTCTTGTACTGAGCAGGACAGTGGTAGGCAGCCCTAACTGCAGGGGAATTGGGTTTTCTAATCAAGTAACCCCCAGAAAGCAGAATTAACGTTCTCCTGTATGCTGAGATCTAGGTTTGCTGGGTTAACCCTCCCTTTCTCCTAACTTGTATAAACCGGAAAGCCAAATTTATGCAGAATTCACCAAGACCACCGTAAACTTTGGAAAGTTCAGAGTAAGGTAGTTTTCTGAAAGAAAAATCTATCTGGGCTGATTGTGATTTAGTGCCATTATTAACAAATGTGTTGCACATCCTCAAATAATTGGAAGAGCAGACCAGCTGTACATAACAGCTTCCCGATCAGGCAGAAGTGCAATTTTAATTTTAACTTGGTTTTGCCCAGGATCAAATGAAATGGGCTTTGGCCATAATCCATTTCTGAAAAGGGCATCGGCGGGGTCTGATGGAGGCAGCTGCCTTTTCCACTGCAGTGCTTGTTTTTGTTTTTTAAGCTCCTTAGTTTCATTCAGAATGCTGGAATACCCAAAGTGGTAAAGTGCTCTGCAGAAATTAATGTGTGCAAAGCTCAGCAACTGAATGCTTTAAAAGACTTTCTGAGCTTGTTCTTGAATCTTCGTGGAGAATCTTTACTTTACTCTAAAATATTACATGAAATTCAGGAATGCCTTTACCCAAATTGGTGTGCTTATACTTTCTGCCTTCATGGAACCCTTTCGGAGGCTGCATTCAGGTTTCACAGCAAACTACGACTCAAGTCTGATCTTGAACAAACATAGCTCGTTCCTATGCTCATGTGGTCCTCTTGCCCCTTGCCCCTTTTCTCCTCTCTCTAGAGTTGTCAGTTCCAGGACAGGAAATTCCTGGAGACTTGGGGCAGAGCCTGTGGATGGCAGAGTTTGTAAGAGAACGCAGCAGAGGTCTGATGCCATGGAGTCTGCTCTCTAAAGCTGACATTTTCTCTGTAATCTGGATGTCAGTAGTACTTCCAGGAGAACTCCAGCTCCCACTTGGAGGATGACAGCCCTCCTTCCTCCCTTTATGAGTCTTCCCAGTCTTCTTGGAAAATCCTGAATATATCTGGGATTTTTTTCAGAATTTTTTAATTTGGTTTTCTAAAACAATTCCAGATATCTTTTGGGATGCCAAATATACCTGAAAAATACCAATAAGGCATTTTTCAGTTAGAGTTTCATTTCCAAGTATATCCGAATGAACACCCCGAGGACACATTCTAAAACATGTCCCAGAATTTTCTAAAATGCATAAAGCTTCCATGGAGGAATGAGTTGATTCAGGCTACATCTAGACATCATGGAAAGCTGCAATTAAACTTCAAATATGCACAGAGAATAGCTTGCTGTTTTCCATACCCAGAGGCCTTGTAGAATTGGAGTGTGCCTACTGCTCACAAAGTGGGATTCTGACCTTAGTTTAAATGCAGTTTAGAATCCCAGTTTGGGTGTTGTAAACAATTTCCAAATAACCAAGGCATCTTCACTCAGATGTCATGGTAAACTGGAGTGTGATCAAACTGGGAAGATGTGTATCAAGCTTTACTCATAAAGGGAGGAAGGAGGGCTGTCATCCTCCAGGTGGGAGCTGGAGTTCTCCTGGAAGTACTACTGACATCCAGATTACAGAGATCACTTCCCCTGAAGAAAATGGCAGCTTTGGAGAGCAAAGCTGGGGACTGCTTTAGCTTACTTTTCTTCTTTTGTTTAAGTGTCTCTGGGTTTCTATGGGCTTCCCTGCTGTCTTTGTCAGTTTCAAACCAGTCTTCTCAGTTTCAGGAGGTACCCCGGATCCCCGGAGCTACACTCACCCCAAATTGCAACCGTGTCACCTTAAAAGCCCCCCTGTGTGGAACAGTGGTTTGGGCTTCCGTGGCGGCATCATCCATCAGAAGTTGCTGGTAAACCTGGGCCAAGTCCAGTTTCCCAAAAACCCAGGCCCCCGCCAAAGACACCAGCACTTGACTGACTACTGGTACCAGGTATGCATGGTCTTGCAATGCCTTGTTGAGTGTGCATTTATAATCCGCACAGATGCGGATGTTCCCATTTGGTTTGACCGAGGTGACTATTGGGGTTTCCCATTTGGTGTGAGGCACAGGCTCTAAAACCCCTTGCACCACCAGGCGGTTTTTGGCCGTAATGCGAGCTGGGGTCGCCTGGCTTTCATGCGGATGGGCCACATCAGGAGGTCTAAGTCAAGGGAGACTGAAGGACCAGTGTAATGCCTGAGCATTCTGTCAAAAACCTCCGAGGATTCATTGCACACCCCATTAAAGTCTTGGGACCATACCTGGTTTACCCCCATTACCCGAAACCACAGGGGCCCAAACCACGAGAGGCCCAGTAGGCTGGTGAGTCTCTCTTCCACCACCAACAGTTCCAAAAGTCCATTAAAACCCTTATATTGCACCCAGAATTTCCCACACCCTTTGATGGCGACTGGGTTCTTCTGAAAATCCCATAAGGAGAGACCCTGTGGCTTTTTCAAGAGATTCCTGTTTTTTGAGGACCATGAAACCGTGGGGAAAATTGGGTGAAGCTGTGGGTCAAAATGCAGCCATGTGGCTTCGAGTGGGAAATTGACCAATGGAAACAGGGCAAAGGGAGGCATGACAGTGGCGCAAAATCAGCCCCACTAATCTGACTCTGCATGAGTCAGCTTCATGTATATGCTACACATCACAATCTGCTGCAGTTATAAAATACAGGTAGGAAATCAGTAGTGGTGGGCAAACCATTTTAAGGGACATTTTTCTGGCATTGTTGTTTATCTCATTAAGGAATACTGTCACTAAATTTTTGATGTAATTGCAAGTTTTGCTAGAATGAAAGGCCAAACAATACAAGGCAATGTGAGAGTTTTGGATCTGCCATTTTTTGAAAGTAGAAAGCAAAGGGTGGGAATTTGATCTGGTCTGCTGTGCAGGGGACAGTGGCTTAACTGTCCCCTGTCTCCTCTCCATGGTGTTTTCCTGATCTAAATCAACCCATCCTCAAAATTTGTGAAGCTACTAGTATCCCCCTCCCTTTTCAAAGGGGAGAAAAGGAAATTCTGCATGGAAGAGTTCTTCTTTTAAAAACATCAGAATGAGGACATTTACAATATATATATAAAATATTTACACAATTTGACTTGTTTTTCAAAACCTAAGGGCTTTATAAAATGTCAGAATCTTTAGATCTGGCCTACTTCTTGCTCTAAACTGTCTTTTTTTCTTTTTTCTTTTTGCTTTCATCTCTTGAGTTACAAAAGCCCACCCAACAACTACAAAGGCTAACCATTTTTTTAAAAAAGGAAAATTTCTTGTGCTATTTTTGTTTACTGCAAGATATGCATGCTTTATTTTTAAGGGGAAACCATATGCTGTGAACAAAACTGTTGTTCTTGCATAATTGCGAACAAAAATAGAAAGTCTCATTTGTTACACCATATATATTCCCTTACTTCAGTTGTAACATAGGCTTTCTAATTTGTGTATTTGTTTAAGGCATTGTTTAAGAGGCCTCAAGATCACGAACAAGGTTCTTAGCAAGGGTTTCAAGGGGAAAACATTCCAAAATGCTTGAAATGGGTTGGGGCGGGGGATAGCTCAGTGGTAGAACACATGTAGCAGGTCTGAGGTTCAGAATTAAGGCATCTTCAATTAAAATAATCTCCAACAGTGGAGTTAGATAGACCTTCACTTGAGACCTCAGAAAGCCGCTGCCAGTCAGAGAAAAAGAGAATTAGAAGAGATGAACTGATGGCCAGACATTCTGATGGATGGTTAGTTTATATTCAAAGTGTGAATATTGGTTTAATTAATAAATTGCAATAAAATGGGGGGTGGATGGGAAGTGTGACTGACCAAGGCTTATTTCTAGACCATTCTAGACTATCTGGACCATTAATCTTAATTCGAGAAGGCCTTCCCCAGTCTCTGGAGGGGCGATTTTTCAAAGCTAATCAGTGCTGAGGGCAATATATCCTGCATCTAGCAAAGGAAACAGACGCTGGGCTTCAGCTCTGACAAAAAATGAAGCCTTGCGACAAGTCTCACTCAATGTCCACTTAGGGAGCGGAGAGAGCCGAGTGGGAACATCACGGCTACCAGCTGCACTGTCTCCAAGCTGTACTTTTCTGCTTTACCTGTCTCTAGGTGCCGACTTGGTCCTGGCCAGAGTATAATTTCTGTAAAATAAAATTAAATAAAAATAAATAAAATGAAGTCCCACTCCCCCTAGGAACATCAACAAGGAAAAGCCTCTCCTCTGCATAGTCGCGGGCTCCTGCGATCAGGAGCCTCGGGACCCATCTTCCTCCTGTGCCATATTCACTGTGTGCATATTTGAAAATTTAAAGCTGACACTGAAGAAAATGTTCTTTGTTTCTGTCCTTATCATCTAGACTGGTCCTGAGATATTGGCACTCCAACGACAGGTATTGAGCAGGGAAGTATCCACCAACTGCAAGCGGCTCTGACTCTCTAAATATTTGCCGCATCGATTCCTGGTATGAACTGAGATTTCAGAGAGCTTAAAACATCCAAAGTGAGTGAAATAGTTCATCCTCCCCTAACCCACCCCAACCCCTCTCTCGCTGCAGCTGTTAAAAGCCACTCTTTGCAGTACTGCAGATGGGCAGAGGAAGTATGATATAAGCTTCTTGCGCTTTTTATCTGCTTGAAAACCCACATGACCATCCGTCAGAGTACAGAAAAATTTCCACTTGCTGCATTTGGTGAAAAAAAGACTGTGTTGCAATGCATTTAATAGCTGTTCACCCCTCCCCCCACTTCTGTGCCACGAAAATCCTAAGACTTACTTCCTGTTTAACAACATTGGAACCAAAAGGAAGGCATTACTTTCTCTCCCCCCCCCCGCTTTTAAAGCACATACACAAAATGACAAACGGAATGTACAGTAAGAGGTCAGGTGCACAGCCTACCCACCAATCTGTATTAAAAGCATTCTGTTACATTTTTCTTATTTAAAATCTCATGTAACTACAGCATTTATCAGGACAATGAATTAATATCATTTTGCTGGAATCAAGTGCCCCATTTAGAACCGACTAAAGGCTTGAGATTACTAAAGAGGTCTATGCCTGAGGTGACTAATGCGTTTGAGACCGTCCCCCTCCTATGCACCGGTCCTACTCTGAGGTCAAAGACGCCGGCTGTGCAACTTAGAAGCATGTGAAGCTTTTATAGAACACTTAAGGGCAGGGGCTCTGGGGCCAGATGTGGCTCAGTACGGAAACAAACAGGGCTTTTTTGAAAGAAAATTGCATCTTGAAATTAGGGTACATTGAAGGGGGGTAAATGGGATGCTAGAATGACCAAATTGTGAAGGGAATGGCAGGCAAAGCTTTTTAGGGGATTAAAAGGCAATTTAGAGAAATTACAGAGGTGAGCAGTTGCCAGTAGTCCAAATGCAAGCCCTGTGCAGACTTATGCCAGTGCACTAAAACAATCACATGGGGTGCTGCTGTGTATAATTATTACTTATTGTGAGATCACATGTAAACCACGTCCTAGTAAAGTACTCACAACATCCACTGTTTGGGCTGTAGAAATTCTATGGATTATTAAGAGAGGAGAGAGAGAGGAGAGATTGGATTTATACCCCACCTTTCACTACCCAAAGTTGTCTCAGAGCAGTTTACAAACTCCTTTCCCTCCCCCTCCCCGCAACAGACACCCTGTGAGGTGGGTGGGGCTGAGAGAGCTCTTGACAGAAACTGCTCTTTTTCAAGAGCAGCTCTTATCAGAACTACAGCTTGCCCAAGGTCATCCAGCCAGGTGCAAGTGGAGGAGTGGGGAATCAAACCCGGATCTCCCAGATTAGAGACCGCGCACTTAATCACTACACCAAACTGGCTACCTGTGAGTTATCAGCAATGTTAGACTCAGTTGCTAGTTCATAAACATGGGATCTATGCATTGAGGAAGTGTATGTAATCCCTCCTTGTGATCAGGAACATTTCGAAAGCAGCATCCTCAGTGACAGAGAGGGAGCATATGTGCATGTACTTCCTCCATGCCAAGACACCATGTGGATTGACTGGTGGAAACAAGGGGCAGAGCTAAGGTTGCCAGCTGTGGGTCGGGGAATACCTGAAGATTTGGGGGGGTGGAGCTTTATGAGGATGAGGTTTGGGGAGGGAAGACATCTGAGGAAGGTATAATGTTACAGAGTCCACCTTCCAAAAGAGCCATTTTCTCCAGGGGAACTGATCTGGAAATCAACTGTAACAGTAGGAGATCTCTAGGTGCCACCTGGAGGTTGGCAACCCTAGGCAGAGTTGGTGTGCTTATACCTGCTCTCCCTTTATGCATGTTGACTGAACACACAGAGAAATTATTACAGGGCTACAAAATCCTGAAGGTAGTCAAGGTGGAAGTAGACTTTACAGAAAACCTGAGCCTGTCACTTACAATCGTATCAGTGTCATCCTGGTGTTAGCTTCCCCGCCCCAAGCTCCAGTTCACTGGCTTCCACCGGTGAGGACAGGGACATCACAATGCATTGAATAGTCTTAAACATTATTAAGAAGGATGAGTGAATAAGACACAGAACTGCCATTTTCTGTGGCAGCCCTTTGTTTACTGTGACATATAGAAGGCTCAAGCAAGAAGGCTCAGTCCCTGTAGGCCTGGATTAACAAGGAAAGGTATATGTACAGTAAGGGAGGCTCTGGAAGTCTGAGGTTTTTTCCCTGCTACATCATACTGGGGAAATGTGCAATACTAGATCAAGGTTTTAGATTCTGTATCAAAGCACCTGATCTTCTGAATAACCATTGCCATTTGTGGGCTCCCTGAAATTGGCAATCTAGTACAGTCTACTCAACCTAGGTTTCATTCTACCATTTCATTGTTATAATCACCTCATTTTGATATTCCACTTAGGTATTAAAATTCAAATGCCCAAACTAATTTTAAGCACATTAAGGGAAGCCTTTTATTACCGGAGAAAATCAAATTTTACACATGACATATCATACAGTGAATTCCGTAATTCTGGTAAATTAAACCACGACAGCCGTAATGTAATGGGCTCAAGCACTGCTGATATCTCCCAATGAGTACGTTCAAGGAAGGGGAAAATTGTAATGATATAGAAGAGACAGGTTTTTTTTTAAAAAAAGGCCCTCATCCAGTGCAAGTTATTTCTGGACAAGCCATTTTAAAAAATACAATCCTATTACTTGGAGTATCATAGAAAATCATTTAAAAATTCACTCTGGTGTATAGGAGTCTTGAATCTGATCCCAAATAAGATATGAATCAGGCTAGAAATATAATCTAGGAGTAGATGTGTTGTCTAAAATCAGGGCTGTATAAAGATGGGGAGAGTAATAAGATACTGCACTGCAGAATTTTGCACTGCAGAAATACCCTCAATATGGTACTGCCATCTTATGTTCCTGGTGACAGTAGTTCAGGTAATACTGGAAGTAAAAGTGTGGGGCATAACCAAGTAATAACACCCAAGGTGATGGGGCCATAAGAGACCAAGTGGTGCAGAACACAGAAATCATCAGCTAGCGACTGCTGTTCTCTCCCGCTCTCTATAGATGTACCCAAAGACCTGTTCGTCTTGTAAAACATAGTACTAGCCTTAGCATGGAAGTAAATCCCATTGAGGTCACAGAGACTTGCCTTTCCTAGTAAGTGTGCTTACGATTCTAGCCTTACAGTTCAAGGTATAAGTTATCAACCACATATCCAGTGCATGAAGACAGGTGCCATTTCTACACTATTAATTTAAAACTGATATTGTAGTTATTCCTGGTTCCCACAGAATCCCGGGAAGTGCAGTGGTGAGAGAGTAAGGTAAAGGTTCCCTTGCTCGAAAGCCAGTCGAATCCGACTCTAGGGTTGCAGTGCTCATCTCTGTTTGAAAGCCGAAGAGCCAGCGCTGTCCGAAGACGTTTCCGTGGTCATGTGGCCGGCATGACTAAACACCAAGGTGCACGGAATGCTGTTACCTTCCCACCGAAGTGGTACCTATTTATCTACTTGCAATTTCTTGCTTTCGAACTGCTAGGTTGGCAGGAGCTGGAACTAGAGACGGGAGCTCACTCTGTCTTGCAGCACCCGGGTCTTGAACTGCTGAACTACTGACCACAGCCTGCAGTTCAGCGTCTTAACCACTTGAGCCACCGCAGCTCCATGGTGAGAGAGTAATGAATCCTAAATAAATTGGGGATGTGATAGACAAAGCGATATAGCTCAATCTAAGCTGATAAAGCAGCATGCCCTGGCCTGAATGGCCTAGGCTAGCTCAGCCTGGTCAGATCCTGGAAGCTAAGCAGGGATGGCCCTGGTTGGTATTTGGATGGGAGGCCACCAAGGAACTCCAGGGTCACTACACAGAGATTGACAGTGGCAAATCATCTCTGTTTTTCTCTTGCCTTGAAAACTCCACGAGGGGTTGCTGTGAGTTGGATGTGACCTGACGGCACTTTACACACACTTTTAATGGATTTCCCAATGAAACCCTATCTTATCCAAGCAATGCATTTGTTATCACAGGCAATTGCAGAGATCTGTGGCCCTTCATTTCTGGGAGAACACTTGATTCTTTGACAGAGGCATTTTATAAAAGCAATAAGGCTGGAAATGCCTGTGGTGGATGCCTTGTTTAGGATTTGTGTTGGATTAGTGCAGGGGTGTCAAACATGTGGCCCGGGGCTGAATCAGGCCCCCCGTGGAACTGGCTGTCTTCTGCTTCTTCTTTCAGTTCTGCTGCTGCTGCATCATTGTAGGTTTGCAGCTTACAGATACACACCTGAACAGCATACTCAAGATTGCAACAGCACAGACATTTTGATGCAATAATCCAGAGCAAGAGGTGTCAGTTATCAGACACTGTTAAATAAACAAAATATTGCAAGAGTGCTAATGTTTTAAGCATGTTTTTATTTTAAGTTAAAAAACCCTTTGTGTTTATGTCCTTTATAAAGTTTATATCTCTGCTACCTGGCATTACATTTTATGACGCACATGGCCCAGCCCAACGAGGTCCCATTTATGTGAGATCTGGCCCTCATAACAAATGAGTTCGACACCCCTGGATTAGTGCCTCTGAATGTGGAGGTTTCCCTCAGTCACCATGGCTAGTAGCCATTAATAGCCTGGATTTGCATAAGAAAAAATGCAATCTGTGGGACTTTGTCATGAGCCCAGCTTTTAACCATTTGAACACAATGATCACAGTCTGTTTTGTCAAACCTTCTTCCCTTTCTAGTTTAAGATTGCTATGACACGTGCCCCCTTTCACTGACAGTACCGTGCGGGTCTGCATGTGGTGCCTGGTCAAAGCTGCTGATAATTTTTTCTGACCAGTCCTCTATACAAATCTATAATAGTCTCTTTGGGGTATTTTAAAATTTATTTCTTGGACAAGGATATTTGTAAGGACCACTGCTAAGTGTATTTGTTTCACCAGTAAAGAAATAGGCACCACGACTTGTTAAGTTTAAAACTGAACAGGCTTTATTTACAAACAACACAACAGGGGGATGGAAGTTTTATACAGATGATAGTTTGTTTCCTTTCAGGCTTAAACTTTTGTCCTTACGTTCACTTAGGCTGTATGTTTATTACTTTCAGTTCATACATAGATGTTCATCAGTTCTCTAAACATGCTTATACTCCTCCTCTCCAGCAACTGCTTTGTGGTTTTCCTTGGGCTTTTACTAACAGGTCTGTCTGTCTCTCCTTGGTAACCAAACCAGCTTTCTAGACTCCTGCCAGACCATTCTTTAGCCCTTTCTAAACCACCTCCAGTTCCTTTTAAGGAGAGATGTCTCAATGGTGTGTGACTCTATTGTGTTTAGTTTTTAACTGTCTGGTCACTGTCCCCTTCCCTCTGAGGAACTCAGTAAACCAGGTTCTTCCACACAGAGCTACAGAGCTTCTTCAGTTCGCTGACAGATTCCTTGTTAGCTCTCCGTCCAACGACTAACTGCTGCTTCTCAACTGCCAATTCCAAGCTAACTGTTTGGTCTGTTAAATGCCAATCACTGAGGGTTCCAGGCTAAATGGCCCCCTCCTCACTCTGTCATGTGACTCAGCAGTGTTCCGTGTTTACTTTCTGCTGGTCCCAGATCTTTACATCCGTCACACCTGCCTTTACTGAATTATTAATATACTAGGAATAAGACCCATTGTGGAAATAAATACAACGAGCTCTAGAAAGAGGCTCTGGGAGAGTGCCCCGGCCTTGGGCACTCAGTGTCAATTTACTATGGCGACCTCAGCAGGGTATAATGACATGGAGTCCACCATTTTCTCCAGAGGAACTGATCTCTGCTACCTGAAGAGCACTCGTAATTCTGAGAGATATCCAGCCCCCACCTGGAGATTGTCAACAATGGTTCCCCAAGAGGAAATGGCTGGTTTGGAGAGTGGAGTTTATGACATTGTACCTGTCTGAGGTCCCACCCCTCCACAAACCCACCCTCTCCAGGCTCCACCCCTCAAATCTCCAGGAATTTCCTAACCTGAAGTTGGCAACCCTCCCTCCCTCCCAGCCAACCATCAACCTACCTTTATCTGCCCCTCTGATTTCAGCTTTCCATCTCCTCCCCTCTCCATCCTAGAGAGCAGTTGTAATTCTGAGTGATCTCCAGACTCCACCTGGAGTTTGGCATCAATGGTTCCCCAGGAGGGAATGGCTGGTTGGGAGGGGGAAGCCTATGGCATTGTACTTGTCTGAGATCCCACCCCTACTCAAACCTCAACCTCTCCAGGCTCCATCCCTCAAGTCTCCAGGAGTTGGCACTCTTTCTCCTTCCCAGCCAAGCATCAACCTACCGTTATCTGCCCCTCACTCTCCAGCTTTCTGTCTCCCCCCCAACCTGCAGCCTCTACCATACTCTGAAGCCCTGACTGCTATGTCACATTGGCTGTCGTAGAGGGGCCATCTCAGCAGAGTATAAGGACACAGAGTCCACCATTTTCTCCAGTGGAACTGATATCTGCCATCTGGAGAGCAGTTGTAATTCTGAGTGATCTCCAGCCCCCACCTGGAGACTGGCAACAATGGTTCCCCAGAAGGAAAAGTACAGGTTTTCTCTGCAATGGGGACCAAAGCAGCTTACATCATTCTCTTCTCCCCTTTTGACTTGCACAACAACCCTGTGAGGTAGGTTAGGCTGAAAGTCTGTGACTGGTCCAAAATCACCCATTCAGCTTCCACAGCAAGAACCTGGCTCTAGCTGGAGATCGCCAAGTATCACAACTGAACCGAATGCACCCCTGAAAATGGCCCATTCGCGCCCCTTTCAGGCAGCCGTGAGCTGATCCAAATTCTCTGATCTGAATTGGCCAAAAGTCAATTTGGCGGCAATTCGGCAGCAGCCCGAAAAGCGGCCATCAGCCAGAGAAAGCAGCAGGGAAAGGCAGCAAGAGGCTCTTGCTGCCTTTCCTGCCTAAACTGGCCTTTTCCCACCTCTTCCCTGGTTTCAGGGAGGAGGGGGAGGGAGGCCAGTTTCAGCCAATCGCTGCCATGCATTTGCAGTTTGCAAATACATCTGCAGCCTGCAAGGTTGGTGGTGTTGCTTTGCACACCACCTTCCTTGCTTGGGAGGGGAGGGTGCTGCTTACCTGGCTGCCTGAGAGAGGCTGTGCTGGCCTTTGGCTTCTGCTGCTGGCTGCTCTCTCTGTGCCTGCCTGGACTGCTTCCTCCCTGGACTCCAGAAGCCATCAAAAGGTAAGGAATAAAGTGGGATCTCTTTAATTTTTAAAGGGCTTTTCCCCTTCTCCATTTTTTAATTTCTTTGGATGGGTTGTTTTCTCTTTAATTTTTAAAGGGCTTTTCTCTTATCCTCGCCTCTATTTTTAAGTTTCTTTAGGTTCGGGGTGGATTTGTCTGGGTGGGTGGGTTCTTCTGGGTTCCCTGGAGTGGATGTTGGGGGGGTTTAGGCCTTTTCTTTGTAATAGTTTAGGCCTTTTCTTTGTAATAGTTTAAAAGTTTATTTTTAACAGTTTAAAAGTTGTACTGTTGTACATTTTTAAAAGTTGTATTGTTGTTGTTTGGTTGCTGTTGCTTGGGTGGGGGGGCTTGCCTGCCTTTGTTTTTTTCCCCTGTTAAACCAGTTTGAAGTTTTTTTTCTGTAATATGTTATAGTTTTAAAGGTTATAAGTTTAAAAAGTTGTCCTGGTGGTTGCTGTTGTTGTTGCTTAAGTGGGTGGGGGGTGGTCTTGCTTGCCTTGGTCCCCCCCCGGTTTGGTGGGGTAAGGGTTGTGTCTGTGTGGGTTTAAACGTTATAGGTTGCGCGGTCTATTTTTTTGTCTGGGTTTGAACCTGGTTCTACTGTTCTTGGGTTTTTTGCCTTAGATAAGGGTAGTGTGTGTTTGATTGCTTTCTGGTTTTATAGCTAGATTTATTCCTGTTTGTTTGTTTGTTATTTTCTTCTGGTTGCTGTTGGTGAGATGAGGTCAGGTGCTTGCTCTGCTGTGTTTTCTAGGCTTGGTGTGGGTGCCTGTTTCTGGCTTGTTAGGACCATTGATTTAAATAGGTCAGAGTAATAAGGGTCTGTTTAGGAACTCTCTTTAAAAAAACTGTAAGTAATCCAGTGTAGGGCTCAAGTTTATATACCTAACTAGGCCAGAATAGGATACTATTAAAAGAGGTAAGGAGGGGTTTCGCTAAAAACAGCACTTTAGGTAGCCTTAAGTACTTACAGAAAACAGTGTTCTGTGCACCTGACCTTCATTGAAGGCAGGTGCTTACACATTGCCTAGGGTCACCCCCAGCTTTTTAGTTCATCATCGTCATCACACAGACACCTGCATTTCCTTCCTAGGAAATAAGGTTTGTCCTAGTACAATAGCCAGGAGAAGTTTAGTAAAGTGACACAAGCATTTCTAAAAAGGTTTGTTTCCATCTCTAGGCTAGCTTCATAAAACCTTCAGCTAGGGAGAAGCAGGCTCACCAAGTTTCAAACCAGTTCAGTTCCAAAAAGAAAAAAAAAACCTGAGGAAAGGATAGGCTAAGGTTCCTCAAATGGGATAATGACAGCTGGTGTGTTGCTGCAGAGAGAGGAGGATCAGGGTGGACAAACAGCAACACCCTTCCCTCTCTCTTTCTGAGGCCTTCCTTCCTTGGTTTAATGGGTAAGGGTATGCTTGTGGACTGACAGGGCAGCAGTCCCACAAAATACCACTACCCAAATTTTGAGTCTTTTTTGGGGGATGCAACTGTAGCTCACCTCCCCTTGGTGCACCCTGGGTCACGCTAAAGAGCTAGAACATCCCTCAGGCAGACAATCCTGGGATCCCCCCATCCACACTGCCCAGTGGACCATTGACAAGACAAGCAGTCCTTTGCAGAACTACTTGACAAAGGGTAAAGGAGATACTCAGTCTTGTAGAGCTGGCATGTCCCACAACAGCAGTGGGTTCAGCTGCTTTGAAGGGAGGAAGTAGTTGGGGAAGATCCAACCCGGGTAGGAAGGCTTGGAGGGCCAAAAAGGTACACAGAGCCGTGTTTTAACAGACTAATACTAGTCTCTTTATTTTGAGAACTACAATGTGGATAGGAAAGATGAGAGATAGGATAAAGGAGTACTAGCTAAGGGAGGAGGCAGGTGTGGGACAGATGAAAGGAAGAAAGGAATTTTTTCTCTCTAAGACTCCATTCTACAAATCAAAGGGACAGTGAGATACAGGAGAGAGAAAACAGGAAAGTCAGTGTGGGAAAGACTATCCAGCTATGTGTCTCTTGTTGCGAAGTCTGGAGGAGGTTGACCAAAGAAAGCACCTTCTTGACTTCAAGTTGAGCATGTGCCACATGCTTTCCTCCCAAGCAGTCCATTCTGCAGTCCATCTGATCTTACAACTGAGGTGAGGTGACAACCTAGGGGGGTGTCAGGGAGGAGAGAGGTTAGATAAGGTTGTGTGGAACCCACTCCCACCTATCCTTCCTTTCCCAGTTTCCCCGGGTTGGGGGGGGGGCCTGTCTTGAAGCTTTTGAATGCAGTGGCAGGCACAGGATTCTGTCACCAGGCTGGCACTACTCCATTTAATGCACTGATTCTGCTGTCCTTTCAGGAAGGCCTCCATTGGCAGAGATTCTCTGATGTTATATAAGAACATAACAGAAGCCCATGTTGGATCAGGCCAAGGGCCCATCCAGTCCAACACTCTGTCACTCAGTGGCCAAAAATACCAGGTGCCATCGGAGGTCCACCAGCAGGGCCACAACACACTAGATGAGCTAGTGGCAGAGATTCTCTGATGTTATATAAGATCATAAGAGAAGCCCATGTTGGATCAGGCCCATCCAGTCCAACATTCAGTCACTCAGTGGTCAAAAATACCAGGTGCCATCAGGAGGTCCACCAGCGGGGCCAGGACACTATTAGCCCTCCCATTGTTGCCTCCTCCAGCACCAGAGCATCACTTGCCACAGAGACCAAGAGTTCCTTCTTATCTATAGCTACTAGCCACCAGCCACTGATGGATCACTGCTCTCCTCCAGCCTCCATACATTTGTCAAATTCCATCTGGAAGCTGTTCATGCCAGCCACCACCACCACCTTCTGTGGCAGTGAATTCCATGTGTTAATCACTGTTTAGGTGAAGAAGTGCTTCCTTTCATCTGTTCTAACTTCTAACCTGACTGCTCAGCAATTTCATTGAGTACCCACAAGTTCTTGTCTTGTGAGAAAGGGAGAAAAGTATTGCTTTCTCTGCCTGCTCTATCCCATGCATAGTCTTGTAAACCTCTTATGTCACCCCTCAGTCATTGTTTTTCAAAGCTATGAGCCCCAAGCGTCTTAGCCTTTCTTCACAGGGAAAGTGTCCTCCTCTTATCATTGCAGTTGCCCTTTTCTGCACTTTTTCCAGTGCTATAAATATCCTTTTTGAGGTGTGTGTGATGTGAGTGGTCCAATGAGGTTGCACCATCAATTTATACAGGGCAGGGCCTGTATAAATGTTGTTCCTGTTAGTCTTTTGAGGTTTCTGTACGGTGTGCCACTTGTTCTCTTGACAAACAAGCACCTCCCAAGAGATCCTCTGGGAGAGCCTGACTGCTGGGTGCTGCCTGCTTGCCTGCCTTAAGTGCTGCTGGCTGGGTTTCCCCATTGGAAACAATGGAGGTAATCCGGGTAACCTGTTTGGATGCCCATAGAATTGGACCCACTGGTCCAATTTCTTTGGGACATAGGGGTTTATGTGGGGAGAGGCTCCCAAAGCTACCCTGAACATTTGGAGCCTCTCCCTCAAACCCCCTCCCCCCAGAGCCACTGACAGCACTTTTCAGTCTTTCCTCATTGGGAAAATGCTCCCTAATTGTCTTGGTTTCCCTTAGTAACAATAGTCTCATGAGCACCTATTGGATGGAGCCAGTGACATCATTTCTAGAAGTTCCTCCTTGCTTACTTAAGTCATTTTGAATACCCATCAATTTTCAAATGAATCTTCCTAATAATTATTGTTTTTTCTTTAGAGGCTGCACATGGGTCAGCACAGCATACCAACACAACATTAAAAGTTTTTATCCTACAGTAAAGTTAGCCATTACTATTCTGTTGTGTGGGAAAGGGGGGAGATTGGTCAGAGGTGTTAAAGCATTAAAACATACTAGTATTACTCTCTCAGCTCAGAGACATTCATCTGGGGAAATTGTTCATCATCATAAGTCATCAGTGTTGATATTGAACAAATATAATTTGGAGGGGGAGGATGTCACTGTGCAGGTGAAATATCTGAAATTTCCTGGGACACCTAAAGAGTTTGGTCAAACTAGCAAGGGTTCTTTGAGGGTCTTTTGGGGGACAGTGTCTATATATCTCTGTTGCTCCAAAGCCATTTTACTCACCAGTAAATTGCACAAAACTGAAGAGATGCCTTGCTGTGATACATAGTGCTTATATCCATGTGTTGAACATTTCTATAAAACATAATATAGTGAATCTTTTGGAAGAAAATGTGAAAAATGTAGTTTATTATTGTATAATTACAAACCTGTTAGTTTATAGGGACAAAAATGTTTCAGATTCTAAGATATTAGCTATGACTACTATTCTCAAAGCATAAGAAATGAATCTGGTGATATAATTAACTTGTCAAATGTGATGAGTTGTGTAGACCAAAACAAAGCTCTTACTGTAACTGAGTTAGATATGTAAAACCACTTGCCATTTTTTTTTCAAAAAATGGTTTGAACTGTCAGCAAAGGGATTTGTGTGAATTTTATTACTTAATGTTTCTTTGAAAGGTTTGCTCATCCTTCTTAGTACTTGTCAGTTTTCTGTTTTGTGATATTGAAGCTCCAACATATATATCTGTATTAAAAACTAATTACTTAAAAGCCATAAAATTCAAGAACTCTGGGCATCATGTTGCAGTAATGCAGTGATGTTGTTGATCAGCTTTTTCATATAAACATGCCCACCATGAAACCCGTAGGTTGGATCTAGAATAATATTTGCATTTTCTGGAAGGAAATCTCCTGCCTCTTTGCCTCCACTGTAGCATACTTATTTCCATGAAATGCTGTTTTTTGGGTGTCAGGGACCCTGGGGAGTGACATGAGAGGGGTCAGCAGCAGGAAGGGGTAATCAGTGGAAATTGCCAGTTTAGTCTGGATTCAACCCCCTGAACTTTTCAGAAAATTTTGGAAAAGTCTAAAGCAGGCATCCACAACTTTGACTGAGTCTGCTAGACACATTTAGAATTTTGAAACCATTGAGTGGGCATCACTGCAAAATGGCTGTCATGGCAGAGTGAAGTAAAATAAAATACTAATTGGTTTCAAGCCAAGTGCCCTTCTATGATGGGGACAATTATTTCTGAATGATAGGAGACTTAAAGGTGATAGCTCCTGGACTTTTTTTTGAAGGACCTCTTGTCCCAGTGAAGAAGACGAAAGCCAAGGATAGCTCTTTGCTTTGGAGAAGAGATGTTTTGGAAAAGAGGGCAGAGAGTGCCAGGAAACACATTGGTGGGGTGCCATGGGCACCATGTTAGGGATCACTATTCTAAAGTGCGATCTCAGGTTACACAGTGCATTAGCCAGGCCACTTGGTCCTTACCACACTCTGCTTGAACTGAGATTTTACTGGAACCACATCAGCATATTGCTGGGAAAGATGGGTCATGGCGGACAAGGAAGGAACTCAAGGAAGTTGGTCTGTGACTAGTGATTTTTCTCACAAGGTACCCTAGATAAGCTCAGGGAACTCTGCAATGTTACTGAAAACCGCTGTCAGAATGCATTGAATTTGGGGGAGAAATCTGTATATGTCACTACAATGACAGGAGGATCTGGAATGAGCTTTCAAGTTTGCTGGTGATATGAGGAACTTTGAGTTTAAAAACTCTTCCCTCAAGCAAAAGTGTCGCTAATTGTGGCGGCATTTTTTGCAGCGTATGAATGATGTCGAAGTCTTTATCAGAATTCTTTAAGAACATGCCCACAGAGAGTTAGCAGTCATTTGCAATGTGTACGCCTTTGTTTGGAGATTGTTTACAGCTGTACCGTGAAAAGCTACCTTCATTATGTGTTAATCTGTGTCGTAGTAGAAGAATGCCTGGCAGCAGCCCTGAACAGAAGGGTTGATCAGGTGAGCCTCGGCATATCAACAACTCTTCTTTATGTGGAGCAAAACTGGTCTACAAAGCAAGTTCCTCATCCATATGTTTCCAGCCCGGCTGTGCTTTTTACACTGGGGAGGTTTTCATTAAGAGGCATAGCCAGCCTTCATTATATACGCAACATGACCTTTGAGTTCTCTGTCACTATAATCAACATTATTTACTCTTTAAACACACACACACACACAAATTGTGTTCCAAATTTGGCTAATATACCATCATTTATAATACCGCTTTAAGGAGAGAAGAAGAGGAGAAGGAGGAAGAGGAGATTGTATTTATACCTTGCCCTTCACTTCCTGAAGGAGTCTCAAAGTGGCTTACAATCTCCTTTCCCTTCCCCTCCTCTTCCCATAACAGACACCCTGTGAGGTGTGTGAGGCTGAGAGAGCTCTTTTGAGAACTGCTTGTGAGAGAACAGTTCTGATTGCACTTGTGACTGGCCTGAGGTCATGCCAGCAGCTGCATGTGAAGGAGTGGGGAATCAAACCCAGTTCTTTGCCATATTAGAGTCCGTGCTCCTAACCACTACAGCAAACTGGCTCCTACTGGACCTACCAGACCCAGTGCGCCTAGGAGTTTTGTTCAGCCATCCTTCTGAAATTTCTGTATTGGAAGTTTGGTTTGGCAACCCCTCCAAAATTTCAGCATTGCCTGTCTGTTTTCAAAGATATCTTTGCAACTTGTTTTCTTTCCCTTTTAAAAAAAGCCAGCTGAGAGTCTCTGAGATGCTGTGCTGGTGGCACATTTTGCGATGCTTCTGGCCAATCATGGACTTGCAGTATACACGACCTTGATTATAAACCTGTAATGCACAAATGAGTGCACTTTGATAATGTATCTGTATGTCAATTTATGCCATTGGAGAAGCCACACAGATGGAAGTCGCACAAGTGGAATCCTCCCTTGTCCCTGTGCCCACAAGCAAGGAAGCTAGCCATATCACCATCCCTGTTATTTGTATGGCTGGGCAAGGGGTCAGCAGGGATTAAACTTTTCGTCAATCTGAAATGTGCATTGAATGGTGGGTTCAGGGGGGGGGGCATTCGTAGGGTGAAGTCTGAGATCCCCTGGATTAATTTCCTCCTCTGAAGATTTCATTACCCCAGCATTCCTAGTGCTGGTTTTTGCTTCGAGCTGTTAGTGCTGGTTTTCACTCTTCTACTGTAAACTCCTCTCCCCTCCCTCCTTCCATTACCTTTCAGGGAAACTTAATTGCATCAGATAAGCTATTACATTTTGGCTTGCTTCTCTCTCACTAGCTCCACTGATTGTTTTCCCTCCCTTTGCCCGCTTCACTACCATATGTCATCCAGGAAAGTTCTTTTTCTCTTAGCTCTTACTGTAAAGTCTTTTCAGAAGCCTCGATGTTTTCCGGAGTTATATAAAAATAAATTATACTGTATAAGAGAGAACATTCATTTTCCCTAATGCTGTACAGACTGAAAATACAATATCTGTCACTTGGTGACTGAGTAAACATCAGTGATATTGGTGTCAGTTTCCATGTAGAAGGCGTACTGGGCTGGTTCTTATTGATTTAGAGAAAGCAATATGTTGCCAATACTGAGCTGCAATAGGAGTGTTCCCAGACTAAGAAACTCAAAACTTAAAACTTGATGCAGCCATGGACAGCTGGTTTTGAAGCCGAAATGAATGTGTGCATTTTGTTCTTCATTGATTTGTGATGCCTGGTCTGCAACGGTGTGGCTTTGAATTCTGTGGAAGTACGAATACTAGTCCACCCGTTTGTTTCAGATTCTAGGTTCCACACAGGATAGTCAACGTTGGTTGGTAGAGCTGCTGTTCTGGATTGTTTTAGATGGGATAAGGTAATCCTTCTTGGAGCAGCTGAATAGACTTTGGATGCTCCTGGATCCTATGTTACTTTTTGAAAAGTAGATTTAAACTGTAGCCAAGGGTGTGTCCCCCCCCACCCGATATACACAATTGGTAAATTATCATCCCTTCTAAATTCAGCTGATCTAGCTGTGTTCATAGAATCACAGAGTTGGAACGTACCATACAAGCAATCTAGTCCAACCCCCTGTTCAATGCAGGATCAGCCTAGAGCATCCGTAACAAGTGTTTGTCCAGCCACTGCTTAAAGACTCCCAGTGTTTCTAAACCTGTTCACAGGTTATAGTGAATGCATGTACAATCCATCTAGAATACAATTGATTTTTCTTTATACATACACTGAGTTATTCTCATGTTACATTCAATGCATGAACAGCTAAATGTGACTTAAAACTCCACATTTATCAAGGTACTGGTCCAAGGTTTCATTTTTACACTGAACCCACACTGGCTCTTTCTTACAAACAAAGTTTGAACACAGCCCCTCTGGAGAAAATGGCTGTGTTGAAGGGTAGACTTGATGGCATTGTACCATGCCAAGATCCCTCCCTCTCCTCCCCAAACCCCACCCTCTCCTGGATCCACCCCCAAAGTCTCCACGTATTTTCCATCCCAGAGCTGGCAACCCTGCCTTGAAAGCTACTTGAGCTGGGACAAAATGCAGCTGCTGAACTACTGACAGGATCTAGCTGTTACGAGCACATTACACCAGTCCTAAAACAATTATGTTCACTCTTTGGGTGAAGAAGTACTTCAGTACAGTTAACAGTATTTTAACTGTTTCAGCTATATATTATATTTGACGGAACCCACCCTGAGCTCACTGTGGGGAGGGCAGGATACAAATAAAATAAAATAAATATAAAGAGCCACATACAAGCCTGTGCACCATCTGTGATGTGCCCAGTGCTCTATGCAGAGTGACTCTTTCTCTTTCCTTGCTTGCTCAGCCTGTACTAGGAATTAAACCTTTTCCTTTGCTGCTCCAGGCCTTTGAAAACACAAGGACCCCTGTTTAGCCATGAAGTACACTGGAAAATAGTGAGTCTCTAAGCCTCCTTCCTTACAATAGTTGGGTAGAGGAAATGTGGGGAGAGCCAAGTACACTGACAAACTCCTTAAGGAAATGCCAGGATAAAAAAAATAACAAAAAAGTACTTTTAAAACCTATCAACCACAAGAAGTACTTGTATAAAGACCACGAAGCCACACTTAGAACTGAGTATGGAACGACTGATTGATTTAGCATATACCCAGGATCGGCAAGGATGCATATGGTCACCTTGCCTCTTCCCAGTTCCATGCAAGCACATAATGCGCTATGGTAGCTGGATGGATCACAGGGCTGGCGCCCAGGTGTCTGGGCGCCCTAGGCAAGACAGCCTGGGGTGCCCACCCCACGGGGATGCCAATCTCCCGGTGGGGCCTGGAGACCAGGGGGGTGGAGCGCCGGCTTTCCTGAGCACGCCGCACTAGCGGCGTGCTCAGGAAAGCTAGGGGAAGGGGCGGCCATTTGAATGGCTGCCCCTTCCCAGCCCCAGGGCCGGCTGGAGATGGGGGGGGGGGTGGAGCGCCGGCTTTGAACGAGCGCCCCTTCCCTCCCAGCCCCAGCACCGGCTGAAGACGGGGGGGGGGAGCGCCGGCTTTCCTGAGCACGCCGCAGTAGCCTGAGGCCAAGAGACAGTCAACAGTTCAAAGCCAAGCCATCAACTTCACAGAGAAAGGTTGAAATTTTCATCTAGGCCTCTCTAGTGTGCATCTGCTGTATACTCACAGCACCACTCAAGCTGTCTTAAGTACCAATACATCAGAAATCATGAAAACACGAATAAAGCAGACTTCAGTCAGAGAGACCCAGAAACACGTCAAGTATTTGCTGAAAGATCTACTGTACCTATTCCTTGGATAGTTCAGCATTCTGTGGCTGGTGTCAAGAGCTGGGTTGCTATAATACTTCTTGATGGATCAAGGCCTCACAGACCAGGATGTTGTCTAGAGAGGGTGAAACTTTAGTCCCTGAAAGCAACTAGTTGGAGGGACCAAAGAGAAATCCATGGTCAAGTGAAGCATTCTGAAAGTAACAAGCAAGCAAGAGAGACAAAGCACAAGCAGCTGCAGTTCTTGACCAGCCTGACATCAGGCTTCTCTGAGATAAAATCAGATGGAATACTGCTGGATGTGGTTTCTCCAGGAAGCGTGTTGCCTATTAGAAGGCTACTGGGGGAGAATTAGTGTATTTACCAACAGGTTCCAAGACATAACCTATAAGCCAGGAAAGAGTTCTAAAAATAGGTCCATCAAACCTGCCCATGTGTGTAGGGTTGTAGTCAAGCTGGTTTAGCCCAGTGGATAGAGACTTTGGACTTACTTGGTACACTAGGATTGAATCTCCACCTGTCAGTGTAACAGAATTAGACAGTTATTCAGGTCCAGTTCTTAAAGAGCCTAGCTAGGCAGGGCTGTTACATATTGTCTTACATGTTGCCTTACCAAGCGCTATGTGAAGAAAGGGTTCATACATCCTGTGTAGGGATGCCAGACCTCCTGGCATCCTGTCATTGCCTGCTGGCAACTCAGGCACCAGCAGGAGAAAATGGCAGCAGTAGGGTGGGTGTGGGTGGGAGAAGAACACATACCAGTATTTTGCCATACAGTTTTTGCAAAATGCTAGAGTGTCCACCATTACATAAGTGCACTGGTGCAGCATTGACTAGTCAGGTCCCTCCTCTATTTCCTCTTGGCAGTTGCCAGCTATGGGTTGGCAACCCTAATCCTGTACTTTACACTGCCTGTGTCTGTAATCCTGAGATGGTTATAATGAATCCACAAACCGCAGCTGGCTCTGTATACATTTTGTAGGCTAGGGCATGTCATTCTGGCTTTGCTTCATTTTCCAGTCTGCAAAGCAGCAACCTTACCCTAAAAGTTGTTGTAAGGTGAATCCAGTGCATTAGTAGCCTAATGTTGTGAATACTTGCTGAAAGTATCCCTATTTGGTGGGATTGCAGCCTAACAGGCCAGTGCCAGATGAGCATTAAAGAAGAGGGGTTCATACGAAACAGTGTGACACTCTAGAATTCCACCAAAACTCTATAGTTTTTACCATGGAGTTTGGGTAGAATCCTACAGTGTTATGCCAGTATGTTGATGTCACTTCTGGGTTTGGTCCAGAAGTGACGTTGTGCCATTGCCACAATGCCTATCCCCCCATTCCCCTGCTACTCTACTGAGCGCCAGCAAGCACCCAGGTTCCAGGGTGCCACCTTTAAAGTACCATGCATGTTTGTTGAAAAGAAAGCCTCTCTTTGTTACTGGGATTTACTTCCAACTAGAATTAGAGCTTTAAAATGTTATATAAATGATAAATAGAAGTACTTGTAGCCAAAGTTTTAAATGTATTGAGAGGAGAGATCCATTACTTCCTAATGCTATATTATAAATTTAATTTCTTTGTTTCCAAAGGGTTTAAGTATCTGTATATTCATTCTCCAGTATTACATAAACCATCAGTTTGTGTAACATAGTAAAAGTGTACCAGGGTGTGTTGAGAAAAAATGAACAAAACAAGCCTTAGAATGCCAGCCTTTTCCCAAGACTGAGACCATGCCATGGGAAATAATTCTACAGCTTGTCTTCTGTTGTTTCCTTTATAGGATCCTTTTTACACTCGTTGGCTTCACAGGCGTAAACCTGGAGTACCAGAGTTATGAATTCAGCTTTGAGTGTATTTATTTTGGGCCTCCATCTGTGCTGAATAACACCAATTAAGCTTGTTAAAGAGCAGGGAATAGTAAATAATTTATCGTGTTCCATCAGCACCTCCAGGGCTACTCACCTCTGCATGCTGCCAAATGCAAAGATTTTAGAAGAGATTCCTGTTGGCATCCGTGAGGTGCCACAGCGCATCTATGTTTGAGGTGGAAGACAGATACATTCATGTTTCATGCACTGCATATATTTCGGAGTCTTACAGCTTCCGTTGCTTCTGTATTAGGAAACCACAACATTCTGAACGCCTCATTTCAGACATCACACTACAAAGTATTTTTTGCTCTTTCCTTTCCTTTCCATTCCTTTCCCAGATTGACAAATAAGTATGGACTGTTTGGAAGTCAAGTGCATATCACTGGTTTCATTGTGGTCAAGGGTTTATTGCACTACATCGTGGTTTTCCACCTTTGTTCCTTCTTTACCTAGAAAGAGCACAAGAGCTAGACTGGTGCTTGTGTTGAATAGATGCCCTGAATAGGCACACCAGATTTCATTTTGTTATATCAGCCCTCAAGGTAGCTCTGACAGGCAGTGTGTATTTATTTATTTCCCATGAAAATGGATGGGAGGACTGAGCAGGTACTTGAAGCTGAGAAAATGGAATAGTTTCCTTGACATATTTACCAAATTTTGTGCCAATAGTTTAATGTTTACCCTGACCCGGATGGGCCAGGCTAGCCTAATGAGATATCAAAAGCTAAGCAGAATCAGCCCTGGTTAGTACTTGGATGGGAGACCACCAAGGAAGTTCAGAGCTGCTACACAGAGGCAAGCAGTGGCAAACCACCTCTTGCCTTGAACACCGTACAGGGTTGCCATAAGTTGACTGCATCCCGATGGCACTTTCCATCACCATTTTGATGTCCATGTCATAGAGGCTCAGAGAATATCAAGCAATTTATACTAAATTGCTGAAGAGTTCTTTGTTTTGTACTGTGGACTAGGCTTATGTTAGCAGTGATGGTTCCAAGCTTTTGGAGGACCTGGGCAGACAATGCCCAAAGGCCCCCTTATGCCCAGCACTACTTTGCGCTTCCCATTAAACTCACCCCCACATGCCCCCCACCTGACTGTGCATCCTTCCTCTGCTCATGAGCCCTCCCACCACCTATAGCACATTCATTCCCTGACTGGCTGGTACGAGCAGCTGGTAGTGTTGTTGCTGTGGCCACCAGGAGAGCCACCCCTGTGCACTTCCCCATCAACAGTTGGAAGCTGGAAGGAAGCATGGCTGAAGGAGCACTTGCAAGTGAATGGGCAGGGAGATGGTGGGGGAAGTGCATAGGTGTGTGTGTGGGTCAGTGTGTGTGTGTGTTGGCAGCTGCCCCACCTCAGGGTATGCTGAAGCTGGCCCTGTATGTTCTCATGCATTACAGAAGAAAAGTGATTTACCTCCACTGGAATGAAGAAACAAGACACAGTGGATGGAATGAATTAAGGACAACTACTTCATTAAGTATCTAGGATGAACTACAACACAATGGCTAGTTAAATGTCAGCCTTCCACTTTCTGCCTGCAGATCACTATCTTAAGAAGGAAAGAGCTAGGAAACAATATCTTTTGCTGCCTGCCTTGCTGGGCTGACTCCTCCCAAACAAGAGATCTTGATTAAAACATGTCTTTCCTCTTCATTACCCACACAGTTTTCACAGTGTATTGGAGAGGCCCTGACAGTTGTCATCAGCTCTCTAGTGCTGGACATGATGAGTTGGTTAGGGCCTAGGTGTGCATTCTCTCTCTCTCTCTCTCTCTCTCTCTCTCTCTCTCTCTCTCTCTCTCTCTCTCTCTCTCTCTCCCCCCCCCCCCCCTTGTACAGGTCTCCTTGTGCCAGTAAACTGTGATAAATTGCTTTTGGTAAGCTTTTATTGTTTTCATGTCTTGAGATGCTTGCTAGTTTAGCCTGTGCTTCTCTCTGTTCTGAATCCTCCAGTTCTGCATGATGTTCTAGCTTCAATAAACCAGATTAAATATTTCCCAACACTCTGCAGCACAGGCAATACAAATCCCCCCAGGAGAACAACCTCCCTCTCTTGGCTGATTAGGGAAGACGAGCCAAAGCAGTCTTACTTGGCTCCATCCAGTGACTAACTAACTCTATAAAGATTGAAACTTGGCAAGTGTGGGCTGCTGTAATGTCCCCATGCTGCTGGGAGAAAGACACATCTACTTAGGACCACATCCCAATGGACAAACTGTATAATGCTGTTGTCCTGCTCCAGGTTGGGATGGACTGCCAAGGCCAGGCACAAAATGACAGCCATAGCAAGGTAAAAGTAACCACAGAATGACAGATAAATGGCAAAAGCATTTGTTTATCTGTCTGATACATTTTAAAAAGCAGGGGACCCACAAAGCATCTCATTTTCCCCTCCTTCACTATTTTCTCTTCCCCTTCTCTGAAAGCTCCCATAGCTTCCCTCTCTCCTTCCCATCCACCAGCTAACTGACCTTTATCTGTCCCTTCTTCCCTCTCCCCCGGCAGCCTCTACCCAGCAAAACTGACCAGTTGTATGGAGCCGGCCACAAGGCAGGGCCCAATTGCATGGTAGGGAATCCACAAGGACTTGTGGCAGGCATGTCATTTTATCCTGCATCCCCTTTACCACGTCCTTTCCCCCTCCTGCAGACAACCCCCCATCCCCATCTTTCCCTGCTTCCTTCTCTCCTTTACACCCACCCACTGACCAACATGCCTTTTTATCTGTCCCTCATATTCAGCTATATTTATTATTTACTTCGTTTATACTCTGTCTTTCTCTACGTGGTGACTCACAGCAGCTTGCACCATTCTTCTGTACTCCATTTTATCTTCACTACAACTCTGTGAGGTAGGTCAGACTGAAAATGTGTGACTGGCCCAAAAATCACTCAGTGGTCTTCCACAGGAGAGTGAGAATTTTAAGCTGAGTCTCTCAGATCCTAGTCTGAAAATGTAACCACTGCACCACATAGGCTTTCCTGGCATGGATGCTGTTGAATAGTATTGAAGAGCCAGTCCAGCAAAAGGCATAGGTGGGTGCTCTTTCAGTGCTGAGGTGCTTGCTGTCATCTTGGAAGTTCAGGCAAGGTGTCTGGGGCCACAGTTGGTTCATGGGTTCTGTTTTCTTTATAAAAACTAAAAAGCATCCATGTAAACTGCTAATCTGAAGTGATATGTCTTTATTTTTTAGTACGAAAGCACCCTTTACTGCCAATTATTACTAAGTGAATAAGAAAAACATAATTATTTGTAAGGCCTCTTTAAATTTATCCATCAGAAAAGAAAAGGCCTAGTCTTCAGTTGCCAAGGTCTTTTTCCCCACTGCATGTTGGCAGCAAGTAGATGAGATCATTTTGATATTGATGTTATGAATAAAGCCTATATCTGCTTTGTAATTGATCCCTAAGGCTTGGCTGAGTAAAAGAAAGAACCTTTGGAATTTCAATGATACTGCTTCTTTAAGCGACACTGCTTCACAGACCACAAATGGGTCTAATGTTGTTTCACTGAGAATACCCAGGCTGATAGTTAAGTTGCATGGTAGAACAATTAAACTGTGTCAGTTATATGTGTTTAGAGCATTGGTCTTCAGCTAGGTCCTCAATCTAAGAAAAGTTTTATTAGTGGAATCACCAGGTTTTCTTTGTCCTTGTTTAACTTTTCTTCCCAAAAGAAACACATTGGCCCCAGTCATACGGGCCAGAAAACGTGGGGAAGAGGCATGGCACTTTGCCCCGGAGATAAATAAGGTGCGGTAGCCCAATCTCACGGACCACCGGGTTGCCACGCTCCAGCTCTGCGCCGCGATCACAACGCGCTGCTGTAGCGTGGCAAAACAGCAGCACAGCAGACCACGCAAGTGTGAAGTGCGCATGCACCATTGGGGGGCGGGCCGCTGTCGGTGACTTGTGTGTGCACATGCGCTGTCCAGCGTTGGTGCGCATCCCAGGGAAACCCCGGGGACATGGGCGGGCATCGGAAGCCGCAGGATACCGGCGCTCCCGCGATCAGACGCCAGCCTTTGCCCCGGGGTTTCCAGAAACTAGTACTTCGGACCTACTAGTTTTTTACTCCGTGTTTTTGGAGGGAAGCCACGGGTTGGCCATGGGAGCACTACGCCTCCCAGATGTGCTCGTATGAATGCGCACGGAAAGTCCGCAGGGCTCCCGTGCCTTCAGCAGGGCAAATGCTCAGTGTGGATGGGGCCATTATTTGCCTTATACTAAGTCAGCCCACTGATCTCAAACTAGGGTTTACTATGTAGTCCTTCCTGCCAGTTATACCTTTCCCTTCCCTAGCAAAAACATCTTACCTTTGAGAAAGGTAACCAGCAATGGGAAGGCCTCATCATGAAACAAATAGTGCACCGCTGTACCTCTGAAAATGATGCTTCTGGGCATTTTTAGAAGCATTGTTTTCTACTGTGGGTCATGGAGTTTGTAGTCTCTCGTCTAGGATTTCAAGAAGACTCATTTCAAGAGGCACAGCAGTGTGGGATTTGTGTTTAGCAAGCCATCATGGTCTAGTGATTAGAGTGCCAGACTATGATCTGGGACCTAGCACACAGGTTCGACTCCCCACACTGCCACAGAGGCTTGTCAGGTGAGCCTTTTGGACAGTCACACACACGCAGCCTAACCTATCTCACAGGGTTGTGTGTGGTGGCCTGCATATTTGAGCCTTGGGTATGCATAGGGGTCTTCGGGATCACAGCTGGCAGTCTTTGCACAAAGTCAGACAAAGTCAGTTCTCCAGGTAAGTTCACTGCATGATTATAACAGCTCTCTTCCAGGACCAATTGCATCTCATGGTGTCTGTATGTACATCTGACAGTTTTCACATGTCTACATATGAGCATTATCCAGCTCTGATCCTAGCAGCAGGCTCACTAGATGCACCTGGCCCAGTTGTTTGTTCTGTTTGATATTTGTATGAGCACACTAGCAAAGAAGCATTTGAGCACCATGGTAAAATCTTTGAAATGGCAGTGAAAAAAAGCTAGAAAACAAGCACAGTTCTTTAGGACACTGTTCAATCAATAGAAATAATCACATCCTGTTTTAACTGTGAATGTCTGTTGTTGAGCAAGAATCCTAGGTTTAGTTAAACTGGTTGCTTCTGACAGTTGTCAAGAAGATTCATGGGTGATGTTTGTCTCTGACCACAAAAGGTTCTCTTCCTATTAAATTAGCACTATTAGGAGAAAAGGTGGTTGGAGGTACTCTAATTGACAGCAACTTTTATATCTACAGTTTTGCAATCATGAGGTTGAAAGGAGTCTGGGAACTTTTTAATGGGACTTTGGCTCACTTTTCAAGCACTGAGAATTGTTATTGCAGAAACTCCAAACATAATGCTGGCTATCCACAGATTCTTCATCTATGTGCATCTATTGATACTAAGGACCATTTTACATGGGTCTGCTATACAGAGTTTGCCTACAGGAAGGAGTAGCCAATCACCCCCCTCCCCCCATAAGGAGTATGCTTGTATGAGATCCTTGTTTCCAAACAAGGGTCACAGTCACACATTACATTTTTAGTTGTAGTCTTGAAACCTCTCGGGGCTCTGCTAGATGAGATGGTAGCATGACTGTGATTTAATCACATATACTATTTTTGAAAACTTCCTAGCAGCCTTTGGTCCTTAATTGTGAAATATGTGAAATGGCGCTTTGGGTTATGAACCCAGGACCCCCTCAGTCCCATTCCCACCTTATCATGTTGGTATTTTGGCCTCTACATCTTAAAACCAGATTAACCTGTTTGTTTTGTACCTCTGAACAACGCTTGAGAAAAGCTTAACTGAGAGAATCTGAGAACTCTTGGTTAGTGAACTGATTAGGAGATAATTAAGAGTGGAGTTTCTGCCCAAGATGGCATCCCTGTGTCAAGTTTCCTCCCTTTTTGATGTATAATATTATTGACCATAAGATGTGATGTCATGATGTGCATTTCCTCACCCTTATCAGTAGCAGTGGTAACTCAGGGGAGGACCGCCTCAGTCATGGCACCAAAACTCTGGAACTCTCTTCTCAGGGAGATCTGTCTGTCCCCATCTTCTGCCAACAGGTGAAGACTGTTTTGTTTCATTTGTCATTCCCTCAGTGATTTCTGCCTTCCTGACCAATGTTTTAATTGCTGTTTTTTATGTCTTTGTACATATTTTAGCTCTGTTTGAAATAGTTTTAATGATGTGGTTTTTTGGGGTGGGGAGGTCAATAATCTTAAGATGTGATTTTATTATATATAAATAAAGTGGAGCAAGGTGGGGAAATGATCAACATTGTGATGTCCCCAACATGGTTTTGTTTATTTAAAACATTTGTTAGCTGCATTTCTACCTTGTAGAACTCAAGGAAGCTTACAACATAAATAGAACAACAATTATTTTTTTTAAAAAAAATATAGACCACAATTTAAAATCTCCAGTTAGGACTTCCAACAAATAGATTTAACCCCCCTACAAATGCAGGCCTAAATTAAATTGATAAGTGACGCAACATGATATAGAGGAAGGGGATATATGGGAATGCCATTTACTGCAGCAGCCCCATGTTTACTAGATGAAACCACATTAAATCAGTAACTAGACAGCTCAGGTCTAAATTAATACAAGACATCTGTCTAAATTAATACAAGATATCTTCATAACTTAGCTGTTCAGCAGCTCCAATTTAGTAAAATGTTCCTAGGATCAGTGCACCATTGATATTTAAAGCCATTAAATACAAGCCAGAGACAGTAAAAAAAAAACCCTTGGCCTGAAATGCTATGTATAAAAGAGTCCATGCAATATTTCAGCCAGTGCCTATAGAACAGTAAGGGAGGGAGTATTCTAAAAGTAAGGTGCACCACTGAAAAAGGCCAGTCTCTGGTTGCCACCTGCTTCATTCTGAAGGTGGAGGCGTGGAGACCAGGGTTTCAGAAGTAAGTCTTGTATGCTGAATGGTACGGGAGGACCCAGTCCTTCATGTTTAGTGAGTCATAAGTTGTACATGCCTGGGATAGAATGAGAAGAGCTCTATTTTTTCTTGGTTCCACATTGGAAGCATAACTTGCAAAACCAATTGTTGTCTTTTGTAACATTGTTGCTTTAATGTGATTTCCCTTTCCTCCCCCTCCCCCATTGCTGTGGCTGATTGAAGTGCCTTCAGTATGGGCTGTTAACTCCTACTCTGTAGCTATTATTAGCTCACTATCTGGACATCTGTTGAGGAATTCCTTAGGGCAGCTTGCTGTTTTACCTTCTCTTCAGTAAATGAAAGTATCTGCCTTAAATGCCATTAATAAAAAACAAAATCCCCATGAAGCTGATAATTTTAAAGATGATGACATTATCTTCATGTAAATTACCTCAAATACCATGTTGGCTCAAAGTAAAATCAGCTGTGAAATGGCTCTGCAAAAAGATAAAAAGAAATTATTTCATATCATTTGCCACTAGTGAAATGTAAATACAAATACGAGTTGTTAATTTCATACTTCATGTTAGTTCCTTTCTCCAGCCATGAAATTTAATTTCCAGAAGGTTCCTATCTGAGAAATCATTCAGCAGTGACAGGGTGTGTGATATGGCAATCATCTCCAAAGGGCCAAGGTGGGTAGAATGTGTGATGCTATATTATTCTACTCCTGTAATATTTTTTGTCAACATACAGTAATAATTCCCCTTGTCGATGGCTTTTGCCCTTATGCAAGCCAAAGTACTTAGATTACCCAACACCATTCTATTGTGGGAAAGAACCACATAGTATAGGAAGAGAGTGTCACATCTTGTCATGAAATATATGTATGAATAAAGATTTGGATCCTAAATTATGTAAGTGCCCTCAGAAAAGGGAACTTCCAAACCCTTCCAACTGCAGCCTGTCACTCCCCTAACTTCTCCTCATGGGGGACAAACAGTCCTCCAGAGAGCAGTATGGACAGTGTGTGTTAGTGCCATCAAATTCCTTCAAGCTTATGGCGACCATATGAATTGATGTCCTCCAAAACACTCTGTTAGCAATCTTGCTCAGGTCTTGGAAGCTGAGGGCCATGGCTTCCTTTATTGAGTCCATCATCTCATGCTGGGTCTTCCTCTTCCTGCTGCCTTCAACATTTCCTAGCATTATTTTGTTTTCCAGTGACTCTTGTCTTCTCATGTGACCAATGTACAATAGACTCAGTTTAATCATTGTAACTTCTAGGGAGAGTTCAGGCTTGATTTGATCTAGAGCCCATTTATTTGTCGTTTTGGCAGTCCACAGTATCTGTAAAATTCTCCTCCAACAGATTTCAAATAAATCAACTTTCTTGCTGACAGCTTTCTTCATTGTCCAACTGTGTTGGCAGATAAAATGTTAATGTCATACTTCTCCTTAGTTCCTCAGTGAGCTGGAGGGAATCACTGAAGAAGTAAATGTTAAGGTTTGGTTTTGTAGCCATGTCTTTTGAATTTTAATTTCAGAAGCAAAATTAGGAAATTTTGAAGAACAGTCAAGTGTGGCTGGATCTCAGATGTGTCTAAATTAATTTCCCCAGCTTCAGTTCTGTCAGTGTTTTCCAATTAGGGTTGCAAATGCCGGTTTGGGAAATTCCTAGAGATTTGTGGGGGATGGAACCTGAGGAGGTTGTGGTTTAGGAAGGGGAGGAACGTTAGCAGGGTATAATGTGATACAGTCAGCCCTCCAAAGCAGCCATTTTCTCCAGGGAAACTGATCTCCGACATCTCCCAGAGACTGACAACCTATTTCCAGTCTTCAGCTACATTCAGATTTCCCCTGGTTATACTACCTATTTTATACTTCCCTGGTTATACTACCCTTGCTGTCAAATTATTACTCCATTCATAATTAAAAATGAGATGTGTCTTGATCTCATATGCTTCTTTTGTGCCTGTGTGACAGTATTTATGAGATTAAGCCGCTAAGGTCTGTAGGTACTGTGGACACATGCTCAGAAGTTGATTGCTTTAGTATGATGAGATCACCATGATTCCTGAAGCTGACATGAGCCTTTTGTGAATGTAATTATAAACACCTCCTGAGATGTCATCTCTCCCTCCATGAGGAGTTCGTGCTGGTAAATATAGAACTTAGGGCAAGATGTCATGGTGCTACATAGTATACACAGAAGACACATAAGCATCACACAGTTGCCTAGGTAATATACTGCCTTCCCCTCTACTACAATTCCTAGGTGGCAGCCTGTTTGTTATCTGTGGTTAGCTGGTGAGGCAATGTCACTCCTCTCTTGAAGTCCCTTCACTGGTCGCTGATTAGTTTCCGAGTCCAGTTCAAGGTGCAAAAAATAAAGGAGGGGTGCTGCTGTGAAACCACCAATGATGACAGCAGTTGCCCTTGAAGATCCTGATTATTTAAGGCACATGCAGAAGAAAATAAACTGACTCCACAACTGTGAAAATGCAGAACAAGGGCATATGGGCAGAAGAACTGTGCCCAAACCAATTCTAAAGCTTGTGGATCGACTGCCAAGAAAGCCAGAAAGAGGTCGAATGTGCACAAAAAAACCCTGTTTCAAACAGCATCCATTCAGATGCCACAGGAAGTCCATAAGCAGGGCCCACAGAATGCACCTGCTGACTGTTCACCGGCATCTGATGATCAGAGGCATTCTGCTTCTATTTAACTAAAGATCAAGGAAGGCAGCCATGTTGGTCTGAAGCAACAGAACAAAGTTAAAGTCCAGTGGCACCTTTCCAACAAAAGTTTTATTCAAGGTGTGAGCTTTCATGTGCCTGCACACTTCATCGGACAATGAAATAGAATTACAGATCATACTTGTGTGTGTGTGTGTGTGTGTGTGTGTGTATATATATATATATATATATATATATATATATATATATATAGGGTGGCAAGTATGATCTGTAATTCCATTTCATTTTCTGATGAAGTGTGCGTGCACACAAAAGCTCACATCTTGAATAGAACTTTGTTGATATTAAAGGTGCCACTGGACTCTGTCTATTTAACTATCAGAGCTAATAGCCAGTAATAGACCTTGCCCAGCCTCTTTTTAATTCATCTAAGACAATGGCCATCACCACATCTCATGGCAATGTTTTCCACAAGTCAGCTATCTATTGTTTGAAGTAGTACTTCCTTTATCCTGGTTTAACAAAAGCAAGTACTGCTTCACATAGTGGGTACTTGTACTTCACATTACCATACATTTGTAATTCCCACGCATCTATATGTCTCTCTTTAAAGCCGGTTAAACTAGGAGCTGTAGTCACATCATGGTGGGAGTTAAATGACTGCAATGGCCCTTTGAGTGGCAGCTCCATTTAAGTGAGTGTGGTGTGTATATCTTGGTATGGGGACCACACTGATAATTAGATATGTTGATAGTCACTGACCGCAACCAGTTGGGCAAACAGTTTCTGAACCAATTGAAAGGTAAATCCATGTAGAGTACATTCCAGTAATATAATTGGGAGGGATTAGCACATGGATTACTGTGGCAGTACATTTTAACCACCGTGTATGAAATAGTTTATGATTCCCTTCAACTTTGTGTCAATTTTTTTTGCCAATAACATGAAAGTATAATAAGTGAATTTTGTACACAGTGGGGAGTATAATTATTTTTGTCTTTTCCAGTAATTTATTTAGCAGCTGGAGACATTTTGTATAGAATCCTGATTGAAGGCCTGCCTATTTTCTTAGCAGGAATCTTGTAAGTAAAGTATATATGTTAACGTACTCAGGGAAAAGCAGACCAACAGTGATGTGTTATTTTAAAACACTGTGTACTTGGTAATGATAGAGACGGAAGGCTCACATGACTTTTCTACAATGATTTCTTGGAGTGGTGCATTTGTATTTATTGTGATAATGAAAACATAAAAAGGAAGCTAGAAACACATTAGATAGCATTTAAAATATGTAAGTGTGCAGTGCTGATGTGTTGATAATTTTTTTGAGTCTGTTTAACTGGTAGTCAATTAAAACTTTAGTCGATAATTGGTCAGAGTCAATTTTAACTGATAAGGTCTACAGTTAATTGATAATGTGGAGAGCTAAGGGCAAAAGTTTTTGATAGTATTTTATTTCTGGTGTATTTCTCTAATAGGGAATGTGAAAATATTTCTTATTCTCTCATAATGAATTGCAGCCTTTAATAAAGTGTAAATTATTTTTATTACATCAGTAAAAACCTGACTCTAAACACCAGAGAAAGAATGGGTCTGGTCAGGGTTTTTTCTGTGTGGAAAACTTCTTCGAGTTCAGCTGATTTAATTCCATGTCAGAGCTGAGACTCTGGCTGCTCCAGAAAAAGAGTGGACACAAATGGCATGCAACATTTTTTCCAACTCTGCTTTGGATTGTGAGTGGTCTTTTATAAATTTCTTCAGAGCCTTTTAAAGCAAGGCTGGTTGATATACCATTTGACATATATGGTCTGGCCAAGAGATAACGTATCAAATATTTAAAATTTGCTTTTTACACACTCGGATATTAGGCATGAAAAATGTCATCCTTGAATTGTGTTGTATGTTTCCTTTCATTCTTTTTTGTCTTTGTGGATACTAGTAGTGCAGTAGAGAGAAAGTAATGTACTGTACAGGTACATTTCCTTCCCCTTTGTGGATTGGGGAAGATGCATTTCTGACGGCAGTGTTGTGGAGGAGCTAAATCCAGCCCCAAACACCAGAGCCCTGACCAAAATGTGAGGGGTTCACCCCATGCTGCTTTAAACGTTAAAATGCTGGGAGTTCTGATCATGGATCATCCACATAATTTGCCATTTTGTCCTTTGAAAACAGACTTTGCAAAAACCTATGCTCAGATGGAAAGTCATGGATTTCTCATGTATTTTGCCAATCAAGAATGAGTGTCATGGAATAAAATTTCCAGAGAAATGGAAAAAGTAACATCAGAAGAAGCTACTATAGTGTAGGGGGGAAGAGTGTAAGGCTACAACTAGAGAAGCATGGGTTCAAATTCCCACTCAGTCATGAAACTCACTGTGTGACCTTGGACCCATCATGTTGCCCCTCAGCTCCCTCAATGTAAGAACAAAATGGGATGGAAAGCCAAATGTGCTTCCCTGAACTCAATAGAGCAAGGTAGAAGGAAAATGGATAGTCAGAAGGAGTATTGTTTTTCTTGAAATAGTTTGTCATTCTTCAGGTGTGACAGAAAATGTGTGTTTTTGAAACCTGGCTCAAGCACAGATTGGGTCCATCTCCTCGTGGGGCACATTGCCGCCTGTATGTTGTAATTACTGTTCACTTATTATTGATTTATTTAAAATATTTTCATGTCACCATTCCACCCAACAGGATCTTCAAGGCAGGGAACAACCCCCCCCCCCCAAAAAAAAAATCAGCTTTAAAATGTATAGAAAACAATTAAAACAACAGTAAAGCAAAAACACATGAACAGGAATGTGAGTCAGTGAGGGAATGCCAAACAAAATACAACATTGTTAGACAGCGATAGATAGGGTCAGATGAGTCTCCCTGGGGAGGGAATTCTATAGCAACCTTTCTTGGGTTGCCATGCATCTCACATCATAGAAAAGGGGCACCCAAGACAGTGTTTCTTAAGATGACCATTGTGGTTGCATAAGTTCATTTGAGAATAGGTCATCTTTAAGATACACTGGTTCAATAGGGAGGCCAACTCTGGCTTGAAGGGATCGAAGAGAGAAGAAATTGAATTTATACCTTACCCTTCACTACCCAAGGGAGTCTCAGAGTAACTTACAATCTCCTTTCCCTTCCCCTCCCCACAACAGACACCCTGTGAGGCAGTTGGGGCTGACAGAGCTCTTTTGAGGACTGCTCGTGAGAGAACAGTTCTGAAACAACTTGTGACTGACCCAAGCTGCTGCATGTGGAGGAGTGGGGAATCAAACCCAGTTTTCCCAGATTAGAGTCCGTGCTCCTAACCACTACACCAAACTGGCTTGGGAGATTTGGGGGTGGAGCCTAGGAAGGGTGGAGTTTGAGACAGGGAGAGAGCTTAACAAGGATGTGATGCCATCGAGTTTATCCTCCAATGTGGTCATTTCCTCCAGGGTAACACCTATTTCATCTGGAGATCAGCTGTAATTCCCGGAGAACTCCAGGCCCCACGTGGGGGTTGGCAGCTCTTTGGTCCAAGCTCTATAGGGCTTTAGAAATCAATATTAGTAACTTAAATTGGGCTCAGAAGGAAATTGGGAGCCATTTTGATATGATATTATAGTCTACTCAGGTCCACATTCTGGTCACAGCATTTTGCTCCAACTGCAGCTTCCAGACATTTTTCAAGGGCAGCCCCACATAGAGTGCATTGCAGTAGTCTAATATAAATGTTATCAGGGTATGTACTATAGTAGCAAGATCTTTTTGCTCTGGAAAGGCTGCAGCTGGCTCACCAGATGAAACTGGTAAAAGGTGCTCCTGACTACTAATGCTAGCTGCTTTATCCAACAGAAGGCCCAGGTCCAGCTCCTTGAGGTAGAGTGCAATCCCAACCAGAACTTGGAACACCATAGTTCCTAGTTCAGTCCTTCCACCCACCAGTAGAACCTCCATTTTTTTAGGATAAAGTTTCAGTTTATTAGCCTTCACCCATCCCAGAATTGACTCCAGGCACTGCTTCTCAGGTTCCATAGCCTCCTTGGAATCACTGGAAGTACAAGATACAGCTGAATATCATCTGCATGTTGGTGACAACTCAGCCTAAATCTCTAGATTCATGTTGTCTAGGTAGATGTTGAAGAGCATGGGGAACTAGATAGAACCTTGTGGGGCCCAGAGGCTAAATGGCCAAGCAGCAGTTCTCCAGAAACATCCTCTGAAACCCACTTTTCAGGTAGGACTGAAACCACTGTAAAATAGTGTTTCCCAGACCTCACCCTGAAAGGAGGTCCGGAAGGATACTATGGTCGATGATATCAAAAGCAGCTGTTTAGTCAGCTCTGTGTAAAGTGCCAGGCAGGTGATTGGTGACCCTCTTGAAAGTAGGTCAGCTGAATGCAACATCTCTGAGTTGAGCATTGACTATTCACAAGTTATTTTTTAAAAAAAACTGTTTCTTTTTTGCTTTGTTCTAGAAATGTTTAAGAATGCAGATCTGAAAATGTGCTTCAACAAGTGACTTTTTAAAAATACCCATAAGAAAAAATTAACTTGTTCTTTCCCCAATGTGTTCTGTAGGCATAATTATTCTCTCTATTACACCAGCTTTAATTCTGTTTTAGATTGGTGGAATTATTCCTGGTTTAAACTCATACATATGACAGCTGAATTTGGCCCTTGGCCTCCACGTGTTAAAATGTTCTTAATGTAAAAGTATTAAAGAAATAGGTCATAGAAATGGAAATGTAAAAAGATCTGATATCACCCCCTCATCTTTTAAATAAAACTGTAATTTGACACCAGGACAAGAAATAGGAATGATTTCTCTCTGGGCTCTCATGCGAGCTGTCATAATGATAAAATGGAATATGCTTAAAAATCAGCCTTTCCTTGGACAGCTGGTTCATCATCATTAGTAGGGATATACTTATTAATATCTAGGCCATCCAGTTTTACAAGGCCTTTGATTGGAGCTTTTCAGAATGCATGCCTGTTCCAATCATTTGTTGAAAGTTTGTGCCTGGCAAAGCCTCTTGTGAGAATGAATGGTGCCCCTGTTTGTCCTCTTCAGCCTTTAAGAATGCATTAAAGTTAAGTTCTTATTACACAAATTGAACCAAAAAAACCAAACATGTGAATATGTCAGTGTAGAGACATCTGGCATATGCTGTTACGGCTTGGAGAAATGAGACAAGCAATGTACCATCAGGTTTTAGCTTTCCTTCCTCCGTATGTAGAGACTCAGGTCTAGTATATATATCTAGCTTGAGTTTTTCCTGGTGGACACATTGGCCCTGGGTCCATTCCAATTAGGTTTCTGCCCCAGCCATAGGACCAAGACAGTGCTGGTTGCACTCATAGATTATCTCCATAGAGAGCGGGATCGAGGTGGGTCTGTGCTGTTATTATTGCTCAGCCTCATGACAGCATTTGACATGGTCAACTATGATCTGTTGACCCACTGCCTTGCTGATGTGGGGATTCATGGGATGGCCTTGAAATGGCTTGTCTAATTTCTCCAAGATTGGGGACAAAAGGGTGGAACTAGGAGAGAAGGTGTCATCATGATACCCTTTGGTTTGTGGTGTTCTGCAAGGGACAATCGTCTCTCCAATGAACCCCATTGCCCAGCTGTTACAGAGCTTTGGACTGAGTTGTCATCAGTATGTAGATGACACCCAGCTGTATCTGCTGATGGATGGATGGCCAGCTGAGTGCTTGGAAGCTGTGGTCAGATGGCTGAAGCAGAGCCGGCTGAAATTAAATCCAGCTGAAATTGAGGTTCTGTAGCTGGGCTGAGGGAATTCAGGGTTAGGATGCCAACTTCCTGCTCCTGATGATGTGTCTTTAACACCAGTGCCAATGGTCAAGAGTTTAGGTGTGATTCTGGACACCTCCCTTTCAATGGAGGCCCAGATCACAAATGTGACCAGACTAGCATTTTTCCATCTGTGCCATGTTAGGCAATTGGTCACCTTCTTGTCTTGCCTGGATTTAGCCATAGTGATCCATACAACAGTCATGCCCAGACTAGATTACTGTAAGTCACTCTATGCAGGGCTACCCTTGAGGCTGACCCAGAAACTCCAACTGGTCCAGAATGCTGCTGTGCGTATTCTTACAGGAAACCCAGCTAGAGCCAATATCCAACCACTGCTCCACCAGCTGCACTGGCTCCAGGTCAAGTACCAGATCAGGTTCAAGATTTTGGTATTAATCTTTAAAGCTCTAAATGGTCTGGGTCCAGTGTATCCACGGTACCGCCTCTCCTGGTACATTCCCCCAAAGAGCATTACACTCAGTGGATAACAGTGTATTGGAGATCCTTGGCCCGAAGAGTGTTTGGTTGTCCTCAACCAAAGCCAGGGATTTTTTTGGCCCTGGCCTGGTGGAATCCTCTGTTGAGTGAGACACGGGCCCTGTGGGATTTGATGCAGTTCTACAAAGCCTGTAAGATGGAGGTGTTTCGCCAGGCCTATGGTTGATGACAATGATAGCTTCCATATCGGCTGACTTCTCTTCCCTCCTGCTTTCCCTGTTTCCCTGTTTCCTTTCCCCATATTTGTTATTCCCTATCCACCTAATTGCTGGATCTCTTTCTTCCTTTCGAGAAGGGGCACTATGTTGGGCTTCCTTTTTATATGCCATCTTATTAGTTGTCAGTAGTACTGTAAGAGTTGTTTTAATAGCTTAAACGTATGAATACTGTTGTTACCCACTCTGAGCCCTATTGTACGGGGAGGGTGGGCTATAAATCAAAGGAAGGAAGGAAGGGACGGTAGAATTCTGAGGTGGTAGAACAGGTTGCACCACTTCAGATTGCCAGGGGGAGGGTCACTTTTAAAAATTATTTTCCAAGTACAAATTCCTTTGGGGAGGGAACTTACCACTTGATATGCTGTGCTAGTTTTCCACTCACAAGAGATTAATGGAAAGGAGCTTTGAAAAATGAAATGACTTCCCTGCATTCTGAAATGGTACAGTCCATTTTACCACCTTGGTCGTCTACCACCTCATTTTGCAGTCAACGTCAACCAGCCATCAATCTCTGAGTGGCAGACTGATTTGGATCTTAGATACACATGTTAATACATGTGCAGAACACTTCATTGTGCATTTAGTGCACTGACTCAAATAATCACAACAGCATTGGTATACACATTTATAGATTTTTTTTTGTTAAAAAATGCAAAGTGACTTCCAAAAATTTGTTTTCAAAAATTTTATTCAGCAAAATTTGTATTCTACTTTGTAGCTAAAAACATTCGAAATGATCCACAACTCTAGCAATCACAATTTAAAATACTTTATAAAGATCATAAAATTAAGGCAATCAGATAACAGAAAACATGTCTTGAACTATTACTATGGAGTAGCATTACTGATGGCACCCTGTTTTGAAAATACAAATGTAAACTGAGAACATCCAAAAATTTCAAATCAAATACAAGAATAATTTCCTAATTAAAATTAAAATGATCTAGATATAAGGGTACCTATTTGCATGTATCAAAATTGGCAAATACATGTATTATGTTCCCACAATCTGGCAACAGCACATATCGGGAGCATTACAGGTAGTGCAATTATGTGTACTGTGGGTGCATAAGTTGTAACAATGGAAAAGGGCTCATGCTGTTGTTTCACGTTACATTTAAGATGATCTGGAACCCACTCCAGCTTGTAGACAGGGGCAAATAGAAGCTTAGCTCCTCTAACGTGAAATATAAACAGATTTAGATTATAGACTAATCCATGCTAAGGTTTATAGCTGCCTGGTTTGAAATAGATTGTGAACCCTTTGAGGACAGAAACACATTTGAAAACTACTGTAAGCTGCTCTGAGCCTGTGTGATAGGGCAGGATATCAACCAAACAATTAGATAAATAATATACTTCTGATTCACTTTCACAGAAGGTTTCGTAGAAATCCAGAAACATCATACGTGATTGGTGAAGACAAGCCTACTTAATGATGCAGAAACCTCTGCAATGCAATACCTTTCGGTGACAACATAATAACTTAAAAGAAACACAGTCCTTGTGAGAGGAATTTACATTGCAGTGCTGCCTCAGTTTCTGGGAGGAGTAATACTAAATGGCCTTGGATGTCTATGTAATGCTGGTGATGCAGAAATGAACTGTCAGTGGAATGTAAGAAGGGACCCTAACCAGAGAGTGTGGAGTTCTCAGCACATGTGTGTGCCAGTTTCTGTAACTCTTATTATTTATATCCATGGCATCCCTAGCATAGTTATACCCTTCTAGATCCACTGAAGTCAATGAGATTAGAAGGATGTAACTCTAGGATTGCACTGTTAATGTAGTAGTAGGTAAATAGGTAGGCTACTGCCCTGAGACACTTGCAGTTTGAATATTGACAGGAGGGAGAAGGGGAGTTGAAGGAAGAGAGATGTAGTGCCACTTGGAAGGAGTTATGTATGTAAGAGGGGGGACATGAGAGTCCTGCTGGATCAGACCAGTGGCCATCTAGTCCAGCAGCTGGTTTTACATAGTGGGCAACCAGTTGCTCTGAATGACCAATAAACAAGACATAGAGACCAACAAGTCCGTTCCCTGATGGCAATGGGAGACAAACAAAGATCATGGTATCGGGGGATGAATGTAACAGACCTATAGTTAGGGTCAGTTTCACTTGGGCCTGAGGACTAATGAGTTAAAGACTTCACCAAAAAAAAGTTAATTTAAGGAGAGATCTGAATGAAGAGAGACAGGAGGCACCACTGGGAGTATGAGATGCAGCAAAGTAGAAAGAGTGAACTCATTTAAAGGAGCAGGAAGAATAGTTCTCCCAACTGATTTGGGAGGAACTTTCATTGAAATGTTGATGGAGACATTGTCAGGTGTGATATCAGAGAAAATCAGTTGAAAAAGTCTAGTACTGGAGGGAGGGGCTTGGCTCAGGGACAGAACATCTGCTTGACATACAAAATGCCCCAGGTTCAATCTCTGGCATCTTCAGTTTAAAGAATGAGGTAGTAGGTAATGTGAACGACCTCAGTCTGAGAAGCTGAAGAGCCACTGTCAGTCTGAATAGGAAAAAATACTGATTTTGATGGACCAGTGGTCTGATTCATTATAAGGCAGCTTCATGTGCTCTGGGATGGTCACCTGCCATCCTATCAGCCCTGAGATAATGTGTAGAATACGTAGAACAGTATATACATAGAGCAATATATTGTCTTTTAAGTTCTTTACTTCATATTAATCAGCATTTGCAAGTCTTATGACTTGTGAATGATTGGATTTTTTTTAAGTATTTTAAAAGAGATAATGAAGTAACGCCAATTTTTGAAAAATCTTCATGCAGATTTATTTTCTTTTTAAATTTTATTTTATTAGACTCCTGTCCCGCCCCATTCCCTGCTAAGTAGGGCTCAGGGTGGCTTACAACAATCAAAATATAACAATTCAGCATATTATAATTTTAAACCACATTATTATAAATTAAAACCTAAGACATCTTTACTACTAGATGGCACCCTAATATCCATCATAGGTGGGACAACTGGGAGGAACCAGCACAGAGAAAGAGAAAGGGGGAGAGAAGGGAAGAGGGAGGGCCTCAGATTTCTCTAACTGTTAATGTCCTCAACCGTATGCTCAGAGGAACATCTTGATCTTACAGGCCCTGCATAATTGAACCAAGTCCTGCAGGGCCCAAATTTCACTAGACAGAAAGTTCCACTAGGCCTTTTCAGCCTTGCCCTGGTAGAGAACAGCCCAACCATTTTGGGGGCAGGGATCACTAATAAGTTGTTACCAGAAGAGCATGAGGCTCTCTGAGGGTTACATAGGGAGAGGTGGTCCTGCAGATATGATGGTCCCAGACCATTTAGGGCGTTGAAAGTAAGAACCAAGACCTTGAACCTGATTTGGTACTGAATCCAGGGCCAGTGCGGTTGATAGAGCACAGATTGTATATGTGCTCTCAGGGGAGTCCCAGTGAGTACCTGCGCCACTGCATTCTGGACCAGTCGAAGCTTCCAGAGCAAGTTCAAGGGCAGCCCTGCTTAGAGCAAGTTACAGTAGTCCAATCTAGCAGTGACCATTGCATGGATCACTGTGGCCAGGTCTGCATAGGACAGGTAAGGGGTCAGTTGTCAGGCTTGGGGAAGATGGAAAGCGTTGCCCTGGCTGTATTTGGGACCTGAACCTCTAATGAAAGGGAGGCATCTAGAATCATACCCAGACTGTTGATGGAGGGAGCTGGTACTATCTGTACTCAGTCAAGAGTGGGAAGCTGAACTCCCTGACCCAGACCCCTCCTGGCCTAGCCACAGGACCTCCTTCTCCTATGAGTTCAGCTTCAGATGGCTCTGCTTTAACCATCCCACCACAGCCTCCAAACAACTGGCCAGATCTTCTGGGATATTATCTGGCTGGCCATCCATTAGCAGATACAGCTGGATATCATCTGCATATTGATGACACCCTAGCCCAAATCTCCTGACTAGCTGGGCAAGAGGGCACATATAGATATTAAACAACATTGGGGAGAGGATCACCCCCTGTGGGACTCTGCACACCAGTAGGTGCCTCAGTGAGACCTTCTCCCCTAGCGCCACCCTCTGTCCCCTCCCTTGGAGAAATGAGCACAGCCATTGAAGGACTGTTCCATGTAATCCAATGGTGGTGAGGCAGTGGGTCAACAGGTCATAGTCAACTGTGTGAAATGCATCTGAATGATCTAACAACAACAGCAGTGCACAACCACCTCAATCTAGTTGTCTATGGAGGCCATCTGTAAGGGCAACCATCACCATCTCCTGGACACCTCCTTAATGATAGAGGCCCAGGTGGCAGCCACTGTCAAGTCAGCATTTTACCATCTCTGGCTGGCGCGGCAGTTGATTCCCTACCTCAATCGTGACAACCTAGCTACAGTGATCCATGTGACGGTCACCTCGAGGCTAGACTACTGCGACGCTCTCTACATGGGGCTGCCTTTGTCGCAGATCTGGAGGCTGCAGCTCGTGCAGACTGCAGCGGCTCGGCTGTTGATGGGTCTTTCTAGATGAGACCACATCCAGCCGGTGCTGAAGGCACTGCACTGGCTGCCAATAGCGTACCGGATCCGTTTCAAAGTGCTGGTTCTTACCTTTAAAGCTCTATATGGCCAGGGTCTGGCCTACCTGAGGGACCGCCTTTCCCTGTATGTTCCCCCAAGGGCACTACGGTCAGGGGGGCAACACCTACTGGTCATTCCAGCCCCCAAGACAGCTAAGTACGCTGCAACCAGGGCCAGGACTTTTTCGGTGGCGGACCCTACCTGGTGGAATGAGCTCCCAGAGGAGATCAGGGCCCTGCAGGATCTTATGCAGTTCCGCAGGGCCTGCAAGATGGAGCTCTTCCACCAGGCTTTTGAGTAGGGGCTGCCACCGCTATCGTATCACCATCATCTAGGCCATATGAGGTGCCCTGGCCCTGGCATGGGACTACAGCTCTGTCAGGACACTACTGGAGCAGCGATAAAAGTGCTACGAGAGTGTGGAATTGTGGAGTTTTATCTTGTAAACTTTCTTTTGTTGACCGCTGTTTTAACTGTTTTAGTGATGATGGATTATTTATTGTTTTATAGTCTTACTATTTCTATGGCTTCGCCTCTGTGTTTTAGTATTGATTATGACCTTGTGCCTCTTGTTCGCTGCCCTGAGCCCATGTGGAAGGGCGGGATATAAATTGAATAAATAAATAAATAAAATCTCTGTTCCATGGCCAGGATGGAAGCCAGATTGGAATGGGTCCAAGGCAGATGTGTTCTCCAGGAAAACCTGCAGTTGTTCTGCCACCACCCACTCTGTCTGTTACCCAAATTGATAGTCTTCTAATTAATTGGGGGAATTAGTTTTAAGGAAACACAGAGAGAGGCAGGTAACTAGGGATGTCCACCTATGTATATCAGGATTTTACCTTAAAGAACTCTCAAAATAAACCAGGCTGCAGTTCAACTGGAAAGGTGTTTTATTATAAAAGAATAAAAGCAAAACATACACATAAACAGACAGAGAAATCACACAAACTGGCTAAGAGGAAAATAAGGGAGTAGTGGGGAATAGGTTTTGGAGAGGTGATATTTACCAGTACAGAAGAAGAAGTTCACAGAGGTCAGTGAAACAGGCTGCATTTCATAAAGACAGGAGTGCCCACATGCAAGTGGGGGTGTATGTAGGAGCCAAGAGCAGAGTGCTGGCAGTTATAGGAAAAATTTGTGTTTGGGCTGTCTGACATGTTTGTCCCAATACAATACCTTGATTAGTTTTCTGGAAACGGAAAAAGATAATGGGAGACCCATTATTGGGTTACCTGATTTAGACTATGGGCATTAATGGCTTCTTGATTACCCTTGAGTTCAGGATAGGAGAAACTATCGGGTTGTGTGAATACCTCTAATTAGGGTAAATGGATGAGGGTAGGTATGATAGGTTGTGGATGAGGTTAAATCAAGGTGAGGGGAGGTTTTCTAAGGAAACCCATTGCTTAAAGTATGCATCTCATTTTGGGTGGGGAGGAGGGTCTTTAGCGTCTCATCCTTCCTGTCTCATCTGCCAAGATATGTGTCTGAACTGACATCCATGTTCTGTCTCAGGTCACTTCTATTGTGTTCGTATTTCTAGGCCAGGCAGTGCAGTGCACATATATTCTGGAGTGATATTAAAGAGGGGCATGGGTTTTCTCTCTAAGCACCAAACTACTTTCCTCTGCGGGAGGAAGGTCTGACTACTAACATGCCAGCTTGCTCTCTTGCCTGCATCAGGACAATCATCTTATTAAAACTGCATACTCTGGTTGTCTAAAGCCTTGAGCAGATCTTTTTCTCTCCCAGATAGAACTTGGGAAAAGGGGTGGATGGGGTTATATTAAAATTATATTGTACTATACTGTACTATACTATACTGTACTATACTATACTATACTATATTAAAATTTTGAAAACTTCCCTAACACCAGCATCCAAGCCTTATGGAATAATCAGGTGTTCAAGGGTGGGAATCTGAATTTAGAACCCTCTCTGCACTAACTGTTGATTAGCACACATGTGCTTATTTTATAGGATATGCAGTTATATACAAGGAGCTCAGAATAACATACACAAGGGTCCCATTCCCACTCTTTATCCTTGGAACAACTCCATGAAGGCTGTTCTGAGACAGTAACTAGCTCAAGGTGGTTCCTGGAAGCAATCTCCCCTCCCCCAGCTTCCCTGTGTCTTTGCCCAAGAGGCGGGGGACAATCGTGTGTGTGAGGGCTTGTTCCACTTGCCCCTTCCCTACCTGTTGTATGGGGTAGTGTACCACCACTCCAGCTGTGCCCTTCCTCTTTCTACATGCAGCCCGAGGCACTGGTAGGGGCTGTGTGCAAATGTGTGTGTGTAGGTATTGTCCTAGAGACCTGCTTCACCCTGACCAGCTGACTTGTCTTTAGCCCAGTCAGGAGTTTCTGGTATGTGCATGGAATGAGCAGTCAAGAGCATAGCTGAGATTTTGATCACAGTCTGAGACCTTTAAACAGGAAAAAAAGATCTTTGTTCACTAAATTATACCCTCAGTTCACCAGAGCACAAAAGAGTGGAAAGCCATATCCAAGCCTACAATGTATTACAGAACTTAAAAAATTAAATAAAATAAAACTTATGAGGCTAAGTTATTTAGTCACTGGTGGTACCTTAGTATTACCTTCCCTGGAATCAGGACTCTTTTTGTAGCAGGAACTCCTTTGCATATTAGGCGACACACCCCTAATGCAGCCAATCCTCCAAGCACTTAGAGTAGCCCCTGTCAGAAGAGCTCTTTAAGCTCTTGGAGGATTAGCTTAATTAGGGGCCTGTCGCCTAATATGCAAAGGAGTTCCTGCTACAAAAAGAGCCCTGCCCGGAATAGATGTAGCCCTTGGGAGCTTTGAAAATAGAGGCTGGAGAAGGCAGACTTTACTCCATTTGCTCCCAGTTCCTGAACTTGGCTTGCACACTGCTGACTGGGTGTCCAGACCTTCTGAGCCGTCAAGCCCCACCTGGGAGGGTTAAACTTTTAACTTATCATGAAACTTGGAGTGGATCCCCATATGTATCTTGTCTGAAGGTTGTGGTGTAAATATTGGAAGGATGCTAATTTAGATCACTTTAATCAGATAATTAAGAATAAAATACTTCTGTATGAGGTAATAAGTTTTCATAGTAACTACACAGTTTTTCTATTCAGTATTTGCAGCTACGCAGTTTTATTATTCAGAAACTCCTTAATGGGGAATTAAGGGCTGAGATTAGGAGGTCTGAATTGTCTTTGTTATAAAATCAAAGTTTGATCTCAACTTATTATACCTATTTATTAGAAAGTACTCGTAATTTTATCCCTAGTTATGTAAATAAATGGAAGAAGTCTTAAGGCTATGATATAGATTCAAGAGCTTGGTTGCATATTTTTTACTTATGGCTCTTCCTTTTCAATCTCCACTTCAAGGAAAACATTTGTAAGATGATACACCAGTGGCACATTTCACCAGTTCTGATTGCTAGAATTTATAGGAATAGTGGCAATCATTGTTGGTTTTGTGAGCAACTGAGCACTAATTTTCTGCATATGTGGTGGTATTGTAATAGGGCAGAAGAATTTGAGGATTTCATAGTTAGGACAATGTCAGTGGTGTTTGGAATGAACTTAATGAAATCTATTGAACTTGTCCTGCTTAACTACACAGCACTGATCACGAAGAAATACCAGACTGAGCACTAGATCTGTTTTCAAGAAGGCCATCTGAAGAACTGAGCCAAGTTGACCAGAGTGAAATTCTAGACCTGCTGGGGAAATTAAAAGCCAATAAGTCTCCAGGTCCTGATGACATACATCCAAGAGTTCTTAAGGAACTCAGATGTGTGATAGTTGATCTAATAATCTGTATATGTAATCTATCACTAAATTCAGCCACTGTACCAGAAGACTGGAGAGTAGAAAATGTTATACCAATTTTTACTTTTTAAAATATTTATTTATTGCATTTATACCCCGCCTTCCCAGGGGCAGGGATTCAGAGAGGAACCAGGTAATTACAGGCTAGTCAGCCTAATGTATGTCCTAGGCAAAAAATTTTTCTCAGTACTCTTAGAGATTAATTTAATACAGTATACTCTAGTATAATTGAGATGGAGCCTTTGTTATTTTGGTAATCTGTTTGTGGATGAATCAGGGATATGAAAAATACAAGATCAAAAATTAATTAAGCTTTCCTGTGTGCACACACTTCTTCAGAACGAAGGGAGATTCTTCTGTAATCAAAAGATAGACTTGTTAGGCACATTGAGGGACAAAGCCTGCTGAGAACTTATAGTAGCCCCTGTAAGAAGAGCTCTGTAAGCTCTTGGAGGATTGGCTACATTAGGGATGTGTTGCCTAATATGCAAAGGAGTTCCTGCTACAAAAAGAGTCCTGGCAATGATAGAACCAAAAACCTGATGGATCCAGCTGCAAGAGACCTTCTCTTCCTGTTGCAAGGAATGTCATCAAATCTGTTCCCCCACTTAGCTTTCTCTGTCTCCAGAGATCTGTCTTCCTAAAGACTCTCTATACATGTGGGCTCGTTCCCAGGAATAACAAATTGTGAAATGCCTCCAGAGAAGATCAATCACTGGGCATCACCACTTACCCTATCTGGAAAAGTCAAATAAGAGCCTAATTCAGATATAGTTTGGTGTTCATATTTGCATCATATCAAATATCCCATGTAGTCTAATCATAGGGTTGCCAACTCTGGTGTGGGAGATTTGGGGATGGAGCCCTGGGGGGCAGGGTTTAGGGAGGGGAGAGACCTCAGCAGGGTAGAATGCTAACACAGAAGACCTATGGAATGCCTTGGACCTAAGCCTGTTGTGATGAAAGTATTGGGAGTAAAACAAGCCTACGGGGGGGGGGGGCTTGTCAGAAGAATCTCCCTTCGTTCTGAGGAAATGTGTGCACACAGGAAAGCTTAATTAATTTTTGATCTTGTATTTTTCATATCCCTGATTCATCCACAAACAGATTACCAAAATTACAAAGGCCCCATCTCAATTATACTAGAGTATACTGTATTAAATTAATCTCTAAGAGTACTGAGAAAAAAACACAACTCTCTAACCCTTATAAAATATCTCTGTCCCTTATATAAATATGTAAAATACCTAATTAAATAATTCATTTTTTAGAATCAAGATTCTTGAGATTATTAGAATTAAAGTCAAATTCAACACTTTTAAAATTACTAACCTTATGGGGAAAGAAAATGAATACATGTCCCACTCCCTGTCAGTCTCAAGAATATAAGAACATAAGAGAAGCCAATGTTGGATCAGGCCAATGGCCCATCTAGTCCAACACTCTGTCACACAGTGGCCAAAATATACCAGGTGCCATCAGGAGGTCCAGCAGTGGGGCCAGGGCACCAGAAGCCCTCCCACTGCTGCCCCCTCCAGCACCAAGAATAGAGTGCATCACCTGCCCCAGACTGAGAGTTCCCATCTATACCCTGTGGCTAATAGCCACTGGTGGACTTCTGCTCCATATGTTTATCTAATTTCCTCTTGAAACTGTCCATGCTTGCAGCTGCCACGACCTCCTGTGGCAGTGAATTCCATATGTTAATCACTCTTTGGGTGAAGAAGTATTTCCTTTTATCTGTTCTAACCCGACTGCTCAGCAATTTCATAGAGTGCCCACGAGTTCTTGTATTGTGAGAAAGGGAGAAAAGTACTTCTTTCTCAACCTGCTCAATCCCATTCATAATCTTATAAACCTCGATCATGTCACCTCTCAGCCGTCGTTTCTCCAAGCTAAAGAGCCCCAAGCATTTTAACCTTTCTTCATAGGGAAGGTGTTCCAACCCTTTTATCATTCTAGTTGCCCTTCTCTGCACTTTTTCCAGTGCTATAATATCCTTTTTGAGATGTGGTGACCAGAACTGTACACAGTATTCCAAATGAGGTCGCACCAATGATTTATACAGGGGCATGATGATACTGGCTGATTTGTTATCAATTCCCTTCCTAATAATCCCCAGCATAGCGTTGGCCTTCTTTATTGCAGCTACACATTGTGTAGACATTTTCAGCGAGTTATCCACTACGACTCCAAGATCTCTCTCTTGGTCCGTCTCTGCCAGATCAGACCCCATCAACGTGTATTTATAGTTAGGATTTTTGGCTCCAATGTGCATCACTTTGCACTTGGCCACATTGAACCCCATTTGCCACGTTGACGCCCACTCACCCATCCTCAACAGATCCCTTTGGAGTGCCTCACACTCCTCCCTGGTTTTCACCACCCTGAACAACTTTGTGTCATCTGCAAATTTAGCCACATCACTGCTTACTCCCAATTCCAAATCGTTAATAAACAAGTTAAAAAGCATCGGACCGAGTACTGATCCCTGTGGTACCCCACTGCTTACCACCCTCCACTGAGAAAGTTTCCCATTTATACTCACTCTCTGTTTCCTATTTATAAGCCAGTTTTTGATCCACAAGAGGACTTGTCCTTTTATCCCATGATTATTGAGCTTACTTAGGAGCCTTTGATGAGGAACTGTATCAAAAGCTTTCTGGAAGTCAAGGTAAATAATATCTATTGGGTCCCCCTTGTCCACATGTTTGCTCACTCCCTCAAAAAACACTAACAGGTTAGTGAGACAAGATCTTCCCTTACAGAACCCATGCTGAGTCTGCCTCAATAGTTTTTGTTCATCAGTGTGCCTACTAATTCTTTCCTTAATAACAGTTTCCACCAACTTACCCGGTATCGATGTCAGACTGACTGGCCTGTAATTTCCCGGATCTCCCCTGGAGCCCTTTTTAAAGATGGGAGTGACATTAGCTACCTTCCAGTCATCAGGAATGGAGGCAGATTTTAAAGAAAGATTACATATTTTTGTCAGGAGATCCACAAGTTCACATTTGAGTTCTTTCAGAACTCTCGGATGAATGCCATCCGGGCCTGGTGATTTATTAGTTTTTAAATTGTCCATCAGTCGGAGGACTTCCTCTCTTGTTACCGCAATCTGATTCAGGTCTTTCAAACCCCCTCCCGAAATCGGTGCTTCTGGAGTGGGCAAACACTTCTCCTCTTCCACAGTGAAGACAGAGGCAAAAAATGCATTCAGCTTCTCAGCCATTTCCCTATCATCCTTCACTACTCCTTTTACCCCTTGGTCATCCAAGGGCCCCACTGCCTCCCTGGCTGGCTTCCTACTTCTAATGTATTTGAAGAAAGTTTTATTGTTGGTCTTTATGTTTTTGCGATATGCTCCTCATATTCCCTTTTTGCTTGCCTGATCACAGACTTGCATTTTATTTGCCATAGTCTGTGTTCCCTTTTATCAACCTCACTAAGACTAGCTTTCCACCACTTAAAGGAATCCTTCTTACCTTTTACAGTTTCCATTACTTTATTTGTTAACCATGCAGGCTTTTTTCTATACCTATTTGCACCTTTCCTAACCTGCGGTATATATTTTTTCTGAGCTTCTAGGATTGTCCTTTTAAATAGTCTCCAAGCTTCCCCAATGGTTTTGACCTTCTCCACTCTTCCTTTCAATTTCTTCCTCACATGTCCCCTCATACCAGAGAAGTTACCCCTTTTAAAGTTAAAAGTGGTTGCGTCAGTCTTTTTTGGGCAACTCCCTATCTGTACAAATGTTAAACTCAATGACCTTAAAAGACACTGAGAACAAATTGAGAACAAATTAAAAGTAAAACAAAACAGAAGTAAAACAACAAAACAGAATAGAACAGGGTAGAATGAAGGAGAAAGGTAAGTCAGGGCTGTAATAGTCACACTAAGGTTGCAAATTGCATTAAATGACCCCCTGCTTGCTCAGGCTGTTCTAAACGACTCAAAGGTTTTTCCTTGCTGTTCTTCCTCAGCCTATCTTCCATTCTTTGGCAATTGTGATAAAGACTGAATGGGGAGGGGGAGAATAGAACCTAATTGAGAGTAAGATGAACAAAAATTGAGTGCAGTGGCTCCTTTAAAACCCAACAGTTTTATTCAAAGTATAAGCTTTTGTGTGCAAGCACACTTCCTCACATGGTAATCAAACGGAAACCCCCCTAAAAGCCTTTAAGCTGTTCTTTGCTCCAACTGCAGGGAGACCTCAACATCAAATCTCCAATGCATAAGGAAAGGGAGAAAGACAATCAGATATCAAAAACTCCAATTGACATTTTGGCAAGTGTAAAATTAAATGAAGTGAAGGAGTCCACTCACCCTATTCACCACTCAATGGCACCCAAAGGGCAGTGGGATGGGTGAATTTGTTGTATAACAGAGAAAAGGTAAAAAAAAATTCAAGCAGCTGAGTGCAATAAATCCCATAAGGGAAGGACAGGCAACAAAGAAACTCTGCAGCTGAAACAAGAGTCAAAATTTAAAGGGGGAAGCAACGACTAGAGCCAAGCTATGACATGAATGCACACAAATATATAGGGAAATGAATAAACAAATATGTGAACTTTAAAACCAAATGGAAAACAATAGTTACTATCACCCCCTCCCGGAAGTCTGCTTACTGTAAATTCCAAACCATAGGAAAGCTCTCTCTCCTTTACCCTCCCTTCCCCACCCCCAGGAGGAGGGGGAGAGTTGGCTTGGCTTTGTAGCTCTCCTGCCCATAATTGAGTGAGCTGGGCAAAAGCAAGCTGTAACCGCAGCAGCCCAGGAAGGAGGCAGCCAGAGAGAATTTCATCACCCTGTGCTCAGCCAAACAGCTGTGCGCTGAGAAGTAAAAATCAGTGTGCATATCACACAGGACTCACCTTAAAGGGAACACACTTTGGAGCATGCATGGCCAGCCTAGGGCCAGGTCAGCTGCCTGGTGGTGGCACTAGAGTGTGAAGAGACACACCTCCCCCCATCCCAGGGCTCTGAGTCTCCATAGCAGCATAGGCCGGGGCCTGGGGAGCAAACTACCCTGGTGGCTGACCCCCTCCCCCACTCTCCAACTTGCAAAGCCATTCCACTTGCAGCAGGCTCCAGTTCCTCCAGGCTGAACTGAGGTCTGCTGGGGGTGGGGCTTGGCTTCCAGGAAGCAAGCCCCCACCTTGACTTCCCTCCCAGTCCCAACCCATCGAATAGAAAGCAAAGGGGAAAAACTCTCCACTTTCAAAATGAGGTGGGGGGTGCGAGTGGTGGTAGCAAGGGTCTATCTGGTGCAGGCGGTCCGGGGGGGGGGGCTCAGAAATTTCGGGGGATGGTGCCAGCTCCCCAGCCCCCCTGAAGTTGACACCGGTGGATTCATGGAGGATAGGTCTATCAATAGCTACTAGCCATGGGGGCTGAGGGGAACCTCCACATTTAGAGGCATTAAGTGTGATGGACCCTCTGTGATTTATTTCTGTTGTTTAAAAAAAGAGGAAAAAGGGAGGAAAAAAATCAAATTAAGATATACATCCCAACTTTTTATGATCCCACTCACTGTATCCAAATAGCCATCTATCTCACCCCTTCCTGACAGGTGGGCATCCTGTCTGTCTCCATAAAAAACACTTATCTCCCAAGCATGCAATTTAAGAAGTTTATAATTCTTTTCCCAAAGAAAGAAGATTTTCCCTGAGATCAGAGCCTGTATCTCTCTATCATAAATGTACTAATTGAATGCCAGGTAGGAGTGTGGTTTGAATCTGTATTTCTCTGGTTAAAGTCAGGTTCTGGAACCACTATACCTTACTGACCTCTTCCTGCTTGGGTCCAAACTTGTTTTGGGCATAGCCCCCTTGTTAGCCTCTCCTTTTTGCTTCCTATAGACAGCCCATCAAGGCTAACCATTTCCCTCTACCTGCTTTTGAGTAGGATCTGACACACATATAGGCCTCTGCTCTCTGCTTGTGGTTGGGTGGGTATTTTAGACCTCCATAAAAGCTATTTATGTTCTCCTTAATCAGCTGTTAGAAAGGCATGACTGCCTTCCTCTCGGGGCTATTATCTCTATCTATGATCTACCTCTTGAATCTTCCCACTTATTTCTCCCTCGTTCTTCACTGTGGATGTTGCCCTGGGCTTTGCTGCATTGTGCTACCAGTCTCAGACACCCAGAGGTATCAGTTGAACAATAAAATGATGTCTACCTAAGCAACTTGCTGGGAGGGGGGAGGGAAATGCATATTGTGATCGTAAACATATTGTGCTTCCTGCTATGAGTCAAATCCATTGATGAGACAGAATGTTCTGTTCTTCTATCTCTGTTTAAAGGAGGGGAAAGTAACAGATGGCTAATAACAAAAATCTTAATTGTTTTAGCTACTGAGAAGCATGAAATAGAGTCTCTAACTTTCATCTATCAAATAATTCAGTTTTTGATTGCAGTTTTAACTATATCCCCAGGCTCATTTCCTTTCCCTTTCCTATGTTCTTCTTGAATTGGGTAGCGAAACATTTTCATTTAACCTATTCCTGCTGTCGTCCTCCTCCTGGCCATTACTACTTTTAAGGTATTTTTCTCCATCAGTGAAAATAGGACTCACTTCTATTGTTTATCAAGGTTCTGCTCTTTCCTCAGTTACAAAAACATCTTGTCTCTTCAAACACAATCTGTTCACAGATGATTCTTAAGCATAGTCGTCTTATCTAGACCCAATTATTTTAGGAGCTTACATTTACTTATTTATTTATTTTGAAACATTCGTGATCTGCCTACCCCCTAGGGCTCAAGGTGCTTCTCAGCAGCTAAAACAATTAAGATTTTTGTCATTGACAGTCCGCTACTTAGAGCTTGACTAAACCTCTTTTTTTTAATTATATTAGAACCTTTATCCCACCTTTCTCCCAAAAAGGAATTCATACTGACTTACAAGAAAGGTAACACCAGATTCCAAGAAAATACACAAAACACATAACTTAAGATCGACATCTAGTCAAATAGCAAGCAGTAGTGTAAACCAGTTGACAAGTATTAGCTCTTAGGAGCCTTCAGTTGCTCTCTGAAATGCACTGCAGAGTTTTTACCTTTAAAGCCCTACATGGTTTGGAGCTGGGACACGTGAAGGACTACTTCCTCCTGAACTGTACAGCCCACCAGCTGAGATCTTTTCTCAAACCTTGCTCTGTGTGGCCCCACCTGCTGAAATGAGATGGGTGGTGTCCAGAGTGGGGTGTGTCCAGAGGGGTGTGCACACACACAAAAATCAGAATTTTTCAGATTCGGATATATTGGAAACAAACAAAAAAATCAGGGTTCTCAGAAAAAAAAATGTCAATACCGGCGTAGTATTCAGATTCAGCCCCCCCCCCGCCCCCCGAAATCCCAATTTGTTTCACCTCCATTATACCCTATAGGGCCATTATAGTCAATGGGGAATCTCTCTAAGGGTATCCAGGGGTGCTTCTTCACAAAAGGCACCAAAGTTTCAGCATAACTTCTGGTGTCTCTCCTCAAAAGAACCTCCAAGTTTCAAAAAGATGGGACTAGCTGGGTATGTTTAGCCTGGAGAGGAGATGACTGACAGGTGATATGATAACCATCTTCAGGTTTTTTCATTGGTACTACTTTGCCTTTGGATCACCCTGTCCCTTGAGCCTCACCTGTTTCCTACTTCATTGTCTTTTCAGTACCTGACCAAAATGTTTCTTTTTTACTCACATTTTATAAAGCTGTTTTAACAGACTACTTATAGTACTTTTTAATGAGTATTTGTAAGGCAGCTGAATGTTTGTGTGCTGTTTTTATGCCCCTGGCGTGTTTATTATTGATAATTTAGTGCCATTTTAATTATTTTATTGTACTGTTTTTACTTGGTCAGCTGTCTCTGTGGAGGTGGCATATCAATTTTCTAACTAACTAAATAAGCTAAAAGTTATCCTGTGCGGATCTCTCTAAAAGTCAAATGTGTAGGGACATGTCTGAAATAACTGGGCAGGCCACAGGGCAGTCACTGTAAAAACACAAGACGAGATAGCGGTAGACAAAACAGCCTGAGGGAAGGAATGACTAAAAGTTCTATTTATAGTCACTGAAAGACCTGTCTTCCATGAAGTTTAATACTTTAAACAGCCACCTAAACTAAAGGCTATCATTGTCCCTTGTGGTAATGATTTCCATATATTGTTTTCTATTATCAGTCTGGAATCTTTCTGCCAGTTCTTCAGACTGCTGATCCATTTGTATTTAACACCTTGGTATAATAAAGAGAGAGAGAGAGAGAGAGAGAGAGAGAGAGAGAGATCCCTCTGTGTATATACATTCATTCCAATGTACAGTGCTTCAAAGTATTGTTGGCGTAGGCTGCTTATCTACTCTGTGGTAGGGTCTCCATCTTAATAATGCTGGTCACCATACAATGGTATAGTGTATTTACTAGCCTGTGGTGTGGTATGACAGGAAGTAACATAATTTGATACATATATCCTTTAGTTGTTAATCAAGGCACTTAATGACTTCCTTTACAAAGCCGCAGACCACAGCTGAGTCAGTGATGGTTGAAAACTTGCTGTCATGATCCAAGCACACTGACTGCGCTCTTCATGGTAGTATGATTTCTACTAAGCTGAAATGGGAGGGAATTTCACTAAAACCTTTGTCAGAATCAAGCGTTCCCCTCCCCCTTTCATCATTTTTTCCAGGAATCATTACAAAAAGACTAAGAAACTATTCAGTTTATAAAGTGACCCATGATTGCCTAGTGTCACAAACAGCACTACCATTGCTTAAGGGACTTTATGTGCTGGCAATACATATGTGACAGCAGTACATAGCATCATCTAATTGGGTACACAACATCATCATGTCTTATATATGATCCCTAGGATCACTGAGGATGAATGAACAGAGACAAAAAGGAAATGTTCACAAGCCATTTCAGGGGAGTGTAAAGGGAAGTGCAAAAACAGCCATCACAAAGATTGGGGTTGGTCTTCCTCAAAATTATTACTTTAAAGGGGAAAATTGCTCCTGGGGCATGTTTTTATTATTAGCTTCATTTATAGTCCAACTTTCTCATTGAGATAGAAGGTGGATTACAAAATATGCAAAACATTTCAGTCAGACATCAAAGACTTCCAAGAAACAATGCAATTCTCTGACTAGAAGAATAAAATATTTCAGCAGGTGAGGGGTTTTGTTAAAGCATGTATTTGCTAAAATGCTTTTTAAAAAAAAAAATATGAAACCAAGGATTGATAACTGCTTTTCAAAATCATTTCATGGGCTGGGCAGAGAGAAACCACTTGGGGTCAAAACTGAAGCATAAACACATCCAGAAATCAACTTCTGAAATGTACTATAGGAATTAAACATGTCAGAACATGAGATTTAAAGATTTGGTGGTTAGATTTTGACATGTAAATTAAATGTTTGATTGTATATCTCCTTGTTAATTCACCCTTCCACCTCTAGTTGTACCTCCTCAGAAAGTTGCTCAGTTTTTGACCACTGAAGCATGAGCTGTATGCTGGAATCCAATACACAATCATCCCACCAGCAGGGGGCCTTGTCAGATGTATCCTGGCATCAGCTGGACACAAACTCACTAATTTGCAGTGCACCAAAAAAGGCGACCAGTGATGCTGCATGAAAAGGGAGGCCTTGTACTCATCAGAGCATAGTTTAGGCCACTTTGCCTTGAGGCCCTGGAGCACTTCCAGTGTCAAAGGTTGCGGTGTGTCCAAGCTCTTGCCACCCTCCCAGGACCAACCTTCAAGCATTTTTTGTGTGCAGAAATCATTCATTTTGTTGTCGTAGCCAGCTCCTGTGCAGGCATAGGCGAGGGACGAGAGCTTGCCCCTCATGGAATGCACTGACAGGCCCTTACGTTTCAGAGACACACAAAATTGCATTGAAGTTAACACATACCATTAAAAGCAAGTTATATAAGAAGCCAGGGTCATATAAAACAGCATAAAACAACATTCATGAAACTAAAATGTTATTCTAGTCCTCAGGCTAGAAGACCATAAATACAGCTTTAAAAATTGGAAAGTCTCAGTTAAAAGCATGAATAAAAGAATGTTAAAAGCATGAATCCCACTGACACCGGGATTCAGGGGTTTGCCTTGCAGTGGCTCTCCTCATTCCTTCAGGGTTGGGGACAAAGGGTGGATGTTGGGGAACAGCTATCAGGAAGGCATCCACTAAATTGCGGAGTGCCCCAAGGAGCAGTGCTTTCCCCAATGTTATTCAACATCTATATGCGCCCCCTTGCCCAGATTGCCTGGACACATGGACTGGGTTGTCACCAATATGCAGATGTTTCCCAGCTCTATCTGTTGTTGGATGGCCGGCCAGACTCTAGTCTGGGAGTTCTGAACAAGGCATTGAAAGCTGTGGCTGGCTGGCTTAGACTGAGTCGACTGAAATTGAATCCGATGAAGATGGAGTTCCTGTGCTTGAGTCAGAGAGGGCCAGGGTTAGGGATCTCTCTCCCAACCTTCGTTGGGGCACCATTGGTGCCAGCGCCGGAGGTTAGGAGTTTGGGAGTGCTCCTGGATGCCTCCTTAATGTTGGAGGCCCAGGTAGCAGCCACTGCAGTCTGCCTTTTGTTTATTTATATGTTTTTCAGATTTTTACCCCGCCCTCCTGGCTGAAGCTGACTCAGGGTGGCTCACATAAAAACAGATAATTACATTAAAACATTGTAATGTATCCAGTTCAGCCTTTGGCTCGACCATGTGCCTAGCCGGCACAAACCGGTGGAGCACGGGGCTAGCTAAGGCTGAGCTTCGCTCCAGGGAAACAATAGAACAGGGGCTCCTCAAACCCCACCAATCTTGCCTCAAATACCTTAGGAGTTAATTGGATCAAGTTTGAATGATCCTATCACGGGTGGAGTAGGAGTTGGGGTGTGGGTTTGCTGTGGGATATAAGCCAGCCTGTGAGCCGGCTAGTTTGTCTTGTTCTGTAACTAATTAAGTATGTGAGAGCTGAAATCACTCATCAGTCTCAGTACTTTTCACTGGCGACGAGGATGGGATACCAACTCCCTCCATGAACAACGACCACAAAACGAGCATCGCTACCCGCTCCAGCACCGAAAGCACTGAATGCCACCACCGAGCTTCGTGTCCGCTTCTCCGGTTCCTGGACACAGCCCCAGTCCCAAGCACCACTGACCCCAAGAGCAGCCCCGCTTCCAACGCCGCCACCTCTATGCCTGAACCGCGACCTCCACGGGCAAACGCAATGGCCGCCAGCAACGAGAGCTTCCCTGCCCTCGACATCTCCCGTCCCGCACACTGGGAAATGTGGATTGAGGTCCTGCAGGTAAACCGCTGACCGCCACAGCGCACCCCATGCAGCAAGGGATCCTCTGCGGCACCGACCCAGCACCACGCCTCTGCCTGTGCCAGCTGTGGCGACGTTCACGAGCACCGGACCTGCTGTTTCTGGGATGCCGTCTGCAGGACCTGCAACAAGGCTGGACATATCGCCCGGGTCTGCCACTCCAAGGGCAAGCGCCAGGTGTCCACTGCACCGTTGGATGCCTCCGACCTGAACACCGTGACTGCCCAACTCCAGCAGATGGTATGTAACTTGCCCCCAGACGGCCCGGACAAGGTGCATGTGACTGTCCAAATTGAGCGGTCCCCCTGCCAAATGGAAATAGACTCTGGGTCAGTGGAAACCCTCAAAACACTATGCCCTAAGGGGGGACCCCGTCTGCACAAGCCACAGGGGTTGACTCTGAGAGACTTTAACAAAAATCCGGTGGCGGTCCGTGGCTGGGGCAAGTTTAAGGTCCAATTTAAGGGATTCTCGGGCCTGCTGGACCTGCTGGTAGTGGAAGGGCACCTCTCGAGTCTCTTGGGGTTGTCGTGGTTTAAGCCCCTGGGACTCCAAATAGCGGGAGTAAACCACCTCGGGACCACGGAGTGGGAGGCAGTTTGTCGCGAATTCCCCAAGGCGTTTGATGGGACTCTGGGGAGGTACAACGGGGCCCCGATATCGCTAGATCTGGACCCCAACATCCGGCCTATCAGCATCAAGGCGCAGCCCCTTCCAATAGCAATGCGGAGCAAAATAGAGGCCGAGCTCGACCATCTGGTTGAACAAGGAGTGTTGGAACCAGTCGCATCAGTGCGCTGGGAGACCCCCATTGTGATGCCCATAAAACCTAACGGGACCATACGCATTTGTGCAGACTACAAATGCACCATAAACAAGGCCTTGCAGGACCATGGCTATCCGGTCCCTGTAGTGAGCCACGTCCTGGCCTCTCTTACGGGAGCCAAGGTTTTCGGTAAACTAGACTTGGCACAGGCCAAGTAGATGCCAGTAGATACAGGCCAAGCTGCCAGTAGATGCGGCCGCTGCTGAAGCACAGACCATCACCACCCACAAGGGGGCGTTCCGGGTCACCAGGTTGCAGTTCGAGGTTTCTGTGGTGCCAGGGATTTTCCAGTCTTTCATAGATTCCCTACTTAAAGGTATTCCAGGGGTCCAGCCCTTTCTAGATGACGTAATCATCACGGCGCCGCACTCCACTACCTTCGCCAAACCGGCTGTGCCAGGTCCTTCAGAGGTTTGACGATGCCGGCCTCAAGGTGAAGAAAGAAAAGTGCCTCCTGGGGGTTCCCCGTATTGAATTTCTTGGGTTTACAGTTGATGCACAAGGCATCCACCCCACAGATGAAAAAGTAAAGGCCATCACACAAGCCCCAGTCCCCACATCCAAAACAGAACTGCAGGCTTTCCTAGGCCTCTTAAAATTTTATCATGCTTTTCTGCCTTTGAAGGCTGCAGTGGCGGAACCCCTCCACCGCCTGCTCGACAAAGAGGCACCGTGGGTCTGGACGCCCGAGCACGTGGCGGCGTTCCAGGGGGTGAAGGACTTGCTGGTCTCCAACACTGTACTGCATCACTTCTGCGAGGCTTTGCCGGTAGTCCTCGCATGCGACACCTCGCCCTATGGGGTGGGGGCTGTGTTGGGGCACAGACTTCTGGATGGCCGGGAGGTCCCGGTCACCTATTACTCGCAGACCCTGTCTTCTGCGGAGCGTAATTACGCGCAGATAGACAAGGAGGCACTAGCGATAGTGGGGGGGAGGGTTAAAAAAAATCCACCACTATCTCTATGGCCGCCTGTTCGAGATCCTGACGGACCACAAGCCTCTCCTGGGCCTCCTCGCGCCTGATTGGCAAACGCCGCAGATGGTCTCGCCCAGGGTTCTCCGCTGGTCCATATTCCTGGCGGGGTACTCATACGCCCTCACCCACCACCCGGGGAAGGCCATGGGTCACGCGGATGCCCTCAGCTGCCTGCCGCTGCACGTCACTGACGCATCCCCAGCTCCCGCCCACGAGATCGCCCTCCTGGAATCACTGCCCGGTCACCCCATCCATGTAAAGGAGGTGGCCCGTCTTTCAGACCGCGACAAGGTTCTCTGTCGGGTCTTGGACTGGGTAGGAAGGGGGTGGCCGACAGGTAAACAAGACCTGGAATGTGCACCTTTCGTCACAAGGCGCGACGAGCTGTTGACCTACAAGGGGTACCTAATGTGGGGGGGTAGAGTAGTCATTCCGAAACCACTACAGCCGCGAGTGCTGAATGACTTGCACGAGCACCACCCTGGAGTGGTCAGAATGAAGGCCCTGGCCCGGGGGTATGTCTGGTGGCCGGGGCTGGACCGGGACATTGAGGACTTGGTAAAAAGGTGCCAACCCTGCCAGGCCTCCCGACTTGTACCGCTGAAGGCTCCTGAAGGGTCCTGGGAATTCTCTCACCGCTCCTCGTCGCACCTGCACCTCGACTTCGCAGGCCCGTTCCAGGGGCAGCTGTTTTTTAATACTTGTAGATGCCTACCGTAAGTGGCTAGAAGTTGTGCCAGTACCGTCCACCTCGTCCCGAGCGGCCATCAGAGCAATGTGGTGGATTTTCAGCTCGCACGGACTCCCGAACACCCTGGTCACTGACAATGGAATGGCCTTCACGTCCGGGGAGTTCCAAGAGTTCACCCGTCAGCATGGAATTCACCACGTCAGATCAGCCCCATTCCATCCCGCCACCAATGGCCAAGCCAAACGCATGGTGAGAACGGCAAAGGAGGCGCTCCGCCGGGCCGAAGGAACAGACTGGGACTTTAAGCTGGCTTCCTTCTTGTTCGGCCAGAGAACTACGCCCCATGCGACTACTGGCCAAAGCCTGGCAGAACTACTGATGGGCTGACAGCTCACCACCAGGCTAGACCGGTTACACCCCAATCGAGCGCCAGAGCAGGAACCCTCCACAGAAACTCCAGAGGCTGCATGGGGGTTCTTCCCAGAGGACCCAGTGTACACTTGCAACTTCGCGAAAGGTCCCCCTTGGATCCCAGCCAGAGTGGTACAGGTCCGAGGCCCTCAATCCTATGAAGTTTCCGGAGAGGACGGCCAGATTCTGCATCAACACATCGATCAGCTACACCACTGGGTGCTACCCCTGGAGCCAGACGAGGGGGAGGAGTGGAGTGAGTGGAGCAAGCCAGCTCGGCCAGACACGGCGGTGGACTCACCAGAGGAAATCCTCGAGAGACCCAACCCCAGCCAACCATCGAACTCAAATGAAGCACCGTGCGAGATGGTGAGCCCAACCCCTCAGACACCAGAACAGCCACCAGATTCCAAGCCAGCTCTGGAGTCAACCAGTTCCCCCATGCCAGAACTCCGCCATTCTACGCGGGAACGGTGGGCTCCCAGCTACTTGAAGGACTTTGTTTGTGGGTGTTTATCGGACCAAGGGGGGAGGAGAGTAATGTATCCAGTTCAGCCTTTGGCTGGACCACGTGCCTAGCCGGTGCAAACCGGTGGAGCACGGGGCTAGCTAAGGCTGAGCTTCGTTCCAGGGAAACAATAGAACAGGGGCTCCTCAAGCCCCACCAATCTTGCCTTGAATATCTTAGGAGTTAATTGGATCAAGTTTGAATGATCCTACACGGGTGGAGTAGGAGTTGGGGTGTGGGTTTGCTGTGGGATATAAGCCGGCCTGCGAGCCGGCTAGTTTGTCTTGTTCTGTAACTAATAAAGTATGTGAGAGCTGAAATCACTCATCAGTCTCAGTACTTTTCAAACATAGTTGTGGTTAAAACAAATATAAAATCATAATAAAGTGCTAGTTGTTCTTAATAATCATACAGCAGTAGCATTTACCATCTATGGCTGATTAAGCAGTTGGTTCCCTTCCTTGAATGCAATGACCTGGCAACAGTGAACCACACAATGGTCACCTCGAGATTGGATTACTGTAATGTTCTCTACATGGGGCTGCCCTTGTCCCAAATCTGGAAGCTGCAGCTGGTGCAGAATGCAGTGGCGAGGCTGCTGTTGTGTCTTCCTGTGCAGGAACACATCCAGCCTGCCCTAAAAGCACTGCACTAGCTGCCTATAGCATACCAGATTTGGTTCAAGGTTCTTACCTTTAAAGCCCTATATGGTCAGGGACCTACTTACCTAAGGTACTGCAAGCCCCAACTCCCGCCGAGCTTGCACTGGCGGGAGGGGGCTGATTTGCCTCCTCGTGAGGAGGAAAAGCAGCACCAGGCAGGGGGCAGAGCCAGCCTATTTAGGCTCGGCTCCCACCCTCTGCCTTTCCAGTCCTCCGGCATGCTCGGCCCACCCTCCAGCCCTATTTCCATGCAGGTTTCAACTGGTTGCCTTTTAATGGGGCCAGGTAGGAATTTTTCACTTCCTTTTTTCAATTTGTCTTCAGAAGGAGGGGCGTTTTTGCCTGCCTTGTACTGAGGATGGTGGTGTTGGGAAATTGGCTTGGGGGGGGCATCCTTTGTTAAATAGGATGGTCACTTTGTGGTTAGGCGGGGTAGCACAATCAGGAAGTTGAAAATGGTGAGCACCTGGGCATTGTTATAAAGGAATTAAAGGGTCCTCCAAGAATGGCTTTTGGACCTTTGTGGCTAAAGGCTGGGAAGGGGTGATCTTCCTTAGATTAATCTGGCCTGGCCTATCTCAGCAGGCCTTGCGGCTTCTGAGGTGGTGGACCAGGGGATTCTCCTAAATATGCCAAGCTGCTGCTCGAGCTACATTGGATGGTTTGAGATCAGGGCAGGTGCATTGCCCAGAAGGAAATGAAGGTGGTCATGAGTTTGACACCTGTCATATTCCTCAGTACATTTTAGCAGCTCCTCGCCAGTTGTTTGATTAAAAATAGTTAATAAAGTGGCCCTTGTTAAATCCATATCGGTGTCTGTCTTTTCATTCTGACTGTGGTGGCAATGCCTTTCCGCACATGTTCCCCAGAGAGCACTAAGATTGGGGTCCCAAAACCGTCTGACCCAACCAGGCCCTAAAGAAGCCAGGCTAACTGTGACGAGGGCCAGGGTCTTTTCTGTGGTGGCCCCTTACTGGTGGAATGAGCTCCCAGATGATATCAGGGCCCTGTGTTACCTTTTACAATTCCACAAGGCCTGTAAAATGGAGCTCTTCCACCAGACTTTTGATTAGGGTGCCTCCTTTCAATACTGTGGCCCTGGCCCCAGAATCAGTACCAACTTAATAACCAATAGCCTGGCAAGAATCTGGATTATGGTGGTAGTTGACCATCTGGATGTAGAGAAAACACCACCATTGTTTATTAATACCTATGTTCTTAGCTCCTATGATTTTATATGTTGTGGTTTTACTTAAATCTGTGTTTTAATATATTTTGCTGATTCTGTAAGTCCTTACCCTGCCTTGGCGGGGAAGGTGGGATATAAATTAAACAAATTAAATTAAAATTAAATTAAATTAAAATTAAAAAGAAATGTTTGGGCCTAGTGTCCCTAAGGTAAGCTCCAGGTGAGCCTCCAGGGGAGGACATTCCAAAGGTGGAAGCAGCCATCACCACCAAGTCAGGGAAGGGAGTTTGTGCCATCAGAGGAGGATTCTAGAGCCAACACCAAGAGAACCAGCCAGAACTAGTAGGGGGGAGGCAAGCCAGCAGTGAGAGAATGGGAAAACTAGCCACAACTAGGGCCAAAGAGGTTCTTGCAGGTTCTCCTCTTCCTGAAGAATTTCAGACAGATGATATAATCCAGAAGAGGAACAGTTCCCAAACGGTTTTTGGTCTGTCATTTCAGACAGAACCGTTTTAGAACCGGTTCCCTACCGGAATATATTTGTTATTTCACACACAAATGCTTCTGTCCCATTTAGGAAATGGGGCTGAAGCATTTTACCTGACAACCACTTCCAGGTAGACTTCAGTTTCCTCTCCTGGTTCTGATGTGCTTTTTCCTGCCATTTTTCGGCCTCGCGGGCGATCTCTGGCTTTTTTTCTTTTTTTGAACGTTCGCTTTATAGCGGTATAGCATTATAACGCTATAACGCAACAGCATTATAGCAATCCCATTGGAATGCCTGGAGTGTTGTGTTATAGCGCTATAGCTCTCTAAAGTGAATGTTAAAAAATAAAGCTGGAGATTGCCCGCACGGGTGAAAAATGGCAGGAAAAAGCAGTGCAGTCTGAAATGGCAAACCACTTCAGATCCAGCTCTTTACCGGAAGGGGAAAGCCATGTGTGAAATGGCAGCCCTATACTGGTTTACTCCACAATGGATCAAAAATGGCTTCAAACTGACTTCAAAAGGGTAATGTGAAATTCCTCCCTGTTACTGAGTCTGGAAATGCATCAGAAAGGTTGCATCTATAAACACAAAATGCATAAGAGTTTTGAAACCGAACTGGTAAGCAAGGTGCTTGCAACTGTGCTTGCAACTGTAGTACACTAGTGGGCTGTGTTAATCATCCATTGGGTAACTGGTAAGCAAGGTGCTTGCAACTGTAGTACAGACACTAGTGGGCTGTGTCAATCATCCATTTGGGATTCAACAGCAGCTGTGAGATCTGAGAAGATAAGTACTGGTGTTTCCTTCAGCACTTCACCTTTGACATACAACAGATCTTAGCTTAACCTCTCTCACACACCACACATTTATGGGCTGTGTCTCTTCTTGCTTTTTCTTTCTATTTTAATTTTGGAATGAGTCAATTTAATACTTCAGCAATACAGTGAGAACTTATATAGCAACTTTTATTGCCAAATGGAATGAAGTGCTCCACAAAAAATGTCTGGACAGTTCTTAAAACCCCTTTCCTCTCTGTTTAATTTGTAACTTAATTTTTAACTAATTTAATGTCTAAAAAAATTCTTGGCTCTTGTTAAGGCTGATTATGTGGATAAATATAGTAAAATATACTCACTCTGTATATTAACAAGAATATGTTTTTTCTACCTTGTATTCAGAACCAGGTAGGATAGAGGGCACATCTGCATTTAAAAGCCAGAGGTATGTAGAGTTTAGTGTCCTGGATTTAGATGGGGAGACCCAGATGTGAGGGGGGAAGGTTCCTAGGGGCCAGGTGGCAACCTCTCATTTCAGATGGCTTGATTGGAGTATTAATAGGCCTGATGCCACATGATCTGAATATCCCCACAGCGGGATAAAAGGCCAACAGTTCACCAAGGCAGGGCAACACTCAGGGCAAGCAGACTTCCAGAGGGATCTGTATGGGAAGCTTCCCAAAAAAGAAACATCAGGAGGCTTGAGTCAGCAGCACAGGATGGCCCTAGAAAGTTAGGTTTGCGGTTGTGGTAGATTCCTTCCTTTCCTCCTGAAACCAAGGTGTGGCAGTGCCAGATGAAGGAGGGACTTCAAGGATGAGGTAAATGGCCTTCAGAGAGAAGAGAAGAAGAAGAAGAGAAGAGATTGGATCTATACCCTGCCCTTCACTACCCTAAGGTGTCTCAGAGCAGCTTACAAACTCCTTTCCCTTCCCCTCCCCACAACAGACACCCTGTGAGGTAGGTGGGGCTGAGAGAGCGCTTGACAGAAACTGCTCTTTTTCAAGAACAGCTCTTATCAGAACTACGGCTTGCCCAAGGTCATCCAGCCAGGTGCAAGTGGAGGAGTGAGGAATCAAACCCGGTTCTCCCAGATTAGAGTTGGCGCACTTAACCACTACACCAAACTGGCTCTCCAGAACAACAGACTGTTGAGACTAAACTTGCCTGTGAGTAAATATTAACCTCCATTGTGGAAAATTTGCTTTAAAAGAAAGCCTGTGATGTGCGGAAAGTCATACAGTGAGTTTCCCAGTTGATAAAGACCTGGTTGGGGTTAAGCCCTCTTCATCCTGAGGCATAATCAAAGTACCCTGTGAAGGAAAACACAACACCACGGTTCAAAGCACCCCTCAGACATGAAGCTCACTGGATTAGTCAGACTCTTTTGGATTGACCTGTCTCATATGGTTGTTGGGGTCATAAAACTCAAAGAAGGGTATAGAGCTGGGAAGGGATGAAAATGAGATAATAGACCCGCCCCTCCTAAAATTGCCGTCAAATGAGTGCCTTTAGGGTTAAAACTTCTTTTAAAAAACTTAGAAGGACATTTTCTGTGTCATGTAACATCTAGTCTAATCACTACAACTAGCTGCAAAAGAAAACTGTTAACTGGGGCCCTCACGGAATAAACTATATCAAACAGGAAAAATAATGGCTGAGGCTGTTGTATTTGCAGCACATTTTTATTTATAATAGAATTATAAAGTAAAACATTTTCAGTGACACCTCCAGCTTTCCATCTTAAGAACAATTTATAACATAACTCAAGATGAAACCTGACTCTATAGACCAGATCACAACAAATAAATGCACTCCATGCGCTAATAGTTTTACAATGATTGAGCTACATCTTTTACAGTAATAATCCAATTTCCCCAGTAGTGTTTATGGACCAGCAGCTTGCTTTTCCTGCATGCCACAGTTACGGAAAACTGCCCTGTTCACATACAAACATGAATCTGTCCCAATCACACAGATAGGATGGAATGGTGTAGAGACAGAAAAGACAGTAAATATTGCAGGAGAGCAGTCTTCTCCAATTTCTTCTCAGGCTTGGTCTAGACATGCAGTAGAATGAGGGAGCAGATCGGGCTGTATCACTTCAGAGGCCATGTGGAGAGAGATCATATTTTGAACGCGTATACAGGGAATTTTTAAGGTATGGAAACTGAAAAGTCCTTAGACTTACTCTGTGGTTCAGCTCTAAGACTTTATTTAGCAAGAACAACTTTAGCCTGCTCGCAGGCCGGTTTATATTCCCAAAGGAAACCCACACCCCAACACACACAACACCCGTGATTGGCCTATGTACACTGATTGCATTATCTCCTCGGATCCCAGTTCCCCGATTGGAAGGGAGCCAGGATCCGACAGTCCAGTGTCATCAGGAACAAAGCTCAGGCACTTCGCCCAGCCACACGTCCGACTGGGTGGAACCAGTGCGAACACATGGCTGGCCTGGACCCACGTCCTGCAATGGGTACACTACAGAAACTTTGAAAGATGCAATCCTTTTCTTGCAGCCAGAAGTGATACAGTCCATTTTCCCACTTCCCCATCTCATTTCCATTTAATTCTACTGCATGTGTTAACCAGCCCTCAGGAGAACTTGGATACCAGAACGAAGGCTTGGTCTACACTTTCATGAAATGAGGGGGCAGAATCTGGAGGTGGTGAAGTCGATTGAGCCAGTTTAGACGGCAGGTGGAGAAGGGTGCCATTTTACAGTATTTCCTTGTGGGGAAATTCCCTACAAAGACTTCTTTAAAAACTAGCCCTGGCCTGGATAGCCCAGGCAAGCCTGATTTCATCAGATCTCAGAAGCTAAGCAGGACTGACCCTGCCAAGTACTTGGATGGGAGATCTCCAAGGAATACCAGGGCTGGAATGCAGAGGCAGGCAATAGTAAGCCACCTCTCTGAAACATCCAAGCCCCACTAGGGGTCGCCAGAAGTCAACCATGACTTCCAGGCACACACGCACGCACACATACATACACACACACACAAACACATAAATACCCCAAAAAGACTTCTTTAAAAACCCTAGCACATGAATGGTGGAGAGAATAAGAGGTTTTAGACCAACATGTTCCCTGGTGTGCTGTTTTTCTGCTTCAAGGGAGCCATTAAAAAATGTGATCCCTGCACCTGCATTCTGAAATGGAATGATCCATTCAGACACCTCCCACTCTGCCTCCTCGTCGCGTCATCATTCTGCTGCATGTGTAGACCAGGCCTGAGTTCAACTGAGAAAAAACATTTTTGAGAGCGGGTTTCTGGGAGTGTAACTAGTATGCAGGAAGGTACTTTTTCCTATAATGGGATTTATTACCTACGGAATAAAAATGACTGTTGCCACCCATGCCTTGGAAATCTGAAGAGTTACAGACTGCTACTAATAATTTGCATTTAGCAGTTATTTGTTTCCAGCAATCAGTTCTGCTGTTTCCTTAGTATGTCTAATACCTCATTAAAAAGGGGCTTCTTCCCAGTTTTTAAAATGCTTGACATATTATTCAGCAATCAGTTTTAAGATGCTATAATTTGTTGCCCGCATTACTCCCCAGAGACATTATATATGTAGATTGCTCTCTAAATATATACAAAACTCAGTAATAATGATAATAATGGCTAATATCGTTCCTTCACTGCACTGTACAATTGAGAAGGGGGGAAATTTCGAAGTTTAATATAATGAAAAATGATACAGCAGCTTTAATATTCTTTTGCTTATGGTTCAGCAAGTACATTCATTAAAGATTTAATTTGCAGTGATCTTGCACAGATAAAATCAAGTATGCCTCACTATATACCTAGATTGGAAAACAGAAATATTTCTCCCCTGTATGTATAGCTAGCTGCATTAGTTTATAATAACTGTCCCTGTTTGTGCCTGAATATAAAAGAAAAGAATGAACCTAGACAGTGTGTAAAACATTTTTTTCAAAATAGCTAAAAAAAACCCCTAATTAACTTTAAGAGGGAAGGAATTGGGGGTGGATTGAAGACCATCGGAACACCTGAAGAACTGATTGACAACATTTATTATTGGAATTATTCCTTGTCTGACTGTGGAATTATTCCTTGTCTGACTGTTGAATTCGAGAGAGGAACCATGCAGGACTTATCTGTGCACTGGATTCCTTATCAGACTGAGGGCATACATGCACACTGGGATAATACTGTAGAAATACTGTATGCTATTATACTATTGTATATCTAATTCTGAACCTGGCCACCATGTGGATCAAAAAAACACAAAGAATGGGGCCAGATACAGACAAGGAATTCTCCACCCCCTGCAGGCCTTGAGAAACCTCCAACTTTGTAGAAAAATCACAGACATTTAGAAAACTGAGAGGTTACAAGAACTCCAGACCTGGAAGACTATTAGTACAAGCACAGACAACATCCACTGTGAGCATGGTTAGTAGTGAGGTGAGGGCAGAGAGGAAACCTTCCCAACCCACTCTTCCTGTGCAGGGGATAAGACAGGCAAGCATCAGCAGAGGCAGATGTGAAAAGAATATTTGAGCCACTTGGGTGAGTGGAGGCTGCTGGAAGGGAAAACAAAAAGGTGTCCAAATAAGGTGGTCACTGAGCACTGGCAACTGCTGCTGCTGTCCTCTCCTTCCTTTGCCTCTCTTCTCACTGCTAGGAGGGAAAGAGGAGAGCAGCCAAGGAAACCGGGCATTGAGCACCGGAGTGCTCGGGCTGTCAGTGCTACTCTCTTCTTCCTTTGCCACCCCCTCTTAACACTTCCTCCTTCTAGATGCCAGAATGGGAAGCAAAGGGTGGCTGGAGCTGGTGGGCACTCAGCTTCACTGGTGTTAGGGCTCAGAGGGTGAGTGGGCATCTGTTTGTCCCCTCCTTCTTGCTGCAAATTGATCTTGCAATAGTTGAGCACTAGCGCAGTTTGGGCTAGGAGGGAGCCTGTGGATGCCTGGAATCCCTTCCACCTCAGACCCTGCTAGTGCTCCAGGCAATGGAACCAGGTAGAGAAGGGGGACTTTTCTAGAACCTTTTTTCTTCCCATATAACAGAAGCAGTGTCCATAACTTTAAGAGAGGAATGCCCAGTGATATCTCACGAGGCTAAATTCTGACAGTCCTGTGGCCATTTTGGGGCTTGCTAGGAAATTACAGTAAAGCTGAGGTTCAATCCGCATTGGTCTTTCCTGCTGTTGTGCCACTGACCCCACATCGTCTAACAAATTTGTGTCTGCATCTCATTCAGCATCTGCTCTCGTATTGCTTCGTCTCAGCATCGGCTGTCTGCATCATTTTATTGCCATTTAGTGGCGACTCTGAGGTCACTACAGCGTCTCACCACATTATGTGGATTTGGTTTTCAGGTGGTTTAATTGCTTCTCCCCACTCTCCTAGCTGCTGTGAGTGATAAGCAGACAACTGGAGCCGAATTCTCCCCCCTCCAATCTTTTCTAAGGAGATATGCAAATTGTCATGAAGGAAACAAGTTAGCTGAAAATCCAGTCATCTGCATTTAAAAACAGCCAGGGGACATTTTCTGCAATCATATTTTTTGGAGGGGGTGGTTGGAAGCAAACCCACCCCTGAACCATTTGTTATTTCCTGGGGCATTCCCCAGAATGTCCTGCCTGGCAACCACCAGGTGACTTGTGTTTTTTACCCAACTCATTTGGTCTTTCCTGCCCCCCGCCTCCCCCTCTGCCAGGTCACCCTCTTTTTACTTTCTGCAGGGAGGTCATGGGTGCAGTTTCATCCCTGCCAGGGCCGGCCCCAGGTATCTGGGTGCCCTAGGCAGGACAGCCTGGGGCGCCCACCCCACCGGGGATGCCAACCTCCCGGTGGGGCCTGGAGATGGCCCAGCGCCCGGGAGAGCCGAGGAAGGGGCAGGCTTAGAAGCCCCCCCTTCCCTCCCAGGGGTGGCAGTGTGGCTCTCCCGGGTGCCTCGCAGCTGCGAGGCACCCAGAAAAGCTGGGGCTGCTGGCATTGGGCGGCCCGGGGGGCTTTTCGGGGGGGGCATTTTGGCGCCCCTGCAGGGTTGGTGCCCTAGGCGAGCCGGCCCTGCTCCCTGCAGCACAGTGTAGTGCAGTGCCCTGCTGGCGCCCCCAAGAAGCCTCTCCTCCACCATCTCTCACTCGCTTTCCTTAAACATGATGTAGATGGCAAGCTTTTATATTGGGCCAAATGGGAGGCAATGGAAGCCGGCGCCACAGCTGAAAGAAGCAGCATTGCATGGCAGATGCAGATTAGGCCTGAGTCATTCAAGCATTGGCTTCTGTTAGTCAAAGGAAATAGGAGGAGAAACTGAAAAAAGTGGGAAGAGGGGAAAATAAATGAGGAAAGGGGAGAGAAGAAGCTGAAGGTATGACAGAAAAGGAAGTTAAATTGGTGAGAGAGAAGAAAAGGGAAGAGACAGTTATGGAGGGGGAAAGACTGAAGGGGCAGATACATGTAGATGGGCGGAAGGGAGAGAGAGAGAGAGAGAGAGAGAGAGAGAGAGAGAGAGAGAGAGAGAGAGAGAGAAGAGAAACAGGGAAATGGGAGAGGATACAGGGGCTACCAGGAGACAATAGTGTGGGGAGGGCGATAAAGGGATGATCCCCATGCATCCCTCACTTGTTCACATATAATTCTACAATCAATAGAAACATTAATTCATTTGCAAACTGGATGTGTATGTGTGAGCATGATTGTGATCATGTTTGATATTACAGGAATTCATTTTGGAAGTCAGAAAATACAACTTACAATGCCTCTTATTTCACGGTTGAAAACTTTAATGTCTAATAGATTACACCATTATCTAACATTATCTGCTGCTACTGTATTTCGTCTAACATAATCATTGAAATGCTCTCTAGAGAAACCATATAATATCTTACTTCCAAGGGGAAGAAATTAGTAATTACCATTTATGTAATGTTGTATATGTTTTTATTAAAGAATTATGCAGACGTTGACTGACTGGTTGCAACATCATCTTGTAAGAGAGATAATTAAAATATTGGAGATGGGTGAAAAGTCCATAGGCAATAAAAGGCAGCAGGGGAAAATCTGCATATCTGGCTGTCAGTGAACTCTGAAGAGCTATGCAAAGCTTAACAGAAGCTGTGAATCTAGCTATTTAAATCAATTTTTGTGTTAATCCTGCTATTTGGTCTTCTGTAATATTCCAGACAGAATTTTACATGCAGAAATCAGACTCTTACAGGCAGAATAAAAACCTGGAGCATAACTGGATCCGCTCTGTCACCAGCACAAATACATTATAGTTTCAGGGGCAGTTCAGACAACCAAATGGGTGTGTTCATACGGACTTAGTGGATCTACATCGAGTTAAGCACATGGTGAAGAGTTTGCAGTCATCCACCATTTTGTGCACAAGCACTCACCTACATCAGGGCTGATTTCCCACTACAGCTGCCTCGGTGTTGTGCCACCGTTTGCCCCGACACTATTGGTCAATTTCACACCTGAAGCCGCGGGGCTGCATTTTGACCCGCGGCTTCGCCCGATTTCCCCTGTTTTTTGAGGATCATGAAACTGCGGGGGAAATCGGGCGAAGCCGCGGGTCAAATGCAGCCTCGTGGCTTCGGGTGTGAAATTGACTAATAGTATCGGGGCAAATGGCGGCGCAACACTGAGGCAGCTGTAGTGGGAAATCAGCCCAGGTTTGAACTGACCTTTTTGAAGATGGGTTGAGCTGCAGAATGGGAATGTGACAAGAAAACTGCATCACTATAAGTCGAAACCTGTACTGATGTGTTCAATCCATTATTATTATTATTATTATTATTATTATTATTATTATTATTATTATTATTATTATTATTATTATTATTATTATTATTATTATTATTATTTTGGTTGTGTCAGTCAACTCTGGGTGACCCCTGTTGCAACATTGGATTGGCTGGTGAGCCTCCCAGGAATGACAGTGTGCAGATGTCCCATAGGGAATGAGGAGAACACAATTTTTGAGTCATAGCCTGACAGTTGGCATGCATTTCTCCTGTGGTCCTCTCTACTTCCTGTAGATACTTATTGCCAGCAAGCCAGATAGCATCTTCTTTCCTTCTCTTCTTCACTGGGCCCACTCTCCCAAGTTTTGATCTTCATTTCCTAAGTCTCTTCTGTTTCCTTTTGGCCAGCTGCCTTCTCAAGTTCCAGGCTTGATTTCTTTGGCAGGGCTGACAAGAGCTATCACATGCAAAGATTCCCTCTGTGAACAATGTCACACTCCCCAGATCCAGTCCAACCATATAAAAGCAAATTGCTTGACTCGTCTGGCTCTGTGTGCCCCACAAATGACCAGTGCCCTGGAGTCCGTCCCCCCCCCCCATTTCTCCCTCTTGGCAGACTGATCTATAATGTCCTTATTTTCTTATGCCCTTCTGCTTGCTCTACCATTCTGTGACATAATAGCAGCTCACCCAATCACTGACAGAGGTTCCATCACCACCACCAAATTCCATCCTGTCTTACAATATAGATTTACATCCTTTTAAATGCATTCTAGAAATCCTTCTCTTGTTTCCATTATTATTATCTAAGCTGTGTCTCCTGACGTTGGACTTAAGTCAAATGTCCCTTTATTTACTTTCAAAAGAAGCCTGGGAGTTGACTATTCAGTCTTATTTTATTATAGTTGTTACAGAATTGCTGGCAAAGATGCAATTAAACCTACTTACATTAAATGATCCGGCTTCACTTAGAAATTGCCAAGCAAATGGCAAATCTCTTAACTCTTAAGTCAATTTAGCAAGGATTAGACCCCTAGAGGGAGAAATCTTCTTAAACTAGTGGAAAGCTTTCTCCTTCCATTTTAGTAAGCAAATATAGGGGAGTCAGATATTTTTTTAAAATAATAATTTTATCAAGATTCCTTCAACATGCTGTGCTATCTTTTCCCTTTTGTGGCCACACTGAATACATGACCTAAGCAGATTTTACAGCTCACTATGAAATTCAGGTGCTAGTAGAAGATAAGGAACTACTGCCTACTGAATTTCTAAAACTTTATGTTTTATAACTTTTTTTTTGGGGGGGGGTTCTGTGAGGAATCATGGGAGGTAAGAACAATTTAGAAATTCCACATCACCTTTCCAAATTCCTCTCTTCAGGGTTCTGTAAGCTCTCAGGGGTTCAAGCAGACAGATGTCTCCTTTCCCTAATTTCCCTTAGCTTCTTTCAACATTATATGTTCTAGTGTCTGTCCTCAACAAACATCTGTGATTTTCTTTGTATTTTTTAGAGGGGGTTATTTTACAAAGCTATTCTTCTCTCCATTCCTGAGAAATCTTCTATGAAGTAAACCTTAATGGTCAGAAGCCCAATTGTGCTGCTTCAGGGCCACTCTCTTTACTAAAAGACTGAGTGACTGGCTAGGGAGGGCTTAGATGAATTACTACGTGCATGGGGGTGCAATTTAGAAATCTCACCCACCTCTCCAATTCTCTAATAATTTAAAGGTCGAAGCAGACTTCAGCCAAATTGGGCCCTGGTGCATGATGGCTGGGGGCTGAGATTTTACACTTATTAGTTTATTTTTGTTTCAGATATTTGATGAAGGGAAATTCGACTCTCAAAAGCTTATACCCTGGAGAAACTTTGTTGTTCTTTAACATACTACGAGACTTAAAAACTGACTTCTTTTATAGTCCACCTGGGGGGGTGGGGAGCCAGCGCTTTCCAAAGCTATCAGAACTTTCTCCTCACCTTTTGGTTAATTTACAAAGTCATATTATTCTGCATACCTGGGAGTTTCCTGTGCAGATAGGTATTCCCGTCCTGAAAACAATGAATCTGCATCAAGTCTTTGTCTTTTGAATGTAGTACTTTACTGACGGATGCTCTGGCAACCAACTTTTAGAATGTTACAAGAAGAGGGACCCGCGATATTTGCGGGGAAGGCTCTGGTGATGTCCTCTTCTCCACCCCACCCCCGCTCCGGCGATCACTTCCTCCCCACCCCCAGCCCTAGCAATCTCCTCTGCTGCCACCGCCAATCTCCTCCCTCCTCCCCCCGGCTCCTGTCACCCTCCTCTGCCGCCGCCGATCTCCTCCCCCCCCCGGCTCCAGCTATGTCCCCCTCCTTCCCCCAGCCCCCGGCTCTGGAGGCGAGGCCCAAGCGGCTTCCAGCCGCCGGGCCCGCCAATCTCCTCCCCCCCGGCGATCCTCCTCCTCCCCCCAGCCCCCGGATCTGGAGGCGAGGCCCGAGCGGCTTCCAGCCGCTGGGCCCGCCGATCTCCTCCCCCCCTTCAGCTCTCTCCTCCCCCCCCGGCTCCTGTGGCGAGGACTGAGGGCTTTTAGCCGCCAGCCGCCGCAGAGTTCCCAGAGCGTTCCCTGCGCATGTGCAGGGAACGCTCTTACTTTTTGGGGGATTCTGATATCCCCCCTAGACTTTTTAACACTTTTTAGATTTTTCTGCACACGTGGGGAGTGCCCCACGTGTGCAGGAAAATCTCCCTGCCCCCCAGGTGCCCCCGATGTGCGGATTTAGATATCCGCACATAGGGGGCCACTTTGGAATTAGATATATAGATGTACACCAGAAATTCTTACTAAATATTTCTTGGATCCACAAGAACATCATCAATGGATAGGACTGAAATGTGGTTGGGATGTTTCAGAACTATTTGAGTGTGAGATGGAGGCGTTGCCTTGTAGATTTGTGCAGTTCTTGCCTGCATTCAAAACTGATATAATTCTATTAAGCTGTTGTTTTATTCCACCTCTTTAGAACAATACTACACTGGCTTTATGCTTTTATACCCCTTGAACTTTTAGCACTTGATGAATGGTTTCTGTGTTACAGATTTACAAAGTTCAGCCGGACACATTAACCCTGTACAGATGACCCTCCCCAACTGAATGCATGAGGAGGGACAGCAGGAAAATCATGTTGTCCCCGCCCCCTCATGATTGCTGGCTCCTGATCACAGCACTTATGCATGGAGGAAGTTCTACACGTATGTTTCCTCCTCATGATCAGTGACACTGCTTTCTGACTGTTGCTGATTATGGGAAGTATACATGTAGACCCTTCCTCAGCATGTTCGCACCATGCAGATGACCCAGTGGTCACATGGAAGCAGGGGGCAAGGCAAAAACTCTCTGGCCCTGCACATTCAGCCAATACTTGGGAAGGTCATCTGTACAGTGCTACAGTCATAATTTGCTTCTATAATCGATGTCTTGTAAAGCAGGGGTGTCAAATTCAGGCAAGTTGGAGGGGTAACTATTTCTACCCAATGAGCATTGGGGGGGGGGATGACATTTTCACCTAAAATGTCAATGTTCCTGAATTTAGAACCAAGCAATTGATTCCACCTCAATTTCATCCTAAAATCTGCAGTATGAAAAAGCTGCTGAAACTTAAACATTTATAGCCTTTCTGGGGAATGGGGGGAGCACAACCCACAAGCTGTGTTGGGACCCTTAAGCAGGGCTCGTTCCAAGTTTTGTGAGGACCTGTGTGGAGGGTGTGCAGGGGCTGCACATGAAGCCAGGAACATTGGTGGCAAAGCACTCACAAGGAAGAGGGGAAGGGCAGATGGTAGGGTCAGTGGCAGCGGGTCCCACTTTGAGGCCCTGGCCCTACTTTAGGGAATGCTATCACCAGTTATGCCTCCAAGCCTGATATTTTGACATGCTTGTTAGAAAGAGCTGCGTATGATCAAGCCAATAATATTAGCAGAAGTAGATGTGTGTGTGTTTCTGCACGCACGTTATCTTAAAATACCAGTAAATGTATTTAATGCAGCATTTAACAACTTTGCAGGCTTAATGTTTCTTCCCTCACAGTTCTGAAAATATCATTTGGAGCTAACTGACAATTGAATGTAAATGGCAGAGTTGCACTGTAGAAATCCACAAAGCTGCTTTTGCAAAGGTTGTGCCATTATTCAAACTAGCATTTAGTGTCACATGTTCATACTCTGTTTTGGCACTGTTCTTGCTTGGAGATACCTGGAGGGTTCACTTCCCTCCCCATCAGCATACTTCTTTTAAAATGATATGCATTTTGTTAAGAATATAGAAGCAAGGGCACTATTTAAAGAAGGACAAGGAGGCATACTCCGCCTCTTGCCTTTCAGATGGGATGTGATTATTCCTTAGGAGTTTCTCTATTTCTGCTCAGCTAATTTGTTCTTTATTATGTTGCCAGAAGCCACAGATGATTAAGCAATAGGATTTTAAAATAGTAACGCGTAGCATTTTTAGAACATCTTTTTGGAATAGTCTAACCTACCTCACAGGATTGTTGTCACGGTAAAATGGAGGGGAAGAGAAAGATGTAAATAAAGAAATACTCAAAACGGTGGAGAGTGAATTGCCCAAGGTCACCCTCTGACCCAGTTTTGCATAATCGTTAGAGTGATGGATTAGAATCTGGGTGACTTGAGTTCAAATCTCCACTGTGACATGAAGCTTAATAGTTGACCTTGGACTACTCACTCTCTACTTAGCCTGTTTCCCAGGTGAAAATGGAGGATGAGAGAGCCCTGTATACTGCACTGGAGAAGTAGTGTGATAAAAATATAAAAGATGGATAGATATTATTATAGATTTTATAAGTATTATTATCGTTACAAGTGGAGCCCCGCAAGAAACTTGCGGGTTGGTTATCCCATTCCTTTGCTTCCTCCCCTCACCCTCTACCTCTCTCACACTCTTTCTGCCTTCTGCCCCTCCTTTCTTAATCTCTCTCTCTCTCCTCCATGTATGTTACTTCCTCTCTCTTTCTGACCCATTGTTTTTCTGCCACCCCACCTCATCACTTTTTCCCTCTCTTTCTGCCCTCCCCAGTTTATCACTCTCTCTTTCTGCCCCCATCACACTCCCAGCCTCCTGCCTGCTCTCTGCCCCCCCCCCCAACAGCAGTGGCAGTGCTCTGGGAATCACAATGGATCTCCCAGCTACAGCAATCAATTCACCTTAAGGCTGCTAGCTCCAGGTTGGGAAATTCCTGGAGATTTGGAGGTGGAGCCTTGGGACAGTGAGGACTGGGGAGGCAAGCAACCTCAGCAGGGTATAATGCCACAGACTCAACCCTCCAAAGCAGCCATTTTATCCAGGGAAACTGATCTCTGTCACCTGGACAACAGTTGTAATTCTGGGTGATCTCCAGTCCTAGCCTGGAGGCTGGCAATGGTAGTTCTTGTGGAGAAAATGGCTGGTTTGGAGGGTGGAGTCTATGGCATTATACTGGTCTGTAGTTCCTTCCCTCCTCAAATCCCACCCTCCCCAGGATCCACCCCTCAAATATCCAGGAATTTCCCAGCCTGGAGTTAGCAACACAATTTCCTTCCCACCCAACAGCCAACCTACCTTTATCTATCTCTCTGTCTTCAGCTTTTCATCTCCACACTCCTGCCACACAGCCTCTACCTAGGAAAATTACAGTCTTTCTCCACAGTGGGGACCAAAGCACCTTACATTATTCTCGCCTCCTTTTTATCTGCACAACAACCTTGTGAGGTTGGTTAGGCTGAAAGTATGTGACTGGTCCAAAATCACCCAGTCAGCTTCCCCTGCAAGATGGGGATCTAAACCTGAGTCTTGCAGACCCTACTTTGAAGCTCTTAACTGCTGCACCTCACTGGCTTTCATAGGATGGCTGCTGATGAACAGTAGCAAGCAGCTGGACCTAGTTGAGTCATGCAAATCAGGGAGGATCTGGCAACCTTAGACTACTGCCAGGTCTAGGGTTGCCAACTTCCAAGTGGGACCTGGAGACCCCCCCCGAATTACAACTGGACTCTAGACAGCAGAGGTCTGTCTCCCTGGAGAAAATGGCTGCTTTGGAGGGTGGACTCTGTGGCATTATACCCAGCTGAGGCCTCTCCCTTCCCCAGCCTGGCACTGGCTCCATCCCTGAAAGGCCAAAATGGAACTGGAAAGGGGCCTTCCCCCCTTCCCCTTTTACTGACAGAAACATAGAAGCCTCCCCCCCACAACGTTCTAATCTCTCACCGTTGATGTCTGGAGTTAGATCCTTGCAGAGGCCATTTCAAAAGGTATTGGGGGGAATTCAACCCTCCTTGAAGGTTTTTTTTTTTTTTACTTTTTGAATTTTTCCGCAGACTTAGGAAGGCCCATGACTATGTAGGAAAAGCTGTTGGGGGAGAGTGAGCCCTCTATTGGCAGAAATAAGTATCCTCATGGGGGGGGGCCTCTTGGCTAATAGAATATAGATATTGCACAAGATATGCTGAAGGGAAAAAAATGCTTGCCCAATACTTCCTAGTGTTTTGGTAGCTGAGAAGACCTAGAATTTTATTTTTTTTTTGTAAATGTATGACTCCTTGCAGTTTTAAAACAAAAAAGAAGTGGCTTGCATTTTCAGATCACCCTCTTAAATCACTACACTATGTCGGCAGCTGCCATGCAGAACACTGCTGTCTGTTTCTACTTGCAACAAAGCAGTTGCTGAAAAATAGGAAGGGCAGTTATGGTGTGATGCAATCCATTAGGAGAGGCCCAAGGTTCAGTCTTGATGAAACTCCATGGAAAAACCTTATCACTTTCCTGAACTGCTCTTTTGTTTCTGGCCATGTTTCAAAATAATGAAACATTTTAGTTAAAGAGCATTGTAACCTTCTGTTGTTGTGGGCAATTCGTTATCACCAACCACACTGTAACTGCAAAGAAGAACAGTCTATGGCTGCGGTCAGACATGCCATTTGATGCGGAGGGAAGCAAGCCTATTTCCCCCAGTTGAAATTGGCACAGTGTTGCACAATCGCACATCCTTTGTAGATGCGGGCTCAGCCCATCACTGCCTGATCAGCTGAGTAGGGTTTCTTTGCCTTTTGTTTCCCATGTGTGCATAAATGAGGAATCCATCTCCACACTGAGAATTCCCCATTGAGTATGCAGTTATGCACACTGCTAACCAAGGGGGGGGAGACACTGAGTCAGGATAGAATGGGCAGACCATCCCGACCACTTGCATGCATGCTTGAGTGATCTGATAGGGGAAATTTGTCCATAGCCCATTGGCAAGCATTAGGACCAGATGTTCCCTGGTGTTTTTTAACTCTGCTTTCGTGGTGGGGGCAGTACAGGGTGCTGATGGCTGTGGGACCTTTCCCAGATGTTGCTGTCTGGTTGTGCCCTTTAGATCCATCAGGTATTCACAGCTGACCATGGCCTAAATCTCTATTACTTGCTTCAGGAATCTTTAAAAATGATACCAACAAGAAACTGGAGTTATGCAATGAACAGGACTTGGGTGTGGCATATACATTCTCTAAATAAATAACAGAGAGACTTCGCTTTTGCTGTGCAAATTTTACTATACTATGTCAAGTGAATGCTGCCTTGGGTTGCAGTTCTGGGTTTGTGCTCCCACAAACTGCTTTCCCCTATTCAGCACTTGTGGAGTTTTTTTAGTTCCTACTTCAATTAATTACCATTAAGGGGAAACATATTTTCCAGCATAGTGTTTGTGTTATTCCTTTTTAAAAAGTCCCACCCTGTCTACAGGTGTTTTAGTGTCCTGGGCAATGCATCTGGAATAGCCAAGCTTGTATTTCTTTCCTTCCTTCTGTATAGTCAAGAATCGGACTTTTCTTCCAAGCAGCTGCTTCTTTGCCAAAACACTAGGAAGAAAAGAGTAAGCTTTGGAGACTGGGATTAATTTTTTACCCCCTTGACTACTGAAAAATTCAAGAGAGAGAATCAGTTGAGAGAAGCCTGGTAAAAAGTTGCTAAGTATGGTTGGTTGGCATTGAAGTGTAGGTGATCTCTAACGGCTATAGAGAGGGACCACCCCAATTCTGTTATTTATGAGAACTTTGACTTTGTATTTTCAACACTGAAATTTATTCTGCGATTTGTTTTTAGTGTAGCATATTGTTTTATATATTTATACATTTTATCTACCATTTTTGTACTATTCTTGCAGGTCTTGGGTCATAGTATTTTTTTTTTGTAAAGAGAAGCCTGGTTTTTCATCCTATATGAGTTTTTTTTCCCTTGAGACGAGAAAATGTTCTGCACAAATTGTGACATGCCCCATCACCCTCTGACGGAGGGATTCTTCGGTGCACATTCAGTTTGTTTCTTGAAAGTTTGTAAATAATTTTATTGTATTTATTTGTGGCTTAAAAAATGTTTAATCTCCCTCTCAAGTCTCTGGGAGGGAGGCTGACAATAAATGAAGCACAGAAATCAATAAATCTAGCTAGACAGACTCTGTGCTCTTCAGTGCTGTTGTTATCGCAGTCTAAATCAGCCAGCTGGATCAAATGCCTGATCTATTTAGTCCAGCAGCCTGTTTCACTCAGTGGCCAACCAGTTACCCTGGAGAGCCAAACAAACAGGGCATAGAGGCTGAGGCCCTCCCCTGTTGATGCCTCCCTGCAGTGGTATTCAAGGGCTTGCTGCCTTTGTATATGGAGGCTCCTTTCAGTCATCGTGGCATGACTAGTTGCCATGGATGGACTGAGGGGGGCTGAGAAGAACACGTTGATTCCAGGTATGACAAGAGACCCTTAAAAGCTGTTACATTAGCTAGGATGAGGTATTAACAGCATACCTGTGGCTTCTGCTGAAAGTGGCACCTCCGTAACTCTTCCTATGCCTCTCAATGTCCAGTGACAGGAAATGCTTAATGTGGTTTAATCACTGTGACAGGTAGAACAACACAGGGATCAATGAGAGCAGTACCGTGAAACAACCAATAGGAGCGTGTATTGAGAAAGGTTAAGATCTGGGGGGGGAGATTTAGTCAGGTTTTGAGGAGAGAGTTAGAGGATGGAAGGTGTGAATAAGAAGGAAGAAATGTCAGATTACAGGAATGTGAATTAAAGATGACAGGTAAAATACAATCTTCTTTTAAGTTCCCCTGTCTGGGGACTGAGTGTATTAAAGTGTTACAGAATTCCAACCGGATTTGCCTGGTCTAGTATGAAAGTAGCAGCAGGGCTATATTTGTATGTTATAAATCTGTGTGAGAGAAGCTTTTCCTTGGGCATATACTGTTTGAAACCCAACATCCCACAACTCCTGGTTGATCACTAGTATTTATCTCTGTTGTGTGTTTCTTTGTTAATTATCTTTGTTCTTGTTTGCTTTTAAAAGTAAACTGTCTTGTCAGTTTTCCACATTTTCCTTCAGTTATCAATGCAGGCTCAGGTAGGTTTATCCCCAGACCCAGGTTCTATCCCTTGAACCTTTTGAAATTCTGCAGAGAGCCCCAATGAGTAGGGTAAGAGGGAAATTGTACTAGGACAAATCCAGTGGAGTAGCATTGAGCCCTCAGGAAATCTGTCCCATTAGCTTTGTGAATTTTTACTGATCCACTTATTGGTTGCTGCTAGATGTAAAAGAGGGAGAGATAAGGGACAATATGACGGCTACTATATTTGGCAGCTCCCTGATTCACATCTGCTCTTGGACTCTGTGGCGGAACAGGCCTGTTCTGACTTACAGACCCTGTTCTGCCAGCCTCCTTCTTGGCTTATGCCAATTCCTGGAGGGTGCTATTCCACTTCTTTCCACTACGGCACTACTGCCACCACTGTCCTTTTGGGGTCTTCCTGCAAGGAAGGACAGACTCCTGACACCCCTTCTCAAACTGAGGGTCTGCCTCTGGTCTCCTGCTACCCAGCTCCTGCTTAACACAGGGACCAAATTCCTTCTTCGGGGATCCCCTGGAGGATTGGCAACAGGTGCCTTGACTACTTGCCTTCCCCCTTCCTGGGACTCCCCTCTTACAGTAGTGTGGTTTAAGGTGGTTGGGGAACTATGTGGTCCAGAGAACACTACCAGCTTCAAAAAGTAAAATGTTTATTTAAAAGAGAAAAAAGTTACAAGCATACTTTTAGCACAGCACCAGATCAGCAACCAGAAGGACAAAAAAAAGTTGGTCATCATCGCATCCTTCTTTCCCTGGTTCTAAACACTTCCTCTACTAGATGTTGAAATAGAGTAGGCAGTTTCAAGCTTAGAAAGTTACAAAAGGTTCTAAGATGTTTCATTACCTAGTCTCTCTGCAGTCAGCAGGCTAGGCTACATGGCCAGTGGCTCCTGGCCTGTAGATCAGAGTTCAGCCATCTGTCCTCTCCCAAAGTTCAGCACCAAGAGTAAAAAAGAGAGACCCTCCCTCCTGGGAGCAAGCACTTTTATTAAACCGCTGACTCCACCCATTCTACATCACACTCTCCACCCCCTTTGACCTGGTCCACCCAGGTCACCCAAGTGGACCCTGGATCACCTAGGTGCATCCTGGGAGCCCTCCTTGCAGGCATTCTGGGAAATCTCCAGGAGTCACTTGGAGATTCCTAACACCAAATCCATCAGTTCCTTTGCAAGTCAATCTATTTATATAACTACTAGGAATAAGGCCCGTTGTGGAAATAAATACAACGGACTCCAGAAAGAGGCTCTGGGAGAGTGCCCCAGCTTTGGGCACTCACTGACAATTTGCTGTGGCAATTTCAGCAGGGTATAATAACAGAGTCCACCATTTTCTCCAGAGGAATTGATCTTTGCTACCTGAAGAGCAGTAGTAATTTTGAGTGATCTCCAGCCCACCCCCAAGATTGGTAACAGTGGTTCCCCAGGAGGGAGTGGCTGGTTTGGAGGGTGAAGTCTATGGCATTGTACCTGTCTGAGGTCCCACCCCTCCTCAACACTCACCTTCTCCAGGTTCGACCCCTCAAATCTCCAGGAATTTCCCAACCTGGAGTTGACAACCCTATCTCCCTCCCAGCCAACCATCAACCTACCTTTAGTTTTCCATCTCCTCCCCCATCCCTCCTACAGAGCAGTTGTAATTTTGAGTGATCTCCAGCCCCCACCTGGAGATTGGCAACAATGGTTCCCCATCAGGGAATGGCTGGATTGGAGGATGGAGTCTATGGCATAGTACCTGTCTGAGGTGCCACCCCTCCTCAAACCTCACCCTCTCCAGGCTCCATCCCTCAAATCTCCAGGAATTGCCCACCTGGAGTTGGCAACCTGATCAGGACTGGGCCCAATGAGTTTTCTCCCTAAGGCCAACATAGGTGTGGAAAGGACCTTTTACTGACAGAGGAGAAAGTACAGGTGCCAACTCTGATTAGGGAAATACCTGGAGATTTGGGGGGTGGATCCTGTGAAGGGCAGCATTTGGGGTGTGTGTGGAAGGTCTCAGCAGGGTATAATGCCATAGAGTCTACCCTCCAAAGCAACCATTTTCTCCCGGGGAACTGATCTCTGTCATCTGGAGTTCAATTGTAACAGTGGGAGATCTCCAGGTCCCACCTGGAGATTGGCAGACCTTGGGGAAAGTCAGCTGCACAGCGGGGAGTTGAAGAAAATGGTCTGATGGTCGCTGGCCCACCTCGTTAGCCAGCCAGCCAGCCATGCTGATGCTAAGCAGGAGAAAGAGCCTTTTCCCATTTATTCTGACAGGAAAGTGGCCATTGGGGAGAGGGTTATGGGCGGGGGAGGGGGATATGCTGAAAGTCCTTTGTTTTTTTACTCACAGAACCAAGTTGGCTGCCTACCAACAGCCACTGAGGGGACAGTCCCTCACAGGAGTCAAGAGAACTGTCTTCCTCAGGAGACAGAGCTGTCTGCCAGGGGGAGTGGGTGGGGAAGAGGAGCAGACCCAGCACCTGGCCAATGGCACGCGAGTACTCTTGAGTGGCGGCTGATGGGCCAATGGCTGAGGGAGGGCATTTTACAGCCAATGGGAGCACATGGAATCTTGCGAAACCAAAAGATAAATATAAGGAGAGATGGCAGGTAATTGACCTCGCTTCCTGCCCTTCCAGAGTGAAGAGGGAAAAAAAACAGGAACATTTTAAAGACTCAGAATGGGGGAGGGGGGTTCTCCACAGACTCCTCAAAAACTCCTTTCCACCTTGATGCCCTGTTAAGATCTGCCCTACTGCCTTTCCTCCCCTTGCCCTCTTCTCTCTCTCTCTCTCTTTTTTTTTTTAAAAAAAACCTCTCCTAAAAAGGAGATAATTTTATTGCTTTTTTTTTTTGTGAAAAAAGGGTCGGGTATATAGATGGATTAAGAAAAGATTTTGAGTGAATTTTCTGTTAAAATGTTGGTTTAGGTAGTACAAGTAGAGTTTTTGGCTTCCACCATGGTTGGAAGATCTTCTTTTCATCCTACCGAAAGTCCAAAATAGATCTATTAGTTAAATTAGTAAAGTCCTTTGGGGTTAGTTGTTGATCAGCTCCCTTCTGCCGCCTCACGAACAGCTGCTATATCTTGGGGTGTCTTCTTTTTAAGTCTCTCAGATTATACGATGGGCCCTCTTTTGCCTTCTCGTCTCCCGCTCCGGCACCTCCCTCCTCTGGGCCGCTGTCCTCTTCGCTGCTTAACACTGTCCAATTGGCGAGTTCTGCATCTTCCTCTGAGCTGGTGTGCCTCTTCAGAAATTCTTGAGCTTTGAAAACGGAGTCAATCTTCTCTCTTTTATCCTTGAATTTGAACACCAGTCCCTCAGGAAAGCACCATTTGGTGCCTTTGTAAAAACGTGGTCAATCCTTTATATACTTTCCTTTTCATACGAATTTCATATGGAACATCCTTTAAAGTTCTGATAGTCTGCTCTCCAATCTTCAAGGGCACCGCTGAAACTGCACGCAGAATCTGATCTCTAGTACGCTGCTTGGTAAACTTGACAACCACTTCTACTGGCAAATTATTTTTCTTTGTAAAGCTGGAATAGGCTCTATAGGCCACATCCATCTCATCCTTTAATTCTTGCGCTTCTTCTGCCAGTTTGTGGTGCCAAGGCATTCACCAGTATAGCTCTAAGATCTTCTTTCTCTTCTTCCTTTATGCCCTGAAAGCAAAGAGTCAGATTTGCTTTTTCCATCTTAAGCATTAAAATTCTTTTTTTCTTGCATATCTTGATGTTTTTCTAATTTGTTGACCCTTTTCTTAATTTTCTTGGTGTCTTCCGTCGAGACCAGACACTTCTGTGCGATCTCCTCCATTTTCTTTGCTGTTTCTGTTAGTTGTTTTTGTTAACTGTTGAGAACACTTTCCATGTTACAAAGGGTTTCGCTGATTTTCTGCATTTGATCCAGCAGAGGGCGCAGTGGCTCGCTTTTCTGTTGATTGACAGCTGGCTCTAGGGGGAGGTTGCCGGGATCGGAAGTCCCTCCCCCCTTCTTTACCGGTTTCTCTGGGACCTTTTTCTGCCCTGACATTTTTTATTGTTTACTTTAACAAAGTTTGTGCCGCGACACCCAGGAGACAAGCTGGCTTCTTAATCTTCAGTAAAACTCCAAAGGTACTTTTACCAAACCGCTTTTTTGCTTCGCCCCCCCTTCACTCTTCCTTTAACAGTCCTGTTTTTTAAAGGGGGTGGGGATTCCTCCCTCCTCCCATGCGCTTATTATACGTTTACGGGGGGGGAGTGCATTTATACTGCTTCAAAACAGATCTCCAACTCACAGTTCGCTGCCAATTCTTCTTTTATTAATTCATTCCGCTGCTTCTTCACTCCTCCCTTGCCCTCTTCTCAAGACTGTTTCATTTTGCAGTGATAAATCTGAAATTGTGCCTCAGTTCTCTGCATTTGTCTCCCACCATGTAGTTCCAGTTCCACCAATCTCAATCATACAAACATATCCTGTTCCCTCAAAATATTCTGTCTCCTTTCCTGTATTTTTTGCCTGAAATTCCCTCTCAAAATATCTGTGTTTTCAGCTCTCTAACTTCCTTCAAATCTCTCCTCAGAACTCACCAATTTTGTTGAAGTCTTTGGAGCAAGTTGTTGGTTCCTCTTAAGCCTCAGCATATGTAGTTACAATGCAATGCAATGCATATATCATATCCCCCTATTTATCCCTGCCTTCACCTCCCTTTCTTGTCTTCTTTATGCCAGTTTATAGTTTGTGTGCCTCTATAGTGGATGTACACACACATGACCATAGTGAAGTAGTGAATCTTCACTGATGTCATATTTGCCCTTTGTTTATCCTCTTTCACTCTGTGACAGGCTGGCTGTGGCCTGCCAAGGCCAATTCCCAGCTAGCTGCACCACAGCTGAGCTCAGATAAGCAGTAGCATAAACATGCAGATTGCCTGGGTGAGACATCTCTCACAGATAGGTGCCTGCCTTCCCTGTTTGTTTTGTACTTGAACCTGTATAAAATTCTTGCACCTCCTTCAGACCATTATACTTCACAGATTGGTCTGGGTCTGCACAGGGACTCCTCAGCACATGGCCCCAGATATCATTTGTCTCTGTTAGGAGTCTCCAGAGAGCTGAAGAAGAAGAGGAGGTTGGATTTATGCCCCACCATTCACTACTGGAAGGAGTCTCAGAGTAGTTTACAATCTCCTTTCCCTTCCCCTCCCCACAACAGACACCCTGTGAAGTAGGTTGGGCTGAGAAAGCTCTTTCAAGATCTGCTAGTGAGAGAACAGTTCTGAAAGAACTTGTGACTGGCCCAAGGTCACACCAGCAGCTGCATGTGGAAGAATGGGGAATCATACCTGGCTCTCTGAGATTAGAGTCTGCACTCCTAACCACTACACTAAACTGAAGGGGTGTTTTAAGACCTTCCTTTGCATTTGTTGTATTTGGTAAATGTCACCCTGCCTGTACACCTTAGGAAACTTTAATAAAAGCCATCTTAAGCACACATGACCTGTCTCTGCCTGGGCCCCCTGTTTGAACCTAACAGCAGAGTCTGTCTGGTCCAACCTCTGGAAGTAAAACAGCTTGATTAAGTTTTTATAAGGGACTTTTCCCTTTTGTTCAAGTAAGAAGTTACCATGTCTGCTGGTGAGAAAATTTACTCACAAGCAAGTGTAACAATATGTCTTTTGAAACACATCACTCTAACCTGCTTAAACTCTTCTTGCTGTGTTTTAATCTAAATACGTTCACAGCTGTCAGTGCAGATGTTCAGCTCTATGCTTTATAGAACGTTTAACCTTCATGGCTACATAAGGGAAACTCACAAAGAGCAGTTCCAGAACAAACACGTTCAGTTTCTAAATTAGCAGAAATGCAACAAGGGCTGTAACTGGACATGCATGTTTAGAAATGCAGGAGGTTCCTTCAGCCTCTGGCCTGGTCCCTTTGCAATGTGTGCCCTGTGCAGTGGCCAGCCGCATTTCCAAATCACTTGGTAAGATCTGTCTGTGTGAAGTATTCCATTTGGTCCAATTATTTCAAAGTTACACACTGCAAAAGCAGGATATCATCTGGATGATTCAATTTTATTACCAAGCTGATGAACAGAATTTCCATTTTGCATGACAACAAAATGCTACGATTTTCTGTTTGTATGAACCATTCTGCTTTGCATAATCTTTCTCATTGTGGAAACTGGCTACTGTAGTATGTAGTTCATTTCAATTATTAGACTGTTATTCCTCCCACAAGGCCAGTGGCAAACGCTTTCTGTTGTTATGCAAAATGTTGCTGATTGAATCCTAGCAGCTGTTCATTACAGCAAAAGTGTTGCTGGTAGCTTTAATTCCACAACACTTCAAACTATCTGGCAGCCACAAAGACGCATTTCCCGTACACTTTAAAGTGTAAAATGTGGAGTTTCATACTGTGCCTCAGCCACTGGATGAATCGTTCTTCAAGTTTTGCTCAATGAGTTGCTCATTTCCTCCTGCACAATAATTGCATATTTTTACCAGACCAAAATTTTTATGTGGACTTGGTTTTTAATTGTATAGAATGGGATTGTCCAAGATGGCTTCAGGAATGCCATTCTTAGAAACAGAACCCTTCAGTCATAGAACTTACTTTAAAGGATATTTTATGTGTGTCGAATTCTACAGATGTTTGTGAGTCTGCTGGAGCACAGGCAACTAAGAATCCTGTAACATTATAAAGACTATTGAATTAATTGAGGAATAAACTTTCACGGATGAGAGACCACCTTGGCAGATGCACAGAAAACACAGAAGAGTTACAAACCTGACATGAAAAACTGTCAAAATTCGGAAGCCAATGGAAGAACATTTTCAGTCTCCCCGAGTGTTCTGCTGCTGCCCTTAAAGCCACCAAACTTCAAGGAAACAAAGATTCAAAGAGAAACTCCAGCATAAAACTGCTGGAATAGAATCTGTTGACAAAATTGATTCTATTGAACAGAGACTTATTCAAGTCTAGGAATGTCTTTTCCACTCCAGGAAGTAATTGTCCCTCTTTTGTGTCAAGTTAGCATAGCGAGAAAGAGAATATTACTTCCCGTAACTGCTGTTGTGAGTGGGTCACTCTGTTCTCATCTTATATACATTGCAGCTCTATGAAGAAACATGATGGACAGGGCTACCACTCTCATTGCATGGGCCTTTTGGCCCCTCGAGTTACAAACTTTTCCCTTTGTACATGAAAAGTTGCATAGCAGTAACATTTCCTACAGTGCAATCCTAAACGGAGTTACACCCTTCTCAGTTCATTGAACTCAATAGGCTTAGAAAGTTGTAAATCTGCTTAGGTTGTATTGTAACTCTTGAAGGTATTGTGTGGCACTTTGCATTTTCCTCCCCCCCCTTTTTGTATACATTTGAGTTTTGCTCCTCTTTCCTACAGCCAGTATCCCCTAGATAATGACAAGTCTAACTTCCTTTCCCCCTTCATATGTTTAGAGAATTTGTACCTTTCCCTTCTGCTAATATTGGTTTCTAAGGCTGCTTTTAAAGTTTTGTAAAATAGTTTACTTTTTAAAATGCTTAGAATTAAAGAACAGTAAAACTGGGCAGGCAAGGGACTTATTTTCTCTGTGTTATTGTAAGACGGGTGTAAGGAAGGAAAGAGAGCCTCCTGTCTCTAGGGCTTAGCTGGTCCTGCAAAGATCAATGAGGCTCATATACTCCAGCCCCCGCTTGATTTGAAAACATACTGCCTTTTTTCCAGCTCAGGCAGAGAAGGCAAATTAGGAATTTCAAGTGGGATGGGGCACCTACCCAGTTTTGCTGGCTACTAGCACTGCCCCTTGCTAAACCAGTATTCAGGTCTGGCAGTGCAAATATTGTGTTCCTGCACTCTCAGATGTATTGACTGGTGTTATGTATTAAGATGGCCACGGTGGTGTTAGCCTGGCCATGCGGTCTAGCAGACCTTCAGGTCTAGAACAATGGACAAGTCAGATCCGAATGCGGACCAATGGGCTCACAAGGATCCTATGGGGACCGGGTAGTGTAAATATCACTGGGAGTGGGGAGATGTTTGGAGTTTGTATGTTCAAAGATATAAGCAGGTCACAGTCCAGCTAGTTTGTCTTTAGTTTTACTCTACCAATAAACTATGAGCTGAATTCACTATGCCATGTGTCCGAAACCAGTACATTTCAGTTGGACTATACACTCAGCCGAATAGTAAGGGCAAAGCTGGGCATGCTGGTGCCTGTCTTTGCTGCTGTGGTGCCAGCTGGAGGGTAATGGGGGCCAGGCAGGTGAGGATGAGCTACAGCCAGCAGAGGGAAGTAAGCAGTGTGGCTGAAGCAGAGGGAGAAAGAGGCAGTGGCAGCACTGCCTGTGGAAGACTGGAGCTGAGTGAGGATGAGCCAGGACCACCAGAGGTGGCACCCATGACTTGTCCTCGCCTGGCCCTATTATCTCCCAACTAGCCCAGCAGCTTAGGTAGTGACATCACAACAACCACCCCTGTTGTGGCTGCTCTTCAGCCATTCTCCCTGCCTCTCTTTGCCTCCAGCAGTCATAGTGACAACTCATCCTTGCCTGCCCAACCACATTGTTCTTCAGTCCAGCCAGGCACCTACCACCTGAAATTTTTACTGGTGACTCACATGTTAACCTGTCCTGCCTGATCGTGGATCTCCACACCATTTATATGCTTGTGGACAGGTGCTTATGCAGTTGCTTCTGGACATCCAGTTTGGTGTAGTGGGTAGGAGCGTGGACTCTAATCTGGGAGAACTGGGTTTGATTCCCTGTTCCTCCACATGCAGCTGCTGGTGTGACACTGGGTCAGTCATGGCTCTCTCAGAGCTGTTCTTTCAAGAGCAGTTCTTGAAAGAGGTCTCTCAGCCCCACCTACCTTACAGGGTGTCTGTTGTGGGGAGGGGAAGGGAAAGGAGATTGTAAACCGCTCTGAGACTCCGAGAGAAGGGTGGGGTATAAATCCAATCTCCTCCTTCTCCTCCTCCTTCCCCTCTTAGGAAGCTATAGTAACATGTTAAATATTGTTATACTCAGTAGACATAGCAGTTTCCCCTATGCTGTGAAATAACAATTATTTCTTTTATTAATCAGAATGCAGAAGAGGTACACTGTCATCTAGCATATGTAATGGCTTTCAAACCTCCTTCCCTCAACAAACATTTTCTACCTTTACTGACCTATCTAGTACATCTGCCTTTTATATAACTTCTTGTTGCACTAACTTGGGAGAATGTTCTAGCCCCCACTCTGTTTATGCAGGATACTGTGCACAATGGGCAGGCATATTTACTATCATATTCCCCTAGAACATTAATAACACATTCCCTGGAACACACCCAACATTCCTATGGGGCTGTATAATGCAGGGGAAGATTGATCATGGGGGGCACTGCCACCACAATCAAAATGAAGAGACGGACACTGATATGGATTTAACAAGGGGCATTTTATTAATTATTTATAATCAAACAACTGGTGAGGGGCTGCTAAAATGTACTGAGGAATATGAACGGTGTCAAACTCATGACCACCTTTATCTCCTTCTGGGCGATGCACCTTCCCCGATCTCGAGCCACCCAATGTAGCTCTTGACAAGCATCTTGGCATATTTAGGAGAACCCCCTGACTCCAGAAGCCGCAAGGCCTGCTGAGATAGGCCAGACCAGATTGTTCTAAGGAAGATCACCCCTTCCCAGCCTTGAGCCGCAAAGGCCTGAAAGCCATTCTTGGAGGACCCTTCAATTCCTTTATAACAATGCCCAGGTCCTCACCGTTTGCAACTTCTTGATCGCGCTACCCTGCCTAACCACAGTGACCATCCTGTTTAGCAAATGATGGCCCCCCAAAGCCAACTTCCCAACATCACCATCATCAGTGCAAGGTAGGCAAAAAACACCCCTCCATCTGAAGCCAAATCGAAAAAGTGGTGAAAAAATTCCTACCTGGCCCCATTAAAAGGCAACCAGTTGAAACCTGCACTAAAATAGGGCGGGAGGGTGGGCTGAGTACATTGAAGAACTGCTGAGGCAGATGGTGGGAGCCAAGCCTAAATAGGCTGGCTCTGCCCAGGGGTCTTTTGGTGCCGGAGCGCGCTGAAGTGCCATTCCGGCAGCCCAGGCACAGGCACAAATGGTGGTGGCAGCAAGCCCCACCCCCAGCTCCCTGCACCGAAGCGCTGCGGCCCAGGGGCAGCCTGAAGAGGCCCATCGTGGCCTCCTGGACCCGTGCTGGAGTGCGGTGGCCCCAGGACGACCTGAAGAGGCCCATTGCCGGGCTCCCGGGTCCTGTGCTGGAGCGCTGCGGCCCCAGGGTGGCTTGAAGAGGCCTGTCACTGGCCTCCCGGGGCCTGCACTGGAGGGCTGTGGCCCCGAGGTTACCTGAAGAGGCCCGTCGCTGGCTTCCCGGGGGCCTGCGCTGGAGTGCTGCGGCCCCGGGGGAAGGCATTGATGCCGGTAAGTGAGGGATCTGGATGGGTGGGGGCTTGATGGGGGGGTTGGGAGAGCCTTCCTCCCTCCCCCCCATCTCTTTGCCCTCCTTCTGTCCCTCCTTTCCTTTTCTTTCTTTCCCTTTCCCCCTTCTTCCCTTCTCTCTCTTTCTTTCCCTCCTCTTTCCCTCCTTTCCTTCTCTCCTTTTTCTCTTTCCTTTTCCGTTCCCCCTCCTCCTTCCCTTCTCTCTCTTTCCCTCCTTCTTCCCTTCTCTCTTTCCCTCCTTTCGTTCTCTCCTTTTCCCCTTTTCCTTCTTCTTTCCTTCTCTTTCTCTCTTTCCTTCTCTCTTTCCTTCTCTCTTTTTATCCCCTCTTTCTTCCTTCCTTCCTTCCTTCCTTCCTTCCTTCCTTCCTTCTCTCTACTCTCTCTCTCTCTCCTTCCCTCTTTCCTCCTGTGGCCCAGCTCTTCACTTCCCTTCCCCCCCTCCCCACAGGCTGGCTGGGGAAGGGAAGGGGAGGCTTTTGAAGATGCCTTCCCCCCTTTGCTTCCCCTTCTGACATCACTTCCGGTGATGTCAGGGTGTATGGCATATGCTAATGAGCTTTTATGCTAATAGCCTAGTAGCTCATTAGCATACCTTATGCTAATGAGCTCCTGCAGCTCTTTTTCTATGAAATGACCCCTGCCCTTCTCTTCCTGCCTCATGAGGAGGCAAATCAGCCCCCTCCTGCCAGCACAGGCTCAGTGGGAGTTGGGGCTCACAATCTGTCTTTCCATTATTACATGTCAAAAGCTTGTCAGGAAAAATAAAAGTTTGCATCTGGAGTCAGTGCTGTTCTGCTGCAGGCATACAGCTTTGTCAATCCCTTTTGGAGATGCTTGGTATTCACAAAGAGTTTCAAAAATATGCACACAGCCAACCAGTTGTGTGTCGCCAGAGACATAACAGTCATGTGAACAGTCAAGTGAAGAGGCATCTAGTTCCATAAAATACCACAGATCATTTCAGGCAAAGCTAGATGTGACAGCAGCAGATCCTTGCATCAGAACTGGGCAACTAAAAAGTGAGGATGGGGGGAAAGAATTAAAATACAGCATGGGTAGCCTTGATGGGGACCTGAAGTCTCCCCCTTTCCCTCCATAAACTGCTTCTGCTTTAAAGGGTTGCTAGGTCTTACCTGGCTGCTGGTGGGGCTTCCAGGCTGCTGATCAGGATCTTCTGGTTCTCCTCAAAACCATAGTGTTTGTCCCAAAACTAGAGCATCACCCCCAAAATAGGCAATGTGATGACATCACTTCCATGTGACATCATCGTGACAGGGATGTTGCACGGTGACGTCCCTGTTCAGGGGTGAGACTTCTCCCAGTGGCCAGCTGGCTGTTGGCAGATTGGAACCCCGAAGACCAGGGGATACTCTGGCTGGACTGGGGGATCTGGCAACCCTACTGTTCTGCCTTTTCTCCCCAGTGACAGGAGTCATCCCCTGCTGGAAGAAAATGACTGGCAGTGGTAATGTTTCAGCCAAAAAAGCACAGACAGGAAAGGAGTTCAGCTCTCCTGCTTACTCATCAACTCTAAATTTCTCCCACTTCATAGGAAGAAAACTAGAGGACGCTTTTATTCCAGAGCATCCCTTATTTCTAAAGTCTTCATCTGGCCTCTTCACCATGCTCACTCTGCCCAATGGAGACCTTAACAACAGAAGTTTATATTTAAAGCCTTTCCATTCTGACAACATAGTTAAAAATAAACTACTTTTGGACTGGTCAAGTATCTTTTCCCCATCTCACTCCATTCTTCCTCTCCCCAAAATGTAGTTGTTTTTCTTTGTGCTAGACAAGAATGAAAGCAATCAGTGTTCTGTTTCAAAGCAAATACTTTCTATGTGGTCTCATCAAGGACCACTTGTTTCCCCACTGTTGTGTGCGTTAATAAAAATAGCTTACACAGAAGCTATGTTCCGAGAGCCAAAAAGTACACGGAATGTATGAACAGATTCCCCTTTTCCCTGTAGATGAAAATGGGCCTCTTACTCCGGAAGAATGTTCCCACTCTTAATTCCTTGGGAGATCTTAGAGTGAGTCAGACTATAGTTGCCGGTTTCATTGAGCCTCTGGGCATTTTTGGACTTCTGAATTCTTCATCTGGGGATGTACATGGACAATTCAGCAAGGCTCACTTTAGAATATTCTTTTTTACTTCTTAGTTGAAATAGCAATAGAAACCACAGAGGGAGTTCTTAGTGCTGTTGTTTGTTACAAATACGTATGTCATGACATTCAGTCCTAACAGCTATTGTGCAAAGGACACTTGGTTTCTAGGTATTTCATTCCTTTCCAAACTGGAGTGAAGGAATTTTGGATGTGTGTGCATGTTTATTTGCAGAGGCACATAATTAAATAGAAGTGGACTAGTGAGCTGCACCCAAGAAAACACGTTACTCTCTGGGTGCATTCAGACGGATCTTTTGATCCGCCATAGGAACGACTCCCTAGCGGATCAAAAATGCACAACCAGACATAAACATCTGGGAAATATTCCGGTCCCATAGGCATCCCGTTCTGCTGCGCCTCCAATCCTGATTTAAAAAGAAGCAGTTTCTATGTAGGGTTTTCGCTTACCCGCGCGACAACTGCAGACTTTCTTCCGTCTGGTCACTCCATTAGCGTGCAATGCTCCCGTCGGCTCGGTCTGACGTCAGACCGAGCCGACAGGGGCGCAATTTTTTAAAAAATGAAATCCTATGTGCGCTTTAATGAGGAAACGCATTCAGCGATAAGCGATACAAGGAATGTAATATTCATGCTTATTTATTTTAGGGACAAGATGTTACCACGATGGGAGGCGCAGCCTTGCCTATGCGCATGTACAAAACTTTTTTAAAAAAAATCCTCGGTGAATGCCGTGCAGACAAATCACGGCGGGAACAACGCACGGTGAGGCTATTTCACGGGGGGGGGGGGTGTCTGGTCGTGCTAGGCTGAATTTAAAAAATCGGGATAAAATTTTAGGAGGGCTCATGGCGGGATTGACTGGCAGTCTGAACGCAGCCTCTCCCTCTGTCCTGTATTAGCCTGTTGAAGGCTGTGGAGTGAGGTGTGAAACCATGCAAAGAGTGTGGAAGGCAGTGCAGACACTGGCCCTTTCGGCACTCTCCTTTTAATCCATGTTCACCGCAGTGTCCTCCAAGCAATTCTGCACTAAAATCAAATTCAGTCTTCTTCTAAATCCAGGGTTCCCCCCCCGCCCTCCATTCTGTACTAAAATTGAGTTCAGCCTTTTTATTCTGATCCCCCCCCCCATTCTGCACTATATCACCTCCCTTCAGTGGTCAGCCTAGTTTCAGCCAGCTGTTGCCCCGGATTGTTTGGATGCTGTTTTGCTGTGGACTTAAATTACCTCAACTCAAACACTGAGAAAATACCGAGTGGCAGGCAAATACGGAAAGGACCCGGATCAGAAGTCTTTGCTAGAGCTGGTGGAGATTTAGAGGTGGTTCCACAAGGGGGGCAGTTATCCGACAAGTTGTTGGTATTCTGGCATTAGCTGCTGTGATAAACTTTTTCTGCCAACTGAGGGGGATCCACACAGCCCCTTATGCTTTTGAGGAGCCAGGTTTGTTTTAAATTGTAAACTTCCCCTCATGGAGGTGGAAGAAGCTGCAAGATGCTCAGTAGCTGTGAAACAAGGGTCTTAGCAGGAATACATGTTAAGGGGCTGCACTTTGGCCTGAAGCAGTGTTGCCTTCGTGCATGGGAGAGTGGAGCATCAAAGGCTCTCCAGCACAGGGAGATCCTTGCAGTGTGCATATCTAGGATGAGAGGTGTGCCTAGACCCAGGGGTCACATATAGAAACAAGAAGTGTTCAAAGGTGACAGAGCTAACAGGGAAATGTGAAAAGGAGAGAGAAAACTGGGAGGGGGGGGGGAGTCTGTGATTCAGTGGTAGGGTTTCTTTTTAATATTTTACCACTTACTGAAGATGGCTACTTCTGAGTTTATGTGCCTGCCATATTCAGAAATGACTGAGAGCTGAGGGTGGGTTTAATATTTCTTTTCTACCAGTGTCCTGCAGTGGAACTGGAATTACAACTGATCTCTAGACGACAGAAATCAATTCCTCGGGAGAAAATGGCTCCTTTGGCGGGTGGACTCTACAACATTATACCCTGCTGAGGTCCTTCTCCTCCGCAAACCCTCCCCTCCCTAGGCTCAACCTGCAAATTTTCAGGGATTTCTTAACACAGAGTTGGCAACCCTGCCATGTCCATCCTTAGCATATTTTCATACTTTTCTTTTGTGATGGAATTCCCTGCAGTGTAGCTTCTTCCAGTGCTGCCCAAGTAATGTAAGAAACTTCATAATGAGAACTCCAAAATGTAGTTCCTTCTCCTTGCTCCAGTTTCAGGGATTTGCTACATCAAGAAGCAGCTGCCTCCTGTGTTTCTCCCCTCTGACCCAAATTATCTCCATTGTAGAGGAAGGAGACATGTCATTGCACCTCCCACACCTAGAGGGGACATGAGATAAAGAGCTATTCCAGAGCTGAGATTCAAGCACTTATATGGGGGGAGGAGCTCATTTAACTTTTTATTTGTGTTGAATTCTCAGTATGTGACCTTTTACTTGTGTTAGTCTCTCTCTCTGTCTGTCTTTCTGTTAACATAAAACAATATATACACTCATGACATATATAACATAAAAACAATGCAATTTTTTATATGAAAGTTTGCTTATTAAACTTTATTTTAGTCAAAATATCCTTATGTTGTGTTTGTGGTGCATTGCGCTAATCTGGATTATGGTAAATTCACAGTGGTTGCTTGATACAGTCTGTGGGGTCTACCTACTTCCTGAATTAAAATTCCATCTCTAAGCTATTTTACATATCATGGAATGAGACGATAGATTTCTGGAGCTTGTCAGTTCACTCACCCACATAAAAGAAAACATGGAATAAACATTGGGAGAAAAATTTTATATATATATATATATATATATATATATATATATATATATATATGAATTTTAAAAAAGGAAAGCACACCCCAACATCATTGTGTCATGGTAAAAGTTCAAAATTCTACTATGATACCTCTTTCGTCTCCCCTTTCATTCTGCATAAAGTGTAAAATGACTCCTATAACACAGTAAAGCGAGAAGCCATGGATTAGGTAGGAGGAGCCAAACAAGTTTGCTATGCAGTGCCTGGCAAGCAGCAGGAGGGTTGTGGGGGGGGGGGCACAGCAGGGCTATGCCAGTGTGAAAAGAAGCTCCTCCCACTTGGCTCAGGGCTTCTTTTGTAAATTCACAGCCTGGGGAGGAGCAGTTCTGTCTAAGGTAATGTGAGTACTAGGGTTTTGTGAGATCTAGTGACATTTATGAATATGGAGATTCTTGCTTGGGCAAAAACATCTGAGGAATTTAAAAACAAATCAGAAGAGCTCTGATATGGCTACTGAAATTTACACAGACAACTCTGAGCATTTAGCATATTTTTATTGATTGATTTGGAATGTTTATATGCTGCTGCAGGCTCTCCAGAGACCTGTTTGAGGCAGCTATAAGTAAAAATAATATCATAAAAGCATAAAAATGACATCAGTTAACGACATTAAAATACAATCGATGATCATAAAAACAGCATTAAACAGCCACTGTCAACGAAGATCCATAAAACAGCCCTCAGGCTAGAAGCAAGAGCTAAAGAGAGCTAAAAAGATAAAACCCTTTGATTAAGAGCCTAGTTTAAAAGAAAGACTTTGGCCAGACCCCTAAAAGAGAGTAATGTTAATTTCTAAAGCATTTAAAAAGAAGAAGAAGAAGTGACTGGATTTATACCCTGCCCTTCACTACCCAAAGGTGTCTCAGAGTGGCCTTTCAAGGACAGCTGTGCCAGAACTATGGCTTGCCCAAGGTCATCCAGCAGGTGCAAGTGGAGGAGTGGGGAATTAAACCCGGTTCTCCCAGATTAGAGTCCACATACTTAACCGCTACACCAAACTGGCTTTAAAATGTACAATATTCTTTAGGAGAACTTATATGATTTTTATATACACACATTAGAACTGTGTAATATCTTACACAAGTTTTTATTTTCTGCAGATGTATTTTATTTGCATTGTGATTGTCCAAATCTGAGCTAGTCATACAATCTAATCAATGAAATGGTTTGCATACTACAGTAACTAGTGTTCACAATGAGAACTTTACAGACAAAATCTTCACATGGCTGTACAATGTGGCAATGGCCTCTAGATTTAAAAAAAAATTAGAAGAAGACTTCATGGAGAATAGGCCTGTCAAAAACTATTAGCAGCAACAGCCAAATAGAACCTCTCTAGACAGAAGAGGGCTGCTACCTTCATACCTTGCTTGTGGGTTTCCTCTCACCCAATTGGAAAAAGGATGGTGAATTAGATGAACTATTGAACTAACCCAGTGGGAATCTTCTTAAGCCCTTCTTTCACCATCCAGCCTCCTTCCTATCTTGAGGATCTTCATAAGATCAAATAAACTTGCAAGTTATCAGAACTTTTCTCTTTTAAGGTGCCAGAAGCGCTTCGGAGAAAAGCCGCAGATTTTTCGTCTTTATGTAAATGACATCTAAGGCATCCCGTCTCCAAAGACCATTTTTGATCAATTACCATTTCCATCCCTGATCCATCATGCATTCAGAAGTAAGAGGGCCTGTTTTCCTATTTCAAATCTCATCAATATATAATTCTCCTAAAGTGGCTGCTGGTTTCAATATAATCGTGCCTTTTGACATCTGAACATCAGGAGAGAAATAGCCTGTGTTCTTATCTGCATTGCATAACTTCTTAAATAATTTACAGGATTTCTCTTCAGCACCCTTTCCAACTACTTTACAGGAATAGTGTCTCTGAAACATCATATTATTTCAAATTCATTTTAGAATCATTTAAGGCTGGGAGTGGGGCTCTTAGGCCATGTACTTACAACAAATGATTTTCCATAAACCATCACATTGTACAATCAGGGTGTTAAAAGGATAGATACCTTTCCACCAGTTAAAAAGGCTTAAAAAAGGAGACTGCAATCCAGATTAGTAATTATGAGCATAGTGCTGGTCGGTGATAGTAATTCAAGTAAAATCAATGAAGAGTACAAAGCTATTATCTTGTGTTTGTGTTATAATAATATTTAGACTGATTTTTTCTGTCCAAAGAAGGCTCACAAAAGCTAAGAAAAAAAGGACCATAAACTCAACCGCCCTATCAGCCACAGTAAAGGCCTGTGATAGTTACTACTATGAAGATGCTGCTTCTATCCGATGGTCCATGAAAGGATATACTTCACCCATTGTTGCAGTTTATTGTTATTTTGGAAAGACACTCCAGCCTTTTCTCAGCAAAATAGCATTAATGGAGATTATAAAATATATTGCCCTGCCCTGGATGGCCTAAGCTACTCTGATCTCATCAGATCTCTGAAGCTAAACATGGTCCACCCAGGTTAATACTTGGATGGGAGACCACCAAGGAAGTCCAGGGTGCTGTGTAGAGGTAGGCAGTGGCAAACCACCTCCATTCGTCTCTTTCCTTGAAAACCCTGCGGGGTCACTGTAAGTCTGCTGTAACTTGAAAGCACTTTCTACCACACACTTTTGGTCCAGTTCTCATAGCTGATCGTTGACATGTTTAGGGGCTCCAGAATGACTCGCAGCAGATTTCTGACTTGCTCTTTGATTGACTAGCAGTGCAACTTTGAGCCAAGATGCATGTTTTTAAGTCCCTTGAAGTTACTGTGAGTTTGCAAGGTGTAACAGCAGGAGATGTCAGCACTGACAGCAGGGGATAATAGAAGGATGCTATCCAGTATCAACAGTTTGGGTTTCCAAGGTACTAATCAGCACCTGAAATTGTGCTGGAAAGCAAACAGGAAATCACTGAAGCTTTCTTAATACTAGCAAGTTATGTTACCTATAACCAACACCAGTCAGTAATCTTCTGCATTTTTCGCTAACTGAAGTTTCCTAATTGTCTTTAAGGTCAGCCCCATTGGAGGCGATCAGCCATGGACAGTCATGGCTGAGATAACAGAGATAGCTGGAATTCCAGCTCTCCCCCAAGCCTCAAACAATCATGCTCCAATTGGTACCTTCCTTATTGCTTTGTGTTAGCTGGATGAGAGTTATACTTCTGAAGGATTTTTCCATTATGTGGTCTTATTTTCTTGTATATAACTGCCTGGAAAATATTATCCTAGGGCTGCCTATTTTTTGTGCTTGTTTTCTCATATACTAGCAAATCCTTAGAAACAGTTATAACGTTAAGATATATCGGAACACTGAGTGACTCCCATATCTGGAAACAAGTTGCTGGAAGGAGGGTTGGAATTTAAGCATCTGACTTGGAACTAGCTCTGTAACCCATTAAATATTATGACAAATGGATCACATGCACTTTTTAGATTTCTTTTGCACCTGAGCCTAATATGAACCCTTGAACTTAAGCCCCATGACTGCAAATGTTCTGTGGTGTGATTAAAATGTTTTGTTTTCCAAGTCTGGAATGAAACATTTGATGCTTGTCTTAGGACCCTGGATGCCACCCTCCACTTCCAAGCCACATGGGAGGGAGGTTCACTTGCTACTTTTCCTTGCACATACCTCTCCCCCCATTACTATCCCCTGTTGACACAGCTGGTGTGTCTGAGATACCAGCTGGTATGGGAATGAAACTGCTGGGGACAGTTTACAGGGGATAAGCAGTGGGGAGAGAAGTACCTGAGCATCCTCTTTCTCCCCACTAGGCTTACCAGGTTTCATGTGGGAGACCTGCCATTCGCCTGCTAGCCCCCACTGCCTCTTGATGGGGGGAATTGGGGAAAGAATTGTTATGGCAATGGTGCAGCATCACTTTGCACAAACCTAGAAGTGATACCACCATGTTGGTACGATGCTCTAGAATCCATATAAAACTCTGTGGTAAAACTTGGGGGGAGAGAATCCCAGAGCATAACACTGGTGCAGTGATATAACTTCTAGGTTTGTACAGATTGTGCAATGTCATTCCCCCCTCCAACTCTCACCAGTTGCTGCCAGCCAATGACTGGCAACCCCATTCCCCAGAGTTTATTTATTTATTTATTATTTATTATTCGACTTTCTATCCTGCTCACCCCCTAAGGGCTCTGAGCGGCTTACATATATATATTAGGTCCATTCCTAGCCTAGGGCCACATATGTGCAGGGGGAGGTGGATATCCTACCAGGCACCCCTATTCTGTAGCAGATCTTCTGTTGCAAAGGGGACAGTCCGGCGGCGACCTCTATCTCCGGTGCTGGTCTTTTGTTATGCTGGTCTCCAGCGCTGGTCTTTTGTTATGCAGTTCCACCTTCCTGGCCCTTGCAAATCCACCTCCAGGCCGGATCCACTCCACACTTTCGCGCCTGCTTCGCAGCGGCCTCTGTCCACGTCAGGCTCCGGCCTGCTGCGTTGCTTCGCCTCTGCGCCTCATCGGTCCGGCCTCCTTCCTATGCCGCCTCGCCTTGCCACCTCGCCTCGCCAGCCGCCATGTCTCCTCCACCGTCCATCGCCTCTGCCGTCCGTTGCTCTCCACCATCGCTGCTACAGGGGCGGGTGACCCCCTGCTCTAACAGCAGGTACCCCTTTTATCTAATTGCCCTTTAATGGGCTTTCGAACCGCTGGGTGAGCGGGAGCTGGGACAAGGGCCAGGAGCTCACCCTGACTGCGGCGGGATTCGAACAGCCGAAGCTGTTCGAACAGATGTTAAGGCAGGCATTCCTTTACTGCCTGCGCCACTGCTCCCAATGTTCCTTGCAAGTTGTTCCTTGCAAACTGCCCCCTACTATTTGATTACAGAAAAGTACCATCTGCAATGCTTAGGCTAACAAAGCAAAATTTCAGTCTGGCTGATGGGTTTTAAAATGAATGTTAATCCTGGATCAGACCAATGGTCCATTAGGACCAGCAGACAGTTTCACATAGTATCCAAAATGATGCCTTTGGAGGGCCTATGACCAGGGCATGGAGGCCAAGGTTTCCTGCTGTTGTTAACCTGAGTAGCGATAATGAGGATTTAGTGCCTCTAAATATGAAAACTCCACTTAGTTTTCACAGCTAATGGCCCTTGATGCACCTGTTTAGTCATTCAAAGGCATTTAAGAGTATGCTCATACTACCTTTATTAAGTTATTTTGCTGACCCCACAAAGCATGAGCTCCAGAAAGAGAACTATAGCTATTTTTCTGCTACACAGAGTAGGGAATGGATGAAAAGTTGGGTTAGGGAGGGTGAATGCGACTTTGTTTTTGTGTAGGGGCACAAGCTAAGGGATCTGTCGGTCAAAGAGGATTTCATTCATATTTTATATCTTTCGTCATGTCCTCGTTCTAATTCTGGCCTCAGACTCTGATCTTTCTTTAAATTGGAAGCAAATATTGATCCAGGGCAGGGTGTGATGTTGATAAAACTGACTTCTGGGAGGTTTTGTGGTTCTATGCACGGTTGTGAACTTGTAGGGATGACTTCCCATGAGATACTCATTGGAAGCAATCTGGATTGAATGGAAGTCACCAGCCGAGCAATAAGTTGCACTCTTCTGTCTCCAATGGATTGCTGCGTCCAAACTGTACATTGCGTCATCTTGCAGGTTAAACCTATATGTGCTTACTGCAACTAAACTCTAGCCCAGTAGAGGGATACTGCTGGTAATTCTTCCATGAAGATAGTTTCAGGGGGCAGATGTGTCGGTCTGCAGTTGAACAGTTCAGTTCAAATCCAGCAGCACCTTAGAGACCAACAAGATTTTGGGGGCATAAGCTTCCTTCTGACTGGGATACAAAGACTCAGATCTCTGTTCCTGCTTATGCCTGTCAAAGGGGGCTTTGATCCTCAAAAGCATAGACCTGAAAATCTTGCTGGTCTCTAGGGTGCTACTGGACTCAAATCTAACTGTTGGTAATTCTGTCTCCCAGGGCCTCTAGCCACAGATACTTGTTAAAAATGTAACACCCCAGTTGAAACCGAGCAGGCTTATTGCATTTTCAGTGATTTGTTTCAATCCAAGACTCCGGATTTTTGTACATGCCTATGTTGTTTGCAATCACAATGCTATGGCATCTCAAGTCTTAAAGCTTCCCGAACAAGCATTATTCTATCTGGGGACATAAAGCATGTTGCGTGAAAAGGCTATGAAATGCAAGTAGTACAGTCTATAACAGTTTTCTATGCAAAACTCAAATACGATCAGCCATCGTTTCTCCTGTGAACAGATACTATGCTTACCTTGGTTATGCTTGAACTTTATGCAGAAGTGCATAATCACTTGTTCATGCTTCTCATGGCATCTTGCAAGGTAGCCAGGTCTCATTCTAACACACTAGGTGACCTTAGGTAAACCATTCTCTCTTAAGTTCCCATCTAAAATTCTTGACAATCAGTGTAATGCAGTGGTTAGAGTGCTGGGCTAGGATGTGGAAGGCCTGGAGCAAATTCCCCTTTGAACATGGTTTACTGAGTGACCGTGATCCAGTTGCATGTGTGTGATCTCTCTTCTGTCTGCCAGGCTAACCTACCTCACAAGTTTATTGTGAGAATAACACGAGGGTGGTAAGAACCATGTGTGATGCCTTGAGCTCCTTAGAGACAGTGTGGGATAAAAATCCCACCTTAGATACCAACACCCCTCCAATTTCCTCCATCAGTCAGCATATTAAAATTCTGTGCCCTTGTAACTGCTCGGCCACACCCTTTGACATATGACCTGCTAGGCCCCATTTCTCAACCTGAATCAACTGTGGAGGATTTTTCCAAGGCCACTTTTGATTCCCAGTCTGCTCCTATCTGGCTAGAAGTTACATGAGAAGCGGGATCACAACTCTGCAGAGATTCATGAGTAGAGGGAGAGCAGTGGGGCAGGGACATGGGGGTGGCCATCGGTCATGGTATGATGTCACTTCTGGGAAAATCCAGATGTCAGTTCAGGAATCACCAGAAACTCTATGGCAAAATGATGGCATTTCCAGTGATTCCCAGAGAGAACTGACATCACTTCCATCACATTGTTAGCTCTATAGTCATTTGGTTATTTTTCTCCTGCTGCCACTCTGGAAAACAAGAGGCAGGGGAAAGGGATCCCTTTACAGCAACAGAGGGCAGGGGCTGGCTGGCAAACCTATGCATTAGTAGTGGAGTCCTTTTGAGCCCATGCATGAGGAAGATATAGGAGTTCCTTGCTCCTCCATTATATGGAAGAGGCATTGAGAGCAACTGCCAGACACTTTCTTTCTGCTTCCAGGGATGCTTGCTGGTACAATGGAAGTTTCTCTGTATCATCCCTGTTTGGTGGTTGACAAGGGTTTTTCTGGATCAATGCCAATGCATTACTCAATCTATACAGACTTTTGCTAGCTATGGGTTGCAATAGAAACAGGACTGCAAATACCACTGTGTGAAGAAAATAGGAGCTCAGTTAAATATAAGGATGCCTATAAATAAATATCAGCTATGAATCTTATTAAGGGTCCAGCAGCATCTTTGAGACTAACTGAAAGTGCATGAGCTTCCGCAGGCTTTGTCAGATGCCAGAGTGGGTCTGTGCATCTGAATTTCAACTCCCAATTCCTGTCTACCACTTCAGTAAACTGATTTGTCAAAGTTGTCATTCTTATCATGGACAGGTTCATGGCGTATCTGAAATAGCTTGACACTATCTCATTAGGCCTCTATTGAGACAATGGATTACCATCCAGGTGTTAAATTAACTTAGCATATTTAGGAAGATTGTGTTGTCACTTGTTCCTGCTGTTGTGAATGGTTGTTGTTTTTATATAAAAACTGAGCCTTTTTAGAGACTATAGCATGTCAGGGCCCTTTGACCATATTATTCCTTTTTTTCTCTATTCAGTCTATATCTATGTATCATCTATCTGTCTGTCTGTCTATCTATCTAGCTGTCTATCCATCCATCATCTCTACTGATAGATAATCAGATGCATAGTCTATTCTTACCATACATTTTCTAGTTTTTTGAAGTGCCAGGTGTTAGCCGAAATGCTTATCTACGCATTGATCGGACTAAACTTATATTGGATTCTGGTCTGTGTATACAGAGAAAGCAGCTTTGCCCAGAGAATCTGTTTCCCAAAGAGAACACGTGACAAGGTTTCTTTAGTAAAATCAGTTATTCTCTTTACTGAATAATATCTTTTGTTTCACAGGCATACAAAAACAGACTCAAACACACATACAACCAAGTTCCTTTAGATACAATAGAAATGGAATATAATATGGGGTTTTAAACTAGAGATATTTAGGAGGGGAAAAACTCGTGGTACTTATCTGATTCCTGAAGCTCAACCTTCACAGCGAAGAATGCAAGAGTAGAGATCTAACTAAGGGAAACTCTTACTACACACAGTTGGAACAAGCCAGCATGTGTGGGCTTCTCGGTCCATATCCAAGAAAGCACGCAAGAATTACCTATAGTAGACTCTGTTACCGGGGTAGGGTTGGATGACTAGCTAGCGAAGAACAAAGGGTGAACCTTGCTTTTTATCAGCTATTTTTGGGGGCTGGCAGTACGGTCATCTTCCCTCCTGTTAGTCCATCCCATTCCTATGCCATTGACTTATAGGATGATGGGGTGCCTACCTAAGGGGGGTGGCAATATTGGAAATCTATACTCTTCCTCATTAAGGCCTGGGTCAAAGGTGTGAAGATGAGTTGTCATGGAAACCTTAGAACTCCGAAGGACTCTGCTCTGGTCCAAGTCTTATATCAGGAGATAGTGTTCACACTCCCAAGACCATGCATCCTGTGGGTTACGTGTTAGCTCTGAATTCCGGGATGGTGGACTTGCTGTTGTTTTACCATCCTTCCATCAGACCCTAATGGAGATGTTCTTCTTCTTCTTCCCAGTGCATGATGGGTAGATATGTGAGTATGTAGGTGTGTGTGTCACCTCATTAGCATGAAAGTGTAGCCAGCATGGCAACTTCCCAATGCAGAGGGTCACATCAGACAATGCTCTCAAACCCATATGCACTTATGAGCACCATTCAGGTATGTGTGTAGGTCAGCAAACAACAAATAAAAGCATTTTTAAATCACATCTCCTAACACAGGAGTAGGGGGGCATGAGGCAGACCACAGACCTAATGTTTCCACAGACTTTACATTACGCTTAGTTCCCCCCCTGTAAAAAACCTGCATGATGACCTTTCCTCCTGTCCACTTTCTTGAACCACCAGTTGCAGTTAGTGTTATGGAGCAAGGCATGGGAATGCAAAATGACTACTGTACATGGTTAAACATTCTGACATTTTGAGGAAAGGAAAGAGAAATATCTTGACAGCGGGATACCAGCAGCTCCATGTCAGAGTATAATATGTAGTTCCATCCAATATACCAAGGAGAAGAGCATTATAGCACTGACCCAGTAACTTCAAATAAATCTGAACTTGCTTGTACTAAGGAACTTACATATTTGAGAGTATTTGATTTGTTTTAAAAAAAGAAGCTATAGGGTTCAATTCTGTGCGCTCAGATTTCCCTGCATGGTATCTATAAAGCGTTTTACACTTTCTGATCTGTCAATCAGAGGTGGCAAAAAATGATTTTACCAGTCATTTCCTGCATATTTTGTGATACTATCACATTGGTGGTTTCACTCTTTAAGGGGTAAAAGAAGGAACACAGATAATGTAGGCCATTTTCTCAGAAGTGTAACTTTGCTTCACAGGAAAAAAAGTTACGCAGCCCTGACTATGACAGCACTTTTAAGCAGGTCTTCTCCAAACTGCACTTGGGTTGTTTCAGTGGGACTCACTCCCAGGAAAGTGCTCGTGGAATCCCAAGGTAAGAGCGCAGTTCTAAAAAACACTTTCCTGCAAGTATGCCCTACTGAGTAGACCTGAGCAGGATTCTAAGGAGACCTGCTTAGGATTGATTTCTAACTATCCAATCCTAAACGGTCTCACCCTTCCATTGGGCTTAAAAATGTGTAACTGCCGTTAGGATGGCACTATAAAGAACCTAAGTTTTATAATACAGGTGTTGATGGGATTTATTCCTTGTGCCACTACATTTGCCAGGCAAAATTGTGCATTCATCAGTCCCCATTTCATCGGAGGGGCAGTATAGTAACTCAGTGCTGCCTCTGGAAATGTCATTACAATTGGGAAAGCTTTGGTCAATTTATCCATATGTTGGGACCCTCAGGTGGGTCATATAGCACAGTGATTCCCAGCATGGTGACCGTGGGCTTCATAGTGCTGCTGCTCCACTTCTTGGTGCCCACTTGCTTCAGAAAAGCCCAGGAGGCATTACTTTTCTCTTTGCAGTGAATCCCCAGTTGAAAACAGTTGGCTTCATCATAGAAAGATGCTTAGGATGAAATATTTCATGGAATCTCACCAGATTTTATGATTAGACCTAATGTAATGTCAGTGCAAATTAGTAGGGTGCATCTGGTGATAAGCTTTGAGGCAAGTGCTGAAGGCACTTCAGGGCTGGCACTTCTATTATCAGCCCAGGTGGGTTCCAAAAACCACAGTGACACATAATTAATTGCAGTAAGTATTTTGATTAGGGAAGCAAATAAATAGGGAAGCTTCAGATGCATCGGGCTGGGAAGTGATAACTGGGTTTATTTATTTATGGAAGCATTTATATCCTACCTTTCCTTTATTATTTTAAGCCTCCTGGAACCAAAAACATTCCCAGATAAAACCAAAACCAATAATATTTTAATCAATAATAATTTAACCATCCCTAGCTAAAATAATAAGCCCCAAATCCCTCCCCCCTTAAAAGATACTTGATGTCAAACCCCCTCAAATGCTCTGTCAAACAGGCAGGCCTTGCAGGACCTCCTGAAGATGTTTAGGGAAAGGGCCCCCTCATCTCTTCAGGGAGCCCATTCCAAAGAGCAGGAGCCATGATGGAAAAGGCCCAAGCTTTGGTTGATGTCAGACAGGCTACTTTAAGAAGAAGAGATTGGATTTATACCCAGCCCTTCACTACTCAAAGGTGTCTCAGAGCGGCTTACAATCTCCTTTCCCTTCCCCTCCCCACAACAGACACCCTGTGAGGTAGGTGAGGCCGAGAGAGCTCTGACAGAAACTGCTCTTTTTCAAGAACAGCTGTGCCAGAACTATGGCTTGTCCAGGGTCATCCAGCAGGTGCAAGTGGAGGAGTGGGGCATCAAACCCGGTTCTCCCAGATTAGAGTCTGCACATGTAACCCCAACACCAAACTGGCCCTCCACCAAATAAATGGTGGGATAGCCAACAGATGGCTGCCTAATGACTGTAGTTGGTCTGCAGGGACATATGGAAGGAGATGGTCCTTCAAATATGTGGGTCCTAACCTATCAAAAGCTTTAAATGTCATAAACAGCACATTGAATTGAACTTAAAAACAGACTGGCAGCCAATTAAGCTGTTTCAAAATGGACAACATATATTCATGGTGTTCCTCTGACAACCATCGGATTGCTGCATTCTGGACTAGCTGTAGTTTTCAGGTTGTTTTCAAGGGTAGCCCAACACAGAGTGTGTTGTAGTAATCCAGCCATGAGGTTACAGAAACATGGATCAATGTGGCTGGATCAGCTGAGTCTAAATAATGAGAGAGTTGGTATATGAGATGCAGCTGACAGAAAGCCCTTTCTGGCCACCATGCCGACCTGCTTTTAAAATAGCAAGGCAGGGTCCATGAGCACCCCCAAGCTCTTAACCTGTTCTGAAAAAGCCAGTGTTACTCCATTTAGGACAAGTGAATTCAGTCTCTCCAAAATATCAGCCTTCCCAACCAGCACTACCTCTGTCTTGTATGGATTCAGCTTCAGTTTGTTCTGCCTTAGCCACCTGAGCACAACTTCAAAGCACTGGTTCAGAGCAAAGATGGACACATCTGGAGGCTTAGATAATGAAATATAGAGCTGGGTGTCATCTCCATAATGGTGACACCCAACCCCAAAGCTCTGGACAATCTCACTGCTTCATATGTATATGTGTGTGTGTGTATATATATATATATATTAAAGAGTATGGGTGATAGAATAGAACCTTGTGGCATCCCACAAGATAAATTCCAACCACTTTATTCTGCATCTCCTGTGGAGACTCTTTGTGTTCAGTCAGAAGAAAAGAGTGAGACCAACAAAGGGCTATGTCCTTAATACCAACCCATATTCAAGCCCATGAATAAGATTGGAGTGGTCAACTGTATCAAAGGCTGCTGCAAAGTCCACCAATATTAACAGCAAAGACTGTCCACTGTCCAGCTTTAAATTAAGATTGTCCTCCAGCACAACTAAAGCCATCTAGGTACCAAACCCAGACTTGAAACCAGATTGAAATTGGTCAAGGGCCGATGTGTTATTTGGGAAAACGTGGAGCTGCTCTGCCACCACATGCTTGATCACCTTCTCTAGAAAAGGTAAACTGGAGACTGTACTATAATTGGCAACTTCATACCTAACCAGAGAAGCTTTTTTGAGCAGAGGTTGAGTAACTGCCCCCGTCAAAGGCCTAGGCAGAGCCCCTTCAATCAGGGAGGAGTTGATTTTTTCTAATGGTTCCAGTACCTTTTCCTGGCAAGATTTTAAAAACCATGATGGGCATGGGTCCAGAGCACAAGTGGTGGCCCTTCCACTCCCAAGGACCTTGTCAGCATCCATAGACAAGATAAATCTGAAACTATCCATAACAAAAGGAAAAATAGGTGCTTCTGAAGGCACTGGCTCTGCCCTCAGTTTGGCCTACAAGTTGGAATGGATGAGAGAGATTTTGTCACCAAAGAACTTTGCAAAAGCATCACAGCTGGGGTGGGGGGGGAGGGATGTCAACTTTTTATCACTTACAGGGTTTGACTTAGGTATTACCAAGTCATGCACCACTTTGAACAAGTGAGCTGGACAAAAGTCTGATGACACAATAGTGGAAGAGAAGAAGGTCTCACCTCAAAGGCCTGCAAATGGGCTTTAGGATGTATTCTGATTCATCCTGAATCTTCTGCCAACATCGCTCTAGTCATCTTTTGGTTCCAAGGGCTGAGGCTGTAACGAGGCCTTTTGTGCTTGCTGGTAATGAGTAGGAACACACTGGTTGCAGGTGCTTCTTCCCAGGGCTCACCTAACACAGTTGATGAAGTCTCTACCTTCAGCTTCAGTCTGGTTGAAGGATTCCAGGTAGTTCTTTCTTCCAAGTTCTTCAGTCCCCACTGAAGGGTATAATGCCATATAGTCCACCCTCCAAAACAGCCATTTTCTCCATAGAAACTGTCATTTGGAGATCAGTTTTCATTCAGTGGGATCTCCAGGCCTTACCTAGAGGTTGAAGAGTTTGTTTCCCTCTCTTTCTCTCCCCTCACCATTCTCCCCTCAAGAAAAAGCAGCTGTTACTCAGTGTTAGGCTGTTGGGAGATATAGTCCTGCAGACATTCTATTCTGCTAGCCCTTCCAAGGAGCCATTTTGTGATTGGTTTCACCCTCTAATTGCAACCGTTTTCTGGTGGCACTCACTGCCTGTTTTAAAAATTCTAAAAAAAAACCAAAAAACCTCAGATTCAATAAGGTTGGGGACCCTTGGCCCAGAGCCACCTGCTGGATAATGAGCCCCTATAGAGCTGCCATTTTTGCTGCTGCCTAGAAACAAAGAATGCTTTGCAGATCATGAATGCTCATGCTGGTGCCTGGGGGTTAGGGTAGGCCCTAGGTATGGAAAGTAAAAAGTTCACTTACCTTAGTTTTTATGCGTTATACTTACACTCTAGGATTGGTCTGCACCAAAGTTTATTAAACTTACTTCCACAGTACCTTGGCCACCTTTGGATACCTATCAAGAGCTTCTCAATGATAAGATTGGCAGTAATGCTTTTATAGATCTCTCATGAACACCATCAGTGGAAAATGTCTCCTCTTTCCAATAATTTTCAGCATACCTATGGAAAAGTCAAGTTTTCAAATAATTTATATTGCTCTCATTTGGTCTCATTTTTGTGTTCATTTGCCCTTAATGACCGCAATATTGCTAGCAATAAGATTTGGTGATATAGCATTGTAATGGCTGGGACTCACACCAGAAAGAAGAAAGCAGCAGTAGTTTATTTTATTTATGGCATTTATACGCTGCTTTTCTCCCTGTAGATGCATCTCAGGAAAAACAAAATACCAAAACCAATACATTTCAACAATTACAATAATAATAATACACAATAGAAATGAACAAAGCCAATATGTCCTGGCCTGTTCCTTGTTGGTGCTGCTGCCTTAAATAGCCCTAGGTTAAAGTGCTAAGCATTTCTCTGCCCCTGGTCATGCTACTGGGAAAAATGATACTATTTAGGAATTTAAAGTGAATATTTGAATAATCAAAGCAGTTATTAGGGAAATTCCCATTTCATCTCATTTTTTAACTTTAAAATCAAAGTAGTTTCTTTTTTTATTTCAAAATCTTCCAATTAAAATAGACAATCAAATTCTTCATAAGTGGCAGATGATATTAACTAAATTTTTATGGAATAAAAAAAAGGCACGTATAAATTTCTTATTATTAACACGTCCTTTAAAAGAAGGGGGTCAAGGGTTACCCAACTTAAAACTATATTATGAAGCCTCACAATTAAAACAAATTTTGTTATACGCATCTCCAGAATCAACCAAAGCATGGTTACAGATAGAGAGATCGTATGTTTTTCCCAAACTACTACATGAAGTTCTATGGAATCCATCTAATAGAAGGCCTAAGACTATATTAGACAATCCTTTTCTTAAAATGACACTTGAAATTTGGGATAGAAACAGAGAAACTTTGGCTCCAGGTATTTCCCCAGTAACAGCTTTCTTGGGTCAATCATGGTTTGGGCCTGGTGAAGAAGTATCCACATATAACAACTGGAGAAAAGCAGGAAAATTCAGATTGTGCGACATTTGCTTTAAAGGGAATAAAATATCAATGGAGTTACTTGAGTTTAAATATAACTTGAATATTTCCTGGTATCAAAAGCAGCAAATATCTCATCTGTTGACTAGTAATGACATTATAGAAAGAACTAACCGTTCATTAACATATTTTGAAGAAATGATACAGAAGAATACACAGGAATGCAAAGGAATAATTTCAAATTTATATAAGTTATTGGCGTATAGAGATTGGTCTAAAATATCGGCGCAACAGCAAGCGTGGCATAAAGATTGTGCAATTTCATTATCCCCGGAACAATGGGGAAAAATATGGTCTAATAATTTATACGTGACTAAATCTCTTAATATAAGACTTCAGAATTACAAGCTCTTTTCTAGGTGGTATATAACACCCTTAAGGCTATATCACTCTAAAGCAAAAAAGGATCCAAAATGCTGGAAAGGTTGTAACCAGACAGGCACACTGTTTCATTGTTGGTGGTCCTGCCCGAAGATCCAAAAATTTTGGATAGAAGTAGTTACTAAAATTGAAAAAATAGTGGGTATACAAATTCCATTAACTCCTGAAGGAATATTACTTAACTATTGGGAAAACTTATCACTATCTAAAAATGGGAAGGAGCTTGTAAGTCTGATGTTAATAGCAGCAAAGACGACCTTGGCTCAACTTTGGAAAACAGAAAAAACACCTTCTATTCATCAATGGTTTTTAAAGTTGTGGGACGTTATAGCAATGGATAAAATAGCTTCACAGATTTTGTCAATAGAAAATCCAAAACAGGAAAATTGTTTTTTGAAGACATGGTTTCTATTTTTTGAATATGTAACAAATGTTAAAGATACTGTTAGTGCCTTACCAACAAAATATACGGATTTTGTATTTTTTTAAAAAATATATATGTTTATATGTATGTATATATATATGTATGTATATATATAGATATGCAGAAATATTTTGGTGGACAGAAAATGTACATTACAGGTTGTTGTTGTTAAAAATATCGTTATATTTTGTGTTGTTTGTGTAAAAGTTGAATTAATTTAATGTTTGAAAGTTGATGTTTTTTCTTGATGTTATAAATTTAATAAAAAATAAAGTTAAAAAAAAAAAATCAAAGTAGGAGAATATTAAATATAGTCCCAATATTGCTCAATAACTATTTAATCCATGCATATGTGTTCTAATTATGAGATGGAAGGACGAACCAAAGGACTTTCCTGCATTCTATGCTCCATACCAACAACTGGCACCCCATTTACTTATGTTTCATTTCCCTATTTATTGAGTAGACTGGCTTTCATTTATTATTTGGTAGAGCTGCCACAATCCAAGCATAACATCAGATAGAGAAGCCACCTTTCCTGCCCACCTGCCGAGGTGCCTTCATGCTCTTGTCCCTGGCTGAGGAAAAGGGCCCGCAGCCCTGCCACAGCAGCTTGCCTGCCCAGCCTGGCAGCAGCCGCAGCAAGAGCCAGGGCAGTGGTGGCTGCACCACCAGCAGTGTGCTCCTCCTGCAGCCTCCTCCTCCGCCAGCAGCAGGGTGGAGGCACCCCCGCCAAACAGCTCTGGAGCCAGCCCACTGCCACTGCTTCCTCGCCACCCCCCCCAAGCAGCCCATGCTCAGCATTGGTGAGCTGGAGGAGTGCTTCGCCCACATCCTGGTGAGTCCCCCCGCCATCGCCTTCCCCACGCCCTTCCCCCACATTCATCTACAGTGCTGCTGCTCCAGTGCACCAGTGGATTTTAATTTTTGTTCTACACAGTGGTGTACACCTGTGTTGGCAATGATGTTGGGCATAATGGTGCTTTCAAGATATTGCCCTAAGCTCATGCATTGTATGCAGTGTTAGATGAGGACCAGAGGCACCCAAAATTCACATCTGTGGTTGATGTGCAACTCACTGGATGACTTTGGACCAGCCTACATACCTTATAGGGTAGTTGTGAAGATAAATTGGTGTATAAATGCTGCCTTAGGCTCCTTGGGAAAAGGGCAGGATAACAATTTCATTCTGAACTACTACCTGAGATGGCACTTCTGTTTCTTTTGGCCAGTTTTGTAAATGCCATAGAAACACTGTGAGACAAACATAAAAAAATTATTGATTTGATGTCAATTCTTGCATTATGTAGACAAAACTAATTAATAGCAAGATTCTTATTAATAGCAACATTCTTATTCAGAAATTATTTCCATTATTAGATGATATGGAAAAGTCCCCTTGTTCTTTATCTGACACATATAAATATATGGTTTGAATTATGAATAGTCTTCCTGCTTGCACTAAGATAAATGTGAGATTTTAGTCATTATTTTCAGTCCTAGTTGTGGTCTTTTCATAGAGCATTATCTCCATTGTAACTGAATTGTTCTAATTAATTTCTTCTTCATGGTTTATCTTCTAATGTTTCTTAACAAACACAGTTACACTGTACAATCATTGGTTACGTTACTAACAATATTTTTACAGTCACCCTCAACTTAAACAAGGGACAATGTTTTCTTAAATTCAGCACATCTGCATAGAAGAGCGACAAAAGAGTGGATTATGGAAATCCCCAGATTGCTGATGTGATTGGTGAGGTAGACTAAACTAAGGCCTATGAAACTGCCACTGGACAACTTGACACCATGCAACTTGCATATCATGCAGGCCTAGCTGCTTGCTACTGCTCAAAAGGTGCTGCCCCATGAAGTGTTGTGGTTAGTGTTCCAGACAAGGATTTGGGAGACCCAGGTTTGAATCTGAGTTGGGAAATACCTGGAAATTTTGGGGGTGGAGCCTGAGTGGTGGGTGTTGCCTTCCGACACACTTCCAGTGATGTTGGGGGTGTGGCATATGCAAATAAGTTATGCTAATAAGCTCCTGCACCTCTTTTTCTACGAAATGACCCCTGGTTGTCAGAGGCAGCAAACCTCTGAATACTAGTGCTAGGAGGCAACATCATGGAAGGCTTTGGCCTCTATGCGCTATTTATTGATTCTCCAGGGCAAGTGGTTGGCCATTTTATGATACAGGATGCTGGACTACATACACCATAGGTCTCGTCCAGTGGAAGTCTTCTTATGTTCTTATAAATTCAGGTGTTGGTCTGAAGCAACAGAACAAAATTTAAGACCAGTGGCACCTTTAAGACCAACAAAGTTTTATTCAAGGTATAAGCTTTCGTGTACATGCACACTTTGGCTGTATCTGAAGAAGTATACATGCACACGGAAGCTTATACCTTGAATTAAACTTTGTTGGTCTTAAAGGTGCCACTGGACTCAAATTTTGTTCTTATGTTAGCCTTTTAGTTGCTACTTTCAGAATAGTTTATTCTGAGGGCCAATGTCCTAAACTTTATGGTTATCAGAAATAAGAGGAAGTAATTTAGTACATCCACTGCTCTACTGAAGTGTGCAAATGAAGTGATTTTACCTTTCTGTCTTCATTTTGCATATAAAGTTAGCTATACCCTTTCTTGATTTTGTTTCTGCACGAGTGACCTTGAATCTCAAAAGCAGAACTCAAACCTTAGCCTAACATTTGCTGCTAAGCCAGGCTTTCCATCGAGCGTTGTCAGGTCTTCATGCTACGGTGGGAGCCCTCCTGCTGGCAGGCCCTCCCCACTGGTGCTCTATTGGCTGGTGTGGGGAAAAATTGATGGGGGGAAAAAATCACAGTTGGTATCTCTGGGAAAACCTGGAAGCAGTGTCATGCTGCTCTAGGAAATGCCTGAAATTCCAGCGATTTCTAGAGCATCGTGATGTCACTTCTGGGTTTTCCCAGAAAATGATGGAAATGACCATCAACCTGCTGGTACCCCCCCCCATGTGCCTGCCCCACAGACTCCCACTGGCTGCTGGCTGGCAACCCTGTTTCCATTTGATCTCCTCCTGATCTCCTATTCCATTTGGTCAGCTTCTTCTAAGCCATATCTTAGAAGCTGACCTGAACTTGAACTGCAGTTTTTGTGCTGAACAGCTTCATGCAGAATACAAGTCTCCTAACTTCTCGTTTCTTGTAAAAAGCTTTAAGATTATGCTTAATTGTATCTGAAGCGTTGTGTTCTGGCAGTATAAGTGCCAATACATGGTAAAATATTCAAAGGCTGAGAATAATCCATGGCACTGTATTATCACAAGTCTAGTATAAATGATATATTGAATAGCCAAGTGTAGGTATCTGATTTGAATCCTGAAGCTGCATGTGTAAGACAAACTTTATACCAATGAAGACATCCTCAGTGAGTATTAAGAGTAGCTTTCTTGTTACAGAAAATAACTGTTCCAAATGAGATTTGAATAATACTACCTTTCTTGCTAATGCAGATTTATTACCTTTGATGGCTAACTTGTTCATGTCTTCTGTGGCTGGGCTTAGAATTCAGTTGTTTTCATTTCAGTTTCGCTGGAGAATAGGAAAGGCAGTGAATTCACCATCAAGGAGGGTAAAGAACCAAAGGACCCCTGATCACAAGAAAAAAAGGTCTTCATCTTTTCTTAGCCAGCTGTTTCAGACACAGTGTTGTCTCAGACCTTAGTTCTTTATTCAGTGGCACCCTTGACCACATGCACCATAACAATAGCATAGAGCCCTGACTCTCAGGTCCCTTCTGCATTCGCCTGCCACTCTAGATTTTCTCTGTGTTCAAATTGAGGCAATTTAATTCTGTGGCAAAAAATCTGGGGCAACAGTAGGCTGAAACCGGGCCAACCACTAGGGAGGTAATGTAATGCAGAACGGGGGGGGGGGATCAGAATCAAAAGGCTGAATTTGATTTTAGTGCAGAACCGGGGGGCAGGGCGGAATGGAATAAATATAAGGTTGAATTTGATTTTAGTGCAAAATTGCTTGGAGGACACCATGGTGAACATGGATTAAAGGAAAGTGTGGAAGGGGCCTCAATTTTATGACACATTTTGGAATGCTTGTAACTCCAAAAGAAGATACTTATCCTTACTTTAACATTTTAGTGATAAATACAGGCAGGGATTACTGTTATAGCACTCCTCATTTGATCTTGATCAGATTTGCAGTGTAAAAAGGCATGCACGTGTTTCTATGATTTTGTTAAACTCATTATTAATTTTGATGCAGCTGCCCTGATCGTTCCATGCCCAACTGGGATGTGCTTACCCAGGACATGCTTACTACTTTAGCAGGAGATACTCTTTTAAGGCTACAAGGTGGCAGGAACCAAGAGAGAGACCAAAAGGGAGGAACAGAGAAAGAGGGAGAATCAGGTTGGAAGGAGAATCCGGGAAAGTTGGCTCGGACAGAAACAGAGCTTGCAAGAGCCGTTGCGCCACGATCTGTCTAAAATTAGAGTGCCGGTCTGAGCTGAGGAGTAAAGGAGGGGACAGACACTATTTTTTTTTCTGCCAAGGATTGAACCCCACACTGCTTTTTTGTCCAGGAGGTGGGAAAGATACAGATACCCATAATTTTTGTCTACATGGTGCTAAGGGAGCTGTGGTGGCGGGTAGAATTGTGGGAGAATAATCAGAGAAGAAAGTATTGGTTCACATGATTACCCCCCCACTTTTCATGGGGAACCATCCCATAAATCATGTGCATGCAGCAATGCCATATGTTGCTTGTTGTGGCCAAATGCTAATTTACATTCTTCCTCCATGTGAGCAGATGATTTGCTCAGGAAAGTGTTAGAACTGCCTCCTGGTCAGTAATCCCCAATACCTTCTTGATGCGTATCTTTATCCGCTCCTCCATTTCAGATACTCTTCAACATTGTGATTAGATAAAACTACTTAAAAGAGAGAGCACTTCAGTAATACAGGCAACGTAATGTGCACGTAGAAGACAAATACATAGAATTACACAATACCGTTTATAATATTTTGGCATTACTGACTGCTGCTTTGACAATTTGAACATGTAGAAAGTTTGCATTCCTGTGTACATTGTGATTCACGTGCCACTTTAGCCAATAGTCTTCAATTTATAATGGGATTAGCCTCTTGGAATGGTTGGACACAAGCCACTGAGGCATTATGATTTGTCATTTATATAGCATTATGAATATACACATAGTTTTATAGAATTTCATAAGTCCCCATTGAAATAAGGAAAGACAGGGATCTGAAAGTTCTTACAATCCAAATACAAAGAGTAGAGAGGGAAAATAATATGGAACGTCAGGGTGGCCAGCCTCCAGATGGGACCTAGGAACCCCCTGGAATTACAGTTTATCTCCACACTACAGAGATCAGTTCCTGTGGAGAAAATGGATTCTTTGGTGGGTGGACTTTATGGCATTGTGCCCCACTGAGGTCCCTGTCCTCCCCAGGCTCCATCCCCAGATCTGCCAGAGTTTCCCAACCTGGATCTGGCAACCCTACCTCCCCATTCCCCACAGATGGCCAGAGGGGAACTGGCAGCCCTATGGGAAGGGGAAAGGGCTAAGAGAGGATCAGATAATAATGGCAAAGTTGAATATAAGTACTTAATTCAGCGAAAGTATGCAAGATTAAGCCCTTTATGCATTGCAACTTCAGTATGCCGTTTGGTGTCCTCACTGTTTAGCAGCATTGTCTCTAATCCTCTCAATGAGCTGTCTTTATAAAGAAGTGCAAAAAAAAAATAGCCACCTCCCTTTCCTTGTTATCACTTAGATAATCAAGACATTCTTTTGTTGCTGTCTTGATTGTCTTTAGGAAACTGAATCTCTGGAAAGAAAGTAATCAAGAGGGAGCTCAACTTGATGGAGGTTGTTAGGAAGGGGTATAAAACCTCTTAAGGAAATAAAAAATGTGGAACATAATTTTCTGTCTTGTACTGCAAACACTTAGCGTGATTGAAGTTAGATATCAGCTTTGTCAGCCCCACAAAAGATTGCATGCACAGCAAATCTTCACCCTGTCGACTTCCTATCAATATTTTATTGAACATTTTATTTTGGAAGGCCGTTTGTCATGCCTCACCACTGTTTAAACTTCCCCACAGACTGTTCTTATCCCCCAGAACACTGTTTTCCTTTCACAATCATTCTGTACTACATGTTCAATTGTTTGTGGGACTCCATGGCTAATATTTATGAATTATAGATTTCCATCTTAAGGAGATGAACCCATTCTTTGAGGATCCCATGTCAAGTCAGTAAATGCCCCTAAAGACTGTACATCAACTTTGTAAAATAGGGTTGCCAACCCTCCAACGGGGGTGGGGGTTCCCTCTATTTTGGGGGCCCAATCTGCTGCCAGGTAAGCAGGGGGAGTCCGGCCCCCAAACAGGGCTGGCCTGAGGGTTGTTCGCACCCTAGGCAGGACTACCTTCTGCCCCCCCCGTCTGCACCCAATTACAGGGTTGCCAACCTCCAGGCAGGGCCTGGAGAGAAGGAACCCCCAACTGCTCCTGCGGGGCGCTTCGGCAAGCCAGAGGAAGGGGCAAGGAAGGGGCAACCCCGTCCTGTCTGAGCACCAGCTTGCCGGCGCAGCAGCTCCCGCTGCCCAACCAGCCCCTGTCCTCCCCGCAGCCACAGGCTGAACTTGTTCCCAACAAAGGCGAAAGTTCCCAACAAAGGTGGAGCAGGCAAGAAGAGTGAGCAGCTGGCGGGGGAGGGTGGAGAGGAGGAGGTGGCGAGAAGCCGGCGGGTGCCCAAAAGTTGGGCTCGGGCGAGAGAGCTGCAGCTGCTGGCTCTGCATCACCCCAGGGGAAAAGGATGCTTTGCTGGCAGCCCCGACACTCTGCCCGAGTGACTGACTCTTGCCAGGAAGGCGCACTCTGGAGGGACTCCTGGCTGGGACAGGACTCTGCCTCCTCCCCTCCCTCCCCCCGCGGTGCCCTTGGGGACATGCGGCCGGGTGAAGTGGGACCCTCCAAAGGGCTGCCGGGCTGCCTGGCTGCCTGCACAGAGATGGGTGAATAAGGCGGGCGCAGGTCACTGCTGGGGCATTATTCCCCCCCCACACCCACCCAGGCCTCCTTTTATTCGGGGAAAGGGCTGCCGAGGCTTCCCGGATGGAGGGGCTTGCTTGCTGTCAAAGGGCTGGCAGGGAGCCTTCTGCCTGTCCAGGGCCCCTGGTGACCAAAACGGAGCCTCCACGGTCAGAGGCAGGAACCCGGCAAGCCAGGGGAAGGGGTGGGAGTTTAAAGCTGCCATGCCGCCCCACCTCCTCCCCCCCAGGGCGCCCCCGGCTTTGGCTGCTTCCCTCTGGGCTACGCGGGCCCCTTCTCCCTCCCTCCCACCCCCAGGGAGGCGGGTCAGAGAGGCTCCCCCGTGGCGCGTGCATCCCGGCGAACGCATGCCCTCTCCCCCCGCTGCCCCTCACCCCCCCATGCGCTGCTTCTTGGGCAAGAGAGGTGAGCTCCCTCTGAGCACGGAGGAGGAGAGACCTGGGCGCCAGGGGGGGTTGGAGTTCGAGGCCCAGCTCTGCCTGCTTGCCTCGCGCCTCTGGAGCGGGGTGGCCTGGCCACGTGGAGAGCCCCCACCCCGCCTCAGTACCTTTCCGCGTGGGCTGGCAAGCAGGGAGCCTGCAGCGACGGGGAAAGGCGGCTGGGCTTGGAAGGCACTCCCAAAGGGCCCGGCTCTCTCTCTCTCTGGCCCTGGACCCGCCCCAGCAGCAGCGCATTCTCCAGAGCCGGAGGGGAATGGACTGGCCCACCGGCGCATGCCCCGCGCTGCCCGGCGCCCCTCCCAGCACTCTCCCGCCAGAGCACAGGGCACCACCCCATCCGTCCTCTCCACCAGCCGGGGAGGAGGGGGAACGGTGGGCGAGCTATGCGCCACCTCCTGCGGGGAGGAGGGGGAGGGCGATGGCGCTTTTCCACGGGGGGGGGGGAGCGGGGCACCATTTGGCACCCCTGAAGCCGGGCGCGCCCTAGGCGAGCGCCTAGTTCGCCCAATGGGTGATCCGGCCATGCCTCCAAAGATCCCCACTGTCCCCAACATCCCCAGTGCAATGATGTCACCTCCATACACCATAGAGTTTTTAGCCAAATGCTAGAGTATCCCCTGCACGATGTGCCCAGCACAATGATGTCAATTCTGGAACCCCAGGACCAAGCCAGGAGCCCCCTGCCAGCAGATGAGTAGTCAGGATTCAGAATGATCTAGATAGGCTGGAACAGTGGGCTGAGGCAAATAAAATGAAATTCAATAGAGATAAGTGCAAAGTCCTACACCTAGGCACAAAAAATCAAAGGCACAGATATAGAATGGGAGGGACTTGGCTTGACAGCAGCACATGTGGAAGGGATCTAGGTGTTATGGCTGATCACAAGCTCAACATGAGCCTGCAGTGCGATGTGGCTGTGAAGAAAGCTAATGCAGTCTTAGGATGCATTAACAGAAGCATTGTGTCCAGATCACGGGAGGTGGTAGTTCTGCTTTATTCTGCTATGGTCAAGCTTCACCTAGAGAACTGTGTCTAGTTTTGGGCACCAGGAAGGATGTTGACAAGCTCGAGCATGTTCAGAAGAGGGCAACCAGGATGGTGAGAGGGTTTGAATCCAAGTCTTATGAGGAAGGGCTGAAAGAGTTGGGTATGTTTAGACTGGGAAAGAGAAGACTTAGAGGGGACATGATTGCAGTCTTCAAGTATTTGAAGGGGTGTCATGTAAAAGATGGAGCAGATCTATTCTCTCTTGTTCCAGATTGCAAGACTAGATCTAATGGTTGGAAATTACGAGGGAGTCGATACCGGCTAGATATCAGGGGAAACTTCCTAACTGTAAGAGTGGTTGAGCAGTGAAACAGTCTGCCTTGGGAGGTGGTGGATGCTGCTTCCTTGGATGTTTTCAAGCAGAGGCTGGATGACCATCTTTTGGATATGTTGTAGGTATGTAGGGCTATCTTTTGGCTATGCTCCTGCAGAGTGCAGGGGGTTGGTCTAAGTGACCCGCAAGGTCCCTTCCAACTCTAACGTTCTATGATTCTATGATTCTACCTGGCAATCCAATTGTAAATATGTTTGTACATCCCCAAGAATGTTGTTAGGGGAGCAGTGACTTCTTCCTTTCTTGTATTCCTTGGGTCACGAAACAGGACTCCTTTGTGCATTCTGTGGCATCAGTGAAAATGAAAGGAAATGTATTTTTGTTATACATCCTCTCCTCCTGTTTCTGGGTCTCAAGCATGTTCTGTCCCTTCTTTGCACAGTGATTGGCCTGTCTTTGAGTTCAGAGACTTGAAGCAGTCTTCAGATACCTCAGGAGGTAACTGGAAGCAAGGTTTGGCCATCCAAAAAGTACTAAGGTCAGGGTGCAGCTAGATCCATAGGATCACAGTCAGCACAGAAGTGTATTGACCATGTGAGCTAGTTGAACCAGCAAGGCTCTTTGCTTAGCCCAGGGCTTAAATAGTAAACAGGGAAGAGCCACACTTGTTACTGGGTTTTGTCTGTGCATAGGATTGCCAGTCTCCAGGTGAAACCTGGGCATCCCTTGGAATTACGCTCATATCCAGACTGCAGAGATCTGCCCCCCTGGAAAAAGTGGATATATTAGAGGGTGGCCTGTATGGCTTTGTACCCCACTGAGATACCTGTTTTCCCCAGGCTCCAACCCCCAATCTCCAGACATTTCCCAATCTGGATCTGGCAATCTTAGGCCCTCCATCCCCTGCTGTGGCTCTGGGGGACCTGGCAACTCTATCTGGCCAGGGCTTGATTGAGACATAATCCCACAAAACATTACTTGTACTTAGACAGTGATTTGGTTCAGTACTTGGAACATAGGCAGCTAGCCTGGCACTTCTTTGCCATTGGGCTGCCTCCTCATGGGTTTGTCATCTCTGTTGCTCATGCTGAGTGAGGAGAGAACATAGGGGACTGGTGGTCTGGGATCTGACCCTACTGGGCAGGAGGCTGGCTGCCCTGGAGTCTGGCTGCACACCATCTGGAGCTGAGCCTACAGGGACATGTCCTCCACCAGAGGCCTCAGAATCCAGGGTTTGGTGGCATCAGTTGTCCCCTGCATTGTAAATCTGATGTATAAGATCTGCAAATGGTGGTCTTCACACCCCTGCAGAACCAACCTGTGGCGATGCATTAAGGCAACATTTTAAACTGGTTCACAGTGTCCATGCAACACTATGGACTATTTCTCCTCATTGAATGGAAAGCTTGCATTTGTGTGCTGTTCTATCCTGTCTTGTTCAACCTTTTCTTAAATTGCTGTTGTATGAAGAGAGGCAATCACATGACCAGAAAGTAACTCTATAGAAAACAAGAAATCAGTATGAAAAAGAAGGACAGAAACCTGTAAGACAGGCTTCCATTCATGAAAACCCAGAATCAGGGCTGTAATAGGATGAAGCAGCCAGCCTATGGTAAAAGGGGCACCTGAATAAGAATACTTAATATGGCTGTGGGGACTGGTTAAGACAAGGTAAAATTCGTGACACATATCCCTTAATAGTCCAGGATTTATCATTGTATCATCTGGAAATTGTGTGTATGTATATATATGTGTATATATGTGTGTGTATATATGTGTGTGTGTATATATATGGCAAAAGCATGCAAGGAGTTGTGGAGGTTCAGAAGATCCTTACAGATTTTTTTTTGCAGAGCATTCAGGAAATGAGGCTACTCCCTGCAGGAAGTACCTTCAACAATTCATTCTTTGAACAAGGAACCCAGCTTCCATATCATATTGGATGCTTTTCCTTTCACTTAAGGCATCTCAAGACAAAAAGATTTGGGGGTGTATTCTTCCAACACTTCTGGCATCAAAAGGCCAGAGGATCTTGAGGTACCTCCACTGGGAGTGGCAGGCCATACAACACATGACAGTTCTGATGATTCTGTGCTCATGTGGAAGGAACTATTTTCCCCTAAATCATGACATCACTGGATTCATGTTGTAGGAGAAGTTAATTTATTATGCAGCTTAAGCAAATACTTCACTGGGGCTGCGGTCTCACACACACTAATTAATCCACTTTCAATCCACTTTCAGTGCACTTTTCTACTGGATTTTACTGTGTGAACTGGCAAAATCCAGTTGAAAAGTGCATTGAAAGTGGATTACTTAGTGTGTGTGACCGCAGCCTGGGTTTTGGGGTTAGACTTGAGAGAGAGATCAATATTAACAGTTAGTATTTTCCTTAATAATGATTGCTAGAAGATTTATTAGGATTAATGTAGTCAAAAACATGTAAAAAATTAGCATACTTCAAGTACCATTAAATTTGAGGTGTTGGATATAAGCATGTAGCTACTATATAAGCATAAAGCTAAGTCCTTGGTTTAATGATTCTTTGTTTCTCTCTCTCAGGTGCCACAGCAAGTCTGGGAGGATTTAGACTTCCCCAATGTACAGCAGGCATATGAGAAGCAGATTCAAAAGGCTTATGATTTCTATTCTTTCTATACTCTATATCTACATACAGGGCAATGTAGTATATCTGTGGGGACTATATTACTAAAGTTTAATTAAACACCTCTGAGACCTAAATCAAGTACCCTGTAGGAAGAAATCTGTCTTCTAATTGGGGATATTTGCCACATGTGGATTTGCAGGACAGCCTTTTGCACTGAAATTTAAAATCTTCAGCTACCGTGAGGCTTGTGATTTACAACTCAGGGTGGTATACCCTACCTATTGAATAGTATAAATTTAGCAATGGCTCAGTATCTGTAAGAATCTCTTAGTAGTCTGTTTTTATTTTCATACTTTTTGGTGTGAGACAAGCTTTGCATTTTTCTTCAGGTTTTCATGAAAAAGGCACCTTCTTTAAGTTCACACAACTGAAATCCATTGGGATCATATAAAGACAATGCTATGCCTAAAATAATTCATCTTCAAGACTAACAAAATTTGTGGCCGGGTATGTGCTTTTGTAAGTCACTGCTTACTTCTTCAGATACAGTGCTGAAGAAGAAAACAGGGGTCAAAGAAATTTCAAATGGGCTCTAAAGCTGCCTGAATAATTAACTCTGCATAAATTTGCAAATTAGTAAGCAACTTTTCTGAGGAAAAATCATAAATTTGTTAGTATAAGAATACTGATTTGTACAACTAAACTGTATTGCAACTATATTACTGATAAAACTGACATATTGATTAATAAACCATAATGTGATTGCAGCCCAAGCCCTTTATTAAGAATATGAAAACACAAGGTCCTATTATACACAAGTGTTTTACCTCACTTTCACTCTGCATGTCCATCGGGTTTTCCTTTTCATTCTGCATTGATTTTCCTCCCTCAGCACTGAGTTTGCTTTCTGGTCATTGTCTCCCTGGGTTTTCTGAGAGCACTTTTGTGCCAAATTTTTCCTTGTTTCAATTCCAAGCCAAAGGTAATTCAGAAGTGTACAGATTCCCTTGGATTTCCCCCCTGCCCCTTTGCCACCCCTCAAAGGCCACTCCCATGCCCACATCGAAGTTGTTCCACCCACTCTGCACCTTCGGTCATCCTCCTTCCTTCATCAATAGACAAGCTCCATTTATAATTTTTTCCCCTCCTCATTTTAATTTTTTTGACAAGCGGTACATGTCTAGCGATATGAGCCTATCACTAATCTTGAATTGCTGAATTAAAAATAAAATAAAATGATGGGGGAAATCAAAAAGTTATGCGAGAGGATGCAGTCCATCTTTGGCTTCTGTTCACAGTGCTGGAGATAGTTAGATGGGCAGGAACAACTAGTCTCAGATTGCTGAATTAAAAAAATAAATTCAAATGAAAGGAATGTTTAAAAGGAGCTGCACAAGGTTTAGTTCCCTGCTGGTATTGACTTGAAAAGGGAATTCAGGCAAATTGCAGCATCCCCAGTACAAAAAAAAAGGGGGATTTCAGTAATGCATGCAAACAAAATACAGGAGGCAGGATTGTCAGCATGGAATGAAATTGACATGAGATGTAAAGAGAGAGAGAGCCTGGGATGGAAAGCCTACAGCTTTGAAAATATTTTTCCCTTCAATGCTTTAGTGAACAAAGGATTTTTTTTTTGGGGGGGGGACCATTTTGGCAGTCTCTAGAAGCCTAACATTAAAATGGTGGCTGAGCCACATGGACCTTCTGGAAATGGCCAAACTTAAATATCGTTTGAGATTGATCCATTTGGTGAAAGGAGTGCAATTGGCACAGGAGCGGCTTTAAAAAACTGCCGAGATCATGAGTAGCATGCAGGATCAAATTAGAGAATCACAAAGAAAAAAACCATGAAAATTTGGGAGGGAGGGCAGGAAATTAGCAGCTGCGGTAGGACATTGGTGAAAACACCATTTTTTTTTTTCAGTTTAGTGGCATGAGACTAAAAAAGCTCTCCAGAGCTTCTGCCAGAGGACTCCTCCCCCATACAAATTGTAGTTCTCTGCAAAGCGTGGTGGAGTTGCAGCAGACTTTGCATGGGCACGTGAACACATACATGTTGCCAAAGGTCAAAGCTTGCAGTACCAGTATCATTGGGTTCTACCATGCATTCTGTACACTCAGTGTGTTTTCCTATATCATGAGACTGTGTGACTCTTTCCCATTTTTCACAGTTGCTGATAACACAGCAGAGAGTCCCCTGGTGCTTGGCAATATGGAAAATGGGGCTTCATGCTGTTTGTCAGTTTCCAAAAAAAAAAAAAAGCCTTATCAATTTCAACTTTGGACTTTCCCCCTTTGTCTGCATTCCTTTCTGTTCTCTTTCACTGAAGGAACTAACACTAAAATGCATGCACAGAAACTGAACCACAAGGATTTAAATGGAAGGCACTTGCTGGACACTACCATGCAGCTGCAATAGGGCAATTGCATAAATTAGAAAAAAAAACTTTGGATGCCATCCCCCCACATGTCACAAGTGATGTTCCCACCCTGATTTAAAAATGTGCATTTAAAAAAAAATTGTAGCTGCAGAATAAATACTCCAGAGGAAAAAGAACGGTGTCTAAGGCAGGCACAGAATCCGAAGTCAAGCTTAACTTACTGCTCAGAGAGTCTGCAGTAAGCTGTGCTTGCATAATAGGCCAAGATGTAACAATGAGTAATAAATATGCACCAGAGCACCTGCATGATTTGTTTTTAAAGCAGTGTAATGGTGTAAATCTGCACATGGTTTGCACTTGGATTACTGGCAACTGTTACCTCTATTATTTCCCATTTCTGTAAAGCATCTTTAAGAAGCCCTTTGGTCCCCTAAACATCTTTGCCTGCCGTTCCTTTTACTTACTGAGTATTCTAGGTGGGAACATACCCTTTCAATATGCTTTCCAATGGGACACTTTTTAGTAAACCCCTTTAGTAAATGTACTGGATGCATTTTCCCCCCAACTTCCCTCTTGCTCAATATTGAGGATAAAGAACTAGAGGAATTAGATTCAGAAAATACAGCTTTGGGGCTCTCTCTTTCTCCCTTCTCCTCTCTTTCCATTGTTTTTGGGATGGGGAGGACTCTCTGCTGCTGCTAAAAAGACTGTGCAGGAAGTGGGTAGGTGGAGATGCAGTCAAAGAAGGCTTCCTCTGAAGCCAATGATCCCCCCCCCCCGCCCCGGGGACTAGTGCAACCTTCCACAAGATCTCTCTGAGTCTAATGAACTCTTCTTCATGATCTCTCTGAATCAAATGTGATCCCTTTCTCAGTAAAGGAGGCAGCCACCCCATAGCCCCAGGACCACCTCCGATAATTTCCCCATTGCAAGGAAAGCAAAGGGAATCTCCCCCCAGAATCATTTTTATTTTGCAGCTAAAAGAAGTTTCTTCCTTGTCCTATATCCATCTGCAACTGCCCAACTCTGTAAGTGGGCAAAGAATGTGATAAATTGTGACTGGGGATCATGAAGGGTAGGAATCCCTTGTTGTAAGTATTTATGCTCATATCATCACCCTTGTTGTTGTTCAGTCACATAGTCGAGTCCGACTCTTCGCAACCCCATGGACCACATCATTCCAGACCCTCCCATTTTCCGCCATCCTCTGGAGTTTGCTCCATTTCATGTTTGTTGCATTAGTAACACTAACCATATCATCCTTTGCTGTCCCCTTCTTCTGTTACCTTCAATCTTTCCCAGCATCAGCATCTTCTCCCGTGATTGCTCCCTTCCCATTTGGTGGCCAAAGTATTTGAGCTTCAGCTTCCTAATATGAAATTTTCTTATTTTCTTACAGCACCAGTATAGCTGTCTCCTATTGCAACTCATTGGTCATTGTGGCCGATCCTGTATGCTGGCAATGTAAGTCCTCAGAATAGGTGGCTAAGCCTCTTTTTTTTTGCACAGGTTTAACTTCCTAACAATCTGCCGCTTGTTCAGGCAGATGTCTTTATGCAACCCTCCCAGGACTTAGCAGCTGCTTTGATTCAAAAACAATGGCCACAGGAGCTTCTCTTTAAAAGCTGCAAATTTCGCAGCTCTGTTTTCTAACACAATCCCGTATCAACACAGCTGGACAGCCATAAGGCAGAATAGCCATAATAAGTGCCAGGAAAAATTGTGCATGTTCAAGTTAATATATTAGATTTGATTGTTGTTGCAGAAGACAGATATGCCTACCTTCAAACAGTTGGCTTTTGGTTTTAAAAAATGAGAGAGACTTCAGTGAAATAACTGTCTGGAGGTGACAGCTCCATCCCTACACTCACCTGCTCCAGAAGAGACCCCCAAAGGCACTGCTGAAGCCCTGCCCAGGCACAGCTGAGGCAGGCAGTCCCACAGGAGGCTGTGGGGAAAGGCCATGCCCTGAATTCCCTGTTGGCAGGTTCAGAGCCTTGCAGGCTCAGCACAAGCCTCAGATGGTGTGGGAAGGGTACTGGCTCTGATGGACCAGATCCTTCTTTAGCTAGTGGGCAGAGTGCACAAGGCTTTAACCCAGGAGTGCTTGTATCAGAACTGATCATATGCTTGCAAAGTTACAAAGCCACACAGAACCACTGTTTCAAGTTGGAAAAAATACTTTATTCTAGAAATACATACTTGATAGTGCAAGGTAGAGAACTAGAGACAGTTCCTATTCTATCTAGCTAACATATGGGAGTGGATGAAGAGAGGCATCCTGCACCCCACCTGGTGTGCATGGAAGAGAGAAGAAAGAGAAGAAAGAAGATGGAAGGAAGTTGCTTTTTCCTGGGGAGTGTTCATCTGCACTTCAAAGGGAGACTGACAGCAGAGAGTAAACAGGAAGATGCTTAGTGTTTGCCTGTCTGCCTGCATACTCTGTGGTCACTTGTTACTGGAAGAGGCACAGGGACATCTGAGACAGAGGGACAGCGCACCTGGAACTTCCAACAGATGGGAAGTAGGGCTCAAGCAGCAGGCTGCATCTGTCAACAAGCTGGAAGATGAGGCCAACAGCAGCTGGAGCTTCCTGGGGCCTGTGCAGGCAGGAAGAAGGGCTTCTTGAAACCTCCAAGGAGATGGGAAGGCCCAGTGGCACAGATTCCCATGAGCCTACCCCAAAAGAGAGGGCATTGGAGGAGTCCAGGTTGAACCGACCCCTCTCCTCTCTGAATTCTGAGACCCTTCCTGAGGCATGGCTGACAGAAAGAAAGGAGAACCTAGAGAATGTGGCTGCCCTTTACCCAGCCCAGGACCAGGGAGAGCCAGAGAGTAACTTTCCACCATTTTACAGGTGGGTGAAAGGATGGTGTGCTAGATCCTCCAGTTATGTCAGGAACTTTAAGTACCACATCCCACAGGTGAGCAATAAGAACAAATGAGGTCTTAATGCTGCCACCATTACTCTTTGTGCAGCTCATCATATGAAATGTTGTATGGAGTATTTCTGTGTGGCACATTCCTAAATATGGGTGGCACTGGTGTAGAGACATTGTATGTAATGTGCCACTGCTGAAGAGCCACGCATGTCCCACTCGTCCATTCTCCATGACGGTGATGGTGGCATCTGTCATAGTAAGTATGAGGCAGTGTGCAAGTATGAGGCAGTGTGCAAATTAATTGTACATGCACAAAAGCAACAACACTCTTGCATTATATGGGCCTTTATGTTCTATACAAAGCCCATGCAGGTTGTGGTTGCTTTTGCACAGGTGCAGCTCCATTAGTTACACTGCCTCATGAGTATTGTTATTCACTACAATGCACAGGATTGTGATTGACTTAAAGGTAAAGGTTTCCCTTGCTCAAAAGCTAGTCAAATCTGACTCTAGGGAGCAGTGCTCATCACCGTTTCCAAGCCAAAGAGCCAGCACTGTCTGAAGACATCTTCATGGTCATGTGGCCGGCATGACTAGACACTGAGGCTCATGGAATGCTGTTACCTTTCCACCAAAGCAGTACCTATTTGTCTACTTGCAATTTCTTGCTCACTCTGTCACACAGCACTAGGGTCCCGAACTCCTGAACTACCAACCTTCCAGTCTGCAATTCAGTGTCTTATCCTCTGAGCCACCACTGCCCTGTGATTGACTTACAAAGATATTATTTGACACTCAGCCAAGGTAATCTGTTAGTGTACCAGATGTTGCTTCAGAGAACCAGTTCGGTATAGTGGTTAGGAGCAAGGACTCTAATCTGGGAGAACCAGGTTTGATTCCCCACTCCTCCACATGCAGCTGCTGGTATAACCTTGGGTCCATCATAAGTTCTTTCAGAGCTGTTTTCTCAAGGGCAGTTCTCGAGAGAGCTCTCTCAGCCCCCACCTACCTTACAGGGTGTCTGTTGTGGGGAGGGGAAGGGATTGTAAGCTGCTCTCTTCTTCTTCTTCACCAGAACCAGGTAGGCCTATTCTAGCTCCTTGGCCTTCTCCAACTAAGCTGTGGTGATACACAGAAAGAATTGGTCACTTCATCAAAGCAATAGACAAAAGAAATCAAATAATAAACAGCTATTCTATTGGAAACTGCCTGGGCATTATGAGCAGTAGTCCTTAGTGAGAAACCGCATTGGAAAAAAAATCTGCAACACACAGGCTGGGGAAGTGAGAAGAGGGACCTGATCATGTATTTCTCTAATGTATCTTCATACCTTAGTCCTCTTTCTTGTACTATCCTTGAACCATCCAAGTAAAACATCTTCAACCCTCTGCAGACCTTCAAGTTTGTCTAGGCCAGAAAAACAATGGACAAAATTGAGCTTACTGGCTTGTATCTTCCACTATGGTAGTCAAACCATGCTCACCTCATGGGCTACAAGTCTTGCTCATCTCTCCCACAATGGTCAGAATGTATATATCTTGTAAGGAACAAACCTTGAGTATACCCCTCAAGGCTGTCTTTACTGCCCCAGGTCCCTTAACACTAGAGAGAACAAACTCTACCAGCAGAATAATTATGCCACCCACCTAGGGATTCAGTCATTGTACACACATTAATGATTCCTGAATTGCAACAAAGAAATGCTCCTCACAATTATTTTCCCACTTCTCATAATAATCTTCTGTGTTTCCCATTAGCACCTCTGTTATAAAGTACTGCTTCATAGATGTTGTTTGGGTTTCAGTTGTGTATTAAGACACAATTAGCTCCAGTGGGATCTTTTCAGAGTGAGAACCAAAATAGCAAACTAATTCCAATGGCTCCAGTCATGCTTAAGTCCCATTGAAATCAATTGAATAATTTAATGGCAAATTCTCAAATTAATCTCAAAGGAAATTAATCATAACACTTATTGACATGTGGTAAAAGACAGAGATTCTTAAATACAACATTTTAAACAGACATTTAATTTGTTCTCAACAATAAGTGACTAACTTACTATTTCTCTTTTCTTATGGTGTGAGTCTATATATCCATTTGCATCAATATGCAAAAAACTCTGGATTTGATACAAAGACTGATGTGTTGTTAGAGTGACATTAATATTAATCATCTCCTTGGAGAGAGACAGGGATACACCTGTTCAGTACTATCAAGCTTATTATTTCTGATAGATTGTAGGATCTCAGCCTTTGGCAGTTGCCTGCTGGGACCCCCAACTACCTTGATTTGCTAAGGGAGACAGGAAGGAGTCATTTCATAGGTAAGGATTACTTGAACTGCTTGGCAGCTTAGCTTACACATCTTTTATTCAGATATTTCCTACTTAGCAGTTGTCTCCTTCCCCGGGGGGGGGGTCCCCCTACCATCTTGCATCACAAAGTGTTCTCCTCAGATAAGGATCTTGCCTTCTGGTTCCAGAAACCATCCCTTCTTGCCCTAGAAGGAATGGCACTAGTATGGTTATACATCTTAAGCTTTCTGTTGAAGGGACATGATGCTGGCTAACCCTAGTCTGTCCAAATTGTCTACCCTGCTTATCTCTTCTCTGTCAGAAGGCTTTATCTTCACAGAGATTGTATGGGGGCCACATATATATTGCTCTTCTCTGATGCCTAGAATTTAGTGTTTTAATCCAATACTTAACAAGGGTGCAGATGAAAAACACTAAATTCTAGGCATCAGAGAAGAGCAATATATATGTGGCTCCCATACAATCTCTGTGAAGATAAAGCCTTCTGACAGAGAAGAGATAAGCAGGATAGACAATTTGGACAGACTAGTTATGTAAACATCTAGCCTGGCCTGGTAAAGAACAAAGCCAGTTGGTGAGCTGGTGTAGCATCACTTAAAAATGATGTAACCTTCTTACAATACCAAGCCCAGGATCTAGAGAGGTGGATGCAGTAGTGGGAAGCAGCCACTCTGTGGGCTCCTTCCTCATGGCTATCGTTTGCCAACTTGACTAGAGCTGACTGAGAGGGCCACATGCTGTAGCAAGTCCTATAGTGCTCAGTCATCATCAGAAGAGGCCATTAGAAACAGTTCTAAGGGACCTAGCATCATAGCATCTGAAGTAGTTTGGAAGACCCAAACTTTGAATATATTTCCGGTAACTTCCTATTTTGGTTCAAGAGTTTGATTATTGGAAAGTAAGCACCAATACCTGTATAAATTAAAATTAAAAATCAGTTTACGAAACCAAATTGCCCTAACTCAAGTTATTTCAGCTTTAAAGGTTTGAAGAAGATATGTGCTCAAAACTTTACGCAGCTATCCATACATATATATCCCATTTAGGAGACCATTTTATAACCACCAACACTTCTTCTGAGTACCAAGCAGAATTCAATTTCACCTTTCTGAGAAGAGCATCACTGTGAAGTTTTCTTTTAATTATCCATAGAGACACTACTTAAAAAAGACTTTACTGCCCATATGTTTAGCAAAGAAGGAAGCCCTTAATATTGCTACTTAAAATCCCATCCATATGCAGAGCTTTGGAATTATAAATTGCTGAATTACTGTGAGGTCTGCAACATTTGGTTGATTAATTGGTTAGATTAATCAATTGAAAACCTCTTAATTGATTAAAAGGTGCCTCAGATTAATTAGGAGGCAGATTTTTCTTTAAAAAAACCCCTAATCAACACCTGCACTTTACAACAGATACAGATGATGGGTACATCCTAGGAACCTCTCACATTTTCCTCTGCCCTTCATCCAAGTAGTTCATGGTAGCATACATGATTTTCCCTATTCTGTTTTTCTAGCAACCCTGTGGGATATGTTAAGGGTGTTACCTATGCCTCCAAAGCCAAATGTGGCTCAGTGTGGAACCAAATATGGCATTTAAAAAAAAAAGAAAAAGGAAATATTTATGTTAAGGTGTGATGGAATGGTAGGTGGGATGCTAGAATGTCCAGTATGTGGTGGGAATGGCAGACAACAATGTTTAGGGATGTAAAGGGCTTCCTAGAGATGCTTTACAGAAAAGGGAAGAGCAAGAATGCAGCAGCGCCTTAAAGACTAACAAAATTTGTGGCAGGATATGAGCTTTCATGAGTCACTGTTCACTTCTTCAGATGCAGCTAGAATGTATCTGAAGAAGTGAGCAGTGATTCATGAAAGCTCACACCCCACCACAAATTTTGTTAGTCTTGTTATTGCTGCAGACAGACTAGCATGGCTACCCATATTGATCTATCTCCAAGATGAGGGAAATGAGAGGCAAATAGCTGACAGTAATCCAAGTGTAAACCATGTGCACATTTATGCCAGGGCATTAAAAAAACATTGTGTAGGGTTGTCCTGTGTATGTGTCTTACTTATCATGACTTTTCTTGTACACCACCTCCTAATTCACAATCATCAGAGTTTGGGCTGCAGAAGCTTTGTGGAATATTAATCAACATGTCAGTTATCAGTCATGTTAAGCTCTATAGTTTGAGTTATGCTAACAGTCTTTCTTATTTTGTCTGTTAGTTGATCTCTTGCTTAGAATTTGGATGTAGCTGGCTGGCTTTTTAGTTGTAAAAGGCTGCTGATCCATGCACCAGGGGATCAGTTTCCTTTCTGAACATTCAGTTAGGCATGAGGGTGCAGGCAAGTACCTAAGAGACAGCACCAATCTTCAAAGCACCAACAGTTCTTTAACAGCACATGGTATGCCCAGGGATTCCTGCAAGACTCATGTAGGCAGAATGTGCAGATTATAGCCACCAGCCATCAGTATCCATTTATCAGGAATATACCAGTGATCAGTGCCCAATGATGAAATATCTACAGTGATTAAGTAAAGCAAAAGCATATGGAGTTCTCTTTTTTCCCACCATAGAGAACAATGGAGGGAATAGGGGCAACCTGTTTGGGGGCCCATAGAATTGGACCCCCTGGTCCAATGTTCTTGAAACTTGGTGGGTATCTTGGGGAGAGGCTCCAACACCTACCCTGTGAGTTTGGAGCCTCTCCCTCAAACCCCCTCCCCTCCAGCCCCCAGAATATACCCTATGTTTTCAACATTGACTTCAATGGCGTATGGGATATAATGGGGCCGAATTGCCACCGAATTTCTTTCATTCCCTCCTTCTCTCTTTTTCCTCTTTCCCTCCTTCTCTCTCTTTCCTCTTTCTCTTCTTTCTTTCTTTCTTTCTTTCTTTCTTTCTTTCTTTCTTTCTTTCTTTCTTTCTTTCTTTCTTTCTTTCTTTCTTTCTTTCTTTCTTTCTTTCTTTCCCACCTTCTTCTCTTCTTTTTCCTCCTTTCCCTGTTTCCCTCCTTCTTCCCTCTCTTTCTTTCCCTCCCCTTTCCTTCTCTTTCTTTCCCTCTTTCCTTCCTTCTTTCCTTCTCTCTACTCTCTCTCTTTCCTTCCCTCTTTCCTCCTTCTGTGGCCCAACTCTCATGAGAAGGAGTTTAAAATTTAAACCCCTTCTCTCTTAGCTCCTCCACCCAGGCCAGCTGGGGAAGGGAAGGGGAGGCTTTTGAAGATGCCTCCCCCCCTTTTGCTTCCCCTTCTGACATCACTTCCAGTGATTTCAGGGGGCATGGCATATGCTAATAGCCTAATAGCTCATTAGCATATGGTATGCTAATGAGCTCCTGCAGCTGTTTTTCTATGAAAAGACCCCTGCCTCCCCCTCCACACCTCTGATGACCACTGTTCCACTCCCAGAAGATGACAAAAAACCTCCAGGATTGCTTCCTAACCCCAAAGTGGCAGTCAGCATTTCCCTGGGCATGTAAAAAAGGGCCACAAGATCTAAGCACTGAGGCAACCCTTCCTGCCCTCCCTCACATTATCTGCCTAGGTTCACAGACTCAGCTTTGCTGTCAGATGGCCATCTAGCCTCTGTTTGAAAACCTCTAGAGAAGGAGACGCCACCACTTCCCAAGGAAGCCTGTTCCACTGAGGAACCATGTTGATTTCTAAATGAAAATGTGCCCTTTGCAAGTCTTATGAGCCTCCTTTTCAATTCATTGCATTTACTCTGATCCCTGGAGTGTTTTGCAACATATTGTTGTTGTTGTTATTGTTAATGTTATTATTATTTTAATATCAATATTATTTTATTATCAACAAGTTTTTTTACCTTGCCTTTCTACCCCCATAAGGGCCCACAGGGCCACCAAGGCAGATAACAAATTAGAATATACAAATTAAAATATCATCTCAAAAGCCATTAATGCCAACACACAAATACATCATTAAAACCTGTTGAAATCAAATCTTGAAACAAGAGATTAAAACAACAGTTAAGACATTGGGGAGGCAGGAGGGATCACTGAAGGAATACCAAGAGAAACAAAAAAAGTCTTCATCCACTGTCAGAAGACGGCAACAGAAGGGGGCAGGCAAATCTCTCTGGGGAGAGAGTTCTAGAGTTTTGTTGCCACTACTGAGAAGACCCTCTCCTGGGTTGCCACCCACCTAATTTCAGGAAGCACAGGCACCTGAAGCAGGCCTTCTGAAGATGACTGCAGTGGTTGGGCTGGGTTCATAAAGGAGGGAGGGAGCAGTCTTTCAGGTATATTGTTCCCAAACTAAATAGGGCTTTAAAGATCAATGCCAACATGGAAACAGATTAGGAGCTGGTATAGATGGGCCAAGATTGAAGAGATCTTGTCACCCACTCCAGTCAATATCCTGGCTGCAGCATTCTGCACCAAATTGAAGTTTCTGAGCACTTTTAAACAGCAGCCCCATGTAAAGCACATTGCAGTGGTCTTATCTATATGAAACCAGGGCATGTATGACAGTGGCCAGAACATTTCTGCCCAGGAAAGGCCACTGCTGGCTAACAAGTTGAAGCTGGTGAAAGGCACTCCTGGCCACAGCTGCCACCTGCATATCCAGCAGTCAGCCCAGATATAAGAGCACTTTCAGGCTACAGACCTGATCCTTCAAGGGGAGTGCAACCCCATTCAGAATGGGTGACACCTTATATCCTAGGTCAGACCTGCTTGCTAGTAGCACTTCAGTCTTGTTAGGATTAAGCTTCTGTTAATTAGTCCATATCGACAATAAAACTGCCTCCAGGCACTGGTTCAGGGTTTCTGCAGCCTCCCTGGGATTAGCCAGCAATACAAGATGGAGCGTCATCCACATATTGGTAACAACCCAGCCCAAATCTCTGGATGACCTCATCCAGAGGTTTCATGTTAAAACGCATAGGGGACAAGGCTGAACGCACAAAACTGCCCTATACTGAATCAGACCCTCTCTCCATCAAAGTAGGTACTGTCTATTCAGACTAGCAGTGGCTTTCCAGCGTCTTATGCAGAGGTCTTTCACATCATCTATTGTCAGGTTGTTTAAATTGGAGATGCCATGGATTGAACCTGGGACCTTCTGCATTCCAAACAAATGCTCTACGACTGAGCCATGGCCCCTTCTTAAATCGAGCCTTATAGGACTCTGCAAGACAAAGGCCAAGAGGCTGAGCATTAGTCCCCCAGCACCACTTCAGAAATTTACCCTCCTGGTAGGACTGGAACCACCTTAAAATGGTGCCTCCCAATCCCAACCCAGAGGGCTGGTCCAGAAGGATTCCATGTTCAATGGTATTTGAAAGCCAGGTCCAGGAGAAACAACAGAGTTGCACTCCATCTGTACATCTCCTGGCACAGGTCATCCACCAGGATGACCCAAGATGTTTCAGTCCCATAACCAGTCCTAAAATTAGATTGGAAGGGATCTAAACACTTTAACTCATCCAGGAAAGCTTGGAGTTTCAATCACCTTGCTCAAGAATGAAACAATTGAGACTGGTCAACAGTTACTGAGATCTCCTGGGTCCAGGGTAGGCTTCTTTAGAAGTGGGTGCTCCACAGCACATTTCAAGGCTGAGGCAACCATCCTTTCCCTCAGGCAGGCATTGATTACTTCTCAGACCCAGTCAACCAGCCTGCCCGCCCCTCCCACCCCCCGCCAGCAGATTTAATCAGCCGTGAAGGGCAAGAGCCATAAAAGCAGGTGGTAGGCCTCAAACCACCAAGGATCCTGTCCACAACATAAACTGTGGACAGGATGGCACCCTGACATTGTCTGACCCTGTCACTGCTGGTGTAGTGTCCAAGCCAGAACAGATAAGACAGATTTCACCTGCAAAATGCTGAGACAAACAATCACAGCTGGCCACCGAGCAGCCCACCTCCTCCTGTGGGCCAGATCACAACAGGTCTCTAACCACCCAGAACAATTCCACTGTGCAGATGCAGCGGTGGCAGCTGCCATCACCACTATGGCATATGCTTTAAAACGAGCTTTTGTCTGTGCCTTATCAGATTCATCCTGCGTCTTCTTCCACTGTCACTCTAGCCGTCTCCCTTGCCTTTTTTTCATCACCCATGATTCCTCAGTATGTGAAGTGGCTACCTGGGCTCTAATACTTAAGAAAGGGCTCTTGGGAATTATTGTTTCAACTGCCCGGGTCATTCTGTCATTCCAAAAGTCCACCAGAGCATTGACAGGAGCACTCTCCATATCAGCAGGAAAATCCCCTAGAGCCACCAGAAAGCCATCTAGCTTTGGAGGTGGGTCATTTTAATAGGTCATCTGCCCTTGCAGAGTCTTGGTATCCTTGTAAGTCCAAACCTTATCCTTCCCTCTCCTGAACAACTGATTGGTGTGATCACAAGTGGACTCAGCAGAGTGCACATCACAGCCCCAGCAACTAGATCACACATGGGATTCTAATTGGCATGCACAGTTCCGCATTCAGGGGAAATCCTGCTTTTGCTTGCGTATCTCCAGGTCTGTTTTCAAGGAATGCAAGTCAAAAAAATCAAAATACTATCCGATTTGTCCTTATAACAATACTATAGATACCAGTGAGTTATAGAAAAAGAAGAGACCACTGCTGTTGAAATTCCCTTTGTAATTTGACACCGAAAATACCCAACAGCAGGTCTTTGAACTTCTCTTGTGAATTTTACCCTTCCATACTCTGTGTGAGCCTCAGGAGCTAGTTTTGATACCTTGATTAAGGGGATAAAAGATCATAAAGTTCACAGATTGTACCTGCTCCTTCATAAGTTGTTTGAAAACCAGCTAAAACTGACAGCCAGATGATCTCTGTGCTGGATTGGCAGAGAACTTCAGCAAAATCAAACGATTTTATTTATTTTATTTCTTTATAGCCCACCTTTGACCTCAATGGGGATGCAAAGAGGCTTTTCTTCTTCTTCTTCTTCTTGTTTCTCCCCGCAACAGCCCTGTGAGGTAGGGTAGGCTCAGAATGTGTGACTGACCCAAGGTCACTCAGCAAGCTTCCATGGCAGAGCAGGAATTCAAATTGGGTGTCTTTCAGATCCTAGTCTGACACTATACAACACTGGCTGCCCTTTCCCTTACTGGCCTTTTTAAGGACCTAAAAGGCATTGTAGCAGTTGATAGAGTGTTTAATTTGGATTGGGACACCTGGGGTCAAATGCCTGGTCAGCCATGAAATCCATTGAGTACCCTTGCACCTGTCAGCCTCCATTAGCCTAAACATTCGAGTTGAACAGTGTATCTATGACACCTGAGTCACTTTTATTATGCTGCTAATATGGACAGATATGAAGGGAGAAAGCACTGTGGACAGGCCTGTGAGCTCATTAAATGGCTCAGGGCCAAACCTCTTGTTAAGATTTTTAATGTGTTATGTCTGCATTCCTCCAACAGGACTTTAACTCAGAAAACCACAGCTCAGCTATGAGGGAATTGGTTTCCCAAGCTCACAGGACCCCAATTCATATCAGGACCACAGCATGAGAGGGGGGAAAGGGGTTTCAGCTTTCCCTCTGTGTTGTTGTGTTGTTTTCCAGACCCTAACCTCTCTCCCCAAGGAGTGCCGGTTTCCCCATTGGGAGGGGGTGAGCCCATCAGTACATGTATAGTTTCCCAGTAGGGCAAATAGTGTGCCCCAGGACTGTTTCAAGTTTATTTATTTAATCAAATTTATACCCTGACCTCCCAGCCTAGGCTGGCCCAGGACGGCTTACGTAAAATCAGCAGAAACATTAAATAATACACTAAAACATTTAAAACCATATTAAAACACTTATAATTCCCTAAAATGCTAGATTATAATAGCAAAGTTCATGATGGGTACCACCAACTATCACTCTTCCCATGGCCGGCTCACAGGTCTTCTACAGATGTCTTTGATGTCTTTCTGACTGCTGGTACGGGCTGTTAATATACATTCCAGGGCAGTGGGCTTCTTATCCTAGTTGTTAATAGTGGCAGCAAAAGCTTGGCGGAAGAGCTCCGTTTTACGGGCCCTGTGGAGCTGTAATAGGTCCTGCAGGGCCCTGATCTCCTCTGGGACCTCATTCCACCAGGATGGAGCCACCACCAAGAAAGCCCTGGTTGTCCCCAGCCTGGCCTCCTTAAGACTCTGGAGGGCCAGTCAGTTCTGGACCCCTGAACACACTGCTTTCTGGGGAACATGTGGGGAAAGGAGGTTCCTCAGGTATGTAGGTCCCTGGCCATAAAGGGCTTTAAAGTTAAGAACCAGCACCTTGAAATGAATTTGGTATGCTATCAGCAGCCAGTGCAGTGCCTTGAGCACAGGCTGGATGTGCTCCCAAATTGGGAGTCCCATCAGCAGCCTGGCCACAGCATTTTGTACCAGCTGCAGTTTCCAGATTTGAGACAAGGGCAGCCCCATGTAGAGAGCATTACAGTAGTCCAATCTCGAGGTGACCATTTGTGACGGACTTAAAGATCTGGGACCAGCAGAGAGTAAACACAGAACACTGCTGAGTCACATGACAGAGTGAGGAGGGGGCCATTTAGCTTGGAACCCTCAGTGATTGGCATATAACAGACAAAAGGTTCCGTTTGGAATGGGCAGTTGAGGGAAGCTGCGAAGGAGTTCAGTGTGTGAGACAGAGAGCGGAGAAGAAGTCTGTCAGAGAACTGAAGCTCTCTGTGGAAGAACCTGGTTTACTGAGTTCCTCAGAAGGAAGGGGGACAGTGACCAGACGGTTAAAAACCTAAACACAATAGTGTCATACACCAATGAGACATCACTCCTTGATCTGATCTGAGAGAAGTGGTTTAGTGAGGGCTAAGAAAAAGGTCTGAGCCGAGTCATGAAAACTGGTGGTGGCCAGTTGGACTCAAAAGGGGCCAGAGAACCAAAGCCAAAACAGTGCAGGAGGGTGTGATCATCAGAGGGTGTAGTGAACTATTTAACACCTGTGTAACTGAGGAAAAGAAACAAGCATTCTAATAAACAGAAACCAAGTTCAACAGTTCAACCTGAAAAACAGAAAATTAACCTCTGTGTAAAAACTTCCATCCCCCCTGTTGTATTGTTTGTGAATAAAGCCTGTTCAGTTTTTACGTTAGCCAGCTGTGGTGCCTACCTATTTCATTGCCAATACACTTAGCAGTGGTCCTTGTAAATATCCCTGACCCAGAAACAAAACAATTACCCCGAAGAGACATTTGAAAATTTGCTTAGAGAACTGGTCAGAAGAAATCAGTAGCAGCTCTGACCAGGCGCCACACGCAGACCCTCGCAGTATTGTATATAGAGAAGGGGCGTGTGTCATACCATTGTGTGGATCATTGTTGCCAAGTCATTGTGTTCGAGGAAGGGAACCAACTGCCTAATCAGCTGGAGATAGTAAAAGGATGCCTTGGCAGTGGCTGCTACCTGGGCCTCCATTGTTAAGGAGGCATCCAGGAGCACTCCCAAACTCCTAACCTCTGATGCTGGGACCAGAAGTACCACATCAGAGCTCGGGAGTGGGATCCCTACCCTCGGACCACCCCAACTCAGGCAAAGAACCTCCCGTCTTCATTGGATTCAATTTCAGTCGACTCAGTCTAAGCCAACCAGCCACAGCTTGTAATGCCTGGTCTAGGTCTTCCAGTTTGGAGTCGGACTGACTTCCCAGCAACAGATAGAGCTGGGTGTCATCTGTGTACTGGTGACAACCCAGCCCATGCCTCTGGGCAATCTGGGCAAGGGGGCGCATATAGATATTGAAGAGCATCAGGGACAACACTGCCCCTTGAGGCACTCTACACTCCAGTGGGTGCCTCTGGGATAGTTGATCCCCCAGTTTCACCCTTTGTCCCTGACTTTGGAGGAAGGAGGCAAGCCATTGCAAGGCCAACCCCTGGACCCCATTGTCAGTGAGGTGGTAGATCAGTAGCTGATGGTCAACTGTGTTGAACACTGCTGAGAAGTCTAACAACAACAGTACTGCCAGTCTGCCTTGATCCAGATGCCTCCAGAGGTCATCCATGAGGGTGACCAGTGCTGTCCATCCCATAACCTGGGCAAAAGCTGGACTGGAAGGGGTCTAGAATGGAAGTGTCATCCAAGAAGCTCTGCAACTGTGCAGCCATGGCCTTCTCTAGTACATTGCCCAGATAGGGCAGGTGGGAGACCAGCCTGTAGTTCACCAATTCGGCTGGGCCCAAAGATGGCTTTTTCAAGAGACGGTGAACCACTGCCTCCTTGAGAGCCCCCGGGGAACTGCCCCTCCAAAAGGGACTTGTTGACAATCTCCCGTAGGGCCCCTCAAAACCCCTTGTGGCCAGCTCTAATTAGCCACGAAGGGCATGGATCAAGGTAGCAAGTGGTAGGGCGCACAGCTAGAATCACCTTGTCAACTTACTCTAGACTGAGTGGGCTGAAATGATCCATAACCAGACTAGAAGATGTGCATGGAGTCTTGAGTTCACTCACTGTAACAACTGTGGTGGGGAGGTCACAGCGGAGCGACAAGACTTTGTCTGCAAAATAGCTTGGAAAAGTCTCACAGCCAATGTCCAATTCCATAGCGTTTGGTTTGCCATTTGGCAAAGTGGTAATCAAATTGTTCTAAATAACTGGGCTGGGCATGAGCTTGCAGATGCAATCATGGTGGTATAATATTCTCTCTTAGCAGCTTTGATTGCCATCTCATAGGATCTCATAAATGTCCTATAAGATGTTCTTGTGGTTTTGTCACGAGTATGCCGCCACTCAGCTTCATCAGCTGCAACTCCTGGGTAAACTATGAGTGAGCCTAGTCGGCTATGCCAATCCTCTACCAGCTCATCTAACAAGGAACCAGGGGGCATCGGATCCTGAAGGGCCATCTGAAGCTGCATACTGTCCATTTGACTCCTTGAGTGAGTTAAAATAGGCTCGCCACCCAAACAGGGTTGGGGTTCTACATTCAGATGGGACTTCAAGGCAAAGTGGTCTGACCATGGTACTGCCAAAGCAGTAATCTGGTCCACTGTAACCCCCATCGCGAAGATCGAATCAAGTGTGTGCCCGGCCCAGTGAGTGGGAGTTGTTACAAGTTGCGAGAATCCCAGTGCCACCATGAACAACACTATGTCCACTGCCTGAGTGGAGGCCGCATCATCAGCATGGACATTGAAATCACCCAAGACTATAAGTCCTCCACCAGGAATGGCAGGCTATTGACCGGTGTGTTGGGTGGTCGGTACACCAGCCAAATTGCCAGACTCTTCCCAGCTTCCCACATTAGGACAACAGTTGGGAAAATGGCCCCTGAATGTTCCCCACATTTTTTTTTAATTTCAGTTGATTTTTATACCCCACTTTTCTCAACCCAAAGGAGTCTCAAAGCCGCTTACAATCACCTTCCCTTCCTCTCCCCACAACAGACATCCTGTGAGGTGGGTGGGGCTGAGAGAGGTCTGAGAGAACTGTGACAGACCCAAGGTCACCCAGCAAGCTTCATGTGGAGGAATGAGGAATCAAACCTGGTTCTCCAGATTAGAGTCCACTGCTCTTAACCACTGCACCACACTGGCTCTCTTGAGAAACAATTTCTCTCACAGCTGACATGTGACTGTCTGAATCAAAGTTTTGTCGGGGGAATCCAGACATAACACGTTAAAAATCTTGACATGTAGATGGGCACACAGAATGTGGGATAGGAGACTCTTTGCAGAAGGGGGAAAAAATGAATTCACGAAGCCATTCTGAGTCAAGCACAGAAGTCAATAACTGTACTTGAGGATTTTACTTTTTCTGCTTAAAAAGGGAAACCTATATCACAAGGAAGTGATTTTATTTGTATAAAATCTATTCACCTTCTGCACTGTCTTTCTATCAGAGATCAAGAAGTAGGTCAGCCACAAAGAGATGAAAGTCTGATGAAGGTTGGCCACAATGTACAGAAATCAGAAGAGAAGGAGAAGAACCATTTGAAAGGGTGAGAATCCAACCAGCATCCAATTGAACTATGATCTTGTATTTGAACTTGCAGCTTGCACTGTATTATATGCTGATCATTAAAACTGATTGCTCCTCCGCCACAGTTTTCAGTGGGTTGGATCCAGACTAAGTTTTCTGCTAACAGAAGGGCAAGTAAAATTCCTGCCAATTCCCTCTTCCTCCTTACAGACCCCCAATTTGCCTGCCCCTCATGCTATACTTAAGGGTCACCAGTCCCCCAGGAGCAACATTTGGGGGAGATCAGTGGGCTGCAGTGGAAAAGAGAGAGGCCCTCCATGACCAGAAAATTTAGTTTGGATCCAACCCACTATGTTTCATATTAGATTAATAAAAGTTACACTCAGTTGATGGAAGTATGTTCCATTAATGGTAAGACTCTATCCCTCCAGGAGCAGCACGTGAGTGGGGAGGCATTTTGGGCTCCTACAGGAGGGGAGGTGGAAAAGTCATGCTTTGCAGATGGAAATCCTCATGTCATGAAAACATTCCAGTGAAGACAAATTCAGGTCTTTTAGGTGGGGCATTCCTTCAGATTAAATTTTATACAAAAGCCAGAGTTTAAGCCACGATGGCCACTGTAGTATATAGAATTATAACCTATATGGATCCTTAGTCTGATGCAGATCTTTATCCATCTATTCTGGTCTTATTTCTAGTCCAGACTAGGAAGCCACTGTTGTTTAAATCAGGCAGAGTCTAAATCCAAGCCCCCACAAATGTGCAAAGAGATTGCCATACCAGTAATACTCCTTCAATGTCAGTCCCCCTTCTGGTAGTAATTGTCCTGAGGTAACTATGTATTTATGCTGAAGAAAATAATACTCAGTAATAATACTAATAGTATAATCATACTCAAACTCAGTAATAATATGGATAGATATTGGGTGAAGCTGAGGCAAAGGAAAGAGAAGGAAGAAGAAGAGAAGAGATTGGATTTATACCCCACCCTTCACTCGGCATCTCAGAGCGGCTTACAAACTCCTTTCCCTTCCCCTTCCCCTTCCCCCAACAAGACACCCTGTGAAGTAGGTGGGGCAGAGAGAGCTCTTTCAAGAACTGCTCTTTCAAGGACAGGTTTGACAGAACTATGGCTTGCCCAAGGTCATCCAGCAGCTGCAAGTGGAGGAGTGGGGAATTAAACCTGGTTCTCCCAGATTAAAGTCCACTAAACCAAACTGGAAGTGCCAAGTGAATGGAAGGGGGAAAGAGAAGTGAAGGGAAGGAGAAAGAAATAATGCTGCAGGAACCAGGGGAAAGCAGGGGAGAGCTTCCTCCAGAAGTCCTTGTGGGTCTGTCTTTTTGTCACTTAGAGACAAGGGGATGTTTTTTAAAGTTTCTTTTTATAAAATCTGCTGTCATTATCATTGGTTTCAATTCTTTTGTTGTTGTTGTTGTTGTTGCTGCTGTCGTTATAATCCTTTTGTGATGTGGCAATTTATACACACAACTTCAAAAAATTTTACAGGACAAAAATTGGCACAAGGAAACAAAATTGTGGGAAAAGACTTCATGGGTTTACTTTTCAGAAAGGGAGAAGTAAATTCAAAATGAGGATATTTGAATGGACTCAGCAAGCTTTGTGACATTTGGTCTGATCTCTACTTACAACTGAAAAGAAAAATATGTTCCCATTTGAGGGTTGTGTTTGGGCAGGTTCCATGAGGAAGGGTTATCCGTTTTTTTTCCAGGCAGGTTCCATGAGGAAGAAACAATAAGTTTCATAAGGTACATCTTTTTCTTTTAACTTTTAGGGAGGGTTCTTGCCTCTCCTTTTTTTGTCCTGCCCTGTTCTTCAGGCATTGTTGTTAAGGGTTGGTCTAGGTGATTTTCATGGTACAAGATGGCTAATTTCAAAGGCAGTCTAGTTTTGTCAGATGGGGAAATCAGCAGACTCCTGCTGTGGAGAGCACAAGACTGTTGAAGCAATTGGTCCTCTCACTCCAGGAGAAGAGATCAGCCATGACGGTTGACTCTTTTTCTAGTGGCCTTTCTTCTCCTTTCCTTCTCTTCTCTTGCCCCGTCCCCTACCAGCCTTTCGAAGCCCTAAATTCCATCTCTTCATTTCACTTTAGCCCGTCAGAATGGAGACCAATATCTCACCATCTCACTGATCACACCTTGGTTTGGTTCTCTGTCCTGGAGGCCAGGGAGAGTCTTCAGCTGTGGGGAATGAAAGTCTGGACTTCAATTGTTAGGACCAAAAAAGTGAGTTCAATAGCTTGGAGGTTCACACCCCATCTCTGGCTGAAACTTTTATGACTTGGGACATTGTCATAATGTTTAAATTCACGGTACATATAAACTTGGAAAGATTATGGTGCTGATAGCTTTAAAAAAAAAGATATCCTAAGGTCACTGTATTTTGGAACGGCAAATGTAATTACCACATGCTCTGTTTTCATTGATTTAACTTCATGTTGTATATACTCTGTATTTATAGAGGATTTTTTTTTTTTAGAACCTGTCTGGAGATGGTTGTTCTTATAATGTCATAAGTTGCTCAGATAATTCTATAAGTAGGAAAAATATCTTCAGGAGTATGCTTTTCTGTGAAGTCAAGATCAGTTTAATGCTAATAAATGAAAGAGAAGACTTCAGGAGATTTAAATGGGATATGATTTTCTGCTCCTAAACAGATTAGCTGATAAATGTTTTTGTCAATTTGAGATTTATCTGTGCAGGCTTCTGTGCTGCCATTTTTATCTCATAGCTCAGCAGAAAACTCAGCATTTTTTACGATTCCAATATCCTTGAAAAAATTGAAATAAGCCAGGGTTTTTATTTACCTTAGCAGTGCCACATAGGAGGAAAAATCCATCTTAAAAACTTGAAATGACAAAGGAAGGAAAGTTTTATAGTTGCATGAATTTAAAAGAGACATGCTTAAAATGTTGGGAGTTTAAAGCTCAGATTGTTTAAAACACAATTTATTCAGGACATGTTCATATTGAAATTAGAGTTCAACTATCCCCTGTAGCATACAAAATTGCACAGCAATCATATACAAGATAGAGCAATGGTGTCAAAAGTGCTTCCCCCAGATCTATCCTAAACACCTTCCTTCGGTTCCACTCCTATCTCTGCTGACTTTAGACCTAACAGCTCCTTTCAATATGCTTTTCTGGACCATAAGGAAGGCCAAACACTGAAGAATAGATGCTTTTGAACTATGGTGCTGGAGAAGACTCTTGAGAGTCCCTTGGACTGCAAGGAGATCAAATCAGTCAGTCCTAAAAGAAATCAACCCTGGCTGTTCCCTGGAAGGCCAGATCCTGAAGCCAAAGCTCAAATACTTTGGCCTCCAAATGAGAAGGGAGCATTCACTAGAGAAGACCCTGATGCTGGGAAAGATTGAAGGTAAAAGAAGAAGGGAATGGCAAAGGATGAGATGGTTATACAGTGTTATCGATGCAATGAATATAAAATTAAGCAAACTCCAGAGGATGGTGGAAGACAGGAGGGCCTGGCATGATGGGGTCCAAGGGGTCGTGAAGAGTCGGACATGACTGCGCAACTGAACAACAACAACACTTTGTTAAAAAGTTCAAGAATCTATGTGTGTATACTCTTGGTTAATTGCCTAGGATATGTGGAAGACCAGTTAGAGATTTTGTTTATTTTAAAAGCTACTTTCTTTTTCACTCCTGCAACATTCCTTGAGCATGGCTCCTTCCCAACAAGCCATCCAGTGCTATTAAAAATCATATGACACACTCTATCTTGACCAATTTGTGCTTTGGCTGATGTAGGGCCACGGTGGCTCAGAGGTTAAGATGCTGAACTGCAGACCGGAAAGTCTGTAGTTCGACAGTTCGAGGCCCTAGTGCCGTGTGATGGATTGAGCTCCCATCTCTGGCCATAGCTCCTGCCAACCTAGCAGTTTGAAAACAAGAAACTGCAAGTAGATAAACAGATACTGCTTCAGGTAAGGTAACATCATTCTGTGCACCTTGGGGTTTAGTCATGCTGGCCACATGATCACGGAAACGTCTTTGGACATCATTGGCACCTTGGAAATGGAGATGAGCACTGCCCCCTAGAGTTGGATCTGACTGGCTTTTGAGCAAGGGAAACCTTTACCTTTACCTTTTACCTGATGTAGGAATGTGCAGAATTTCCTTGCTAAGGCTGAGCTGCTTCCACACCAGGGTGATTTTCTGTGGTAGTCTGGCTGCTGATGTGATTTTGCGTGAAATCATCCTCGCAATTGAGATTCCAGACAGCCCAGGGTATTTGTTTTCTCTCCACTGTTAGCCATGGTTTCTCTTTCACACCTAATGCACATTGAAGCGCCCCCCCATGTTCTCACATAAGAACATAAGAGAAGCCAGTGCTGGATCAGGCCAATGGCCCATCCAGTCCAACACTCTGTTACATAGTGGCCAAAAATACCAGGTGCCATCAGGAGGTCCAGCAGTGAGCCTCAGGAATCTATGCCCACCTCATTTTCTTTTTTGTTTGTTTTTTTAGGAACATGGGTAACACTGCATAGAAATAACGCAACACATTTATTTATTTATTTGTTTATTTTAAAATCTCCACATATTTGCAGAACTGCCAATGGTCTTCTCCTCCCCTTTGTCTGAAAGGTAGGCTGAGCTGTGCGTGATTCTTTTTACAACAAACACACACATACAAGCATGAATAATATTTGATAGAAATAATGCAATACCTTTACAAGCTTAAAAAAAACCCTTGTCGTCAGATGAATTCCTCCCCTCTGTATAAAAGACAGGCAATGCTCTTGTGTTATGTTAATTTTTGCTGGGGACTGGCCCCTTGCCAGTCAAGGCATGCAAGGAATAACTGACTAGCACTTTGCCAATTATGCAGTTTCACCTTCTCTAGAGACTGCTTGTACCCATAGTGTCTTGCCCAGGAAACATCTGGTATATTATAGGTTTAAAATAAAGCAGATTTTTTGTGTGCAAGGAATGGGCTGTTAACAGTTTGTGCACAAATGGAGGACCATGTCATGTGGAAATATGGGGGGCGGGGAAATGCACCAGTCTGGTGGCTGAAATGCAGGAAATACTTGTTGTGGAAGAAGCCCTGGTTGATCTTTGTGACATAATTTTGTTTTCCTCAATGTTTATGAGATGCTTCTCCTAAGCAGGAACTTCAAAGTCTGGCTTTGGATATTGCCTTAGGTAAAATTCAGCAGCAGCTATTACAACTGCTGAGCTACATTCAGAAATGTCAGTAACAGGAAAGCAGTATACTTATAACACATCCCTAAGCAGATGTGCCCTTCTAAGTCCATTTAAGAAGTTTAATGCTGCTTAGGTTTCCATTGTTAGTTATATTTTGGTGAACCCACAGTGGAAGTCAACCTTATCTATTCCCCCTGAAGCCCCTGTCTTCATAGGTGAGGAGAATGTGGCCCAAAGATAGAGCTGTTTCAGTGGTGGCATCATTCCCTTGGAATGATGCTTGGTTCCTATCTTACTTTATTTATTTTAGGTACCAAGCTAAGACACTCCGTTTCACCCAGGCTAAGGGCTTTTTATTATTGTCTTAGCTGTAAGCTGCCTCAAGCAGGTCTGTGGAGATACGGCATATAAATTTTCTAAATAAATGCATTTGTTTATCTTTTTCCTTCTCTGATGTTTGTCAAATCTAAAACTCTCATTCTGAAATTGCTATTAATCCCATGGGGGAAAATACTGTAGCTATCTTATACCTGTGGAACAAATAGTACTTTTTGTTTGTTTGTGACTTAAATCAGAGGACTTTATAAGAAAATGGTTAATCACTCCAGAACTTCCCCACTGATTGAATGATTAGCCTCACATGGCTGCTTTGAAATTAAAAGAAGACGACAGCATGGCAGATTTATTTTTTTTATCTTGGATCTCCTACATCATAGCTGGTTTGGCTCTTACTAGGTGGCCTAAGAGGGCTTAAGCCTTAATGTAGTTACAGTCTTTTAAAGCAAATTGCTTAAATTTATTTACCAGTTTTTTTTATATTGCTTGTTGTTATACTCTGCTTAGTACTGTGTATTTTTGATGTAGCATGTCATTAATAAATTTATTAAAAAACAAAACTAGGTGGCCTAAGAGAAGCAAAAGTATTAGTCTCTACTTCTCCATCTGTTACAGTAATACTGGCCTACATTAGGAGATTGCCAGAAGCTTTACTGACATAATTAATATATTTTATAGCCTTTGAATAGTCAACAGTACTATATAAATGTTCAATATTATTTTTCTTTATAAGTTTTACAACTCTACTGGCAATGTAGAGTTGATCCAACCATGATAACTCTCTAGTCTCCTTTTTTTCTTAAATCAGGCATTGGATAGGCTGTTACTGGCTCACATTAAATGCCTCCGTTAGAAACCTTCACATGTATGCAATGATCACAGCACCCTGCAGTGCTGAAAAGATGTCAAAAATAGAAGTGTCCCTTTGCCTGCATTATCATTATGTTAAATGCCTCAAGGGCCACAGCTTTGAGATTTGCTGCTCCTTGCTTGCACATGTGCAGTTCTGAGGAACTTGGGACAGCTTTGGAAATATGTGGTGTGTGATATTCAGATGTTTCTGAGAGTGGTAATGGCTCTGTTGAATTCTACTAAAGTACTTATATTTCTCTAGCATCTACTTATTTTTCCTCTCTTATTTCTCACTTGCTGCAGTTCAGACATACTGAGAACTTTGAAAATGTTATGTCCGCTGACCACCACTAGGCGTCAGCAAGTAACCACCAAGCTTAACTCCCTAGGAACAATAGGGACTAGGCTCCTGGAGTTACTTTGGGGAACCAATAGAGACTTTGGCGGCAGGTTTAAACCTACCAATAGGATCTAGGGGTGTCCCCAGGTGCTGTATATAGTTGGCCACCCAGCCGGTATTCTGTGTTCTGATTGTGTACCAGTAAACCATGCTGATCACTATGACTGTGTCTGTGGTTTCTCCATGCGTCTAACCTACTACACAATAGAAAAGAACATGATTGGACACATTAGTCAAACCCTCCCTGGATTATCTTGATGCTTTTGTTCAGAGCTCAAACTGACTGCCTTGTCCAGCAGCTTTGGGCCTGTGCAATAGCCACTTCTCTGGATTTTCCCGCATAAGTTGCCTTGTATGCTACACTCATGTGCATGGAAAGGGCAGTTTTACACCATGGCATAAGATAAGAGTCATGTGGTTGCATATGGAACAATAGGTCTACCCGCCTCCCACAAAAATCTACAACTACTGTTCTGCCATGGAGGACTGCACATGGATAAATTTATCCCAGTTGGGACAGGCTGCCTTTTCACCATTAATAAACAGCATGTCATGTGGGCATGATGGGGCTAAGAATAACACCCCGAAAGCAAAAATAGCCCAGAGAAGCCTCTTTTGATAGTTAAAGGTTAACAATAAGAATTTAGTATATAGTTGGGCTTGATAGCCCTGGCTAGCCCAATCTTGTCAGATTTATAAAACCTCAGCAGGGTTGGCCGTGGTTAGTATTTTGATGAGAGACCACTAAGGAAGTTCAGGGTTGCTACACAGAGGCTGGCAATGGCAATCCAACTTTTGCCTCGTGTCTTGACAGCTCTGCCGGGTCAACATAAATCAGCTGTGACTTGACAGCAAAAAAAAAAGAAAAGGTACAACCTCCCTATAATTCCCATGAGACAGTGCAAGCATACGTGTGTTTTCAGTATGTCATTTGATCCAGATTCCTGTCTGAGTGTGGCTCAAATCATAAAATGCTGCTGCTTTCCTAACTCTACACAGCACGTTGTTTTATCTCCCTGTGTTTTTCCTCAGTCCCATCATTCTAGTGACAGGTTACTTATCATCTCCCGTTTTACTAACCATTTGATGCCTCTTTTCTGGCATGGTCTCCTCTTTCTTGAAAATTTTTCCTGCCAGCATTCATACAACTCCTTCTATCCCTGTGTATATACGGTGCTTAAAAACTTCTATTTTGCCCTTCTTAACTGTTTGCCTCTCCTCACCTCTCTGTTCCCTCCTGTGTCTGCACCTCTTCCCTTTCATTCTGTTTTATAGGCCAGCCAGCAGGATTCTTTCACTTTTTTTCTGTTTTCACAGGGTCTAGATGTAGCCACTATATAAATAAAATATTGTATTATTATTAATGGCACACAACCTCCTGCTTCGTCCAGTCCTACAGACATTTATATTGCCTCAACCCCTGTGCTATTTCAAGGCTTGATCTTTTCCTTGCATTCTTTTCCCTCTAACATGCCACTTGACAGCTACAGAGACCCCCACTTCACATCCAGCTGTGGGTAGAATTCCAAAGTGCTAATTCCAGCTCATCTTTCCTCCTGCTCTTACAGTGAAATCCTGTGCAGACTCATTTCAGTCTAAGTCCATTGATTTCATTGGGCTTAGACTGGTGTGACTCCATACAGGGTTACATTGCTATCATCAGAAGAGTTGAATCTTTCTAAACCAATTGACTTTAGTTGACTTAGAAAGGTATAACTCTGCTTAGGATTGTTCTGTGATTATCAAATACTAATTGACATTATATGTTATCTGTCAAATTATGTCAGGTACTAAATACTATTGGATGTTATTTATTAACTGCTGCAAAACTTTTTAAAAATAGAATTACATGTCAAAATGATCAAATATTCATTCTTACTGCATGCCAGTGATTAATACTGTCAGATATGATATACTAGTGATTTCTAAAAATATTTGTTTGAGGAGAGAAACTTGTCAGGGGTTTCTTCAGGGAGACCATCATAATGGTGGACAAGATTTATTGAAAGACAGCTTGCCCATCAGTACTGATAGTCCTTTGCATACAGAGACCCAGGGGAATGTTGTATATGTTCTGTATTCTTGGTTCTTAATGGACATTAACTTAATGGGAATTAATGAAGCCCAAAATGAACTGAACATGCATGTCAGAACATGCCCTAGAATTCTTTACGATGCATAGGGGTCTTGTGACAAACATGCAAAGATCCTTCCTTCCTTCCTTCCTTCCTTCCTTCCTTCCTTCCTTCCTTCCTTCCTTCCTTCCTTCCTTCCTTCCTTCCTTCCTTCCTTCCTTCCTTCCTTCCTTCTGATTTATATTCCATCCTCCCCACAAGTGGGCTCAGGGCAGGTCACAACAGTCTGAGTAACAATAAATACAGTACCCATAGAATTAAAAATTTTAAATCAACAGCAGCACAGACTCTATTTCCAGCATCCAACAACTCCTCTGACAAGTGCAGGGCATATATGACTAATTAACAGAGCTCATTCAGTGGATGCCAAGACAGTTTTTAAGAGAGTGATTCATACAAGGGCAGTTCACCCGCGCAATTCACCCAGGCAGTGTGAGCAGGGGAGGCCAAGGTCTTTGGCCTTGCTGATGTAGAAAACATTTCCTGAAAGTGGTGGACCACTGTGATGTATCAATGCCTATCAGCTATTCTACTTGTCAAATACTAATGACTATTCCATATCAAGTATTAAATATTGTCAAGTATCAGTTGCTGAATAGTTGGTACCACTAAATGGCAAATACATACATCCAGTGGTCAAATATTCAGAAAACATCTGGCAAGTCTTCATAACCAAAGATATTTAAAATAGAATTTTGAGAAACAATTTTGTTTCATTGGTTTTCCTTGCTATTCCACCAGGTTGAAAATGGAAGTTATCATTCCTGTCTTTATTTTGTTTCTATTTTTACAACAAATCAAGAAAAACAGGGCTTTGAGCCTCAGTTTTCAGCCAGTCCCTGGATGAAAACTCCTGCCATTCCCACCTTGATCCAATGAACTGTGACCCTTCTGCTTTTAACCAGAAGTGAAATAAGCATGCCTGCACAATGTTGGTGTGCATTCCTCCCCCTGAATGCCTCACAAATTCCTCCTGCCTGTTCCTGACACAATTGCTGGGAGGCCTCCTGTTGCAGATCTACCTCACATATTATTTAAGACTCCATGGAGTTTAAGGCTTAGTGGTGGGAATGGATTGGGGCCACATCAGTGTTTTCAAGGTAGCTTCCAAGGTGGTGTAGTCATTAATTAAAAGAGTTATTGAAATAAAAAGTGACCAGTGTTACACAGTTTCCAACTTCATACCACATGAGACCACTGTGAGTACACTCCTCCTCCTGTTTCTTTCTTTGGGCTTCTCTGTCAAGTTCCAAGTCTTCTAAACAATTAGTTTGTGTACAGCTGAGTGAAGGGTTGCTTTGACATGCTGCACTGTCTGAGACATGCTGTCTCAAAAAAAGAGAGGCAAAGTTGAATTAGAATGTGGGAGGGGGGAATCTGTCCTTTTTCTTTGCCCAGGGACATCACCGGGGGTTATTCCCTTAACTGATCTATCTGACAAGTGATGTGATAAGAATGTGCTTCGGAGACAAGTTTGTTTTGAAAGCAATGATTTCTTAATGGCAAATGTGTTATTCTTCCTGGAATTTGTGTTACTTGTCAACTTCTCCTGAGGAGAGGAAGAGACACGTTCACATGCAGAGGCACAAAATCTGGCTCTGCTTCATCTGCCTGGCTGTTGCCAGACATTTTATAATTGTTTGGATGATATTTTATTTTACAGACTCTAAACCAAGTTGCCCCTTTCAATCAATGCATTTTTAAAGTTGTAAGTCACTTTTCGTTAGTGAATCCTGTTGCTGTCAGTCTCTCTGAGTAACTTTTTTACTTTTGGGGATAATGTTTATAGGATGCCTAATGTAGGTATGGCCAGACAAACCATGAACTGTATCTATCTAAAAACAGAAATAAGCAAACAGCATCCTCTCCTCCAACACACGTCTAAGTTCAAGAGACCAGAGAGAATCTAGCCATTCTTTTCAGCAGAATGTGAAGCCTTTCTTGAGCTTAAGTTGGAGGAAAGCTCCTTGAAACTTTCCTGGTTAGAATGGCTGGTTCCACCCAGGATTAAAGTGTACTGGTATTGAACATTGATTACATATAAAACAGGCTTTCTTCAAGAGCCCATACTAATCAGAATTACACCTTTCCAAGCCCAGTGAATTCATTAGGCTTAGAAGGGTGAATCTGTGCTTCTGATGGCACTATTAATCACTTAATAATTCAGCCAAAGCTGCTATTTAGTTAGGATAGGGGGCTGTTACCCCAGCTTGGGTTTCAGACCACATGCTGTTGTTCTTCAGAAACAGTGGTGTTTCTGCCAGTGCAGTGGCTGTACGTATTCAATGACTATCATTATAACAAATTCAGAGGGCATTTATGCTCACTACATGTGTAGGAGTATTTATGTGTGCATTAGTAAAACACTGTAGGCGTACATACAATTCACATGGGTGGTGTTCTGATCATTGTGCATGCGTGCAGTGCATACATAACACAGATGAGAGAGAAAGCCGCAATTAAATCGAACTGAAACCTGGGGCTAACTGCTCCACTTCTGGCATTAGTTTTAGACATTCTCTAATGCCACTTCTGGCATTAGTTTTAGACTGGTATACAGTACAGACCAGACTTCTGGAACAGTAAGGGACTGGAACCAGGGAAACCCAGCAAACACTAGAATAAATGAATTATTCCTAAATCTAGATGATGGAATGGATGGCATTCAGTATTAATAATATGCCCAAGAAGTGCCAGACTAGAAGCTGCTGGAATTTATGCTGCTCGTTTTTCCTCCGCTTTCCTCTTCTGGTATGAATATCAATGCATCCACCATGTCGGAGTACTCAAAAGGAGAATTATACTGCATTTCCCCTCTTTTCACAAATGAGTGAAATATGATGGAACAGCGGTTCTCAAATTCTTCCTTTTCACTCCAAGTCATGGGGGGGGGGGATGGTCAGAGCTTCCTGGTAGGGATGTGCATGTCTTCCTTCAATTTTTGTCTTCATTTTTTCCCTTAAAAATCTTGATTTAGTTTTGAGTTCATTAAAGCTATTATTTTTACCTATTCAATTCAGGGTTTGTTTCCATGGATTTCAGTGGGAGTCATATTTGCAAGTGCAACTTGGCCCCGTCCGACTGGGATGAAATTGCCAAGGTTTGCATCCCCTCATCCACTGAATCCTCCCTGCCGAGTTTCAGACAGATGGGAGAAAGCTTCCCGGTTTTATAGGCATTTGCAGTTCTCACTTTCAAAAATGGACAAAGGGAAGCTTCTGACAATCCAAGAAAGCAGACAGCATGACAGGACGGGCACAAATTATGCATTCTTAATAAAATGCCATTCCATAGGCACCACATTTAAGCAGGCATGTGGTGCCATCTCTGTACAGACATGCAGGAACTGGGTAAAGGTGGGGCACGGCTTGCAAAATCACAATCCAGTTCTTTTGCCTACTGTGAGATGGAGGTGTGTGTGTGTGTTTTACCTCTGGGGAATCCTTGGGTAATGGTTATGGGACATTTATTGGTGAAACAAAAAGACCATGCAGGCACAGGGATCTAAAACCTGCTCCTCCCTGTGCCTTACTTAGCTATGCTCTGGTGTTTTCAGCTTTTTCCTCTCAGCCTGCCTAAATTCTAGTATTAAAGTTAGGCTGGTAGGAAAATGCTGAAAGAAAGAGAGCACAGCAGTAGAAGACAGAGAGAGGGTAGAGTTTAGCTCCCCTGTTGGCACAGCCTTCTTCAGCAGTGAGATCTATATTATAACTGTTGATTGGAAAACATTCCGTCAGTTACATTACCTGTTGTGTTACTTCATCCTTATTTTTTTCTGTGAACTCTACTAGGCTCCAGAATAACGACCTGAACCAAAGATGTTCTAATGCTACCACCATTTCCACCCAGCCTGAATTAATTCTTATAACTAGGTCAAGAAGCCATAGTACAGTTTTGAATGTTCAGTGTCTGAAGCCACCCATATTTTAGGACTAAGGATAGAGATGTAGTAAAGGTTGATTTCCACAAGAAAGAGTTCATTGGGTGGGGTCTCTAGACCCAAACTGTTAACTCCAGCAGTGTCATATGTGATTTGTGTCTTGCCATCTATTCCTTCTCTAGATTAGACTGTAGCATATGTACAGAAGGGGCTTCAGTCTCCTCCCCCATGCTGTTACTCCAAACAGAAACAGTTCAAGGAATGACCACATTCAAATAGTTCCTTCTCTAGACCATTTCTCTTTGGGCTGACACTGTAAAATGCATCTCATAGAAATTGACCCTGACCTTCAATCAGGATTTTTTTAAAAAAAGTGGAACAATTTCCCTGGGCCTCACACATGGAGGGACCAAACCAGGACTCATTTCAATAATTTCAGTTCAAACAACTGTCCAAGATTGGACCTTCTCCCAGTCTTACTTGGGTTGTAGCAGGAGGCTGTGGCCCTTGCCCTGACCTTTGGGCTGCTAACCACTCCTGTGGTTGCCCCCCCACACACACACTACATGAGGATCAACACTGTCTGATTAAGTCTGGTCCATATAAAAGCCCAAATGGCAGGCCAGGCAGGAGGCTCCAGGTTGCTGAACAACAACAATAGCATGTAGTTAACTCCCTCCTCTCTCTGTATCTGAGGCCTTTGGCAGTCCTGGGGTCTCAGCTGGAATCACAGAGGTGGACAGGGAGGACAAAGCAATTGCAGCCCCTGGATCTCCACAACTATACTCAGTTTGTTGGGATCCAGTGAAATCTGCCATCGTTATCCTGTTTAGACTTGTGCATTTAATCCACACCCAGCCCATTAATACCTTTCTCCCCCATCCAGACCAATACCTAGGTTGCAGTTACCAATAGGCAATGTTGCCAGTTTTTTTAGAATTCCATGAACTGAAATGGCCAAACTCACTAAAATGAGATGACTCTTAGAGGAGTGCCGTGCCTTGCATATGAATCCAGTAGCATACATTATTTTGAGTTTTCATGTAATACTATCTTAACAATACTGCTGTATTAAATCCAGGTGTCAAATATAGATGCTTTTTGAAAAGATTATATGTAGTTTTGCAGCTGAGAAAAAAACAACATTATGCTACCTTCAAAGGGACTTCACAGTTTTGGCTTGGGATCTGAGAGCAGAACCAATCGGATTCAGTTCTATTCTTAACTGCCCTAGTGTCTCTCTCTTGGACGTGATTCACATATTAGTTTGTCATACTTTTACCTCTTGAAAGTCACTTATTCATATAAGTAGTATAATGTGTCCAAACATATACACTGCATTGCTGCCATGAGTGGCCAAAAAAGGGGCAGAGATGGCCAAGAGATTAATTGTATGTACACTGTGTCAGATGGTACTGTACTAATTTAAAAAAAAAAAAAAATGAAGAGGGTTTTTCAAATGTTGTCCTAATGGTGATAATTTGGATTTGTCCCCAAAGAAACCCGAGATTTAACTTTAAAGATGTATCGTCTGATCAATGAATTAATTAGTCCTTAATGCTTTTATTCATGATTGCTTAATCTTTTTCAGCTTGGTTACTAGTTTTCCATCTTTTCAAAAAATTAAACAGATTGTTTTCTGTTGCTTTCATACTGCATTCAGCCTGCCATAGCTTACAAAAAATATACTGTTTTAGCATACTTCAAGCAGCTTTGTTTATTTTTCTCTAAGGGGTCATTAATAAATTCTTTTGTTTTTTGCCCCCGCTTAAATACCTATTGTCGTGAGAATTTCGGAGTAGCACCCCTTCTTTAATAAGGTTCGTTGGCTAAGCTGTTGACCCACTTATCAAGGGCTTAGTGTGATGAGGAAATCAGAAAACAGACCTGTCTTTTGACAGTTCCAAGACACATTCACACCGATAGTGAAACAAGCAGACTTTCTTTATTGTTAGTTAATGAAATAAGACTGAGGCAACAGCCAGCCAGACGCTGGGCTGTGACCCACACACACTACTAACATTCAGCATGAATTGCAAGCACAGGCGTACCACAGATAAGGACACAGCAACAAAGTAACAAACACAGAGAACAAGAACAAGAGTGGCCCTTGATTCTAATCAGAGTAACAAGGAGAGGATACCTGTAAGTGTTCCAAAAAGTGGACAAAGATGGGCCTGCAAGGTGCCGTGTTTTCTACAGAATCTTCAAAGGTTTCACAAGAATTGACACCTCAATGAATTACATCAATCTTCACTTCAGTCATTGGTTTGATATGCAATGGATGTTCTCTGTGAAATTCTGACATAGGAAGACCATTTATTGCTACAAGGATGTTCCCAAACAATTACAAAATTGACTTATTACAGTAAAATGGACCCTGTCAGGATGTTTCTCCATGTTCCCATCATAGAGATAACAAGATGTCTCAGGGCCTGGTGTTCTGGTGCTTGAAAGGGAGGTGTGAAAGGCCAGGCCCTTTCACACTTTACAATGCTGATTTGTTGTTGTTGTTCAGTCGCACAGTTGAGTCCGACTCTTCACGACCCCACGGACCAGATCACGCCATGCCCTCCTGTCTTCCGCTGTCCTCTGAAGTTTGCTCAATTTCATGTTCATTGCATCGATGACACTGTCTAACCATCTCCTCCTTTGCCGTCCTCTTCTTCTTTGACCTTCAGTATTTCCCAGCATCAGGGTCTTTTCCAGTGAGTGCTCCCTTCTCATTTGGTGGCCAAAGTATTTGAGCTTCAACTTCAGGATCTGGCCTTCCAGGGAACAGTCAGGGTTGATTTCTTTTAGGACTGAATGATTTGATCTCCTTGCAGTCCATGGGACTCTCAAGAGTCTTCTCCAGCACCATAGTTCAGAAGAATCTATTCTCCGGCACTCAGCCTTCCTTATAATCCAGCTCTCACAGCCATACATTACTACTGGGAATATCATTGCTTTGACCATGCGGACTTTTGTTGGCAGGGTGATGTCTCTGCTTTTTATCATGCTGTTTAGGTTTGCCATTGCTTTCCTCCCAAGGAGCAGGCGTCTTTTAATTTCATGGCTGCAGTCACCATCTGCAGTGATCTGGGATCTCAGGAACGTGAAGTCTGTCACTACTTCTACGACTTCCCCTTCTATTTGCCAAGGAGTGATGGGGCCAGAGGCCATGATCTTAGTTTTTTTGATGCTGAGCTTCAAGCCCACTTTTGTGCTCTCCTCTTTCACCTGGAGCAAGAGGGTCTTCAGGTCCTCTTCACTTTCTGCCATCAAAGCGGTATCGTCTGCATATCTGAGGTTATTGATCTTTTCCCCAGCAATCTTAACACCAGCTTGTGATTCATCCAGGCCAGCATTTCGCATGATGTACTCGGCATATAAATTAAATAAGCAAGGTGACAATATACATCCTTGTCGTACTCCTTTTCCTATGCTAAACCAATCAGTTGTTCCATATCCAGTTCTAACTGTTGCTTCTTGACCCTTATATAGGTTTCTCAGGAGACATGTGAGGTGGTCTGGTACTCCCATCTCTTTAAGAACCTGCCATAGTTTATTGTGATCCACACAATCAAAGGCTTTAGCATAGTCAATGAAGCAGAAGCAGATGCTTTTCTGGTACTCTCTTGCTTTCTCCATAATCCAGCGAATGTTGGCAATTTGATCTCTAGTTCCTCTACCTCTTTGAAACCTAGCTTGTACTTCTGGCAGTTCTCTATCCACGTACTGTTGGAGCCTAGCTTGTAGAATCTTGAGCATGACCTTGCTAGCATGTGAAATGAGTGCAATTGTGCGATAGTTTGAACATTCCTTGGCATTGCCCTTCTTTGGGATTGGAATGTATACTGACCTTTTCCAATCCTGTGGCCACTGTTGTGTTTTCCAAATCTGTTGGCAAATTGAGTGCAGCACTTTAACAGCATCCTCTTTTAAGACTTTGAATAGCTCAGCTGGGATACCATCACCTCCACTAGCTTTGTTGTTAGTAATGCTTTCTAAGGCCCATTTAACTTTGCATTCCAGGATGTCTGGCTCGAAGTCAGTGATTATACCATCGTGGTTGTCAAGGACATTGAGGTCCTTCTTCTATAGTTCTTCTGTGTATTCTTGCCATCTTTCCCTAATCTCTTCTGCTTCTGTCAGGTCCCTACCATTTTTGTCCTTTATCCACTGGAGAAGGAAATGGCAACCCACTCCAGTATCTTTGCCAAGAAAACCCCATGGACAGTAACAAAAGACTAAAAGATATGATGCCAGAAGATGAGCCCCTCAGGTTGGAAGATGTCCAATATGCTACTGGGGAAGAGCAGAGGGCAAGTACAAGTAACCCCAGAAAGAGTGAAGTGGCTGGGCCAAAGCCAAAAGGACGCTCAGTTGTGGATGTGTCTGATGGTGAAAGGAAAGTCCGATGCTGCAAAGAACAATACTGCATAGGAACCTGGAATGTAAGATCTATGAATCAAGGAAAGCTTGATGTGGTCAAAAAAGAGATGGCAAGAATGAACATCGACATCTTGGGAATCAGTGAACTAAAGTGGACAGGAATGGGCGAATTTAACTCAGAAGACCATTATATCTACTACTGTGGCCAGGAATCCTGTAGAAAAAATGGTGTGGCCTTTATAGTCAACAAGAGAGTGAGAAAGGCAGTATTGGGATACAATCTCAAAAACGACAGAATGATCTCAGTCCGAATCCAAGGCAAACCATTCAACATCACAGTAATCCAAGTCTGTGACCCAACCACTGCTGCAGAAGAGGCTGAAATGGACCAGTTCTATGAAGACCTACAACACCTCATAGAATAACACCAAAAAATTATGTCCTCCTCATCATAGGGGACTGGAATGCTAAAGTAGGAAATCAAAAGGTAACCAGAATAACAGACAAGTTTGGCCTTGGAGAACAAAATGAAGCAGGGCAAAGTCTAACAGAGTTTTGTCAAGAGAACACGCTGGTCATAGTGAACACCCTCTTCCAACAACCTAAGAGGCGACTCTACATATGGACATCACCAGATGGGCAACACCGAAATCAGATTGACTATATAATTTGCATTCAAAGATGGAGAAGCTCTATCCAGTCAGTAAAAACAAGACCTGGAGCTGACTGTGGCTCAGATCATGAGCTACTCATTGCAAAATTCAGACTTAAACTGAAGAAAATTGGGAAAACCACTAGGCCAGTCAGATTTGACCTAGATCGCATCCCCAATGAATATACAGTAGAGGTGAAGAATAGGTTTAAGGGACTAGATTTGACAGAGTGCCTGAAGAACTGTGGACAGAGGTTCGTGACATTGTACAGGAGGCAGCGATCACCGCCATCCCAAAGAAAAAGAAATGCAAGAAAGCAAAGTGGCTGTCTGATGAGGCTTTACAAATAGCAGAGGAAAGAAGGAAAGCAAAAGGCAAAGGTGAAAAGGAAGGATTTACCCAACTGAATGCAGATTTCCAGAGAACAGCAAGGAGAGATAAGGAGACTTTCCTGAATGAACAATGCAAAGTAATAGAGGAAAACAATAGAATAGGAAGGACTAGAGATCTCTTCAAGAAAATTGGAGAAATCAAGGGAACCTTCCATGCAAAGCTGGCCATGATAAAGGACAATGCTAATAGAGGGATTCAAACTAAATTACCTATTGCATGTCAATACATCTAAAGAAACAGGTTACACTTCAAATGTAAATACACAAGGGCCAGATGGCCTAATAAACAAGAAACCTGTTGTTGTTCCCAGGGGCGGGAAGAGATCTGTTTCCCATCAACTGGCAAACAGGAGAGACTAAAGATTGATCCTGGAAAATCATGTATTTTAGAGGCATTCATTATTGGGGAGTCAAATTTATTCATTTATATGCCCTAATAGAAAAATTCTCCCCACAGTTATCACCTGTTAAATGAATGTTCGGTTTCTTGTTGTATCTCTGGATTCCCATTAAAGAAAGAATTAAAATGGAAATTATTGTTAGAATATGTGGCAAGAGTTAATTCTATGAAGGTCTTTTCCATGATACTAGATTTGCTTTCCCTTAATATTTCTTGGATGTTTAAGCAATCTTTACTTCAGACTTTATTTGATGTTGCCTTGTCCTTCAAAATCTTGTCAAAGTGCCTTGTCCTTCAAACTCTGTGGACCTTTAGCCTGAATAAGAACCCCCAAATGTACTCTCATTTCTATAACAGCTCTGGTTCTCCCCATAAGTTTATGCTAGCTGGGTCTAAAGTGGCTATACTTTTTTTTTCTTCAGCCACTTGCCTTGGAGGTACCATTTGGGCCTCAGGGCTCCCATTCTGTCAGTAAGAACCTGCATATGACTTCTTTGAGATCCAACATCTTCAAAACATAATCTTATAAAAAAATAGTGCATAGAAACTCTCCTGGGTTCATCTTAAAATTTTAAGAAAAACTTCTTAAGTCCCAGAGGTATTAGGCAATGGAACAAGCCATCTAGCCAAATTTGGAAACCGTTTTTTTAAAAGTCAGTCAGGTATTTGTAATGGATTTTCTAGAGTAATTTTCTTTTGTCTTTGATCCAGGTGGGCAGCTGTGTTGGTCTGAAGCAGCAGAACAAATGTAGAATCCAGTGGCACCTTTAAGACCAACAAAGGTTTATTCAAGGCATGAGCTTGTATATTAGAACACTGAACGGATGTCTGCTGACAACATTACATCCAGCTCAAAGTGCCCTTCACACGCCCTCTACACTTCAGAGGAGATAATTAAGATTCTGTTACTTCCCAAAAATTAGAAAAAAACCCACCTTGGCTGCGGTCACACACACTAAATAATCCACTTTCAACAGTGGATTATTAACAGTAAAAATCCAGTTTGAAAGTGGATTGAAAGTGGATTATTTAGTGTGTGTGACTGCAGCCCTTTAGACATTTATCTGCTATTGTGACATTTATTGCTTTACAACTGTTGACCTTATAACCTTAACTTGTTATTTAGTTTTTCACTTTGCATAATTTAAACATCATCACGTTACATGTTAATTTGCTGTTAAATCCCTGTCTATAAATTTAGAACCTCATCTTCCATTCCAATGTATTTGAAAAAGTGTACCGTGCACACGAAAGCTCATACCTTGGCCCAGGACAGACTGGCAATTTGCCCCGGTATCCAGTCGCGGCAAAAAAACCCCGGAGTAAACGATACCGGGTTTTCCCGTCCACACAGTGGGGGCCTCTGCCGGAAGATACTGGACGGAAGCGCGCGGGAGCGTTCAGACTGCCGCGCCGGAGGCGCGCTATATTCGCTGTTTCCCCATTATTTCGGCTGTGGCCGTATGTGCACATGAGCGCATTTTGGCGATTTTTTTTTTGCCCTGCAACGCCGGCACCGCATTGGGCAGTGGAGCGGAGCGCAGCCAATCACACCGCTGCTGCCTCATGCCCAACGCGGGTTGCTTCCGGCTTTTCGGCTGCGCGTTCAGACTCCCCGGAAGCGGAGAAACGCGCGACGAATGCAGGCTTTCAAGCTTTGTGCCGGCTTTTATCAGGTGTTTTTTTAATCCGGCAGTGAAGCGCAAGAGCACCGGTAGGCTACGGGTGGGGGACGCCAGCCAGATGTGCCTGTGTGAACATCCCATTTACCCCGATATTGAGTCGTTGTCAGCCCGGGTCCCATCCCGCGGCAAATTGCCAGTCTGTCCTGGGCCCTTGAATAAACCTTTGTTGGGCTTACAGGTGCCACTGGACTCTATTTTTTTTTGTCTTTATAAAGGAAATTAGAATAGATGACCCACAAGCCATGTCCCATTCTGTCATTTTGATCTGTCTTTCACACATGCACTTCCTTGCCTCTTCGATGTTAACAGAAGCAGTGTGATTGCTGCTGATGTTATTTCTTGCTTTTCATAAGAACATAAGAAGAGCCCTGCTGGATCAGACTAATAGTCCATCTAGTCCAGCATCCTGTCTTACACAGTGGCCAACTAGTTCCTCTGAAGGTCCAACAACAGGGCATAGAGGTCACGGTCTTCCCCTGATGTTACCTCCTGGCACTGGTATTCAGATGTTTACTCCCTCTGAACATGGAGGTTCTCTTTAGTCACCATGGCTCATAGCCACTGATAGACCTATCTTCCATCAATCTGTCTAATCCCCTTGTAAAGGTGTCTGGCAGCAAATTCCACATTTTAATAACTCTCTTTGTAAAGAAGTGTTACCTTTTGTCCGCCCTGAATCTACTACCCATCAAGCTTCGTTGGATGTCCTCAAGTTCTAGTATTTTGAGGGAGAGGGGAAAATTGCTCTTTGTCAATTCTGTCCACCCCTTCCACAAATTTTATAAACCTCTGTCATGTCTCCCCTTAGTCATCTCTTTTCTAAATTGAAAAGTCTCAGACTCTTTAACCTTTCCTCATAGGGAGGTGCTCCAACACCCTAATCATCTTGGTTTTCCAGCTCTGTGATGTCCTTTTTGAGATATGGTGACCAGAACTGCAGACAGTATTCCAAATGAGACTGCACCATAGATCTATGCAGAGTCATTATAATATCGACCATTTTATTTTCAATCCTTTTTCTAATAATCATGAACACAGAGTTTGCCTTTTTCACTACTGCAGTACCTGGGTTGATGCTTTCATTGAGCTATCTACTATAACTCCATCTTTTCCCCAATACTGATCCTTATGGGACGCCCACTGCTTATTTTCCTCCATTGTGAGAACTGTCCATTTACTCCTACTCTTTGCTTCCTGTCTTTTAACCAATTTTTAACCCGTAAGAGCACCCATCCTCTTATCCCATGATAAGTGATAAGCATGTAGACAATAGTGACCCGTTAAACTCTTTGATAAGTCTTTGATGAGGTACCTTGTCAAAGGCCTTTTTAAAGTCCAAGTATGCAATGCCTACTGGGTCACTGTTTTCTAAATGCTTGTTCACTTTCTCAAAGAACTTCAAACAGCCGGTGAGGCAGGACCTCCTTTTGCAAATTTTCACTCAGTAGGCTTTGTTCCTCTGTGTCTCTAATAATTCTATCTTTGATTACAATTTCTACTAATTTGCCTGGGACAGATGTAGGTCTGTAATTTCCTGGTTCCCCTCCTCACCCCTTTTTTAAAATTGGTGTAACATTTGCTACCAGGGCTGTAGCCAGGGGGGTTTTTTTGGTTCGTGGGGCAATTTTTTTTCTTGTGGGGTACACATTATGCGAACATTGGGATTCTTAAACTGTTATTTCAGAGGATGGATCCACCGGTCCCACCTGGAGTCTGGCATCCTTACCCCCCATGCACCTTGATGCAAAAAAAACAAAAAACTGAGTAAACGTCAGCCTACCGGGTGGACAGGCGAGGCTTGCCTTGCTAGCTTCAGCTTGCAGGGGATGAGAGCGGCCGGTGAGATGGCAGCGCTTGCCTTGCTGGTGAAGAGAGAGAGAGCAGCTGGCAAGATAGGGTGGTGTGGGGCTGACCAGCAAGAGAGGGTGGCACAGGGCTGGCTGGTGGTGGCAACGAGCATGCAATAAATTTTTAAAAATAAAAAAATGGAAGTCGGGGGGCTGGGCTGGGTGGGAAGCTAGTGGGCCTTGGCAGTAAGTTGGGGCACTGGGTCCCAAAAGGCCCCACTGTAGCCATGGGCCTGATACCGTCTCCTGGTACAGCGCCTGAATTTAGTAATAAGTTATATGTATGGATCAGTTGATCAACAATCTCACATTAGAATTCCCTGAGAACTCTCTTGATATATGCTTTCAGGAAATGGAGATATACTGGTTTTTAATTCCTCCAGTAGGTCTAGAGCTTCATCTCAATTTCATCCAGTTCTTAAGCTTCCTTTCCTGAAAATAGTGGCTGTGGCATGGTTACATGCCGCACATGTTACTTTCCTGCATTGGGAGAACTGTCCATGCTCCACATGTTCCACAGAAGCAAAAAAAAAAAAAGTCATTGAGTTTCTCTGCCATCTTCCCATCTTCCTTTAGCAATCCCTTTATTCCTTGGTCATCTGAAGGCCCAACTGCTTCTCTGGCTGGTTTCCTGCTCCAGAGATATTTAAAGAAATGTAGATTGTTTGTCTTGATGCTTTTAGCAGCCTGCTTCTCAAATTCTATTTTTGCATGCCTAATTATTGACTTAGGGCACCGTGGTGGCTCAGAGGTTAAGACGCTGAGCTGCAGACTGGACAGTCTGTAGGTTGGCAGTTTGAGACCCTAGTCATGCATGATAGAGTAAGCTCTCATCTCTGGCCCCAGCTGCTGCCAACCTAGCAGTTCGAAAGCAAGAAATTGCAAGTAGATAAATAGGTACGACTTCAGTGGGAAGGAAACAGTGTCCACCTCGGCATTTAGTCATGGTGGCCACATGACCACGGACATGTCTTTGGACAACGCTGACTCTTCAGCTTGGAAACGGAGAAGAGCACCGCCCCTAGAGTCAGATTTGACTAGCTTTTGAGCAAGGGAAACCTTTACCTTTACCTTTAATTATTGACTTACATGTCTTGTGCCAGAGCCTGTGGTCCCTTCTGTTCAATTCATTGGGGCAGACCTTCCACTTTTTAAAAGAAGCCTCTTTACTTTTTTATAGTTTCCTTTATGTGTGTTGTTAACCATGCAGGCCTTCTTTTAGACTTGGCAGTGCCTTTCCTAACCTGGGGAATGCATTCTATTTGGGCTTCACTTAATGTGGTTTTCAATTGCTTCCAAGCATCCTCTAGGGATCTGACTCTCTTGTGTTTCCCTTTCAGCTTCCTTTTAACTGTTCTAATTTTTAAAAAAGTTCCCCCCCCTTTGGAACCAAATGTTACAGTTTTGGACTTTAGGAGTAACTTTCCATTGCAATGAATGCTGATCTTAATAGTATTCTGGTCATTGTTCCCAACTGCTACAACAACTTCTACATCTTTCACTAGGTCTTGAGCCCCACTCTGAACCATGTCCAAGATCATTACCGCTCTCATTGACCAGTGCACAGTCATTTATGATGTCTAGGAATCACAATGACTCAAGCACATGCTGACTCAGTCAGTGTGAGGGTAGCTGAAGTCTCCCAGTATCACAATGTTACACTCCTGAAAATATTTATTCTTCAGTGCATGTTTTTAGGCAGACTGGATAGTGATGTCTCCATGGTGACACTCACCGTAATAGCATGTGACCATTCAGCCTACCTAAACCTCATGGAAGAAAGAACGCATGGTAGTAGGATTGATGTGATTGCATTCCCAGAGATGCTGAGAAGTATCATCAGTCTAGTAGCATGTTATGTAATATTTTAGGGCCTTTTTTAAACTATGTCTTGCTGATTTCAAATATTTGAGGTCATGGGAAAGGAGGTTTCAGCATAGCTGCTTAGCATGCTATTACTTTGGTTTCCAAAAGGGAGATATAGGTTTGGGAAGGACCATATAATAGGTTCCTTCCACTTGAGCTTAAACTTCCAGTCTTATCACAAGTGAGGGAAAGAGGCACCTTACAGTGACTTTGACATACTTAAGGTAATGATGTGATGGGCCCTTAATCTCTCCCTTCCTTCTTGATCTCTACTTTCTCTCCCATTTTATTTTATAATATTGTTGTTGTGACCTAGGAAAATTGCATGTATTGCTGGTGATCCCAGGTGCAGACTATATACCCTGATTTTTATGGAATCAAATTGAATCCTTTTTCCCCCTGGGGTGGGGGGATTGTGTCAGTAAGAACCAGCTATGGACTTCTTTCAAAGATGTATACCTACACATTTATTAACTTCTGCTGCTAATGATACCTCACTGTTTTTGGACTCCAGAGGCAATTTTTTATTATTATTCCTGAACATATCAGTAAGATTCTTTTCTAAAATGTGTTTGTATTTGCAAACATTAACATGGGGTTGGAATATGAGTTAGGCTTTCTTAATTGCTATTATTTAAAGCAAGAAAAAAGGGGGAGGGTTCAACTCTGTTGCCAAGAAACAAAAACAAAGAAAATAACAATGCTTACAAATTTGAAATTACGTTTCTCCATTAAATAAACTGTGGTTCCAAATACAAACAATTTAATTTCTTTTTCATGTCCCGCTCCCTTCTAGGAAAGATTTCTTTTCCCACTTGGCTTTTAACCTCTCAAACACCATTATGACATTTGAAGATACGAAAATTACAGGCTCCAGTTGACTTGCTCTATCAAAATAAAATAAATTGCTGCTAGGAAAAAAAAAAAAAACAGAATCACATTTACCACCAATCCTGGGGTCATCTTTTGATGTGTCCTTGGCTTGAGTTAGTTCCAGCTGATAAGAACTGGTGTGAAAATTCATCACCTGAAGAGAAGAATAGCTTGAAATGAAATTATTTTCTGACTCAGCCATGACATTTGTCATATCAGTGCTTGCTTAAATTATTTCTTCTATTAGCTTTTTTAGAAAACACAATCATATTTTGGAAAAGAAGCAAAAGTGTTCCACAGAAGTAGAAATGGGGTTTATGTACTACAAGTCTCACAGTAGCACCTTAATTGGCTGTTCCTGTTTCTAAGCTTAACAGCTGAAAGATGGTTGACTTGGGAGAACTGAGTAGGTGAAGGAAATAGTACCCACTATGTGACAGGCAGCATTTTTTCTCACTATTGGGAGAATATCTTTGTAATTATTTTGAGAAGAGGTGATTCCCCACCACCGGTATATTTCTCCATTTTGTTTTAAAATAACATCAGAACTTCCAGAAGTCAACTTTTTTGTTACATTTGAATTGAGTTTTTAAAATTAGGTTTTTACTAAGGTAAAAGTTTTGTTATCCAGCACTTGATTATCCAAAACAGTCAGTTAACTGGCATTACACAGAAGGCAAACTTCTCTCCCATCAGCCACCATTCCCCTGTGTCTTCAGGCCCCACCTCTCAAGTCAGCCATCTTGATGTCTCTAGCCATTGCTGGGCTTCTGACAGCCAGTCCTATGAGATCATGTCACCTTTCCCCCTGAGCCTGTCTTGTGCTGTTGGGAGCCAGCTATGCCAGAGGACCACTCGGTGCTTGTCTTTCTGCGGCTTAGGATGGCTCTATGGCTGGGGGGAGGTGCTGCAAAGTGTGGGCCTGTCATCATGGTGTTTCCACCAGGATAAGGTTTGTTACTGTAGATTCTTCTAGATAGCAGGCAGGGCAGAGAAATAAACTTGAATATCCAGCACCTGCAATTAGAAGAAGAAGAGATTGGATTTATACCCTGCCTTTCACTACCCGAAGGAGTCTCAGAGCAGTTTACAATCCCTTCCCCTTTCTTTCCCCACAGCAGACATCCTGTGTGGTAGGTGGGGCTGACAGAGCTCTCTCGAGAACTGCCCTTGAGAGAACAGCTCTGAAAGAACTTATGACTGACCCAAGGTCACACTAGAAGCTGCATGTGGAGGAGTGGGGAATCAAACCGGGTTCTCCCAGATTAGAATCTGCACTCCTTAACTGCTACTTCCCCCAGTTCACCATGCGTGCCAGATAATAAAGCTTCTACTATTAGGACTGCCAACTGTACTTACTGTTTAAGAGACACTGTCAAAATAGTATTCATAGGAAGTAAGTTTGTTGGTCTTCTCAGAAGTAAGCCCCATGTAATTAAATTGGTCTTCCAGGAAAGTGTCCTTGGGATTGCAGCCATAGATTTTGAGAGATGCTCTAAAACAATCCACACAGAGCATCTCTCTGAATGTAGAGATCACATTGTAACGATCACATTGGCAGGGATGACTTCACAATGCAGATTCTCATGGTTATGGTAGTGGGGAAAAGGGTGGATTGTGTAATGAAATGCTCTACTGTATATAATGGTATAGATTAATGTGGTAATATATAAAGCTATTATGGGGGGGAAGCTGCTAAAGATAGTTATTTATTTATTTATTATTGTTTACACTTATATCCCGCCCTCCCCGCCATTCGGCAGGATCAGGGCAGCTAACAACATAATAAATATACATTAATATTCCAGTTAAAGTTATCAGTCAATATAAATCATACTATTTAAACATAACTTACATTAAAAAGATGGTGATCTTCTAACATCAACTATCAGCTGAATGGCGTCATCAGGCTCCCGCCTGGCTATAAAGTCTCAGTTGGTGGGGCCATTGGTGCTGTTGGTACAGTTTGTAATCGGGCCAGGGCCATAAAGTCGAGGCAGTGGGTGGAGTTTGACTAAAAGCAGTGGGTGGAGTTTGACTAAAAAGGGCAGGTTGAAAAAGGAGAACCGAGGAGAAGACAAGGATTGTGGCTGACCAGACATTTTGGTTACATCAGGAAAAAATATATTTGGAATGAAACAGGTTTAAGCTGAGACATGGCGATACCAGTAGACTTACAGTGGGCATCAACATTGTATGTACAAGCCCCAGGGGTTCTGCCAACACGTCAAGAGCTCAGCTCAGTTGGTTGGGTGGACAAACCATGCTGTGAGCTGAACAAAATGGTCTGGCTTGCCACCCATTCAGCATAGGTGCCCACGGTTGTGTACTTGTGCTTTTAGTGATTTATTGTGGGGTTCTGTGACTATTATGGTTGTCAGAGTTTAGGTATGCTGGCCTGTATCCAACTATGTATGCATGGAATGATTCCTCCCCATTCTAGCATCCCCTCCAGACTCCCTGAAAGACTTTTTTTCTGGGGTTGTATATTCCATACAAATGAATAGCTGCATGGGTTGAGGCACTGCTGGAAGAAACGGAAAAGGGGTAAAATTCATCTGTCTTCCACAGGTAGCTTTGCTGATGGAAGATCTAGGAGGGGGCATTTCACTGCTTTCTGCCATGCAGGTCCTGTGAGCCCAGGAATGATCTTTCCTGGGACTGGAAGAGACCAGAACAGAAAGGAAAGCCCATATGTCTTGCCTGCACATGTGATTGAACTCAGGGTACTGCTATAAAGACTGCAGGCTGGGAAAGTCCCAGAAAGTTTAGCTGGAATGGTAAAGTTGGCCAGGATGGTTGGCCAGGATGGTGGCAGCATGTCCATAAAGTGAGCAGTCTGACGTACTGATTATGTTACGGACTTATATAGATGCAAAAGGATCCCCCACACTTTAAGGAGTTAATTATTTGTTTGGCCTGAAAAGGAATCACTGTTTTATTAAGAATATGCCAAGTTTTGTTTTTAAATTATTGAAGGCAAAAATATCGCAAGCCAAATGGTCATTCATACACAAAAGGAATACTACAGCAATACATAGTAAAGATTCTCTGTATATCACATTTAATTAAAAGCAAATAACACATGAGATTCCACAGCCCAGTCAGTGTACCAGTTATTTCAAAAACTGATAAACTGTTCTCATATTTTGCCAAAAGCAGTTAATGGGGAGGGGGAGAATTCATTCTTCACCCTTTCTATGTGGGAATATTTCAACAGAAGGTGATGTTATACTTGTCCAAAAATTTAGAAAGACTAATTCTGGATTTAATTAATGCATTTGTCAAGAGACTGTAAATTTTGTTTGGAATTACGATTTTGTACATATCCAAGCAAAACTATTAATGGAAACAAGCACATTTCAATGCCTAAAATCCTGTTTATTGCAGCTTTTATACAAAAAGCAAAGACATTGATGGGACATTAGTCATTTTTAGATGTTCTAGAGGAGGTAGATGGGAGGGGTGTTCCATGGCAGCAAGCTTCACCCCGACCTACATGCTTTCATTGGAATTGCTATACAAAGCTTGCATATTCATACTTCTCTCTGTGCAACTGGGAACCTAGAATCATAGAACTGGAAGGGACCTCCAGGGTCATCTAGTCCAACCACCTGCAGAATGCAGGAAATTCACAAATACCTCCCCCTCCATACCCACAGTGACTGCTGTTCCATGCCCAGAAGATGACAAAAACACCTCTGGGATCCCTGGCAAAAGTGGCCTGGAGAAAAATTACTTCCTGACCTCAAAGTGGCAGTCAGCATTTCCCCGGGCATTTAAAAATGGCCACAAGAACTAAGCACTGAGGCACCCTTCCTGCCCTCCCTCACATGATCTGCCTAAGTTCACAGAATCAGCATTGCTGTCAGATGGGCATCTAGCCTCTATCTGAAAACCTCCAAAGGAGGAGAGCCCACCACCACCTGAGGAACCACTCTGTCTGGAAGTTCTTCCTAATGTTTAGCCGAAAACTCTTCTGATTTAATTTTAATCTGCTGGTTCTGGTCCTATCTTCTGGGGCAACAGAAAACAACTCTGCACCATCCTCTATATGACAACCCTTCAGGTGCTTGAAGATCATTATTATATCACCTTTTAGTCATCTCCTCTCCAGGCTAAACATACCCAGCTTCTTCAACCTTTCCTCATAGGACTTGTTCTCCAGACCCCTCACCAACTTTGTTGCTCTCCTCTGGACACGTTCCAGCTTGCCTATATCTTTCTTAAATTGTGGTGCCCAAAACTGAACACAATATTCTAGGTGAGGTCTAACCAGAGCAGAGTAAAGTGGTACCATCACTTCACTTGATCTGGACACTATACTTCTGTTGATGCAGCCCAAAATCGCATTTGCCTTTTTAGCAGCTGCATCACACTGCTGACTTATGTTCAGTATATGGTCTACTAAGACTTCTAGATCCTTTTTGCACATACTACTGCCAAGACTAGTCTCCCCCAATCTATAATTATGCACTTGATTGTTTCCTACCTAAATGCAGAACTTTACATTCATCCCCACTGAAATTCATTTTATTTGCTTTAGCCCAGTTTTCCAGCCTGCCAATATCATCCGGTATCCTGATTCTGTCTTCTACCGTATTTGCTACCCCTCCCAATTTAGTATCATCTGCAAATTTAATAAGCATTTCCTCTATCCCTTTATCCAAATCATTGATAAAGATGATGAACAAAATATGTCCCAGGACAGATCCTTGAGGCACTCCACTTGTCACAGCTCTCCAAGAAGATGAGGAACCATTCACAAGCACTCTTGTGAAGCACCTGGCTGTTTCAGACTGCCTGTTTGCAAAGAGACAGTCCTATATACACTTTATTCTGACATTCCTATGAATGTGCATAGGTTGGGGCATGAGTGAACATTTATCCCTTGAGATGTCCCTTCTCCTACACCCTCAGCAACCCCCCCTCTCTCTCTCTCTCTCTCAAGTTCTCGGTGGCTAGTGGGTCAGGTGCCACATTCACCACGTTTCTCATCTCTTTTAATATCTCTAGAAAGCCATGATCATCTCACCTCTCAGGTCTTCTCTCTCACTCACAGACATCAGCAGACATGGTAGCCCAGACCCCTTTAATAACAGGCCCTCTCTCGTGGAGAATTACTGAGGTTGGGGGCTCAGACACTATTCCAGTCACACACTGCCATCATTTATCCATTTCCTAATATATATAGACTGAGATATTAACCTGTGTGTGTTACTTTCCCTGAAGGTTAAACAAAACAAGAAGTTTTATCTGTGGTTTGAACATAACACTGGAGAAAGTAAGATAGAAGTTACTACCTTAACTGAGCTTTTGAACTGTGGTCCTATTCCCGCAATTGGAATCCTTTGTTACAAACTGACTCTTTTCAGCCAGCTCTAACCAGGGTTGCCAGGGTAGGGGTGGGGTAGGGTGAGCAGATCCAGATTGGAAAATTCCTGGAGATTTGGGGGTGGAGCCTTTGGAGTACAGGGATCTCAGTGGGGTACAATGCCATACAGTCCACCCTCCAAAGCATCTATTTTCTCCAGGAGAACTGATCTCTGTAGTCTGGAGAGGAACTATGATTCTGGGGTATCCCCAGGTCCCACCTGGAGGCTGGCATCCCTATCTCTAAGCAGCTCTTCTCCACAGTTTCATTTAGTCAGATATCCTCTTTTCCCCTTCAGCTCCCTCTCTTCCAACTCCCAACTGTTCTCTTCCACTCTCTCAGCTCTCCTTGCTCTTAGGAGAGGCAGCACCTAGCCTGTCCAACACAGTCCTAAACTACCTGATTTTTAAAATGCATTCTGACAAATATACACTTCCAGCTAGACAGCAAGAGCCTAGAATGATATCTGAGTGACCTTCCACCACACCAAAATATTTCTGGCTCAGAGTGAAAGTTTCCAGCCTGATTTTACTTTCCTTCCAGGTATGTTCACTGTCTCTTTCCCCTCTATAACATCTCAAGAGGCCTGTTATCTTTGCTGATAGTCTGGTGCGAACCTAAAACAAACTCCCGTTAATGTTTGACCATTTGAAAGCGAGCACTTAAACACAGTTCTTCATAGATAAGTATCTATGATTACCCACTACTGAATGTTTCTTAAAGTTGACATATAACCAGAAGGAGTCAGCTTCCCTCCTCCACTCAGTCAGGAAAGAGATATGACTACCACATGGGGTGCATCCATAATGTGAAGGCTCTCCATAAACTGTTGTGATTTGCAAAGACTGTTATCATTATGCAAATGAGATATGGACAGCCCTCACTCCCTTTGAATTCCTCCCTGCTATAAGACTGGAAAAAGCAGTCTTAGAGATCATCACGTAGGGGCTTCTAGTGGTATGACCGACTTCTTAAGGATCTACTTTTAAAGTAAATTTAGCCCCTGGAGATCATCACGTAGGGGCCGCTAGTGGTATGACTTACTTCTTAAGGATCTACTTTTAAAGTAAATTTAGCCCTTACCCTGTAACATTGAAATGCCTTTTGGATATGTAGGTTTTTAGTATACAGCCAGAATACATCTACACTGTCTGAGTACTAATGTTTCTAGGATTGCTCTTTCCAAGTTCCCCAGTCCAGGCAACCTATATAGATTGTTTACTAATTATGTAAATGAAGCATATTAAAGGTTATATTAGCTACCAGTCTCCTCCTACTGACTCTTCTGAAAAGATATGTATCTTCTCCTTTTGCTCATGCCACTTGCGTGGGCTCTCTTCTTGGACAACAGCAAAGTAGTGGTGAGAGAGGCCATGATGGAGCAAGACCCTGTGCCCCATGGTCTCTGATGCTGCCGCTGCTGCTGCTCTACAGCATTTCATATGTCCAATGAATGTGGAAGTAAGATGTTGTTTTTCTTCAAAGTCTTGAACCTTGGCAGTTAAATACGAAAACATACATACCCCTGAGCTGGTAGTATTTAGTACTCATAGTGAAGTAAGATTTGCAAGGTCCTATGTGCACTTACCTCCTGTTGAATTTAGTGAGATGTCATTGGATTCCATACAATTTATTGTCAATGAATAGGATCATTCACAGCCCTAGATTCTAATCCTAATTTACCCAGGAGGAAATCCTAGTTATTTAAATAAAACTAATCTCCAAACAAATGTGCACGATACTGCAGTTTTAAACATCTTCCAACCACACAGGGTGATATTGAGTTAAATATTTTCAGTGCACAAATAATTACGGAACTATCAAACCCAGGGTTAGTAAATCAGTCCATCAGCTCAGCCAGTTAACTGAAGGTCAAGAGCTGCTGTCCCAGACTCCTTTCCAACAGCAGGTTATGCTGCTGCTTCCCCCCACTTCCAGTTTTGTAGAAATTTGAATATATTTGCATTAGCTTAGCCAGTCAAAGCATATCCTGAAGATATGCAAGTAACTGGAAGATCATTAAGTAATGGGCTCTTTCTTTAGAGTGTATTGTGATGGACAAATGTCAAGACATCAACTAGAAGGAAAGGCTAGTGTCCATCTCAGTGATTTTTGGGAGCATTCAAGAGTACTACTGGGTTCTAACCAAAGCAAGAAAATTTTATTTTGAAACTGGTCTGCGCAGAAAGAAAATAATTACAAGCCAGTCATTTTTATTTGCCTTTCAGATAAGCCAGATTTTTCCCAGGCTCCAAAGACAAATATCAGATTGGCAAAATGTGAATTAGTAATAACGGAAATGGATTCTCCAAGCATGTGTTATACCACAAATCTGGGATTACAGATCAGTATGCTTCAGGCTTTTATTCTTTTTACACAGAAAGTCCTGAGCTTGAGACTCCAGTAAAAAAAACAACAACCCTGTTCATTTTGATTTTAAAAAGTTTAGTTGAGCCAACCACCAGCATAAAGGTGAAAATATCCACAAACAAATAAGCCTGCAAAAGAAAAGTTGTTTTATGCAATCTTGTAAATTTTGTATACTGATTTTGAAACTTCCTGTTATGCAATACACCAAACACCATCTAAAATAAGGACTAGCCTGAAAGACTGGGCTGTTGCATTAGTCACTGCCACCCATTGGGGTTCTTAGATATGCTATGCACCATCTAAAATTATTTTCCAGTTTCAGATTATAAAGATCACTTTGTCAACCTAGGAGATACAGCTGGGGAAATAAATGATAAACACTAAGTGTCATCCTTTGAAAATATATAAGGTTGGTCTTCTGATTGGCTAAAAGAAAAGGAAGCAGGGGTGGGTATCTTTCCACTGCATAAATTAAGAAGAAAATTATATTTACCATATCTAGAGGATTTAGAAATTTCCTTAAAAAAAAAGAAAGTTGGGAATCTGGTCCATCTAATGAACCAAATGGGCACTGGGTGGCATGCCCAGGTTCTGGGTAAAATCTGGCCAACCAGGCAATATGGTAGCCCAAGATGTTAATATTGTAGGACAAAAGATTCTTCTTGATGGTAGACTGGTCTCAAAAAGCTAAAATAATATCTCTAAAATGGACTTATACATTGTGCTGCTTCCCATAATATTCTAGCTCTGCAGGATGGACATGAACTCCTTCCAAGAGCATTGATAATTAATATGGGTTTTAAATCAAGATGGGTAGCTGTGTTGGTCTGTCCGTAGCAGTAGAAACGAGCAAGAGTCCAGTAGTACCTTAAAGACACACAAAATTTGTGGCAGGGTATGAGCTTTTGGGAGTCACTGCTCACTTCTTCAGGTTTTAAGTGCATGTTTTCAATGGTCTTGGCAGGAGGTTCTCCCAACCTTGTAGATCTAATAGAGTGCAGGTATTCAAGAAGTGACAATTATGGATTTTGACTCCAAATCAGGAAGTAGAAGGCTTCAGATGCCCTTCAAGAGGGAGAACAACTAGCACAATTCCATTAGGCAACTCAAAACATGGAGGAGGGGCTTTATGAGGATTGAGGCAAGTCCATGTTTGCTTTGTCACAGCATCTAGGTCCTAATGTGTGGAATCTAGGATATGATAGTGACACTGATCTACCCTTCAGGAGATAAACCTTTTACCTTTCATCTGAACTTAATTTCTTGTTGATTACTGCACTATACACCTTTAGCTTAGCAAAAGCCTACTGCAGTGCCACTGACCACTGGTAATACTTGACACCAATATTTATATAATAGCATAGAAAAATAAAAATAAAAAGCAAAAAATAGATCTACCTTAAGCATGCGTCTATTATACACAGTGTCATACATTTTTACATAACCATCTGGAAGATGGCAACCCTAATTACATCATTTCTGCAGAAAACTCAGAGATGACAGGCGTCTTTAGGAATTACTGTAAACTCTACAGTAGAGTGATGTCTTCCCAGAAGGCCTTGTTTACACGTGCAAGAAAATAAGGTGGTAGAATGTCTACCATATCAGAGTGCATGTAATGGATTCCAGTTTTGAATATCCCTTTGTATTTTTTTAAAAAAACTCTCCCCATACAACTTGAAAACTAGCACTGCAAGGAGAAAGCTTCCAGTCCTTCTCCTTGTTTTATGTCCTTTTTAATTTTCCGTATTCCAGAATGTGAACCTCTATGATCTTCTGCCTAGAGTCTAATGTGTTGCATTCCACCTCAGCATTTTATCAGAGAGCCAGTTTGGTGTAGTGGTTAAGTGTGTGGCCTCTAATCTGGGAGAATTGGGTTTGATTCCCCACCCCTCCACTTGCACCTGGCTAGATGACCTTGGGCAAGCCGTAGGTCTGATAAGAGCTGTTCTTGAAAAAGAGCAGTTTCTGTCAAGAGCTCTCTCAGCCCCACCTACCATGGGGAGGGGAAGGGAAATGAGTTTGTAAGCCACTCTGAGACATCTTATGGTAGTGAAGGGCAGGGTATAAATCCAATCTCTTCTTCTTCTTCTCTGCGTGTGTAAATTATATCTATACACTAGAGGCATATAGTCTTATCAGATCTATTTTGGCTCCTCACAGGATGTTCATCTGCAGAGGAAAGTCCCAATTATCTTTTGGTTTTGCTTTGGGTGAAATCTCATGACAATCTAATGATGTGAGAAATCTCCACCCTCAGGACATTTTGCTATTCTTGTCAAAAGTCTTCTGACTTGCCTCAGAATTCCTTAGATGTTTTGCCTGAGGAGGAAACTCTAGATTTGGTTTGAATTTTCCTAAGGAGGAGCCCCCGGATTTGCTTCACATTTTGTTTAAGTGACATTTCAGTGGCTCTTCTAATGGATAAAGTTGCTTCTAATTCAAAGTTTATTTTTATATGATCCGATTAAATCATTGCATCTACTGAAACGCAGTGGTGTTCCTTTTAACTAACAGTGCCAGAAGTATCCCCTCTTTTTAAGAATCTTGTATCTCTAAGAAATTCAAGGAAGCTGACAAGAATGTCAGCAAATGCGCTCCTTCCATTTTTTTTGCCTTACTCACTTATTGCTTTTATATTGCATATAATGTTCTATCACTTGCATTCCATCTTGTTTCCTCCTTTAAAAAAAGGTGTTGGCAGTGTAAAAACTTAGATACTCAATCATTTTGTTTCCAGCTCTAGTTCTTACAGATTTTAGAAGATCTTCCTTTATATAGTCTAAGGTAAGGAGGTAAGGTAATTCAGAGTAGATATTTTTTTCCCCCCATAAAAGAAGGCAGACAATCATTTGTATCAATTTTCCAATCCTTCTGAAAGCTCAGAAGCATCTTTGTCTTTTGTTAGATGGTCTCTCTTGTATTGGACAATCTGTATACCTTTCAGCAGTCTTTTAATACCGTCGTTATGCTGAAGATGATGCATTTTGAAATCTAGCTTTAAAAGTGTTTGGTTTCCATAATGACTACCTGCATTTTGACTCAGGGGACTTCATTTCTATTCTCTTTATTCTGCTCGCAGCTGTCTTTCTCTTTTTCTATGAAGCCTCCTAATTGGCTGGCTCCCAGATTTGCGAGATGTCACTTCTGCTTGCATCAAAGTGTGATATTTTGTTCGTCACTGTAATGAAATATTGTTAGCTGATGTCTTTCTGCAAATATAATGTTTATTTTGATGGGATAAGACATGGAGTATCAGTCAATTTCCCCCTATTGGATGTGATGTTTAATAAAACTGATGAAATCCAGTGTGAATCCAAAGTTCAAATGTGTGATTACTTTGGCTTGGTGAGGAATTTACCTGAGAAACCTTTTGTTCTTCCTTAATAATTTCTGTTTGTTTCTTCTCTCTTCTCTCCACAATAATAACTCATAGTTTAATTAACCTGGTACTACAAATTGGTTAAGGGCTGTATCAGTCATGAGAAACTAATGCAGTTGTGTAGATAAAAATGAAATGGTAAGCAATTTCTTTTCAAGGAAAAGGTTGTTTTTCCTTTTGATATTCTCATTTCCAAAGGAAATTGAGTTTTCTGGTAACTCTAGGGTCAGTTAGATAATTGCAGAAAATATATAAGGAAAAAAGTCTTAAACACATTTCCAGGGTATTGTAGTAATCAAGTTAATTTTATATGGCACAATAAAACATAACCCAATTGTGTTTGTGGAAGAAACACTAATTATCTCCCCAGCTCCAGGAAAGGAAACTTATTTTGAGAAAATGATGGTTTGTCTCAAATTGTCTTTTCAAGTCAGAGCTGAATTACACCCATAAATGTAACACAGCTTTATGTCAGGATCAGCCAGTTATTGAACCAGGAGCCAGGATTTTGATGATAAGCTTTTGAAGATATACAACATAAAACCGTGGTATTCTTTTCCACTGCTAGTTATATATGCTTCCGGATAAAGCTTGGTTCTTTGCTTGGGCAGTAGCCAGAGTTAGGCCTTGCTCTGGTAGCTCACAGCAATATCCTACCTGCCTGACATGTGTCCTTTGGATGGCTACCATGAATTCATCCCATTTGGTTAGTGTTTTGATTTTGGATAATGCCCTTTTGCATGTGGGCCAAAAGCTCCAAGAGCTCTCTAGTAAGGCTAATCTTCCTGAATCCTGCAAGTCTGGCTATGCCTTGATTCCTGAAACTCAGTATTTGTCCTGTTTTGGAAATGACATGAGAAATGTTGGTATTAATCATCTTTGGTGATTATCTTTATGCTGTCTGGGTTTTTCTTTGTGAGTTTAGTGAGCTTCATCTTCTGTTGACCTCTGTAGCAATCTCCATTCAGAAGGGTCAGATGGGGAGCTCCAGGGGACTGAATTCAGTTCCATGGGGTTTTCAGTTGCTTATCATTAATGTATTCCTTTAAATCATGTTGAAGATGAGTGCACCTCTGCTCAGAAGTAACAACTCAGCTGCAAGAAAAGAGGAGGAGGAGGAGATGTGTTTATACCCCCTCTTCACTACCTGAAAAAATGGGGGAGGGGAAGCGAGGCTGCAGTTGTGTGATCACACAGTCCTTGTATAAAGTACTGAGACTGATGCATTGGAAAGTGATTTCAGCTTATACTATATTGCTTACAGTCAGAACATGAGATGATAGAGCTGGCCGGCGGCCGGTTTATATTCCCTTTGTAAACCATGCCCAACACACACACACACACACACACCATAATACACTATTTACAATGCTCTTAAATTCCATAGGTCCTTTCTTGGATCCCAGGAGAGGATGCGATCCCAAGCCATGTGGTGGGCTACCTCCACAACCTGGACCGGTCTATCAGGCAGAGATTCTAACAAAGTGATGTTGGGATCAGTGGATGGCAGTGGAAGTTGACTCAGGGCGTCTGCATGGCCCATCACCTCCCGGGCCAGCGGAGGAGTGAATATTGATACCCTGCCAGGAAGATCGACCAGTGCAGCACCCTGGGAGACAGCATTTGCAGGGTCTAGTAGTCGGGGGCAAGGAGGCCTAAGAGGGGCTTTTGATCAGTGACCACCACGAAGGGCCAGCCATACAATTGCGAGAGCCTCCTTTTCAATCTGAGTTTAGTTCTGCTCTGCTGCTGACAAGGTTCAAGAGTAATAGGTGACCAGAACCTTGTGGCCATCAGCCAATAAGTGCCACAGGACTGCTCCCACCCCATAAGGAGATGCATTGCAAGCTAACACCACAGGCAAGGACTCGTCAAAGTGGGCGAGGACTGTGTTGGAAGATAACAGTTCCTTGACCACCCAGAAGGCAGCAGCATGTTTGGGAGCCCAGACCTAGAGGGCGTGCTTATCGAGGAGGTGATGGAGGGGCTCCGCCATGGTGGCCTTGTGGGGTAGAAAGGAATGATAAAAAATTAATAGTCCTAAGTAGGCTTGAAGTTCTGCCTTGGACGAGGGGGCAGGAGCTTGCATGATGGCCTGGATCTTGTCATTTGTCGGGTGGATCCCTTGTGCGTTCATGGTGAACTCCAAGAATTCCACCCGTGGCACTCCCAGGAGGCACTTTTCCTGCTTCACTGTGAGGCTGTTGGAGTCAAAATGCTGAAGCACTATCCACAGCCGGGTCATGAAGGTCTCGGAGTCTGGGGCTACGATCAGAACATCGTCAAAAAATGGCTGGACTCCTGGGATGCCTTTTAGAAGACAGTTCATGAGACTTTGAAAGATCCCCAGGACTACGCTGACCCCAAACTGTAACCGCCTAACCTTGAAAGTCCCCGTGTGGGTAACTATCATCTGGGCCTCTGTGTCATTGTCGTCCACTGGCAATTGCTGGTAAGCTTGGGCCAGATCTAGTTTGCTGAAAACCCATGCCCCTGCTAGCAAGGCCAAGATATGGCTGACCACCGGTACCGGGTACACATGGATCTTCTTCGTGGTCTCTGTGCATCACACCCATGGGATTCAGTGCGCCTGCGCTGACCTGGTCGGTGTCTATACAAAGCTCACAACGGGATTTTCGCGCCCTCCGCCCCCAGGCATGCGCAGGAACCCCACCGCGCATGCCCAAGGGGCGGGGGCACGGACATCCCGCCAGTTCTCTTCTGACCGCCTCACTGTTAGCAGCTTGCGTTGGTGTCTCTGAGAGCGATTTACCTCAGCGAAACTCACAACTTTCTCTTCAAATTTTTATTTTATTTTTTCTTCTCCGATCTTTTGGATTGTTCCTCTCAACTATTTTTTCTCTCAATCCACACTTTTTTGGTGGATTTTTCAAGGTCTCCGGACCATTCTCCACCCCCCCCCACCTCACCGCCCTTCATCCTGCCGGGTGGAAGGGCTCCTTTCCATTGTTTATGGAAAGTCGTAAGTGGGGCTGCTTTAAAAGGTGCTCTTCCTGCGGAAGCAAGCTAGCCTTGAGAGACGAGCACTCACTTTGTGTTTTTTGTCTGGGGGAGACTCACCGGCCTGACGCCTGTTCCATCTGCGCCCGTTTCTCCAACCAAACGAGAAAAAACAGGGCCGCTAGGCTGAAGGTCACGTTGTGGGAGTCGGCACTCGCTCCTCCAGCGCCCGAGATGGAATCCGATCCGTCTACGTCGAGACAGGCCGTCTCGACATCGAAGTTGTCCGTGTCGACACAGAGGGATCCCCCAACACTGAAGCCTCCCAAGGTAGGGAAATCTTCCTCGGATACCGGAGGGGCCCCTACGAAGAAGTCTAAGTCGAAAACGACTTCATCTGTGTCGACACCAGTAAAAAAGCCCAAGAAGGATAAGACGAAGACCCTGGGCTCAAGCAAGACGGGAGACACGCATAAGTCTCACGGTGTGAGTGGCGTTAAATCTCCTCGGGGCTCTGCTTTCCGTGCGGACGCACCTCAGCAAACCCCGCGACCGTCCCATCCGACACCGGAGCTGACGAATATCATGGTGGAGCCTCCGATACAGATTCTGGACTCTCCACCACATCAGTCTGAACCCCCCATGTCGGAAGTTCCCCACCGTCGTAATCCTCCTCCTGCCGACCTCGACCTGGCCTCCAACGTCCAAGAACTGGAGTCTCGATCCCCTTCTCCGGTCTCCTGGGCTAGTGGTCAGTCCGATCGCTCCCGGCATCGGCCTCGAGACCACTCCAAGTCTCCATACCGTTCTGACCATCGTGAGCAGGAGTCCTATGGTCCTCGCTACGACAGGTACCACGCACCGTATCTGTATCGACCTCCGAAATTCTCCATCGAACACAAGCCTGAGATGCCATACTGGTTCTCCTCGCTCCCATGGAATGTCCCTGGATATCCGGATCCTTGGGAACCTCGTCGATACCGCTCCCGCTCACCTCACCGCCAAGCTTTGGCGACAGTGTCGAAACCTCCACCGTCTCCTCGTCCTTCCGCCCATCCCGACATTGCCACTGCTCCACCAATGCTGATGGCTGAGCCACCACTACCGAGGCCTCAAGAGTTAAATTCCGACTCTGCCTCTTCGAACGGTGACTCCGATGTCGATGATCCGGAGGACGCACTTTCCAATGTCGAACCCCCCCCTCAACAACCGATCTCCGGGAGCAGCCCGATCTCTCCTTCGGAGGACATGTCCTCATACGGGGACTTGGTAAGGCGTATGGCACACTCTCTTGCCCTACCGATCATCCAACCCCAACCGTCTGCAGCTGATGAAGTGTACGACATCATCGAGATCGATGCATCTACACCGATAGCTTTACCGATGTCCAAACACCTTTTGAAAGCAGTCCAATCTCCTTGGACCAAACCATCATCGGCACCGGTCTCTACCAAACGGTTAGACCACATGTACCGAGTTCAAGAAGAAGGAGCTTCCTTCCTCTACCTCCATCCCCGCCCAAATTCGTTGGTCGTTTCGACATCCTCGAAGAATAAAAGCTCTAATTCCACTCCATCCGACAAGGAGAGCAAAAAAATCGATGCCTACGGTCGTAGGGTGTACTCCACCGCGGCCCTGGGGATAAAATTCTCCAATTATTTGGCCTGTTTCGGGAGGTATCAATATGCCTTATGGCAAAGAATGTCGGCGCTCCTCCCATCCATGCCGGATGACAAGTTGGCCGAGGCTAGAGCAATCCAGAAGGAAGGCCTGCTAGTGGCCAAACAACTTCTGAACACAACAAAACACTCGTTGGATGCCTTTTCCACATCGATGGCATCTGCAGTGTCGATTCGCCGTCATGCGTGGCTACGCACCACCTCTCTCCCCCAGGACACCAGGTCCTATATCGAAGATCTCCCCTTCGATGGGGATGGTTTATTCCACTCCTCCACCGACACCGCCTTGCAGGAGCTGGATAAGAATATCAAGGCTTCGAAATCACTGGGAGTTTCGGCACCACAACGGTCTTACCGACAGAGGTCCTGGTCCAGATACACCCCCGTTGTCCGTACCCTACAAAACCGTCCCCAGACATGGCCTGGAGACCCCGTCAATCTCCGAACCATGGCAAGCCGTCATACCAGTCGAAACCGAGGTCAGGCACGCAACACCCACAGTCGAGACCAAAGTCCAACCGTGGACCCAAACAGGGTCTTTGACTCCACTCTCCCGATATCGACAGAAGGGACCCGCCTCCGTCCCTTCTTGCCCATATGGAAAACCATCACCTCGGATGCCTGGGTTTTATCCATCGTGACCGATGGTTATTTTATCGAGTTCCTCGACCTCCCACCTTTACCAACCTTCCGTTCCACCCCTCCCTCCCCCGTCCTCCTTCAGGAAGTCGACTCCTTACTGGAGAAGGGGGCGATAGAGCCTGTCCCGAAAACTTCCGAACGGATGGGATTCTATTCTCGGTACTTCACCGTACCGAAACGCGACGGAGGGCTGCGCCCCATCCTGGATCTTCGGGATCTCAATATCTACATACGATATCGAAAATTCAAGATGACGACCCTACAGGCTATCCTCCCATTGATTCCACAAGGCGCCTGGATGGCTACCATCGACCTCCAGGATGCCTACTTCCACCTCAACATCCACCCGTCTCACAGGAGGTACCTCCGATTCGCGATAGGAGAACATCATTATCAATATCGATGCCTCCCCTTCGGAATCTCTACGGCACCGAGGGTCTTCACCAAGACCATGGTAGTTATCGCAGCCCACCTCCGCCTTCAGGGGATCACCATCTTCCCCTATATCGACGACTGGCTTCTGGTGGCCAATTCCCCGACCTCTCTGAGCAAGGACATTGCGTTCACACTACACCTTCTTTCATCACTCGGTCTTCAGGTGAACCTACAAAAGTCCTACCTTCAACCATCTCAGAAGGTTCAGTTCATCGGGGCCTTACTTGACGCCGTAGCCAGCAGGGCCTTCCTACCGTTGGACAGAGCCCAAACCTTGTCCAACCTAGCAACCTCGGTTCGCGACTCTCCATCCTCAACGGCGTACGATGTTCAGCGCCTCCTCGGGCACATGTCCACCACGACCTCGGTCCTCCCCCTAGCGAAACTCCACATGAGGCCACTGCAACTTTGGTTTCTGAAGAGTTTCCGTCTAAACAAAATGCCTCAGTCGAAGGTCCTAACCCCTACACAAACCGTACGGGACTCCCTCAACTGGTGGACTGCTGTTCCAAATATTACCCAGGGTGCTCCGTTTACCCCTCCCTCTCCTCATTACACCTTGACGACAGACGCGTCCTTATGGGGCTGGGGGGCCCACCTCAACGGCATCAGTGTGGGATACCGGTGGGATGCTGCCACTGCAAACAGGCACATCAACTACCTGGAGCTACTGGCTATCTCGCTAGCTCTCAGAGCTTTTCAGCGCCTTTTACGAGGCCACTGTGTTGCCATCCTCACCGACAACACCACGGCACTCAGCTACCTGAATCGTCAGGGAGGAACGGTCTCCAGGAGCCTCTGTGGGCTCGCTCTCGACCTCTGGGACTGGTGCGTCTCCAACAAGATTGTTCCCATGGCCACCCACATCCCCGGGGTCCAAAACGTGGAAGCGGATCTGATCAGCAGGGGCCACACTCACCACCACGAGTGGGAACTGAACCAGGTCTACCTCCAACCGCTCTTCGACTGCTGGGGGACCCCATCAGTCGACGTATTCGCCTCTCGGGTGAACACGAAATGCAAACAGTTCTGCTCCCAAGGAGGGTGGGATCCTCTCTCCTTAGGGGACGGCCTTCTCCTACCCTGGACCGGCTCATTCCTGTACATGTTCCCCCCACTGCCCCTGCTCTTGAGAGTGGTGCACAAGGTGGCCAAATTTCGACCAGACTGCATCCTCGTAACTCCGTGGTGGCCCAGGCAACCCTGGTTCCCCATTCTACTGCGCCTGGCAGGAGGCAGGTTCCACCACTTCCCCAACGTGCAAGACCTCCTCACCACCGAAGGGGGCATGGTGCTGCACCCGCAGGTGAACAACCTAAAACTGACTGCCTGGAGGCTCCAACCGTGAGTTTCTCCGCCCGGGTCTCAGAGGTGCTGTGTAATGCGAGGAAGGAATCTACCCGCTCATCCTACCACAGGAAGTGGCAAAAGTTCCTCTCGTACCTAGACACGTCTACGGACGCTCCGAATTCCGTGAGCCTGGACAAAATTCTGGACTTTCTCCTGTCCCTTAGAGACCAGGGCCTATCCCACTCGTCAGTAAAAGTTTACTTGGCGGCCATCTCTGCTTACCACCAGGGCTTGGATGGACACACAATTTTCTCCCATCCGACCTCGAAGCGATTCATGAAGGGCCTCCTTCGACTATACCCTCCTGTAGCTGTACCTACAGAACTGTGGGACCTACCACTGGTACTACGACAACTTACCAGATGGCCGTTTGAACCGATGGCTACTTGTGACCTCAAGTATGCGACGTGGAAAACGGCTTTCCTAGTGGCTATCACCTCAGCCAGAAGGGTTAGCGAACTCATGGCACTCCAACATGATCCACCCTACCTGGTCTTCCTTCCAAACGGCGTACGCCTCGTACCGGACTTCACTTTCGTTCCAAAGATTGTTTCAGAGTTCCATCTCAATACTGAAATATTCTTACCTGATTTTTTCCCACATCCGGAAGATGACGGGCAACGCTTGCTCCATACCCTGGATGTCAAGAGGGCTCTCCTCTTTTACTTAAATCGGACTCTGTCAACCAGACGTGACAACTCACTGTTCCTGTCGTACAACTCGCCCTCCCTAGGGCTCCGCATTACGTCTCAACGGCTCTCTAAATGGATTGTCGAGACGATTCGATTGTGCTACTCTCTGGCGAAGCGGTTGCCTCCTTCTCGTCTGAGAGCGCACTCTACCAGGTCCATGGCGACCTCAACGGCCTTTCTGAAGGGCGCATCTCTCTCGTCCATCTGTAGAGCGGCTACGTGGTCCACGCCAACCACGTTCATCAAACACTACGCTCTGGACATCCGTGCCCAGCAGAAGGGTGACTTGGGTCGTCTGGTCCTCTCCTCTACGGCTCCCTGAGTCTGACAGCACCCACCTCCAGGTGAGCCACTGCTTTTTAATCTCCCATGGGTGTGATGCACAGAGACCACGAAGAAGATAAACAGGTTGCTTACCTGTAACTGATGATCTTCGAGTGGTCATCTGTGCATTCACACCGCCCGCCCGTCCTTCCCCACTGCTGTCATCCTCAGCTGTTCTCATACATGGCTAGGCTTGATAGCGGTCAGAAGGAACTGGCGGGATGTCCGTGCCCCCGCCCCTTGGGCATGCGCGGTGGGGTTCCTGCGCATGCCTGGGGGCGGAGGGCGTGAAAATCCCATTGTGAGCTTTGTATAGACACCGACCAGGTCAGTGCAGGCGCACTGAATCCCATGGGTGTGAATGCACAGATGACCACTCGAAGATCATCAGTTACAGGTAAGCAACCTGTTTTTCTGTAGTGCCTTGTTCAGGGTACATTTGTAATCAGCGCAAATTCGTATGTCTCTTGGGTTTCACTAGGGTGACTATGGGGGTTTCCCACTGAGTGTGTGGCATGGGTTCTAGCACCCCCTGTTCCACAATGTGGTCTAGTTCTGCCTCGATCTTGGGCTTTAGCGCTAATGGGGGCCACCTGGCCTTCATACGGATGGGCCGCACCGCTGGGCCAAGGTCGAGAGAGACCAGGGGATCAGAGTAGCAGCCGAGCTGGCCCTTGAACACCCCTGGGAATTTATTACACACAGAATCAAAGTCCTGTTGCCATACTGTGTTTACCCCGTCGCCCTGAAACCCAGCAGCCCAAACCAGGAAAGTCCCAACAGGCTCATGAGCCTCCCTTTAACCACTAGCAAGTCTAAGGGCCTGTCAAAGTCCTTGTATTGCACCCTGAACTTGCCCCAACCCCTGATGGCCAGCAGGTTCTTCTGAAAGTCCAGCAGCATCAGACCCTGGGGCTGTTCAAGGAGGGTTCTCCCCCGTGGGCAAAGCATCTGTAGGATTTCAGTCAAGATTATGGAGAAAGCTGAACCTGTGTCCAATTCTATTCTACATGGGGACCCCTCTATTAACACCATAGCATGCATTTTGTTGGGGGCGTCAGGGGGCAAGTTTAGTACCTGTTGTTGCTGTTGGTTTATGGAGAGGATATGCAGATCCATTGATTCCTGGTGGGTGGACATCTTCCGGTGGTTTCCTCAGGAGCAGCAGACTCAGACAATGTTCCTTGTTTGCTGCAGGACTGGCAAACAGCATCGCAAAAATGACAGGTCTGGCGTTCGTGCACCTTCCCGCAGCTGGCGCAAGAGTTTGGGGTGTTCGGCTTCTCACGTTGTGCTGGTACCTGGGATCATAGGCTTGGCCTTGCCAGGTAGTGTACCTGTAAGACTTCTTCCTTGTCTGAGGTGTCGGAGGCTGGAGAGGTACTTGCGAAGTGGACTGTCCGGCCACAGCATTCTTGATGAGATTTCTCATACACTGTGGCTTCTCTGAGGGCCTTGTTGAGGGTCAAGTTGTTGAGGCTGGCAAGCTTCCTGCATAGCTTGGGTTCCCAGAGGCCTATGATGAACTGATTCATCAACATGTCGCTGAGGCTGGGGAACTTGCATCAGGTGGCTGCTCAACAGAGGGCCGCCAGGAAGTCGTTGGCTGTTTCATCTAAGCCCTGGAGCTGTGCAAAGAAGTCTATGTGCTTGGCAATTTTTATTGGCTTTGGCACAAAGTGAACTGTGAGCGCCTTCTCAATCTCTGTGTATGTGGCCTCTTTTGGGGTCTTCAGGGCTATCAGGTCCTTCAGTAGCCGGAGGGTAGATTCCACGGGAATTTAGGATTAGGGATTTCTTCTTACCCTCATCTGTGACGTCGTGGAAGTCGACATAGTACTCCAGGGCTTGAGCCACATCTCCCACTTCTCTGGGTGGGCTGCATCGAATTCTGGGATGTTTCCTTGGGTGGCCGCCATGACTCGGGCAACACTTGGCATGGAGTTGCTAGGAGCGGCATGGGGCGCGGTGACCAGGGAATCGGTACTCAGTGCAATGCTGGACATGGGGTCAGTGATGCTGGGTGCGGTTTCCTGGAGGTCAGTGCATGGTGCAATGCTCTCATCAGTCTTGGGTTCCAAATCACTCATTCGGATCCCATCCTCATCGCCAGTATAAAGTACTAAGACTGATGCATTGAAAAGTGATTTCAGCTCATACTTTATTGCTTACAGTCAGAACGTGAGATGATAGAGCCAGCCGGTGGCCGGTTTATGTTCCCTTTGTAAACCATGCCCAACACATACCCACACACCCATAATACGCTATTTACAGTGCTCTTACATTCCATAGGTCCTTTCTTGGATCCTAGCCTTCTTATAGGTTTAGGCTAGGATCTGTCTAGGCTATTGTCTTTTGGAATGAAGCTTGGGCCCTGGCCACGTATATTCCCAACCGTGTGTGTGGTAGCCCTGGGTACATAACACCTTGGAAGCTGCAGGCACAACCCTCCACTGAGTGATCAACCAGGGGTGAGCAACCATGGGTGAGCTTTTTTTTTTGACATTTGTTTCTGATGCACTTAAAGAAGGAATCGATGAATCACATCTCCACACTGAGGGCTCCCTATGGAGTTTGCAATGATGTGCATACTGAGAAGGGGAAAAAAAAAACAGCACAGAGTTGAGATGGCCTGATCAGACCATTCCAACACCATGAGAGTGTGCTAGAGTGATCAGAAAGGGGAAAGTCGAAGTGTTGGAAAGGCTGTGACCAGTCAGGTTCATTTATTCATTGCTGGTGGACCTGTCCAAAAATACAAGACTTCTGAAAATTAATTATAGCAAAAATGAACACCATATTGGGTATTCAGATACCTTTCACACCTGAATCAATTCTTTTAAATTATTGGGACAGGGGGCTTTTTTCCCCTTTAACGGAAGATCTGATTTCTCTTATGTTAATTGCTGTGAAAACTTTAATAGCTCAGGTCTGGAAATTAGATAAGATTCCTACTGTTAAACAATGGTTTATAAAATTATGGGATATAGTAGCTATGGATAAAATAGCAGCACAATTGTTGGAAGCTGAATGCCCTGAAAAGAAATCCAATATATTAACAATGTTAATGATGGTTTGAATGCACTACCTACTAAATATGTTGATTTTGTGTTTTATTGATTTGTTTTATAACTTTCTAATTGATTCACCTGTTGTAGTTTGATTGGTAATCTACTTTGAACCTTTTTTAGTTATTTAAAAATGTTGTATGTTTTAAAATGGTTATAAAAAGAAAGTTATAAAAAAAGAAAGGGGAAACGGGAAAGTCTGTCCATGGCCCATTGCAACCCATTTTCTACCAGCTTTTCCCCAGTGTCTTTTAACTCCACTTCTGTGGTGGAGCAGAATGGGTTGCCGACAGCTGCAGGGCACTTCCCAGATGTTGTCTGATCGTGCCCTTTAAATCCATCTGGCATTCACATCTATGGTGGATCTAATTGTGCATATGATCGCAGCCTCAGAGTGGCTTACAATCTCCTTCCCTTCCTCTCCCCACCACAGACACCCTATGAAGTAGGTGGGGCTGAGAGAGCTCTGAAAGAACTGCTCTTAAGAGAACAGCTCTGAGAAATCTGTGACTGACCCAAGGTCACCTAGCTGGCTGCATGTGGAAGAGTGGGGGAATCAAACCCGGTTCTCCAAATTAGAGTCTGCCACTCTTAACCACTACACCAAACTGGCTCTCAAGAGAGTATATGTAGAATAAGTTTCAAGTAACATTCATTCAAATGACAGGAAACAAAGAGTAGGAATAAACGACAGTTCTCATAATGTAGGGTAGTAAGCAGTGAGGTGCCAGAATGACTGATATTGGGTCCAGCACTATTTAATTTGTTCATAAACAGTCTGGAACTAGGGGTGAGCAGAGCAGTGGCCAAGTTTGCAAATGACACAAAATTATTCAGGATGGTGAAAACCAAGGATGACTGTGAAGAACTCCAGGAGGATCTCTACTGATTGGGTTAGTGTGGCAGATGATGTTCAGTTTTGGTAAGTGTAAAATGATGCACGTTGGGACAAAAAAAAAAATATCCCAACTTCAGGTACAGGCTAATGGGGTTTTAGCTTGCTGAGACTGAGTGGGGAAAGATCTTAGGGGTTATGGTAGATAGCTCAATGAAAGTGCCAACCCAGGATGCTGCAGTGATGAAAAAGGCAAACTGTATATTATGGATTATTAGGAAAGGGATTGAAAATGAAATGACCAATATTATAATGCCACTGTACAGATCCATGGTGCAACCTCATTTGGAATATTATTTACAGTTCTAGTCACTGTAATCCCCCCCAAAAAAATTATACCCCACCTCTCCTCGTGGTTCAAGGCAGCTTACAATAATAATAATAAAAAACCAGTTCCAGTTTAAACCAAAATAAAACAACAAACCCCAAATCTTTCCCCCATCCACACTTAAAAGTTTCCTGCCAATTCAAACCCCTTCAAAAGCCTTGGCAAACAAGCAGGCCTTGCAGCACCTCCCAAAGATCTACAAGGAGGAGGTCCCTTCAGCTCTTCAAGGAGCCTATTCCAAAGAGCAGGAACAACAATGAAAAAGACCCAGGCTCTGGTCAATGCCAGATGGGCCATCCTAAGTTGTGGGATAGACAAAAGATGGCTGCCTGATGGATGTAGTTAGCACACAAAGACATATGGAAGGAGACAGTCCTTCAAATATGTGGGTCCCAGGTTGTGAAGGGCTTTAAATGTCATAACCTACACCTTGACTTGAACTTGAAGACTGACTGGCAGCCAATGTAGCTGTTTCAGAATGGGCAACCTGTGTTCTGGGTGGCTAGCCTCTTACAACAGTTAGGCTGAAGCATGCTGGACCAGCTGTAGTTTCCTGTTTGTCTCCAAGGACAGCCCCATGTAGAGTGTATTGCACCAATCCATCCATGAGGTCACAGAACCATGTACTGGCATAGCCAGATCAGCTGATTGTAGGTAACAAGAGAGTTAGTGAATCAGGTGCAGCTTATGGAAGGTTCCTCTGACCACCATGCCAGCCTGCTTTTCAAACAACAAGTCAGAGTCCCAATGTTGTGTGAGAAACATGGAACTACCTCTCCTTCATCTCTTTTTCATACCCCAACCTCATGATAATGCTCACTATCTTGTCTTGCCCAACAGCCAATTACATGTTGAGGGGCAGGGCATGCCATGTTTTGCATTCAACTAGAAGGAAAGGAAGAAGATACAGAGTAGTGGCAACTACCTGTCTCTTGTAATGTCTAGACATACCTTGGAAGGAGGAAGCCAGCTGGAAAATTTAGTAACTAGAAATTGTTTGGGGTATTTGTGGCTAGGTGTTGGGAAAGAATTTAGGTCTACAACTAGGCATCTGGTTTATTTTTGTACAAAAGTAGTTTTTACTATAACATCTGAGATGAGTAATGCTTTCTCTTTTGTCTTCCATTGTAAATGTCATTATAGCACAGATAATAGTTCTCCATAGACAGACATCACTGTAATGCCAGGTAATGAAATCACTAGAAAGTCTGTGTAGTCTTGGAAGCTAGAACTAAGTGCATTAGGCCCTCTAATTGCTTAATTACAAACATCCAAACATTGTATATTTGCCACAAAGCTTGGGAAAGTCCTCCTTTGGTTCAAAATGGTCAAATATGCATTTTCTCAAGATTGTCTTGATTCCAGTTTTTAAATAATGTAGCTGCAAAACTGCTATGAGCATCTTCCTAGAAATGGATAAATAGATGGTTAAAGGCACTGAGGAAATTATCCCCACATTCAGTATTGAATGACATAGGTACAAAATGAAGAAATGTGATGTGCATGGGGTTTAAAAGACAATTAAAGGGCAAGTAAGTAATTTCTGTGCCAGTATAGCACAAAGCTGAATGCTTGTAACAAAACCCCCCTCAAAAATATTTATCTTTGTGACACTTAAATCTTTCACGTAGCTAACAGTGATATACAGCACACATTTATCAACCACAGTATATCTACAGGCAATCCACCATGTCATATATAAGCATTCATCATATGGATGGAATTACTACACTGTCATCTTCCTTTTTCTCACAAAGCCCCACTGCAACCATGCACAGACATGCAGCATAAAGCATCCCTCCTCTACACAACCCACACCGGAGTACCAGCATGTGGTGAAGAAATGGCAGACATGCTTTACTTTCTGGTGTGAAACTTCCTCAGAATATTGTCAAAGCAGTTGGAAGCAGTGTTTAATGGCTGGAAAGGGAGATGCCAAGGCTTGGGCCTGCATGAGACTACTGCCATCTATCAAGGAAGGAATCTTGCTCCTTAGTCTTGCCAGTTGCTCATAGATGAGGGAGTCCCACATCTTTCATTAAGGCAGTGAAATGAGGCCACCCTCAGACCAAATGATGAGTTCCTACACTTTTGCAAGAGAGAAATAAGCAGAGAAAATTCTAGTCTGTAATATAATCCTTTCCCCACAGCCTGACATGGATATAGTATGCTCATTGGCCCCCAGGGAATGGTGAGGGAGAAGAAATTAGCCTAACCTAGCCCCTGTCTGTTTATAATTTTCTGAGAGATGGGATCATGCTTGGCACTTTGTCATGTGGCATGCTGGCCCGCATCCTAATTCACTCTATAAATTCACGTTGCTATAAACTTTCAAGGAGCTAAAAAAAGTCAATGGGATGTGGAAGGAATCAATAAGGATCAGAGGAAAGTGCTTCCTCTCATCTTAAGTGCGTGTGTGTGTGTGTGTGCACGTGCACATGTGTGCATGTGTGTACATGTGCGGATAATGAGCTTATTCCTCTGCTCCTGATTGCAGTGCTGTAACAACCCACTCTTGAGGGTATAGTCTAATATACATTACTGATTCTCAGGAAGATTGTCATGGCAGAGGGGAGAGGACCACGCCAGCATCCTTTAACATCCCCTCGCTACCACCACCTTGGTTCCAGAGGAGGTAAGTCCTGCTGCCACAATTTTACTTTTCACTTGACTTGACTTTCCTCCATCCTGGGTGTTTTTGTTTGTTTGTTTTTTTAAATGAAGATCCCAGTCTCCTCTGACTCTCTCTCAATAGGGTGCACAGAGTGACAGATAACTAATGGCCACAGGTGAGACAAACACACACTACCTAGCCTTGTCTTCCCAAGACCACTCTCCAAATAAAAGGGGGGGGCAGGATTTTATTGAGGGATAGAAAATAGGAGTTAGTACAAATCATCTTAATTAAGATCCTGTGGGTTTGGAGATGTAAGCACTTTACTTTCATTAGTAAGAAACTTAAAATTGCAAGATTACATAGACAATCAAAACAACACAGAAGCACTAATGCTTCTAACAGACTTTCTCCTCACTTAGCCACCATCAGTGCAAGCAGAGCAGCATTCAAGAAACCTAAATTTCCATTGTCCCCACTGCAACTGGTTGTGCTCCCCCTCCCATACTTTCAGCACCATGGACAAGTGCCTCCCACCAGCAGAAGTTAGGATCCACACCAGTGCTTAGATGTCAGTATCCAGGACACTCTTACAGAGCTGGGGGCAACAGGAAAACTATACCATCCACAATTCCGATGAAACAGTAGGAATGCTTTTTGAGATATTCTCTGCTGCACATTCTTAAAATGGTAAACCTTTTTGCAGGGGAGCCTGCAGCTTATGTTGATATTCTAGCTGATGCTTATGCCCATCCTAGCCAAGTCCCCCTCCCTTTCATTATGCTCTTCCTACAAAACCAGAAATAAAAGGTTACCAGGTGCTTGTGTAAGTGGAAGGGATTGCAGAAGATTGAGGCAGGTTTCTCGCCTCCTACTAATCCCCTTTCCCGAACTGTGAATAATATTGTTTAAAATAGACGACAATTGCCTTTGTAGCAACTTCAGCAACTGGCTAGCAATTGAAGATTGCTGTGCGCCGAGTCGAATTACTGTATTTTGAACGTTATTGCGCTTGTTGTTACTCTCCCAGTGCTGTGTGAGTAATTCACATTGGATAGCTCAGCATGACTTTTGAACTCAAAAGTATCAAAAATATAGAGGCTATTTGAAATGACTTGGTTATATGGGAGCAAGATTTTTTTAATGGATGAACGAGGCAAAAACCAGCATAGGATATATGCTCTGTGAAGTGCATCTCAGACTAAAGAAAGAAGCATGTTGCATAGCTTGAGTAGCACCAGTGATCCCTGAAATGGAAGTATGACAGGCCTCATATAATGAGGCTTGCGATATAAAAAAACCCTTTAACTCACTGGTTGCTTTTCTGAATCAGTGGCTCACTCTCACTTTTCATCAAAGTGGCAATTCTTTTCAATAGGTGGCGGGGAGGCAAACAAACATGAGAAGAAACAGCACTAAGGCAGCAACGGGGAAATCTGAAAATACTCTTAAGCAATCAGGCCTCCAAATGTTCCGTGGAAGTGGAACATCACCCATTTCAGTGAGACCTGGCAATTTCACAAGGCTTTTGAAATCAAGTATTTGGAATCTTTGGGTCTGCCTGGACTTTGAGTAGACTTTTTAATTTTATTTTATTTTTACCGGTGACGGTAGTCCCAATCCAATTGCTAATCCAGCTGTCAGGGCTGCAAGAGCAAAACTCTCTTGGGCTGATTCTGCATTGGCTTTCCCCTCTGTTGTTTTATGAAACCCACATTGGAACAGAAATCACCCTCTGCATCACATGCTGCTTCCGCTTCCTTTGATTATCGGGCTTTATGGTAGCTTCCACACTTCATGCCACTTTTGAGTTCTTTGAGTATCGGATTTTATTGTACCTTCTGAATAGATTTATGGCCATTTTATGGCCATTCAGGAGTGACTTTGCAGTCAGTACAGCATTGCCCCAAGGTATTTGAATGTGGTTTTGAGCTGCACTTTTTCCTCTAGGTTGAGACAACGTGGAGTGAATGCTACATGCAGAACCACCCTTAGGCCAAATCTGCATTTGCATTTTTAATCAGTTGCATGCTGCTGTGACGCCGTCTTTCTCTATGCTTGTTTGAATGCTGTTTGGAGAAGATTATTTTAAAGCAGTGCAGAGGTACAATGACAGTGGGGCCATCCTGAAAGGATAATAAACATATGTGGACGTGCGAAAGGATGTTAGCATAGTTGAGGTCAGGGCTATTTTGGGGCAGGAACGCACAGGAATGGAGTTCCAGCTGGCTCCCAAGTTGGCCATGCCCAGCAGGAACTCATTAGCATAATAGGCCACACCCAGCAGCAGAGACTCATTAGGATTGGCTACATTATGGGTGTGTGGCCTAACATGCAAAGGAGTTCCTGCTACAAAAAAAAACCCTGGATTTTGACAACAAACATGGGTGTGTGGCCTAATATGCTAATGAGTTTCTGCTATTGGGTGTGGCCTATTATGCTAATGAGTTCCTGCTGGGCTTTTTATACAAAAATAGCCCTGGTTGAGGTGTGATAATGACACCAAATGTGGACAGCTTTTTTTGAAGACGGAGTCAAAAGGCTGGGACACTGGTGGAATAGACAAATGCAGATTTGGCCTTAGATGAAAGCAATCTGCAGGAAGATGGGAGCATGTGAGGATTAAATTCAGTGCCTTTGAACCCATGGTTTTCTAAGAGGGCTCAGCATACATGGTGGTGGCAGCTAGATCAGGGAAAGGAACAGAGCATGCTCTGCTTCCACTCCACCTAAGAATGTGCCTCCAGCTCACGTTCTGGTGTGTGTGCTTTCTAGTTTGACCAAAGTGTGTGCTTATTAGATTTAAGACATTTTATGGCTGTTTCCACACAGTAATGAGTCACCATGTACCTCCTATTGCTACTGCAAATGTAGAAGTATTAACATGAGCAATGGAGCACCCAAATGGCAGTTTAGCCCACAATTCCTTTGCCTCAGCCCTCCACAGCCACCATTCCACTTCCCAACCCCTGGAGGGCTTTCTCCAAGTTTTGTAAAAATTGGTAATTGCTAGATAGCTATAGTGGTATAATGACCTACTGCCCTGATATACTAGTTCATCTGAAATACCAGCTTCCATTTTATTAAAAAAGGTGTCTAACCCATTTCATTGAGAAGATATAAGACAATAGGCATATCTCCACAACAAAAATGGTTAGAGTATTCAAAAAGATTCTGGGAATCCAAAGGAACAAGAGGACACTGGCAGCAATTGATTGTTATAATGAAGTAGCGATCTAGCAATTACTGACTTTTTTAAAAAAGGTCTGAAAATAGCTGTCTAGTGGCGTTGCTGGGAAAACAGTATCTGAGATGGGCAGAGGGAAGGAAAATGGTACTGATATGAGTGGGACTCTGGATAAAGCAAGCCTTCCCATCCAGATGGCATGATAACTGCTATCCTCCCAGAAAGGTTATCAAAGACCCGGTTTGGAAGAGAATGAATCAAGGGAGGGGAAAGAACACTTAGACTTAGAGCATGATTATACACAGTGCCATGTAGATGGTAAGAAAAGGAAAGCATTGCAGTTCGGTAGCCAAAGGGGAGGCAAACCTCCATGTGAAAGATATATGTATTTTATAGGTTTTTTAAAAAAATGTTTTTAAATTAGCAGAATTCACCTTGTCCCAAAGTGGATATGCCTGCCACCAGTTTGAAAGAATGCCCTGAACGTGTCACTGGAAAAACCGACGATTGTTTTCCTCTATGCCTCTATCAAATAAATGTCTTTGCAATGATAGTGGGGTGGTTCCTGCCCATATCCTACCACTTCATTGAGCAAAGTTCATTTACTAATTAAAAAGTTGCCTGGAAAGTCACAAAGGACAGAAAAGCTCCAAACAAATTCCTGTACACATAATTTATCTGCTCCTTAACAGCTGACGGGAGGCATCTGTAGTGCTAAGCATATGGCCTTAAACTTTGTTTAATTGAAGTTTATTTTCAACTGTTTTTAAAAGTGAACTGTGATAAATATTTAACCTGAGCTTTTTTGGGATGTTGAAGAATAGGCTTGCTTGTAGTGCTTAAAATGTATGGCTGGACTCCAGAAGTGTATGTCTGTGTGAGAGACTCACCAAGTGAAGCCTAGCATGGTGTAGTGGTTAGAGTGTTGGACTAGGATCTGGGAGACCCAGGCTGGAATCCCCACTCTGCCAAGGAAGCTTGCTGGGTGACCTTGGGCCAATCACACACTCGCAGCTAACCTGTCTGATGAAACTGTTGTACAGATAAGATGGAGGAGAGAACACTGTAAACCTCTTGGGGCCCCCACTGGAGACAGAGGCAGTGAGTCCCCACTGGAGATGAAGTAAGGCCGATTTCCCACAAGCGCTGCTCTGCGCTCACTCTTCCCTTTCGCCCCAGTGGTACATGTCAATTTCACACTAAGTGCTGCACGGCCACATTTTGCCCTGCAGCTTCGAGCAATTCTCCCCGTGTCTACTCAGTCCTCAAAAAACAGGATTGAGTAAATGCAGGGAAAATCGTGTGAAGCTGTGGGGCAAAATGCGGCCACGCAGCACTTCGTGTGAAATTGACACATACCATTGGGGCAAAGGGAAGAGCGAGCATGGAGCAGCGCTTGCGAGAAATTGGCCTAAATGAATTAGGAGTTGGAAAATAGGGCTTCTTTCCCCCCCCCAAATTATTACAGTCTTAGAGCAGCAATATATATATATATATATATATAGGGCTTCTGAGGTCCCTTCCAGCTCTAGGGTTGCCAGGTCATTCCTTATTGCCAGTGGGGGACTTTGAGGGGCATTCCTGGAGGGGGCAGGGACATCCCCAATGTGATGACATCACACAGCGGCTGCTGGAGTTCAGGCACCCATTCCCCACTTCTTGCAAACAGCATTTAAAGGGACCCTTTGAATGCTGTTTGCAAGAAGCAGGGGCTGCACATGCCCCTGGAATTCAGGTGTGCCCCCACTTAGAAGGGCACTCAAGAGTGGTACCTTCAATACATCTCCAACAATCCCCTTATCTGCTAGCCTGAGCCTTTGGGAAACATGCAAATTAATGTGCATTTTCCCCAAAGGCATATGGGGATCCTTTTGAAAGACTCACCATGACCTAGGTGGTACACAGCAGGACTGGGCAAGCAGAAAGGGGGGTGATTGGGAAAAGGCTGAAGGTACCACTCTTGAGTGCCCTTTTAAGCCACTGGTGGTTGCTCTTGGGGGTGGGGCTTCCTGGCCAACTGGCCAGTGGGGAGCAGGAGTTCATAAAATCAGGGTATCCCTATCCAGCTCTGTGACTCTAATGCCAAAGAGGGATGACTAAGGATATCTGGTATAAAGGAATACAACAAAGTTTGAGTCCAGTGGCACCTTTAAGACCAACTCTTGAGGAGGGAGATGCAGAGGAAACCAGTAGGAATAGGTTGTTTAGTGGTGGAGCATGAAGACAGGTTCAGAAAAAGAATGAAATTTGGATATGGGGAAAAGGATGATTGTTTTGCTTGCGGAGAGTGCTAGAATTCCAGCAGATGGATTGAAGATGGATTGAAGTTAATTTTGCTTGATTGATTTGTACCTGTAGTGAAGCTGGTAAGTGTTAGGGGTGTGGGAAAGTCAGGTCCAAGATGTTTTATTATTTTAAAAACTTGAGTCTGGCTCTTTAATATAGGAATTAAAAGAGATCATATTAAGAAATCATCTGATTGTCATCTGCAATCCACCGGACTTTGGTGGAAGTTTCAATGAGGCTTGCTCTCAAGTAAATGTGCATAAAATTGTATCCCTGGTATCTCTTGCCAGTTCTCAAAATGTCCAGAAGCAGTTATTTTTCAAACCATGTTTAAAAAGCATGGGGTTTAAATCCAAGTGAGAAATTAGATGTTTTCTAACAATCTTGTCCCACGCTGAGCAAAAAAGTAAACATTGCTTATGGGATGCTAAGCTATGAGAAACAAATCTCCTTGTGAACAATTGGTATTAAAATTCTATCTGAATCAACAGAAAAGTAGCATCCAACAGATTTCTGGGAAGATGATTAATTTATTTGGCAAGAAAACCAGTGTTTTGTTTTGTTTTTTAAGGAGGGGGGAAGAGAGGAGCTTTTGTTCCTAGAATTTGTTTTGGATTACCAGAAAATCCCACTTCAGATTATGCAGGAGGTTGCATGTTTGAATGAAGCTGACTCCCTTTTGGAGTTGCCAACTCAGTCCTGGAAACTGGCTTTCTTGCTTTGATTGACCAGATTGGACAAAGTCAGGTTACCTTCTGACTAGGCCTTCAATTTGTTCCAAATACAATGCAAAGTGAGCTTTTTTTGGATTCAGTCTAAACAAAATCTTTCTGTGGGAAGCTGTCAGGAATTGCATCTGACAGCACTAGAAAGGAAGTTTTGTACCTCCGTTTATTCTTATCCACATTGGTTCAGTCTGGTTCTCTTTAGGTGTTCGTTTAACCTGGTTGAGGCATGTGTTCCACCAAGCTGAACCCAATCAACCAGCTGTATATTGTGGTCTATCAAACACTTGATAATCCCCAGGCTTTTGCTGTCGCTGAGAAACAGCAAACCAGGAGGTTTATTGAGTTACACAGGGATGGTCAAATATGACTAGTGGCCTATGTTCAACATAGAGCATCACAAGTTATGAATGTTTCTTCTTCACTGAATAAATTCAAGCAACTTCAAAGTACTGCAACATACGGTTGCCATTCCCCTGACGGGGGCAGGAGTTTTCCTTCTTTCAGGGGCCCTGATTCACCACCATCAAGCTGGCCAGCAGGGGGAACCCTGCCCCCAAAGAGCCCCATCTGCAACAATGTGCCCAGTGCAATGACATCAGCCACAGGTGATGTCATTGTGCAGGGCAAGTTGTGGGGGGATGCTCTAGAGTTTGGGAAAAAACTCAATGGTTACCATAGACTCCAGGGCATGAAGAGCCATCCCCCCCAGTTGGCAGCCAGGTAAGACCTGGCAACCCTACTGCAATATGACTATTTTTTTCCTATATTCAATTTAGAAGTTTACAATATATTTTTACATCCTGAAAAAGATACTTCATGATTCAGAAGGTTGGACTGGTGTCAACTTCAGAATCTGATTCAGGTTTGGTTCTACAATGAACAAAATTCATCTTGCCCAAAAGTGGATATGCCTGCCACCAGTTTAAAAGAAGGTCCCGAACGTATCGCTGGAAAAACCAATTGATCATTTTCCTCTATGCCTTTAACAAGTAAATGATAGTGGGATGGATCCTGCCCATATCCTACCACTCCACTGAGCAAAGTTTATTTATTAATTAAAATATTTATAACCCATTTTCTTTTTGGCTCAGGCCTGAAGCCTTATGGGTTGCTGTAGAGTCCCAGTTACCCCTTTCAGAAATCTGCCTTTGCGTGAAACACTTAACATTGAAAAGCAGAGTACTATTCACTAGGGAATTCATTAGGCTATTTGGTAGAGGACAATACAACATGAAAATGGGATATATCAAGGGATATTACTCTTTATAGCTCCACTAGCATATCATTCTCATGTGCTTATGTTTAGAATCTTATGTTCCATAATGATTCAATAGAGTAACCAGCAATGTGAAGGTTACCTTTCTCAAACAGCAACAGCACTATCTGTGTAGCATAAATGAGGTCTGCAAAGAAAGCTCCTTAGTATGTTATGAGTACAACAGGGTACCGGTGTTTGGCATTCAGAAAATGTTCCCCAAAGAAGATAGGCTTAGATTCCTATCTAATATTGGAAAAATTGATGAGGGTCTATACTTCTATTCTGGAAAAAGGAGGTCTCTAAAACCTTCTTCATACATTGAAGTATGTTCACAGAGAATTGCTGCATCAGGACTCCTGTCTTTATACTCAGATGATGGGAAAAGTTCAAGGCTAGAGACTGTGGTTCTTTTCCATAGCTCTCTTATGAGAGCCAGTTTGGTGTAGTGGTTAAGTGTGCAGACTCTAATCTGAGAGAACCGGGTTTGATTCCCCACTCCTCCACTTGCACCTGGCTGGATGACCTTGGGCAAGCCATAGTCCTGTCAGAGGTGTTCTTGAAAAAGAGCTCTCTCAGCCTCACCTACCTCACAGGGTGTCTATTGTGGGGAGGGGAAGGGAAAGGAGTTTGTAAGCAGCTCTGAGACACCTTTGGGTAGTGAAGGGTGGGGTATAAATCCAATCTCCTCCTCCCCCTCCTCCTCCTCCTCTTCTTCTTCTTCGAAACCAGGACAATGCTGCTCTGGGCAGGAGCCACAATGTACCAGTATGTGCTTCTCCAATATGGCCCCAAGGTTTCTCACATTCCTCAGTGATACAGAGCAAGGCTCTGCTACAGCAATTCCCTGCTTCACATGATAACATGTTATTTGTATCCTGTGTAAGGTGAGAAGAGGCCAGTTTTCCTGTGATGCATTCTTTCCCCCCTTCCCCCATGATAAGCAGCCTGCCTCTTTTGCAGAATGGAGCCTGTTGGGCTTCAGTCTCTCTCACATACATACATACATGACAGGCACATGACAGAACATGTCATCACAATTCTGCTTGTTCATGTGTAAAGTGTGGCTAGGCAGGAGATTTGTTGTTCATCAACAGCTTTTGAGAGGTTTTGAGACACTGGAAAGGAAAAAAAAATGCTGAGATGAATTAATGCAACAGAAAGTTCATATGTGCATGTTTGCAGGGGTCAGTGCCCCTCCTAGTTCCTGTTTTAAAAATAGTGCTCCCCTGAAATGTTCTGTATTTTATTATAGTTTCAGGGAGGGATGCCAGCCTCCAGGTGGGACCTGGGGATCCCTGGAATTACAGCTCAGAATCCAGACTACAGAGATCAATTTCCCTGGAGAAAATGGATGCTTTGGAGGGTGGACTCTATGGCCTTGTACCCCACTGAGGTCTCTGTTCTCTTTAGGCTCCACCGCAAATATCCAGGAGTTTCCCAACCTGGAGTGGCAACCCTACACCCCATCACCTAATAGTGGCCAGGGTAGACCTGGCAATCTTAGTTTCATGGTAGCAGAATATGGAGCTGGTTCAAGCCAGATTTAACTTTCTTTACTGACTGGGACTAGAAAAATTGTAATGGAGGATGCAGGTGGGCCCCATTTTCTTTACTCGGGGGCATTCCACATGGATTATCTTCCCCAACTTCAATGCTTTTTGAAAGCACATTTTTTTCTTGCTTCCCCATAACATTGTGGTGCATTCATTCAAGGGGTTCCTCCCTTTTCTTTAGTCTTTATCAAACCTGCTTTGCTTCAAAGTTTTGGGAAAGAGCATGGTAAAACCTGGATAGCTGCTGTGTGGAGAGGTAAATTCAGTTTTTCTGGCCCACATGGCAGCTATTTCCCCCAATCCTGTCCCTGAACCTGCCATATCCTCCCAACTGTCACCAGGGGGGCTTTCCCCCCCTCAAAATCATCACTAGAATATTGTTATATTGGTATATCATTGTAACAAAAAGTGCACCAAGTTCTCTAAATTCTCAATTTTAATTAATTTTAAAAAAAAAAAATAAATAAGTCTTTAGCTCTTTTCCCTGTAAAGATATGCCTTTTCCCATATATCTTTGCGAGGAAAGGGGCTAGATACTTACCTTTTTAAAAAAAAAGAAAAGAAAAGAAAGGTTGGAATTCAGAGAACCTGCTTTATTTATTGTTTAAAAAGATATCTTGGTATAATAATATTCTAGAGCTGGTTTTAAAAAAACACAAAACTTCAAAAGCCTTGGTGAGGCAGAGAAGGGAGAGTTCCCATTTCCAGGAGACTGGGGCAGGGAAACTGCTGAGAAACCTTCCATGTGGAGGCCCCATTGCTACTGTGCTTTATTTAGAGTCACAGTCCAGTGGGGAAGCCATAAAATCCCATCCCCATGTAGAAGATACCTTTGGCTGTGGTCACATGAGCAGTTCACGTCAATATCATCATGGTACCTCTGCAGATGCAAAGACTATGATCAGATAACAACATCTACCTTCCATGCCCCAGTCATCGGCACCCAGGTCCAGTGTGTCCTTGAAGTGGCGTTTGCTGACACTGGGAAAAGTACAGTCTTTATATACATAAACTGCTTCCACCCTGCATTTCCTGATGTCAGAACCCCCCTGGTGCAAAGTCAAGCCCTTTTGGAAGTCTGAACTTTTACTTCCATTTCCGCCTCCTTTTTTTGTTTGTTTGTTTGATTTTTGATCAGGTAGTTATGTGCACATAAGTGCATAATTGCCCCTGGCATTGTCAATCGCCATGACCAAGTAGTCATTCTGGATTGGGAGTCCCTGGGGGAGTTGTTTTCGAATGATAAATCACCCTCCAAACCTCTCTCTCCTGCTTCTGCATCAGAGCTGCTGTTTGAGAGTGTCCTATGATTGACAGGGTAAATGCAGTGAAGTTGATGGGACTACTCTCATGTAAATCTGCACTTGCCCCCCCCCCCATGTATTCCAAGGAAGAGAAGTGAAGGAAAGGAGGCTGAGAGGGGCCGGAGTACTTGGCAGAGGGATTGTGGAGATGTTAAAAAGGAGCTGAAGCTTCAAATACACGCTTATGCACATGGGTGAAAGACAAAAAAAAAAAAAGGAAGCTGCAACAATCTGGATGATTGGCCATAGGGCGAGCACGCAGTGAAGTCATTTCAGGGTGTGATGTCTGATCAAAGCTTCCCACAACTATTTAAATCGCTGCAAGTAAAGGCACAGCCAGATCGCACCAAGCCTCCAGTTTGACTGCAGCCTGAGTTTTGTATAGTTTATTTCGAGTAAAGTTATAATCTGTTTAATTTAGATGATACTAAGCATATTTTTACATGTTTGCCTCATCTTATGCCCTACATTTGCTTCTGTGTCTCTGGGTGGGGTGGGGTCTCATCCCACCTCCATGTTCCTGCTCTGCAAGGGACAACTTCAATGGCCTGAAGCAGAAATGTTTTCTGTTTGTCTGCAATTTGGCAGGGAAGATCCCTTGGGTGAGGGCTATGCATTTTCCATTGAAACTACAATTGAATTAATTACCTCAGACCAGGGGTGGCCAAACTTGCTTAATGTAACAGCCACATAGAATAAACATCAGCTGTTTGAGAGCTGCAAGACATGAACAAATATTACACACACGTTCTTATTGGAAAATATGCAAATTTGCTTTTTATTAACATTATAAATTAGACTGTGTGAAAGAGCCACATGTGGCTCCCACGCTGCAGTTTGGCCACCCCTGCCTCAGACACATGCTGTAATGGTATTAAGGAATCCAAACAAAAATTTTAATGAACAAAATGAGATCACCTAATATAACTTATGTGTGCATCCCTAGAAAACACTCATGCCGTATTTTACTTAGTAAACTCTTCTCTTTTTAAAAGGCTAATCTCTGGGTTGAAAAATTGTAATATTTGAAGTACTCTTTGATGAGGTACTTTCCGGCTCAGCCATAGATAATATTCAACTAATGCTAGTTTGTGTTTGTTCACATGTAAACAAATTTAAAATTACAATCTTAAGTAGGCCTATAAAGAAGTAGGTAATTTTATTCAATAGGGCTTGCTGCCACAAAAGTCTTCTGAGGATTGTATCCAATGTGACATTATGGCTGCAATCCCAAATGTACTTTCCTGGAAGCGAGCCCTATTGAATGAAATGAGAACTACTTCTGAGTAGCTGTGTTTCAGGATTGCTCTCTACATTTCTGTACTGACTAGTGGACCAGGATAAGATTAAAAAAATAAAACTAGGGAGGACCCACCAGGTATCAGTTCAGTTGTTAAGTGCAGAACCTGACAGAGACCTTTTCCTTTAAAAATTGTATAATAGGCAAAATTTCAGCAGATATGGTTTCTCCTATCATTGCTCAAACTGACTATAAAGAATGTCACAATAGAGTTGTTGCTAAGCTGCACTGGAATTTTTACAAGAAGTATGGCTTACTATCAGCCAGAAATTCAAGGGAGCACAAACCAGGCAAGATCATGGAGAATGATGAAGCAAAAATTCTTTGGGCTTCCAATTGCAAATTGATAAACATCTGGAGTATAACATCCCTGATATCACAATTGCAGGAAAAATGGGGAAAAGGGTTTGGATCATTGACACTGAAAACTCAGGAGATAGCAGAATAGTAAAGAAAGAACAGGAGAAAAGCATGAAATACCAAGACCTACAAGTAGAGTTAGAGTGCCTCTGGGAGAAAAATGGTTACCATCATGCCAGTTGTCATTGGAGCCCTTGGAGCAGTGCCTAGAAGTCTCAAGAGACATTTGGATATTCTGGGCATTGAGCAAATAACACCAGCTTAGCTCCAGAAGACAGTGTTGCTTAGAACAGCAAGAATCCACAAAAGAACTTGGCTAGATCTCGATTTGCAGAACACCATCTACCAGTCAAATATCTGACAGTGACAATTCTCCTTCTTCTCCTTCTCCATCATCATCATCATCATCATCATCATCATCATCATCATCATCATCATCATCATCATCATCATCATCATCGTTGCAACCAGCAGGAGGGTTTCTGGGAGAAAAATAAAAGTAAGTCCCTGTCTACTTACAGGAAGTTCTGACCGTAATGTTCCTTGTAATTCCTAGAATTATCTGGAAATGAAACTGTATAGCTCTAGGAATTGCCAAAAAGTCTATGGTAACCTTGCCACAGTTTCTGCCAATTCCTAGAGGCATCCTTTGTCATTTCCAGGTAGCTCCAGTAATTGCCAGGAACTGCCAGGTAGCTCCAGTAATTGCCAGGTCAGTACTTCCTTTAAGCAAATAAGGCCTTATTTTTCTTCCGAATTTCCTCCCCAAGGATGATGCCCACCCCCAATTTGGCCCCAGTTTCTGCCCGGCAACCAGATAAGCATCAGCAGGCAAGGGCAGCAATTACCGGGATGCTAGCCTCACCTCTTTTGTGTATTTGGCCCAACTTTAGAAAGGGTTTACATATTCATAAGCTCTATATGCATGTCCAGGGAGCTTACAACAAAGCAGAGTTCCCCACTGTGTGGTCCGAACCAATACAACACAGCTCTTTGTGAACTTAATTTCAGAAGGGGGAAGGAAGGCATGATTCTGTTCCTTCCTGTATTTGCTGTACACATGGATACAATTCTTTGGGTTGTCTTTCCATCCTGTCTGATGAGACATTTTGTGTCTCTTGAGGTCCTGCATGCCCCTCTACTGTTATTAGTTTGATTTTTAAAAGGATGTCACTTGACCTAGGATACATTTTATGACTGATTTTAATTGTATTTATGTATGCATTTTTATGTAAGCCACCCTGAGCCTGCTTTGGTGGGGAGAGCGGGGTACAAATTGAATACATAAATAAAATAAATAGAAAATAAAATTTCCTGAACAACGTGCAAAAAAATATAGTGATAATGGAGAATTTTGGAGATTAGCTTGAAGCATCCCAAGGAGACTGTGCTTTTAAATGAAAAGCCCCTACTTAACTCCCCTCCCCCCATTATCACCAGAGGGCAGCCGTCACACCTATGTAAACAAGCAGTCAAGTAGGCAGCCTGAATAACTCACTTCTCTGCTGTTTGAATTTTTCAGGCGCAAAGGCTCATTGGTTTTCTCAGCATTATTATTGCATGCCCTGACACAGTCCAAGCATTTTGTCTTGAGGAATGCATGAAGTCAAAGTGGAGACATTAATGTAGCTCAAGAACCAGAGTTTTCGTGTTTACAGTTCACAGAAACATGGCAAGTCAATAAATACTGCCCCCCCCCCGTCAGAAATCAGACCTTTGGAGTCATTTCCAGTCTGGATTCTGCAAATCTCTTTATTGATATGATCTGCCAGGATAGTTTAAGATGATAGATCAAGAAGCGAATGAACTGGAGAAATGAAACTATTCACTCAGCTCAGGAGGTGGATGTCTATAAGTGGAGTTTATCTAACTTTGGCAGGGTTAAGATGCCCTAAAGGAGCTAATATGTGGCCAAACCGGGGTGGGTGGGTTAATTTGTTTATTCATTTTATTTACAGCCTGCTTCTCACTGATACTGAAGGCAGACTACATGGTATAATGCAGTGCAATTCAAATAACATGATAGCATGAGATATTTAATAAACAGTACAATATGACTAGGATTACCAAAATCAGAAACATGCAGACAAGTATCAGATGTGATATCAAATTCCATTATAGAATTATGGAATTAGAACACGATCTAGTTAAGAGCAGCATAACATGTACCATCAACAGATACATACCATAAACAGTAGCCTAGGCGACAGTCCTATTCCCTTTATAAAAGTATCTTCCTTAGCCATTCTGTTATACTGCAGCTAGTGGTACTTACTCATGGAGAGCCACATTCACAGCCGCCATCAGCCTAAAGAGCCCCATCTACTTCCATCCCTGGCATGAGACCTGCACCTTAGGAAGGCTCACAGCTTACACATTCCTCCAGCAGCAGCTGTATCAAGGATGAGAACCACCTTTCATCCACAAGCCTGATAGGAGAAAGGCCTTGCCCACTTTCCTGAAACATGAGGCAGGTGTACAGGTGCCAAATCCAGGTTAGGAAATTCCTGGAAGTTTGGGGGTGGATCCTGGGAAAGATGGGATTTGGGGAGGGAGGGATCTCGGTAGGGTATAATGCCAAAAGACTTCACCCTCCATAAGTGCCATTGTTTTCCAGCGGAACTGATCTCTGTTGTCTGGAGATCAGTGGTAATTCCAGGAAACCTCCAGGCTCACCTGAAGATTAGCAACCCTAGGTAGGTGCCATGCTGGGGAATGGTACTCAGAAGAGCCACATGTTGCATGTCAAAGAGCCATATTTTGCTTCTGAGCCATTGTGTATCACAGCTATAGCCCTATTCTCCTAGCAGAGATGCCCTACTGAACAATTCCATTTGCAAGAATGAGAGAAGTGTCAGAGCATTTGCAGGGTGGCACCTTCAGTAGGCTTTGTTCAGATGAGCAAAGCTGTCATGTTGATGCATCACAAAAGGTGTAGTCTGTTCATTTTTTGAAATATGTTCTTTTTGAATCCTGTTCATTTTCGATTCTTTTAAATTGTTTTGAGGATTGTACTTCCTTTGTGCAATCTACATTTATTGGCAGACAGTTTATTGGAACTTTTCCTTTCCCATTTTTTGTGTGTGTAGTTCAAACCAGCTGGAGGAGAGTTGCATTAGATCAGAGACATCCCAGCTGAAGGGGGATCTCTTCCCACCACCACTTTCCCCTAGTCTAAGGCATGTCCTCTCCCCAAAACTATGTTTTTTTTCCTCTGAGAAATCGATCTAATTTATTACAGCAAGAGCCAGTAAAACAGTACAATTCTGATATAAGAAGGATTAAAACAGTAATAACATAGGAGTAATATAAAAACATTAACAAGAGACAACTAATAAAATGAGTAAAATAAAATGTTAATAAGAGAATCATGCAATTTTTTCAGCTAAAATAAGTTTACGTTTCCTAATAGCTAAGCAACAAAATTTTGCCACAGCATAATTCAGTGAGCTCTGAACGTCTTCTAAGAGGTATTTACAAAGGACTTCTGGCCTAAAGTCAAGATAAGACTGCAGAGGCCTAAATCTAGACAGAAGGGGTAGTATAAGATGATCTCGTTCCTCCTGATAGAATCTGCAGAACAGGAGGACATGAGTAATTGATTCCACCATATTAGCCATGCATGGGCATATATGTTCATGCATTGGAACTCGAGTGAATTTACCTTGCAGTACAGCGGAAGGGAGTCCCTCAAAATGGGCTCTGGAAAAGGCCCAACTATAGGGTTCATAGGTAATGTTAAATAAAAAGGGGCAGCAGTAAAATTAAGCCAAGGTTTTATATTTCTGAAGTTCTTAGGTAGAAAAGCTTCTTCATTTTGTAATTCAATATCATGAAGCCTTTGTGCAACAGCTGTTCTTGCCTTGTATAGGCTTCTGTAGAAGAGATCTTCTGGGAATAGGCCAATCTGAATTAATTTATTAAGAATTTGTGTGGACCAGGCAGGGTAAGGGTCCGAGGCTAAAAGGTAAGGTATTAAACCCTTTGGGATGTAATGACTTTTTAGCCAGAGTGTTATACCCTGCTCCCAGACCTTTGCTTCAATGCTGAGTAGCCCAGCTCCTTGCCTAAGTGTTACATTAGAAGTGCTTCTAGGAACGTCAAATAGAGATCTAAGAAATTTAGACTGAACCCTTTCAAGGGTCTTTAGATTGGCAGAAAGTCCGATTTGTGAGCCATACAGGAGTTGAGCCAATGATTTTGCCTGGAAGGTTTTTAAGGCCATGGGGAGAAAGCCTGCAGAGAAATAATACCATTACAATGCAAGTAACTACATACTTTTCTCTGCTGGAAAAATGGCAGCTTTGGGACAGGGTTGTATATTGGGGAAATGCAATGGAAGTGAGTTAACCTCCACTCCCCAAGTACTGTGATCCCAGTCTTACCTGTGTTCTCCTCTGGATTTGTCTCATGCAGCTGCTCTGAATTTGTAAGGAATTCTCATTACAGACCTCCAGAATCAGGCATATTTGGGGGTAAGTTTTATGGAAAATGAAACTTGAATCCAGTAATACAGAAGTTCTGCTGCTTAGAAAAGAAACATTTATAAGATAAAAGTATACAGCTATTCCGTTAAGTGGAATGTTCATACAATCTATTTTAAATAGTTTGATAAGAATACTTAAAATTACAAGGAATTAGTACACTGAATATATGTCAATGAAATATAATTTTAAAGTCACAATATTATGTTTATGGGTTCTTATTCATGCAAAAATAATTTTCCTCCTCAGAGAAGACACTGATTTAATCCTAGCTCTTGCAAAGGTGGTAAACATGGGTGGCTTTAAACGAAATACTCCTCTACACAAATGTTGCATCCACACAGCAAGGATTATCCATTGCCATATCATCTCTGCTACAAACACAGAGGCATTCACCCTGGCAACTGGTCACCCACACTGGAATTTTCTGCACTTTCCTCAGTCAGCCATCTTTTCCATGCACTTTCCCTAATCACACCACCAGAGGGCTTTTCAGAAAATTAGAATTTACTATTGTACCATAGTTCAATAACATTAAAACAGTCTATTGCACAATCTGTAGTTCTTTTGAGTTTCCACTTTTAAAGTAAATCTCTGCCTTGTTTTGTTGCAGAAATATAGGGAAATTTCCCAGCTGCGTATTCATTAGCAGAGCCAAGTCCAAAAGCCTTATTATCTGCTAAACATAGAACTATTGCATTCAAATCTGGTAACGTGGTTCCTTCCAGCATTCCAAACTATCCATTTTCTTTAGAATATTGTAGAATGAAAGCCATAAATATGGGTATAACTAACGGGTTATGTGTTCTAGAAAGCTAATTATTAAAATCAGGAAACTGTTTCAGAGTAGGTTGGTCAGAGAAGGTTGGTCAGTTTCAGTGCCTCAGACAGAAGATCCAAATAGCCCTATCATAGTAGAAGTATAGGCCCCTTTCAGACAGCCTTTGTAATCTGTTTTGGTAGCCAGTTGCTAATGGATTTTTTGTGTCATTTCAGACACAACCATTTCAGCAACCGGCTGCTAGCAGATTTTATTTATTTATTCATATAAAGCAACTTGCACCCGGTTAGCAAAGTGTGGTTGAGCTGTTCTTGAGGTAAACTACTCCCCCCCCTTTACCTCTTCTTTATGCTTCTGAATTGCTGCAGTGTGCTGTTTAAAATGTCTGCAGCACTTCCAATAGCACCATGCTTCCCCCCTGCCCTTTTTCACCTTGTAACATTCCTCAAATCTTTTTTTAACGTTCTAAATTGAGTGCTATAGTGCTAGACCAATATAGTACTTCAGTGTTACAATGGCACCATTCAGATGCCTGGGCACCATTGAGATACACTGAGATTGTGGCTGTTGTTACATGGATACAGGAGGACAGAAGTAGCTCATTGGGCAGTGGGTGCTCAAGGCATCTATGATTGGAGTTACAGAAGCTGCTAACTAAAGGTGTCCACAGCAAATGCCCTGATGTTCACCCATCCATGCAGCCCATGGATGCTGAGATATGAATGGCTGGTGACTTGTTGCCAAGAGAATCTCTGGCATATATCTCAGGGAGGCAAAATTCTTCTCTTTGTGGGTTGGAGATTGGCAAGTGTTTTATGTGTATATCTGTGAGGCTAGTGGTCTTTCAGTCATGGTCAGTATCTCCACTGAGGTTAACTGTTATGAGGTGTTTCGTGGTTAACTGTTATGAGGTGCTTTTACACATACTTTGTTGATCTGTGCAGATATCTAGGATGTATTAGGCAAGCAAAGTGTCCCCAAGTACTGCAGGTGGACATCTTTGAGGACATAAACACCATTCTTCTTGGCACATATAGTCCCTCATCGCTGGTGGGTTGAACCTTCAGGAACAACTCTGTGATGGGTAGGTGGAGTGATGAACAGTGGTTGTGCAACTCCTGTAACACCAGTCACTGATGGCCTGAGCACCCACTGTCAGATGAACTATTTCTCTCTTCCCATATCTATGTAACAACAGCAGCAATCTCAATGTATCTCAATGGTGCCATAGTAGCAATGAAGTGCTATATTCGTCTAGTGCTATAGCGCTCGACTTAGAACATTCAAAAAAATTTCAAGGAAGATTGCATGGTGAAAAAGGGCGAGAAAAAAAGTGCATTGCTGTTTGAAGTGGCCAGATCGCTTCTGAAATGGCTCATTAATGGAATGAAATTCACTATATGAAACTTCCATCCCTGTATCAATTTACTCAGAACCAGGACAACAACAGATAGCATCCAGTTTAGAATGGTAATGTGAAAGGGGCCGTAGTAATAAACTTAATAATTGACAGCTTGCTGGGGGTGGGGGGTTAACTTCAAAGCAGCCGCCTGGAGTAATGTGCCTCACCCTCCTTAGGGGTGAGGTCAGTTCTTGTTGTTGTTACAACCAGTCTCTATTCCCGTTCAGAAGTTACAGTGAATGTATGTACAGTCTATACACTTGATTGTTCTTTACACAAATGCTGAGAAATTCTCACATCACATTCAACACATGTAAAACTGAACATGTTATTGAAAGCCCACATTTATCCAGGTACTGGTTCTTGGTTTCATTTGTAAAGTGAATGCTCATTGTTTCTTTCTTACAAACAAGTATACATACATACATGGAGGTTATACATGCATTCACTGTAGCATGTGAACAAGGCTTCTGTCTTTGGCTTTCAGGAGATTTGTACAAGAGGGTCTGACAGATGAAATTTGTCAGGAACAGTGAGAAGTTGTACCTCTTGAAATTACTTCTGTATGGATATTACATGTAAGGAAACCAACAGTGAGATTTCAGATAGTTCAACCAATTTATCAAGCCAATGGAAATTTTGGCATTCTATATTGTTGACATATTTTATTTCACTTAAATTCAGTTTTATTTTCTTGGCTTCAAAGCCCTCTAGACTCGATCCTTCCAAGTCCTTCTTTTTTGTCAGCTAAATACTAGATTCTGTGTATATAATTTAAATCTCAGCTCTGGATTTTGCTGGAGATGGAATAACAGCATGAGGGAGACAGCAGTCCTGCCTTGGAAACTTTATAGTAGTAATTCCTAAGCTGTATGCTATGGCATAGCACCGTGTCCTAAGAAAAACTACTAGTATGCCATGAGAAATAAATACCTTAAATAGCAGCAACAAAGTCTCTTGTGAGTCCAAAGTTCTCAGTCCAAGTAGAGATTGCATACTGACTCTGCCCTATGTCCATATTGCAGAGTATTGGACTATTCAATTCCTAAAACTCAAATGCAGCAAAATAACCTCACTTCAGATTGGCACAACCAGAACAGCAACTTCAGCCGACTCTTGGGTCCCATTGAAGTTGTGTGGTTCTTTGACATATCTTTATGGGGGACGGGTAAACCTTTAGGAAATAACCTCACCTGCCTGTATGGGTTCCTCTTAGCTAAAAGGACTTGATTTAGTGGTGATTATGTGGTTGAAAGGGAAGTGATGATAGTATGCTGAAGGAATACTTCAACAATGAAGTTAAAATATATTTTGGGGAACATAGCTAGACATTTATGGGTGACTTGAAGGGGAATTTGTTTTCTTTATGGATTTGCAAGAACACAGCAATAAAGTTTTGGTGTTTTTTTTAAAAAAAAGAGAGCGTAAAAGGCTATCAATCCATAGAGGACTTACAGTGAAATGGGTGAGGAATTGTGCATGCAATAATTAAGTAACACTCTCCTAGAAGAAATCATAAACCCAAAGATGATAACTTACTACTTTATTTTATTGTCAACTATTCTGTGACCGTCATGCTTTAGTAGCTGGGATTTGAGTTGCTAGCACTTCTCAGAGTCATGCAGCACCAAAAACTGTATCTATATGGACAAATATTATACATAATCAGAAGTGACTCTGATATGAGTTTGTACGAAATAAGCCAAGGGATTTTTTTTTTGGCTGTAAATTGTATTTTTATACTTGCAACATGAAATCCATATATTTCATGTTCTTCTAACATATACTGGTTATATAAAGATTTTTTTAAAAAATGCATTATCTTAAGAGTATGAAAAGAAATTAGGAAATGGTTGCACACAACAGAAGCAGGTTCTTTAAAACTGGAAAAACAGAATGTAGTAAATACGGGAGGGGGAAAGATACCATTGTATGGCGAGAAAAAGGTAATTGGAAAAAATGCTATTTTTTTCTGCCTTTAGGATCTTGCCTATGTTTTTCTTCTAAAGTAATTAGAATATGTATAAGTGGGAACCCCCAAGGACTTGTTGGGAGCATAGGCTTGCCAGTCCTCAGGTGGGGGCGGGGAATTCCCTGATTTTGTGTCAGTGACATCGGGGCAACACTCTACTTGTGGGGCAAAACTCTATGGTTTGTAGCCATTTTTACCATAGAGTTTTGCCCAAAAAGTAGAGCGTCACCCCAACAGCGCCAACATGAGGATGTCACTTCCGGAAGTGCTGTCATCTCATTGCCAGTGTCCCTGCCCACACCAGAATGCCCCCCAAATCCACCCACTGGCACAAGGTAGGCACCTGGCAACCCTAGGGGGGCAGCTAATTCCCTCACACTATTTTCTCTTTGTCTCCCTGAAAGCCCCCAGCCTGTCCTGTTTTCCTGCTTCCTTTTCTCTTTGCCACCCAACAGCCTCCCTTTCTTTAGCTGCCCCTCTGCAGCCTCTACCAAGGAAGACTAAAGCCCAGTTGTGTGTTGCCAGCAGTTAGGCCAGGCCACTTGCATGGTAAGGAACCCTCAAGGACTTGTGGGGGGCACATCACTTTCCCCTGTATCCTCCTCCCTATATGATTTGCATTTTCCCTCTTCCAGGTAACCCCTATATTTCCTGCCCTTTCCCTGCCTCATTCTCTCCTTCTCAGCCATCCACCAGCCTACCATTATCTGCCTCCCATCTTCAGCAATACTTATTATTTATTTACTGTTTTTATATCCTGCCTTTCTCCACAATGAGGACCAAACAACTTACCTAATTTTTCTCTCCTTTTTATCCTCACAACAACCCTGTGAGGTAGATTAAGCTGACATTATGTGACTGTTGTCACCTAGTGAGCTTCCATGGCATTATATAGTGAGCTTCCATGGAAGACTGGTGATTTAAAGCTGTGTCTCTCAGACCCTGCATTGAAGCTTTAATTACTATACCACACTGGCTCCCATACAGTAGTTGCTATTGAACAGCAAAAAGCACTCCGGCCTAGGTGATAGTAGCAGTAGCCTGGTGATTGCTGCCAGCCTGGCCCAATGAGTCCTTTCTCAAAGCAGAGGCTGCCAGTGGGGAGCTTAGGACAGAAGGCAGATAAAGGTAGGTTGGCTGTTGGGTGAGAAGGAGATAGGGTTGCCAACTCTAGTGAGGGGTGGAACCTGGCAGGGTGGGGTTTGAGGAGGGGAGGGACCTCAGAAGGATATGTTCAGTTCAGTTTAGGACTTGAGCGATGGCATGCCACTTTCCCCTGTATTGCCATTAGGATTGCCAGCCTCCAGGTGGGGCCTGGGGATCTCCCCCTTTTACAACTGATCTCCAGCTGACAGAGATCAGCTCCCCTGGAGAAAATGGCTGCTTTGAAGGGTGGATTCCATGGCATTGTACCATGCTGAAGCCCCCCTCCCCAAACCCTGCCCTCTCCCAGATCCACCCCAAAAGCCTCCAGGTATTTTCCAACCCAGACCTGGCAACCCTAACTGCCTTACCTCAAGTAGTTCCTCTTTCCTTTCTCCTGGCAACCCCATATCCTTTCACTTTTACTTGCCTGATTTTCTCGTTCTCAGCCATTCACCAACCTACGTTTTATCTGTTTCCCATCTTCAGCTATATTAATTATTTATTTACCGCATTTATATCTCACCTTTCTCCACAGTGGAGACCAAAGCAGCTTTAAATGCTCTGGCACTCCTCCTTTTTATCTACACAATTCTGTAGAAGTTAGTCTAAAATACATAATTGGTCCAAAATCACTCAGTGAGCTTCCCCAGCAAGTTGGGGATCTGGACCTGGGTCTCCCAGACCTTGTTCTGAAACTTTAACTGCTACACACTGGCTTTCATAGGGTGGCTGCTGTTGAAGAGTAGAAAGCAGCCAGGCCTAGTTGAGTCATGCAAGTCGGGTAGTATCAAGTCACCCAGAGGTTGCTGCCAGGCCTAGGGTTCCCAACCTCCTAGTGAGATCTAGAGATCTCCCAGAATTACAACTGAACTTCAGACCAGATATCTATCCCCTTGGAGAAAATGGCTGGTTTGGAAGGTGGACTCTATGGCATTATATGCAGCTGAAGCATCTCCCCACCCCACACCATGCCCTCCTCTGTCTCCACCACAAAATCTCCAAAAATTTCCTGATCTGGAGCAGGCAACCCTAGCCAGGCCTGGCCCTAATGAGTCCTCCTTCAAAGACAAAAATAGGCCTGGAAAGGGCCATGCCTCCTCCCCCTGCCTTTACTGTCAGAACCCAGCCTGGAATACTGTGGTTGCCTAGCAAAAGCTGCTGAAGGAATCTGTTGATTAAAGCTACGTGTGCTACTTTGATCATTTTTGGATTTTTTAAAGCCTCCAATGTATTTTTTTAGACGTCACATTTTTCTGCAAACCTGAGGCCCTTTCATCTGTCTTGGCCATTCACAGCTCCAGTCACTGGATTTAAATATCCAAGGATTTGGCTGTCTTCTCTATTAGTATATCTCTCCTTATATATAAAAGCCATTTTGGGGTGGCAATGTTCTATCCATGCCAAAATCAGTTGGCTGCATGAACTGCCACTCAGAATGTCTCCCAATCCCCTGGCTGCATTGGGACAGAAGGTCATTGGCTCTGTTTCCTCAGTCCCGCACACACAAGCAGCGCCCATGAAAATTTAGCTCACACAATACCCGGCTCAGACAACAGACACTCTGGCCCTGATCTGCTAATTTAGGAGGAGGGGCCATGCTCAACCCGCCCCACTACACACCCGCCACCGCTCCAGGTCACCGCCACCAACCCCGGGGTCCACTTAGTGGCCCAAGGAAGTGCACTGCACATGCCTTGCAGGAGGAGTCTCACCTTGCACATGGGGAGGCTCCCCTTCTTCTCAAGGGGCCCAGGTAAGAGGAACTTTGCTTTCCCATCCCAGCTGCTTACAATGGCTTCTGGAGATGCCCCCCACCCCATGCCAAAGTTGGGGGACCAGGGGAGGAGGAGGAGGCCACTCCGCTCTTGCCTGGTATCCAGCGGTGGCAGGCACTGCACTGGTGGCACAGGAGGAGCAAGCTGCCCACCCCTTTGCAGTGCTGCTGCGCCACACTATTCCCTCACTCTACATTGCCTGACTGGCACGACTTCACAGCGGCTCTGGGACCCCCATGCCACTGTAGAGGGAGTGGGGGGCCCACACTGAGTTGAGCCACAGGCTCACCATCCCGGCTACACTGGTGCCTGGCCTCCTGGCCGCAGCGCCAGTTGACACGGCATGGCTCCCGGCTGGGCTGGGCTCCCAGGGGAGGAGGCTGGCTGGCCAGTCTGCCACCACCTCCACACTTCTGCTGGCCCTAGCTCACTGACAGGAAGTGGGAGGCGGACCCTGCCCCAGTCACAGGAACAGCTCACTCACCACTGTTCCTTTCCTCCCCCCCGGGCAGGAAGCTCTGGTGATGGGTGCTTCTCCTCGACACAGCCAACCTGGTAAAAGGCACATCTGCAACAGGGGCTACCTTTCCAGGTTCCCTTAGGTCCAGTGGCAAGGAGTCCCATGGCCCTTTGGCGATGCTGCCTGGGGAGCAGAGGCTTGGCACTCCCCCAGGACATGCTCCTCTGTTCCTTGGATGGGGCTACCACTGATGCCGCTGCTTCTCTCTGTGATCATTTCCCCCCACCCCCCAGAGAAGAGCCAGCCTGCTGCCGTCAGAGAGCCTCACACAGGATCCAGGCACACACACCCAGCCTTGCCTATCCCACAGGGTTGCTGTGAGGGTAAAATGGAGGTCCAGGGAATGATGACAGTCTCTTTGAGTCCCCCTTGGGGAAAACAGGGTCAGCCACAGGGAACCCTGGGTAGGAGGTGAAGTCTGAGATCAAGGGGCTGGCCCAGGGTCACCTTACAGCCTGCTCCCACAGCAGAGTGGGGACTTGAACCCAGGTTCACCAGATCCAGCCCAGCCACTACGCCACTGGGGGGCACCATGGGAGGGCTTCTGGAGTTCTGGCCTTGCTGGTGGACCTCCTGATGGCACCTAGGTTTGGGCCACTGTGCGACACAGAGTGTTGGACTGGATGGGCCATTGGCCTGATCCAACATGGCTTCTCTTATGTTCTTATGTTCTTATGCTGTGGTCTCGCCATGAAGCTCAGACACAGCTGAGGGGGCCTCCCCAGCCCAGTGCTGCAGGCTGGGGCACTCTCCCACACCCTCTCTCTAGAGCTGGTTGCATTTTTCTCCACAATGGGCCTTATTCCTAGTAGATGTATAAATGTATGTTCTACTTTATATGAATATGTTTAATATAGTTTCCTCTGGAATAATGTTTCTTCTGGAATAATGAAACTCCCTAAATTCCAATGTGTAAGGTAGTATATATACCTAATGACTTGATTGTAGTCATGTTTCATCAGAAATATGATCAATGTTCTGAATAGGCTGTGGATCTTCCTATTATCATGAGTTAAAGATATTAGTGTGAATGCTTTCCCACATGCATCCCTCTCTGGGATTCTTTTTAAATGCTCTGGCAGACAAGAAATATGTGCTCAGTACTCATGTTATGAGTAACAAAGATCTCATTTAAACGGGGTCCCTTCTAGGGAAAAATGACTGTGTGTGCATTGTTAAAATGCCAGTGCAGAACTTGCCTGAGGCTACAGATTTTTGGCATGCTAATATTGTACACGTAATGCCCAAGAGCTTAGTTTAAACACAATGGTAGTCAAATGCGAAGTACCATTAAGAAGTTATTTTGTCCCTACAGTATCACATTTAGATTACATCTAGGTAAGATGCGTGGGAGGGATTGGATCCATGTGGGTTAGACTGTGTGTGCTTGATCTGCTGAGGTTTCTGTCAATGAGTAGACAGTAGTGAATATGTGTAATGATTCTCAGCTTCACTAATTTCAGTGGGGCTTTCTTCTGTCAGATAAATATGTTTGTAGCCCTAATATAATTAGCTTCCTCAAAATAGTGTCCTAATGATTAAAAGAGACAAAAAGACAGCCAGTGTGCTAAACATACAGCACAGTCCTAAGCAGAATTATAGTTGACTTTCTATGAATTTGAAGAGACTTTGAAAAATAAAATAAAAAAGACAACTACAAATCCCATATATTGCTGCTACAAAGCATGTGTAGATGCTACGACTTCCAGTTTCTTTTAATAACTCCTGTTCTTAGTATTGGGATATTTGGTTAATATGGCAGAGTTTGCCCAGTCATAGAAGCGTGATATTGAGCGCAGTAAATAAATCTCCCAAGAAGTATATTGCAAAAAAGGTAAATTTACATTTATTCAAGTAGATCCTTTTCTCATTCAGTTTGTAGTCAAAAGGAAAGAAAGAAGACTAATCTAAGGAGTACTTTCCCTATCACAAATGGCCAGCTAATTCACCATCACGTGTATGTGAGCATGAAGACATTGCTTCTACAAGAGAGGCCTGCAGAAACATGTGACTTCACGGAAGGCCATGTTAAGTGAGTGAGAGGACAAAGAGGGGGGGGGCATCAAAGGGCAGCTCCCAGTTTAAGACAAAGAGAGGCATCCCATTCAAGGAGATAGCCCCTATACACACTTAGAGTGAAGTGGCACCCCCCAATGTCCAGGCATGCTGAGTCCATCACTCTAGCACTTAGGCCGATTTCGCACGAAACTTTGTGCCGGGGTCAGCCCTCTGTTTCATCCGGTGCATTTGGTCAATTTCACACCATTTGACCCACTGCTGCCTTTTGGCCCGGAGCTTCCCCCCATTTGCTCCAGATCAGCGTGATCCTTGATTCCCAGGAGTTTCCTGTTGCCTCGCAGTAAATCATACCCGCCCACCTTCCCCCCTCCCCATTTTTTCCACGCCCATTAGCCCACCCTCCTCCTTTTTTGTTGTTGTTTTAAAATGGTGTCGTTATACCGACATATCATACCAATGGGATGGATGTTGTCCACCACTGTGAGGCATTTCATGCAAGTTTTCTGTGTGGAAATGTGCTGCCAGGATTGCTACAACCCCCCCCCCGCAACTATATTCCTCAAAGCCCATCAGCCCAGCCTCCTCCTTTTTGTTGTTGTTGTTTTAGAATGGTGTCGTTATATCCTCCCATCGTACCAATGGGATGGATGTTGTCTGCCACTGTGAGGCATTTCATGCAAGTTTTCTGTGTGGAAATGTGCTGCCAGGATTGTCCCCCCCCCCATAACTGTATTCCTCAAAGCCCATCAGCCCAGCCTTCTCCTTTTTTTGTTGTTGTTGTAAAACGATCCGGGGCAGGAAACTCCAACGAAAACCAGTGGTAAGTGCCGTGTGAGAAATCGGCCTTAGAGTGTAGCTCCTAATGAGGAATGCTTCCTAAAGTGCTGTGCCTAATATCAGTAAATTTTAATACTGGCTCCCTTAAAATCAAGTTTGGGACAGATGGCGGTAAAGGAAATATGCCAAATGTGCTGCTGCTGTACACAGTGGAGCTTGGAAATGTACAGATGTGATTATGACAAAGCTTAGCATATCTTTTGTTCATGAGTCCCAGGCTGTGTCAAAATTCTGCAGAGTTATTACCCTAACCTGCCACATTGAGTTGAGCCAGGTGACAACTGCACACAGAATAAAGTTCAGAACAGTTTATGAAAGATTAGTGTAATTTGAAGGAAAATGGATTGAAGGTTTATAGTCCCCTCCCAATCTTGTTTGTTTATAATTTACAGATCAAGAAGTAATGAGAATACAGCTGTTAAGACAGGTAACTAATACCCCCAAATAGGATTCATGCTGTCCTTAGAATCCAACATTCCTAGAAGCCATCAGCCTAAGCTTTCCTTCCAATTCCCTCTGTTCAGCTGCTCACACAAGAACCAAGTTATCTTCTCTCTAGCTGTTACCCGCAGTTAGGTTAAAGAGTCAGAAGTGCAGTGGCTAGACTAGGATCTAGCAGGCCTAGGTTCAAACCCCCTCTCTGCCATGGAAATTTGTTGGGTGACCTTTGGCCACTCCCTATATTTTAGCCTAACCTACCTCACAGAGTGTTTTTTGTTTGTTTGGATCAAATGGAACGGGAGAGAATGATGTTATAAGGTGCTTTGGGTCTCCAATTAGGAAGAAAGGCAAGCCCCAACCACCGCCAAGCCTGCAATGGCGGCGGAGGGCTGATTTGCCCCCGTGAGAGGCAGGAAGAGAGAGGACTCCGATAGGGGGCAGAGCCAGCCTATTTAGGTCTGGCTCTCACCCCCTTCCTCACCTGTCCGTCGGCACGCTCAGCCCACCCTCCCACCCTATTTTTAGTGCAGGTCTCACTGGCTGCCTTTTTCTGGAGCCAGGTAGGAATTTTTCGCCTCCATTGGTTTGGCCTATGGATGGGGGTGTTTTTGCCTACCTTGCACTGATGATGGTGGTGTTGGTATATTGGCTTCAGGGGGGTGGGTTGTTAAATAGGATGGTCACTTTAGGTTTGGCGGGGTAGCGCAATCTGGATGGAAATGGTGAGCACTGGGGCATTGTTGTAAAGGAAATAATGGGTCCTCCAGGAACAGCTTTCGGGCCTTTGAGGCTCAAGGCCGGGAAGGGGTGATCTTCCTTGGAACAATCTGGCCCAGCCTTCCTTAGCGGGCCTTTGCGGCTTCTGGGGTGGTGGGTCAGGGGTTCTTTTCAACATGCCAAGCTGCTGGTCAAAAGCTACCTTCGGTGGCTTGCGATCGGAGCAGGTGCATCGCCCAGAAGGAAATGCAGGTAGTCAGGAGTTTGACACCTGTCATATTCCTCGGTACATTTATGACAACCCCTCGCTAGTATTTGTTGTTATTAAATAATTAATAAAGTTGCCCTTGTTAAATCCATATTGGTGTCTGTCTCTTCATTCCGACTGCGGGGGCAAAGCAGAATATAAATAGACAAATAAAGACTTACAGGGAAGCCTGCCTCAGACACCCTTCTGATGGCTTAAAAGGGAAAAAAAGAGTTGGAAAGAGATACTTCTTGGAGGAGGTATTTCATTCATTCCTTTCAGTGATTTTGATTAGGCTGAGGGATCCATACATAATTGATATGGTATGTATAACCTGGCCATTATAATGCTGATATTTAAGATAAGTTCTTAACATGGTGCATTTAAACCATGTCATGCTAAGCTGCTGAAAATTATGCAGATAAAGTCTGGGTTTCACTGAGGACAACATAAATGTATGGGCTTGCTATAAGCAATAGTTAACTCATGCCAGGTGGGTGGGAAATTGTAACAGGCCTGATAATTTATTGCCTTTGCTCCTACTGATGAGTAGTTCTCTAATATGACAAAGTAGACAAGGAGTAGTGCCCTGTAGGCACTGGTTTTGTTCAGTTTAAATAGTGTGTGGCTGAGTTCAGACTGGCAGTTTGAAGTGGGAGTGAGTCGTGGCAAAAAAACCCTGGAACAAACTGTTCCAGGTTTTCCCAGTCACACTGCACCGACTGATGCGGGAGCATACCGGGAGGAGGCACGAAGGAGTGTTCAGATTGCTGGCCCAGAGGCGCGGCTGTAAACGGCTTTTTCCTGGCAATTTAGCTACGTGTGCATATGCGTTCACACGCATAAGCGCATCAGGGCAATTTGGGGAGGATCCCCTTGTGCCGGGACCACATTGGGCAGTAGAGTGGAGCACATCCAATCATATTGCTGCTGCCTCTCCAGGGAAATCAAGTGCACCTTGCACAGAAATACCCGGCGGACATTATTACCGTGGGTTGTTCCTGGCTTTTCGGGTTAGCGTTCACACTTCCCAGAAACAGAATGGAGTGGGATAAATGTGCTCTCTGGGATTTGCTACCGCTTTCACAGGTATCTTTTAAATGCGGGAGTGAAGCGGTACATGAGGGATTGGCTATGAGTGGGGAATGCCAGACAGATGTGCCTGTGTGAACACCCCCTTTAATCCGCCCATTGCTGAAACATGCCTGTCTCGGGACAAACTGCCAGTCTGAACTCAGCCTGTGAATCTTCCATCAGGACTGGCTCTAACATGTATATTCTTTTTCCATGCAATGGTTCACTGGAACAATTTTTGTAGAAGACAACATGCATGATCCAGGCCATCTGTGGATATAGCCCAGAACTCCTAGTAACAATTTCTTTTATTGAGGCTATGGATTTTTTAAACCATCAGAACTGTATCACTTTAGGGTACCTATGTGGTTATTATCTGTGCATTGGAGTCTCCTTTTCTCCTTATTGTTTGGTAGTTCTCTCTTTCCTTCCATTATGCTTTCCTTATTTCTTCATCCCTTTCCCATTTGTCACTGGTTCCCATTCGCTGTCTTAGACCTGTAGGTTTCCCACTGTTGCAGATAGGCAGCTTACCCCACTCGTTTTAGCATTCAAAAGTTTCAGGGGTGGTGTGTTTAAAGGGTTTGTTACTGTGCAATGAGAACACTTGAGGTTTGTGGTATCTTTATAAACACTGTTTATTTTCAAAGGCAATGAAACAGCATCTCAGAGGCCAGGAGATAGCAAAAGCAGGCAACATGGTCACTAATCCATTCCTGCATCAGATCCAATGGCTACAGTAACAAGCCCAACCCATATCTAGCTAACTCCCAACTCTCAAAACCTGTTCATCTTCCTGATAATTGCTTCAGGGCAGCCCATACTCTGATGTTGTTGCCATCCCAAAGACTGGAAAGAAATTTCAAACTTTTAGGACTACTCAGTTCTTATTGTCTGCCACCAGATGTTAGGTCAGTGCTTTTATTTAGGGGGGGAGCCCGTTCGCGGGGAGGGTGGGATAGAAATTTAATAAATAAATAAATAAATAAATAAATAAATAAATAAATAAAGTTGTATATATTTTCATCAGTTTCCTGCTCCCAGTTCAGATCTCCAGTAGGCTGTTACTGAGGGTCCACGCTCTCTTTCTGTGGCTGAGTGGGGCAGGCCAATGCACAAGGATCAGTACTTGGGAGAGCCTCAAAAAAACAAAACAGAAGAGGTGCTGGCACTCAGTGCTGGTGAGTACCATCACCAAAAAAGGCCTGTGTTTTAGGTTACATGGAAACTCCACTCACAATAAACAAGATGGCTGAACTCCTAACAATACACTGAGGCATTTGGAAGGAGGGGGAAACTCTCCAAAAGATTTCTCGAGGGCTGTTGCTTCACAGAGCTAAAAGCGCTGATCGTAACAGATGGTATATGTCAGACTGCAGCCATTAATATAAAATGAAGTTTTTCTATTGAAATCAATCATTTGAATTCCCCTAGATGTTTTTTTTTTTAAATTAAATATGTTATTGCTCTTGGCCACATTTAAAGAACCCCCTGTTCTTTTATGCTTCCTATTCACTCTTGCTTCCATTGCAGTATCTCTGAAAGGCCAAACACAGAGTGCCATTCAGACCACTCTCTTATCGGCACTTGCAGGAGATCCACAAGAGAACGGAGAAGAGCGAGCATGAGAGATACCAAGTGCCAACCATTTGGTCTCATTCTGTGTACATCTTTAGAACAGAGTATGTAAATTAGATTTATTACCACACCTAGAAGGCATTTAATTAACTCAGTATACCCACAGTAATCCAAAGGCATCAACAATTCAGTTACTGAACCAAGTGGATATAAATTCTGAAAAGTGTTTGGGTTTCTTTTCTTTGTATTCCCTCCCACCCCCTCCCCTCCCTGTCCATAAAATGTTTGTGATTGTTTGTGAGCTTTGTTGCAATCCTTTAGTACGAGGCAGGCAGTGTGAAAAGCTGAACGAAAGCCATGTTCAGTGGATTTGAGAGATAGCGCTTTTCCGGCTCTGCTGTATGGTAGTCCTTTTTATCTGCACTGCGAAGGAGATAGTTTAGACAAGTACCATTCATTCATTGAGTTTCCCCACATGTTTTGAAATGCCAATGAATAATTCATGGCTGTGAGCAGCTTTACAGGAAACAGCTTAATATAATAGGGAAAGGTCATTTTGTCTGTGTGTGTATGCATGTGAGTGTGTGTGTGCGCATGCATGTGTGAATGTTGAACATGTTTTTTAAACTCCCCTCGCCTGTACTCTGAAGCTGTAGAGGAAAGGCTGTTTTGACTGTACAGAAGTTTATGGGATTCAGACCTGAGGTGTTTTTGCTTTGTTATAGCCCTAACGGATTCTACCTTAAAGGTTCAGAGACGGTTCTCACTGGTTTTTTTTTTTTTTACAGTTTTCCATTGAGAAGAGAATGAAAGAGAGGGAGGGTGGTATTCTCAGGCAGAGAAATCTTACAGCAGAGTCCTATGCGGAGCTATGCTTAGACTAAAGTAACTCTGTATAAATGTACACTGCTAATGTGGAAGGAGTCGTGAGCAGTCAGTTTTTCTCTTCCACTTGCCCTTACTATACTGGACGGTACTATATTTATTTGCTCTTCCTAACACTATAATCTGTCCTCCAAATGGAAACTGTACGTAGATGGATTGCGGGTAGGATGCCAACTTCCAGGTGGGTCATGGAGAGCTCCCAGAATTAAAACTGATCTCCAGACTACAGAGATCAGTTCCCCTGGAGAAAATGGCTTGAGGATGGATTCTGTGGCATTATGCTCTGCTGAGAGCCCTCCCCACCCCAAATCCTGACCTCTCCAGGCTCCACCTCCAAATTTCCAGGAGTTTCCTAACCTGGAGCTAGCAACACTAATGGTTGGGTCAGGAAGACCCTCCCCCCAGTTCACATAAATTCAATCCAGTCCAGTTTGCTCACTATGTTTTTGTTTGTTTTGTACTTTTACTACGATCAGTGTGTGCATGTGTGTGTGCACCTGGAAGTCATGGCAACCTCTGGTGACTGACCTCTACTGAGGGCCTGGAGGATATTCAGAGAGGTGGCTGAATAAAGCCTGCCCCTGCCTCCCAACTGCTGGTATTTCAAGGAGGTCTCCCATCCAAGTACTTGCCAGAGTTGACCCTGCTTAGCTTCCGAGATCTGACAAGATTGGGCTTGCCTGCTCACTATGTTTTTTGAATGGCAAAAAAATGAAGGAAGGAGATGGTAGAGGGAGGTGCCGTTTCTCCCTTGAAAACAGCTATTTACTAAGGACAGAGGGGAAAAGGATCTACATCCATTAAATGATCACAGTCCAATTTGAATCCATGGGTGGTCTGACAGAGTAATGTCCATTCTTTCAAATATGTGTAATATTGTAGCCTGTCTCTTGTTCTACATAAATACTAGTTTTAAGGAGATTATGTGAGATTACCATTCTGTAAGTAGAAAGCACAAACTAACATTTTCTTACCAAATGAAAAGAAAAGTAAGAACAAGGAAGGTATTGTTGGAGGTGGAGGGATTAGCAGTACTTCAAATAACCACAGATATATATTTAATGACGAGAGCTATGTAATGGAAGGAAATGGCGGGCTTTGAGCTTTGTATTTTTTCACTTTCAAGTGTTTTTTCTTCTTCTTTAATAGTTTCGGTTAACTAGCTGATGTAATAACCATGCTGGTCCTGTCAATGTTTTCTTTTGGGAAAGTGAATTTTATTTCATACAGTATTTATCTCTGACAGACTTCTTGGAAGATGGTGTTCTTTCAAAAAAACAAAAAACAAAACCCAACCCCCTGTCGTTTATTGAGTATAGAAACTGTACAACAGCAGGTGGGAACCTGAGAGAGACTTGTGGGAGCAGCTAATCCACTTCCCCTCCCCTTTGCTTCCTCCCCTCTCCCTCTACTTCTCTCACACTTTTTCTCCTTCCTGACACCCATTTTCTTACACTCTCTCCTTCATGCCTGTCACTTCCTCTCCCTTTCTTTCTACCCCCCGCCCTATCACTCTTTCTCTCTTTCTGCTCCAACTCCATCACTCTTTTTTCTGCCCCACCATCACTCCCCCAGCCTCCCACTTGCCCCCCCAACAGTGGCAGTGGCATTCCCAGCTACCCACCTGCTCCCTGCCTAGCAGCAGTGGTGGAGGTGGCTCTCCAGTAATTACAATGGATCTCACAATTACAGAGATCATTTCCCCCTTAGGGTTGCCAGCTCCAGGTTGGGAAATTCTTGGAGCTTGTGGGAGGATGGGGTTTGGAGAGGGAAGTGACCTCAGCAGGGTATCATGCCATAGAGTCCACCCTCCAAAGTTGCCATTTTCTTCAGGGGGCCTGATCTGTGTAATCTCAAGAGCACTTGCTATTCTGGGTGAACTCCATCCACCACCTGGAGGTTGACAACCCAGTATCTCTGGAAGAAATGACTGCTTTGGATAGTGGAACCTATGGCACTGTATACCTCTGAGGTCCCCCTTCCTCAAACCCCACCATCTGGGGACTCTATCCCCCAAATCTCTAGGAATTTCCCAACCTGGAGCTGGCAATCCTGTCTCCTTCCCACCCAACAGCCAACCTACCTTTATCTATCTGCCCCTCTGTCTTAAGCTTTCCCTCTATGTGGCAGCCACCCCCAGGCCCAGCTGGGCTCCTGGGCTGCACAGCTGCTGGTGGTATGCCTCACCGGGGTACCAGGTTGTGCAGCCGTTGCTGCTAGACCCAGTGGGGCTCCTGCACTGCATGACTGCTGCCACCGGGCCCAGCATGACTCAAGGACTGCAGCATTCACTGGAGGTAAATCCCCCTATTCAGAGGATTTAACCCTTCATTTATTTATTTATTTTTACATTTTCCTGCAAACCTGGAGAGCACCCTGTAATTGAAGAGAGGCTTGTTTAGCCTCCACGTGACCTCCGTCTATGGATTTAGCTATCTGCAGATGGGAGCCACAGGTGACTAATAGTATATAGAGAAGTGGGGACCCACAGGACTCATGGGGGAATCCCATTTCCCCTCCCACTCTCTTGCTAAGCCTGGTGCAACCTCAGGCTCTCCAGCAGCTGCTGCTGCTGGGTCCAGCACTGAGCTGTGAGCTGTATGGCAGCTGTCGCAGGGCTCAGTGCAGCCCCTGAGCTCTCCCTGGGTTGCACTGCCACTGGGCCAGTGCAGAGTCCTGGGCTGCAGGGTTTCTGCTGCTGGGCCTGGTGTGGCCCCTAGACTGCCCTCGGGTTCTCCCTGGGCTGTGCCACTGCTGCCAGGCCCAGCACAGCTCCTAGGCTGCACAGCCACCACTCTATCCAGCATGGAACTCCATGGTGTGCAGCCGCTGCTGACCCACCTGAGGTAAGTGTGTTCTCTTTTCCTTTGAGGGATTCTAATCCCCTATGTGTTTTTTTATTATTTAAGATTCCTCTGCTAACTTTAGTTTCCATGTGGCCCTGATCCATGGATTTAGAAGATGGGGGCCACGGGTGGCTATTAGAGTGCAAGATAAGAGTGGGTGCTTGTGACAGATTGGATGCTGTTCTGTCCCTAGAGGGAAGAACAGCCACTTAGCTGAGCCTATGGGACTGTGGTTCCAGCATCCAATCACCTTTCAGAAGGGAGATGAAATGTTGGAGGGAAGCACTAAAGGGCAGGTTGCTGTGGGTGGAATCCTGTATGTGAGAGAGCATCCAACCTAGAGGCTAGTCAGTTAAAGCCTAATTATCCCTGAAAGCATTAAAGAAAACTGAAAGCACTCTCTCTCTTTCTGAGTCCGTAACTAGTTTAAATTAATGTGCCTCCGCCACGTTTCTCCTTTGTCTTCCTGGAGACCTGTACTGCTTATCTGTTCTTTGAAACCAACTTGTAAATAAATAAATCTTCTTTGTTGTTTACATTAAAAATCCTTCTGCAGTGAACTTCATATTCCATTTGCTTACCACTAAACCCGTACCCTTACTACTACCTCAAAATGCCTGGTAACTGAGGGGAAGGTTTATAGTTTAAAACAAACCCCTAAAATCAGCTACTGGGAAGCTCCACTTGGAAAATAGTACATAGATGATAGAATAGGATGGTCCTCAACCCCTGCCCCTCTCTGTCTAAGGCCAAGGGAAGGCACATCAGCCCAACTGGGAACTGGCATATGATTGCTAGGATCTGTGGTTCTATAATACCTCCACTATAGAACTAGAACAGATTTGCTATCTCTCATTTTTTTCCCCTGTGAATATTTTTGGATTATTTAGCAACTAACATTTAGCACCAGTATTTGATATCTAACATTTTTGCTGCAGCAATTAATATTTAACAAATCATAAGAAGTATCAGCCAACAGATGAAGATTTGGGGGGGGGAGTTAGGCCCCCCAAATTCTACATCAGATTCTACCTAGATACAGCCCTTACTCTCTGATTTCATTGAAAATAAATATTTTATGATTTACAAAATCCATACCTCATTAAGAAGATGTCATCCAGGAAAAAATTACTAAGGTTGACATTGAATTATTTTGGTATTGGACTATTAAAGGATGAGATGATTATAAAGAAATAAAATGTTAGCTTGCAACCTATATTGTACACTATTGAGCCTACAATTTACATGTGTATTCAAATGACATAAGGAAAAGGAACAAATCTTGAATTAAATTAGTGTGTATTTTACATGAAATTTGGGTATGCTGTGTGTAAACAATGGAAAAAAATGTAACAAATGCAGATTTATAATTTGCCCATTGCCTGTTTTAAAAGGCCTAAATTAAAATACTTCACAATGGAAAAATACATACAGATTTATTCCCAGGCTGGATAATAAGTGCTATGGACAACTAATAAGGAAATAGGAGTTTAAACCATCTGCTTGAGAAACAGCTTATGATATGTAAAATGTATGAAAAAGCAGGGCTGTTTTGGGGCAGGAATGCACAGGAACAGAGTTCTGGCTGGCTTCAGAGTTGGCCAAGCCCACTATAGCCAAAACCTCTATGTGCGTGGCTACAGAGGGAGGGCCTGGAGAGTGACCCCCCCGGTTACTCTGAGGCGGGCAGGCAAGGGAGGCCCCTGGAAGGATCGGGGAGGCATTTAAATGCCTCCCTGTGCCTTCCTCGGCCTGTCCAAGGGCCTTCCCTTCCCTTCAAGGGGGGGCTTGCCTGGGCTTCCCGCAGCCGTGGGGCACCTGGGCAAGCCAAGGGAAGGCATGAGGTGTGATCTAATATGCTAATGAGCTGAGCTGTCATGGGTGTGGCCTAATATGCTAATGAGTTTCTGCTCTTGGGTGTGGCCTGTTATGCTAATGAGTTCCTGCTGGGCTTTTTCTACCAAAAAAGCCCTGTGAAAAAGTCAGTTTGTTTCTCAAATGAAAAACGTGAAGATCAAAAGGCTAAGTTTTAATGTCATTATCAAATTGTAATTTGACTTCCATGTGTGAATGAGTTTTCACAAATTCAGCATTATGCTGAAATCTTACATTCTTCAAACAGAAAGCTTTTTAAATGTAATTAGTCCACATGTTCAGTTGCAAGTCCTCATGAGAAGAGTATACAAATGATGTACATGGATATGTGAACTAATCTGAGGGTTCTGATTTGGAGGGTATATGTTCCCCTCCATGTGATGCAAATTGAATGGGGAGAGCAGTGTTCAGGGAGGGACTTTAGTGAGGTATAATGCCATCTTCTTCACACACACTGCTACCCAGAATTGTCTCCCCCATCCAGTATATGTTTGTTTGCTTTTACCCAGATGCGAAACTCAGCACTTATCTTTGTTAAATTGCATCTTGTTCATTTCCACCCACTTTTCCAGTGTGTTCAGATATTGTTGATTTGTATCTCTACCTTCTAATATGTTTGCTGCTCCTCCCAATTTGGTGCCATCTGCAAATTTAATGAGTAGCCCCTCCACACCCTCATCCTTTATAAAACTATTGAAAAGTACTGGAACCAGAACTGAGCCCTGTGGCACCCCACTGGACATCTTCCTCCATTCGGATGAAATGCCACTGACAACTACTCTTTGAGTGCAGTTCTCCAACCAGTTCCCTATCCATCTAGCTATCCTGGAATCCAGTCCACAGTCCTCTGGTTTACCTACCAGAACACCATGGGGAACTTTGAGAAGGAATATCACCAGTGATTGACCCTAGGTTACCCAGCATGCTTCCATGGCAAAGCAGGGACTTGAACTTTATTTTATTTATTTATTAAATTTGATTCTTAAACCACCCTTTCCTGTAGGGCTTAGCATAAGCATAATAAAAACATATTTAAAATCCATCTTATTTTACAACAGTAATGACTCATACTCCATAAGATGGCGATAAGACTGCCAAGAATATATCACTGCCTTGGGGGGGGGCAGGAGAAAAGGATTGCCAGCCAGATGAAAAGCCATCACTGTCCTCAACCAAATGCTTGGTGGTACATCTCTGCTTTGCATGTCATGTGGAACTGCATTAAGTCCCACAGGACATGGGTGTTATTTGGCAGAGAGTTCCACCAGGTTGTGGCCAGGGTTGAAAACACACTGGCCCTGGTCGAGGACAGCCAGATGTCTCTCAGACTGGGGACCATCAGCAGGTTCTTATCAGCTGAGCATAACACTCTTTGGGGGGTATAACAGGATAGGTGGTCCCAAAGATACATGGGTCCCTGACTTTCTCCCATATCCTACTCTGACACTCAAATCAGTATCCCACACTGCGTCTTGCACATTTCAGCCCTTAAACTGATGTCTAATATAATTTTCCTGACAGAGGAAAGATTTTCGTTAAATCATGTCCCCTACTACAATTTAAGTGTTGTTGGTCCCCCCCCCAAAAAAAAATAACCTGTGCATTTTCTTAGTAGTGGTCCAGTCCAGACATTTAGTAACCTGGTGTTACAATCTGTGTGCAGGATAATCGAATTCGCACCATTCTCCTCTACCATGCACCTGAAATGTCAAATGTCATGTGATGAGTATGTTCCATATAAATACATGATCTGACATGCCACAGTGACTTTTCCTTTATTATGTGTTTGGGCATTTGCATGAAATATTTATTTCACATGTTATATAACATGTATGGGGAAGAGGAGAAGCACATGCACATGAGTTGGAATTAGTGATGCCAACACTTGAAAGGCACAAATCTGTCAAAGGGCAGATCCCATTTAATGACAGAACCCACCCCAAGGCCCTCCTGTCAGGGCTTTGACTAATGACCTTGATCAGAAGAACTCAGTAGAATCAAGGGCCAGAACCCATGTGGTTTGGGACAGAGGGGTTAAAGGCGGAGTCATCAGGAAATATTGTAGTGCATAGCTAACTGTTAGCTGTGCCCAGACTCTAAACCCCTGCCCAGTCTCTAACCCCCATCTTTCTTTCTCTTTATTCATCAGAGGAAATATCAAGAGAAAGCAGAAATGTCAGCCAAAGGCAGTTGTAGTATTTACAGAAGCTGCTTTTAAGGCACTGAAAAGCTTGTACAGAAGTTAGAACTGGCTGCAAAGCAATTCTTAGATTGCACAGTATAGCAAATGTGTTGGCTTATAAGGCAATGAACAGTTAAAACTGCCATCTCTCAATTTTATGCGAAAACCCCCATCTGACAACCAGCCAGCAATGGCAAAAACTGCTCATGCCAGTGGAAAATGGGCCAGTTGGCAACACTAGTTGGTGCATCTGTTTGGTAAGTGTCTGAATCTTGCTCATAAATGTATTTTTAAAAACTGCACAAGCAACTTGTAAAATTTGTAGAAAATGTCAACTTTGTCATGTTAGTTACATCGCAAGACATTAGAACACAATGGGAAAAAAGAGGGGAATTCCTTTCCCTGAGTTTTGATTCAAGGAAACTGACAATGCTATGCTTCTGCAGTATGGAGAATTAAGTTTGTCTATGATATTCCCCTAATTATTTTTGCCCGTCATACCTTTTCCTTATCTCTGACTGGTTTCCTCATTATCTTTTCTTACAACTACTGCCATTTTTACAAAGAGCACAGACGTAAAAATGTAATGTTTGAAGGTGGGTTGTTTTTTTTTTAAAATCCCTTTGTGTGTGCCGGATTACTAAGAGATAATATTGCAATAACGTAACAGAAAAAGCATCATGGTATCTTTAATAGGAACCACTAAAAGTCACAAAGCAATTATCTGGCTTTTGAGTTGGAGAGAACATTTTCTCATAAATGATGTAAAAACAAAGAAAGGTGGGCATTTTCCTCTCCCTCCTCTCCCTTTTTTCATTAATGTCTTAGGCAGAGCACTCTGAAACTTGAAAAGTAAACTCACTACTTTGTGATTTTAAGTTGGTCCTAATAAAGGCATTTGGATGTTTGGATTTTGTCTAATAGACCAAAGGAGTTCCCTGCATTTTTTGAAAGTCTAGTAATGCCTGAGTACTTCAAAGGTGCTGTTTAATCCTCATTTAGTACCTTTCCAGTTGCCCTTAGGAAGAAAACAAACAGAAGAAATTTAATCATAGTTTGCTTTGGGAGAGATAAAAGGTCTCCAAGCAGGAATCCATTTTATTTCCCTGTTTGGACACAGTTAACATTTTTATTATCAAGAACCATTGTGTGGTATATTAAGGAACAGAAGAGAAAAGCAGTCTTGTCTATGGAGCTGACAGCAAGACTGGAGCGGTCATAAATGCTGTCATATGGCAAGAGAATGCATCATAATACTTTCAGAGGCACATTAATTCTCCCAAGGGAACATGAGCATATTAGAATTGTTTGTTTTCTTCACCGCAGCTCTTATCCTGTTTGCTCAAATGTGGTACAAGATAGTCTCTTCTCTCATTTTATGATCTTGGTTGGAATGGCCTACCTTTAAACTGACAAAAGAGTTATGTACTGCTCTTGAAATCTTTTGAGATCTTGTGGAAAAAATGCTTCTTCAGTTCATCACGAGTCCCCAACCAAGCCCTAACCTGGATAGCCCAGGCAAGCCTGATTCAAGCAGGAATCCATTTTATTTCCCTGTTTGGACATAGTTATTTATTATTAAGAAGCATTGTGTGGTATGTTAAGGAACAGAAAAGCATTGTTGTCTATGGATCTGATAGAAAGACTCGAGGGGTCATAACTGCTGTCAGATGGCAAGATCTCAGAAGCTAAGCAGGGTTGACTCTGACAAGTACTTGGATGAGAGACCTCCTTGAAATACCAGAGGCAAGGGAGGCTTTATTCAGCCACCTATCTGAATATCCTCCAGGCCCCCAGGAGGGATCAGTGACCACAACTTCCAGATGTGTACATGCACACATATAAAATACAAAGAGAGAGAGAGAGAGTCCCCAACCAATTACAGCGGAGGCTTTGTTATGCATAAAAGTGGGTGCCTGATCACCTTTCTGCTTTCTGGTTTTCCTGTTCAAATATTTTTCTTTTTTAAAATATATGTTCGTTGAATGTTTCCAAAATGTCAAACAAAAGAATTGAGATGAGTGAAGTGTGTGTGTGTGTGTGATAAATGTGGTTTTTAATATGTCCTAAAATATTTTCAAATTATCAGGTAATTCTAGGTTGGGTTGCCAAGTTCCTGGTGGTAGCTGGAATTCTCCCAGAATTATAACTGTTCTCCAGACTACAGGGATCAGTTCATCTGGAGGAAATGGCAGCTTCAGAGTGTGGATTATATTGGCATCACACAACTATACTGAGTTTCCTTCTTTCCTGAGGCTCCGCCCTTTTCCAAGCACTGTCCTCAAATCTCCAGGAATTCCCTAAATCAGAGTTGGCAAGCCAGATTTAAGATTAGCCAGATTTAACACTAGAGTCTAACCATAGACACCTCAGCTGTTTCTTTACCATTGGGAGGACACAGAGTCTTGTCATTCAGAAATGTTCATGGCTTAGTTGCCAAAAGTCTGTATATAATGGGCTGCTGAGAGTGTTTTTTTAAAAAAACTACTATGGACTGCCACAGCATTATTTGAATTGCTGACTGACTCCTTCTATTGTTATCTCATCTTGATCATGATACATCCTAACCTGCTGGTGGTCTTTTGTAAATTCCTTGCAGCCCTTAACTCATCCCTGCCCCCTCCCCAGCTGTGTCTGCTGTGCATTCTCTCTTCTTGGTATAGCTAAGAGATATCCTTGGAATTGTTTGTGTAAAATGGTGCTATAGGCATTGTTCCCTAACCTGACCCAGGAGCTAACCTCTTCTTTTTTTAGAATGGCAGAATACTACTGATCAGGGGAGTAAGACTTTTAGTCTTCTTTACCCACCCTGCCATCAAATGGCTTATTGGTGTCATTTAAGTCCTTTTACCAGGCTAAGTTCATGCAGCCCCAGTTCCTCTAGGTGCACTATGCAGAACTTTACACTACATAAACTGCATTGGTAGAATATAAATGTACAATAATAGAGGAACTGTGTTTTAATGTTCTCCTTTACAAAATTTGCATTGCAAATGCCATTAATCCAGAATGATAACAGTTTCTAAAAGAAATTAAATTATACTATTTTGGCCACTGACTGTCTGCTTCATGTAAAATGAGCTAGAAGAGGGTCCCCCGCCCCCGCATCCTTAGTCAGATATTGTGTGTCTTCTGCATCCTGCAAAGGCTTTATAGTTATACACTGTGCAAGATATGTTACAAACACAAAAATAGACCATCCAATGAACTCTGCACAACCACTATTTTCATCTTTGTTGTAAGGTTTAATCATGAGTGTCATACTTTAAAAGAGCTTCCAATGAGGTTTTGTCTTTAGAAAGCTGTAGGGACATGAAGAGTAATTTAGCTTGTCTTTTAAGAGTGCCATGTTTGCTGATTTACTTGAATTGAAGATAATGCCCTGGACCTCAGCAGATGCCTTGTCCAGCACACCCTTTTCTATCCTGTTTGGGACTTGAAGAGCCTTGGAATTGGGAGGGATTTTTCAGCACATGGTTCCTCCTTCTCTCCACTGGGTCTGTCTTGGAAAGCCTGGAAAGAGAGAGCCCAGCCACTCCTCACTGGTCTGCTTCGAAGCCCCTTATAAGGCCAGCGTAGCATTTAACTAAATAAAATAAACATATCTCTCCTTATAAATAATTATCTTTTGGTTTCGCAAGATTCCATGCGCTCCCATTGGCTGTAAAATGCCCTCCCTCAGCCATTGGCCCATCAGCCACCACTCAAGAGTACTCGCGTGCCATTGGCCGGGTGCTGGGTCTGCTCCTCTTTCCCACCCACTCCCCCTGGCAGACAGCTCTCTCTCCTGAGGAAGACAGTTCTCTTGACTCCTGTGAGGGACTGTACCCTCAGTGGCTTGTTGGTAGGCAGCCAAGCTTGGTTCTGTGAGTAAAAAAACAAAGGACTTTCAGCATAACCCCCTCCCCCGCCCATAACCCCCTCCCCAATGGCCACTTTCCTGTCAGAATAAATGGAAAAAGGCTCTTTCTCCTGCTTAGCTTCAGCATGGCTGGCTGGCTAACGAGGTGGGCCAGCGACCATCAGACCATTCTCTTCAACTCCCCGCTGTGTGGCTGACTTTTCCCTAGGGTTGCCAATCTCCAGGTGGGACCTGGAGATCTCCCACTGTTATAATTGACCTCCAGATGACAGAGATCAGTTCCCTGGGAGAAAATGGTTGCTTTGGAGGGTAGACTCTATGGCATTATACCCTGCTGAGTCCTTCCACACACACACACACACCCATGCTGCCCTCCACAGGATCCACCCCCCAAATCTCCAGGTATTTCCCTAATCAAAGTTGGCACCTGTACTTTCTCCTCTGTCAGTAAAAGGCCCTTTCCACACCTATGTTGGCCTTTGGGAGAAAACTCATTGGGCCCAGTCCTGATCAGGTTGCCAACTCCAGGTGGGCAATTCCTGGAGATTTGAGGGATGGAGCCTGGAGAGGGTGAGGTTTGAGGAGGAGTGGCACCTCAGACAGGTACGATGCCATAGATTCCACCCTCCAATCCAGCCATTCCCTGATGGGGAACCATTGTTGCCAATCTCCAGGTGGGGGCTGGAGATCACTCAAAATTACAACTGCTCTCTAGGAGGGATGGGGGAGGAGATGGAAAACTAAAAGTAGGTTGATGGTTGGCTGGGAGGGAGATAGGGTTGTCAACTCCAGGTTGGGAAATTCCTGGAGATTTGAGGGGTCGAACCTGGAGAGGGTGAGTGTTGAGGAGGGGTGGGACCTCAGACAGGTTCAATGCCATAGACTCCACCCTCCAAACCAGCCACTCCCACCTGGGGAACCACTGTTACCAATCTTGGGGGTGGGCTGGAGATCACTCAAAATTACTACTGCTCTTCAGGTAGCAAAGATCAGTTCTTCTGGAGAAAATGGTGGACTCTGTCATTATACCCTGCTGAGATTGCCACAGCAAATTGTCAGTGAGTGCCCAAAGCTGGGGCACTCTCCCAGAGCCTCTTTCTAGAGCCCGTTGTATTTATTTCCACAATGGGCCTTATTCCTAGTTTTTTATCAATCAGTGTAATAATTTTCATAATTGGGTAATCTGTGAAAAACTGTCTGGATTATCCCAGTGTATCATGGAAGTCTATGTGACCCAGTGTGATTTATTACAAGATGTGAACAATAGGATCTCAATTTCTCTGGAAAATTGTGTGTGTGTATAAAATCATCTCACACTCCTAAAAAGTAGTGGGTAAACATAGCTGTGAAGGTCAGGTTAGAAGTAGGGATGAGTAAGAACTGGCTCACAAACCTTTGTTTGTGACAAATTTTGGCCAGTTCATGGTTCACGAACTGCAGCCTGGTTCACAAACCTCCATAAACTTTTAAGGCAGCCACAGCTGCCAAGACATCAGAAACAGCTGCGCCATGGGGGCAGCCTGCTCCTATGGCTCAGCTTTTTAGAGCCCGAAACAACTGAGCCACAGGAGCAGGCTGCCCCATGGCTCAGCTGATTTGGGCACAAATCTCATGAACCTGCTTTGGTTCATACACGAACTGACTGGGTTCATGGGGCACGTGGTGTGGTTCTTGGTTCGTCCACAAACCAAACTGCTTTTTTGTGGTTTGTGCCCATCCCTAGTTAGAAGCCCCTTGAATTACTGGCTTGAAAACATGTATTATCTGCTAGATATAGACATCACTGGGACTGAGGTGGTTAATGTCTAATCACAAATTGGACCAAAGTAGTATGTATTACAGTGTAATATGAAGTGGCTTATGAAACGGGCATTGATTTGATTGCCCATATGTTAATAACTGAAGGGATCAAGCCCTCGTATTTCTTTCCTTTCCTTTAGCATATTTTCTTTTACATGTGGCATTCTTGTATTGCTCACCCACATTCCTGTACTTCGATAACTTAACTTCTGAGAAGACTGTGGCACTGGACGTAGGCTTAGACAATAACCCACAGGGAGGGTTCAGTTGCCCTTACCACAATCACCATTTTAATGTAAAATTAGACCCCCTTGTAGTAAAGCAACACTTCACCCAGATATTGGGGTAAAAATTTACCACTTTGCACCATGGCACTGGTAGCTTCCATAGAGGGATTTTGTCTGATGTGAACAGCTGGAAGCCCTGCTTTCTTGGGGAGACTCCACACAACTTCATGCTCAATCCAGGCATGATTCATGGGACTCCTGAGGTTTGTTTCCTTTTAAGCTAGAGTAAAAGGAAAAACCTCCTTTGCTCTGAAATAAGGAGGGAATGCAGGAAAGTGGTTAGAGTCTTCAAAGTGATGGAGCTCAGCTCTGTATCCCCCCCCCCATTTCCAGCCTTTTAAGGGGCTTTTTCCAGCTCACAGCTAAACTACAATACTTCGTGTCCCGCAGCTCAGCTGTGAAGGAAGAAAGAGGTGTTCCAGTTTGGTGACAGCCAGTTTGGTGTAGTGGTTAAGTGCGTGGACTCTTATCTGGGAGAACCGGGTTTGATTCCCCACTCCTCCACTTGCACCTGCTGATGTGACCTTGGGTCAGTCACAAGCTCTGGCACAGCTGTTCTCTCAAGGACAGTTTCTGTCAGAAGTCCTCTCAGCCCCACCTACCTCACAGTGTGTCTGTTGTGAGGAGGGGAAGGGAAAGGAGTTTGTAAGCCGCTCTGAGACGCCTTTGGGCAGTGAAGAGCAGGGTATAAATCCAAACTCCTCCTCCTCTTCTTCTTCTTCTTCTTCTTCCTGGGCCACAGGGGGCCTAGCATGATCACTGGTGTATTAGTGCTTCCATGTCAACACAATGGGAGAATAAAAGTGGGGACGGCAGCCCATTTTATAACACCCCCCACCCTGCTTTATTTATGGAAAGGAACATGTGACCAAAAAACATGGCGGCTGCCGTCTCGTTCATTTGCCCTTGTAGAGTGTCTTACAGTGCAATCCTATGCAGATTTGCCCCCTTCTGAGTTCAGTAAAATCAATGGTGTTATTCTGCTTCAGATTGCACTTTAGAAGGGTGTTATTCTGCTTCAGATTGCACTATTAGTTTTCTCCACTCTTTTGTGACAATCTAATAATACCTGTAATTTGTATTGTGTGTTTTTTGTTATTCATATACTCTCACACACATACACTAATACTTACAGCACACTTGATAGATAAGTCGGCAGACTTGGAACTGTTGGTATATTTCAAATATTTGTTTTAACTCTAGCTCTGAGGAAGGCCACAGTGCCATCACTGTAAGTTCCCCCTTGAATATCATTAAATGCCAGCACATATTTTTTTTCTTTTCATTGATTTTTTCTTCCTTATTTTAAGTACTTTTCATCAGAGGAAAGAGGAATATCCTGAACAGGATATGGGTCCATCCATACCTTAAGTCAGGGTTGTCAAACATAAGACCTGGGGGCCGGAACTGCCCCTTCCAGGGCTCTTATGCGGCCTGCAAGCAACTAGTGCCAAGGGAAGGATTACTGGGAGAGAGTGGGCAGAACCACTCCATTGTGGCTTCAGCACAGCAGAACAACCTAATCTGCAGCAGTCAAGCATCGTGGGAGCATCTGCCCAGCTGCCTCTCTATGTGGGTTTTCCTCTGCACTCCCTTCCCAACCCATGGGGCCTTGAAGTGAGGATACACCACCTCAGAGCTTACCAGCTCCAGTCCTTTATACAGTTTCTATCTCCAGTACCTGGCTTTATGTTTTAATGGCATACATGGCCCGACCCAACAAAGTGACATTTATGTCAGATGTGGCCCTTGTAACAAATGAGTTTGATACCTCTGCCTTAAGTGCTCTTGTGGCCCTTGGTTACTTAGTATAGACCTAAACCACAGATTGTTTGATCTTGCGGTGTAATTCATTTTGGAATGTGGCTGAAATCTCCTCATATCGCTTCATCCTGATCAGGCTTCATACAACCTCCTTTAGAATCATTGAGTAGAAGATGACATGGCAGCCTTATCACTCAATTTCTGGTCTTTCTTTAAGGGATCACAACTAATACAGAACTTTGTGTACGTCAGGCACAGCTGTTCTCGGCGTTTCCCAGGGCACATCACATTATTTTGCTTGTTTGCCTATATGTTATGGATAGATAATGATATAAATATTTACTGCAGGAATGAGTAACCTTATTTACACTTCCAGTTGTGTTTGAAGCCCCACCTCATCCTAATGAGAATGATTTATCTGCTCCAGAATGCACTGTGTAAACAATACTGTTTAAAAGTGGTTGCTATGGTAACTGTGTTCTGTGGATTTCTATGCTCGTATTTGAATATATCCCTTTTTGTTTCTCAAGTGCTCTCCATGTGAAAATGTTAAAATGAACTTATCACTTGAAAAATGTTGTTCCCCTACCTCCCCTTCATATTATTTAATCTGGCTGATATGACAGCAGTATCATTTTTCTTGATAATGTGTCTCTGAAAAGACAATAGTCACATTTCAGAAAGAATGAAGGAAAGAAAACACTCATTTATTACTTTAAAAAAAATTAGTCTGCCTTAGGAAAACTTGATTTCCTATGCTGGCCATGTACTGAACAACAAAAGTCGACAGTGTTTCCTGAAGTCTGTGCTTAGGTCTTCCATCTGTTTCATGTTGTACAGAAGGCTGATCATGCAACAACACAGTGAGTTGTACAGTAGTGTCCTTGGGCCAATATGAAGGAAATGTGAACTCCTTGGTCACAAGCAAATTGATCCCCTGTTCAGAGTGCCTTGATTTGAGGTCAGTCTCAAATGCCTTCAGAACAGGTTTGTAGCTATACAATAGCTACTTGTACTGTTGGGTCATAGCTTTGTTACATCTTTTCCCATCTTTCCTTTTAGTAGTCAATGCATGTGTGTGTTCCAGGGGCATTGTGCTGTAATAGTCCCAAATATATGTTTCAAACTGTTTCAAAGTTTTTTAGAGGTTTTTTGTTTTTTTTGCAGAGGGAAATAAACCTCCGCGCTCATAAAGCTATGTGGGAACGCATGTGCAGAGACTGATCTGTATCTAGGCAACTCGACAGCTATTAGGAGACAACAAATTACACTATCCATAGTAAGGCACACAGGTATAGGAAGGATTAAATCTAAAAATGTAAAACCTTGTGTGTGGGGGGGTTGCCTTTTAACAATTTACCTTTTAAGTTGGAGGCAGCAACTGTACCACCAGATAGGTAGCAGGACAAAGGGGGAAGACAGCAGCTATGAGAAATCAATCAAACATGTCTCCTTTCCCACTGAGCTTCGCATTCCATTGCTGCCTACAGTCCTACAGGTTACAGCCCTACCCGTTTTATTCACACATCCCTTAACATGATTGGTGGGGAGGCTTGGGGGGGTGGCTCCATCCCTAGTAGAAGATGTCTCTGTGGGCACCCCAGAAGGTGAGCCAGCACCACTGGTTGAGGACCAGGGGGATCCTGCTTGGGTGATGGCAATGTTAGGGAAGATCGGGGGGCTCCCCAGCCCCAGGAGATGGGTCCAGCTATTAGGGGAGGTTGACAGATGAGAAAACCAAGCCTGCCTCATTGAGTCACATTGCTGCTGTTTCTGAGCCATTTTCTGTGCCTTAGCTAGACCTTTTCTATTGTCCGGAGCGCAGCCATGTTAGAATCATCTAAGCCTTTCTGCCTTTTCTAGAAACACAGAGGCAAGCCTGTCTCTCTGGAAAGAAGTGTATCTTATTGTGTCAACAAGAGAAAGTCAGAAGACTGGCTTATTGCCCCTGAAGGTCACTTGTTTGTTACAGAAGAGTGAGACTTTCCAGAAGACCGCCATACAGTACCAAGCTCCAGATAAGACTCCAGAAGGGTCTGCCCTATTCTATCCTCCCAAAACACCTGCAGTGTGCATTGAACATGTGATTACACTTTACCAGGGTAATGTGATGCAGGCATGAGGGACTGTTAGTTTGAACACCCTACAAAAGGGGAGCATTAGAGCAGAGGAAAAAAATCAACCCTCGGGCGTCATAGCATGCTGACAGGTTGACAGGTATACCTTGTTTCTCTGTATGTGTGTGGGAATCTATGTGTTGGATATGCCTAACAGAATAATGTTGCACAAATGAAAAAGTGGATGCAGACACTTTCTCTGTTGAGAAAAACATGCCTAACACCTCCTTGGTTCTAAGCTAACTAGGTAACATCAGCATACACAAACAACTGTTTAACTCTTTCCTGACTGATGTGTGACATTTGCAAAAACCTAACACTATGACAGATGCTCTTCTGCCTTGGAAGGTTGCAAGGGGCTTGCCTTTGGGGAGGAGATGGTTTCTTGCCTCTTGGGAGGTGGTGGAGGGCTTCTTGGCAGTGCTGTGTCTATTTTTCTACTGCTGAATAAACTGTGAACTTGTTTCTGTGTTTCTCTGGACAAAGAGAAATAGTGGGAACTTTGTAATAGTGCTCAATCCTGCCCACTCCAAGCAGGGATTGACCCCTTCCACCCTGACAGAGGCTGCTGCTTCATTTGGTCCCTTGGGAAGCATTGTGGAACTGGTGGTTCCTCCCATGGCTATCTAATCCTGCCAGGTTGGACAGCATCAAAGAACACTCAGACCCAGGATTTTATCACACAAAGCCTTAAAAGTGATAACCTGCTGGAGCCTCACTGGGGCTGGAATAGTGGCAGAGCAGGAAGAGGGCTGCACTGAAGCAATTTCCCCCCATGGGAAGAAGCCACCTTGTTACAGGGGATGTTGTTGAGTAACCCACGGTCTCTGCTGTTCTCTTGCACTGGGACGAGTGGCCCGATGGTTAAGCAGCCGTTTTGCCCTCTTCACTCACAGTGACAAAACCTAATGTGTGGAGATTCTGGATATATCTACATATGTGTCCAGTCACACAGGATGTTCTGCATTTTATGGGGACATTTAAGAACCCAGCACTTTCTTCTTATCACACTCATGTGTACCTCTTCCCAAATTGGAATGGCTGGCTTTCCAAGAAAATATATATATATATATATATATATATATTAAAATCTGAATCATAATTTCCTTTTTGTACTCAGATAAGTGAATTCATTATTTTTAATTAAAAGGAATGTTTTTATCCAGCTTTGCAGCCACAATAATATAAATGAGCTATTGTATAAAGAGAGTTCATCCATTGTAAGGAGCTTTAGATCTCTACCTTCACAAAACAGAATTGGATTTGCTGGACAAAAGATCATCACCCTATTAGGAAAATGAAAATCCTTCTCCCCAGTGCACCAATTTTCTATAGACAGGGCAATATTTTTAATTGTGTGGAAGCATTGAAAAACATTAACGCCCCCCCCCTTTGCCTATACAGTCTAAAAAATTCTTTTTAGTTTTACTAATGATTAAAAGAAGAATGTATTTTTCAGAATTCAACAGGAATTTTTTTTTTGGGGGGGGGGAATGGGACCATAAAGTAGGAAGCCTGCAGCTCTGCCCTGCCAGTGTGTCTTACCTGTGAGAAGGGATAAAGAGTAATAAATGATGGGAATAATTTGCTAAATACCAATCCTATACTGCCAGACTGATTAGTTACACTCCCACAGTCTTAACAGGAAATTATAACCACAGAACATGAGCAATCATTTTCCCTGCCTTTAAATTTAAGCTATGGGGGGGGATCCTACAAATTCCATGCTCACCAGCAAACCAGTTATACTCTTGATCATGCTCAGGAGCATAATTCCCAATTTATTTATTTTTTTGGTAAATATATTTATTGGGTTTTTAAACACAAAGGAAAACATAACAAGACATAACATATAACATATACATACAAGTTCATATCTCTTAAATTCCGCAACCTCTTCATAACACACAGCAAACATAATTCAAGCTTGGTTCATTTTTCTCACTCATAAACCATAAATTTCCAATTTTTTTCAAATCAATTCCTCCCAATGATCTAACTTCCTAATGATTTAACTATATAAAAATTTAAGATATGGCAAGCACCTTCTGTCATATTTAAACTCTCTGCTTATTGTTTAGTCTCAGAGAGATAGAAAATTAACTTTCCCTGAATTAATATCTGGCGTATTCACTTACACTGTTCTTTCTATTTTCCAAAATAAAAAACCACCTATACCCTTACCTACTATATATATATATTTTGATTAGTCTACTTTTTCCAATAATACTTCTCATAGTTGGGTTCTATTTCTCTTACTCCTCAGTTAACTATACATGTAGAAATTACCAAATTCAAAACAGCATCTTTAACGCAAAACCTAACCTATACATCTTTAACAAATATACACTGTATTGAATATACTGCGTATTCTCTCAGTATGCTCTATTAAAAAAAAAAGCAAATCTAAACACATCTCATCAAAATTCAATTCAAATTCATTCAATGATATTTAAACCCAGAAGAAGACACTGTAAGAAAATCAAATGTTTAAGAAATTAATATTGTATCAGGCCTCACACTTGTTGCTTTTTGTCTTTTGTCTTTCTTTTTTTTTTTTTAAACCACCACCACATAATGTTCAACATTACCTACTTTATATCCCAATTTCTATCACAACCAAAGATAACTAATGTGGTTATTAGGGTTCCACTCAAATTAATTTTCATTCAATATTCAACCATCATATAACCTCAACGTATTTTTCCAGACATTCATAATTACTCATAGTTCATAATTACTCATAAGCAAAGGTTCCACCTTAAAGGAAAACTACCTTCTAATTCCTTATTTCATAGTTCACAACCTAACCACTATTTACTTTCAGGCATACATTATTACTCACAAACCTTAGTAGGGCAGGAAAAAAATTGCTCTAATATTTAAATCATATTACATTAATCTCTTCTTGATTTTCTGTAGATTTTTTTTAAAAAATATATATGCATTGTGAGACCACTGTGTTGAGACATATTTGTTCATCCAAAAACAAGCAGATCCAGCTTACATTCAGCTTTAAACAGACTTTTTATAGCAAATAGCCTGACCACTAACACTTGCATTTTCCCAAATGTGCATTATTTCTCACAAACCTCACAAGCCTTAAAAAGTAAAATCTAATATACAAATCATATTGCATTAATCTTTTCTTAATTCTCTGTAGCTTTTTTTTACTAAAATCATATTTAAATGTCTTAACTCCCTGTAAAGATGAAGTTCCATTTTTGACTCTTGTCTTTTTATTTTCCACCTTCTTCCCGCATACATCTTTCCAATCACATTTTTCTTTTCTTAAGTCCAGCATATTTCCAAGTCTTCCTTATTTTTCTCCTCATTTTTGATTGTCTTAACTCCTTGTAAAGATACAGCTCCTTATTTTTTTCTCCTCATGTTCTCACCCGTTGCTTCCATTTACTCCCCGCTCCAACTCAGTCTGGTACCTGACAAATCTTGATACCCTCCTTTTCCCATTTCTGGCTCCAATCCATTCCTTCCTGATTTCTTTCTAGTAGCCACTTGCTTACTTTGACTCCCAGAACCTTCTGTAGTTGGGGTCCCAATATCCTGTAATTGAACCTCCTGGTCATATTCCCACTTTTCATCAGAGCCTTGCTGGGAAGACAACAACTCTTCGCCATTTTTTCCACTCTTGGCAAGACCCAGCACACTCTCATGAAGACTCTCAAATGCCGCACGAACTGCCCGTTCCGTCTCCTCACAATTTTTTTTTTTTTAAACTGTTCACAAAAGAGTTGTGAGATTCGGGTGTTTTGCCATTCTTCCGTTATCTCCATTTCCAATGCTGCTTTTCTTATGTCGCCTTAAACCCCCTTAATAAGTTTTATATAAATGTCCTTCCCCTTTCTCTTTCCGGCCATTTTCCCTATAGCAGGGGTTATTTAACGGGGTTTTAAAAATAGTATTTGTCAAGTTTTACCGTTAATCTTCATATCCATGTTGAGCTTCTTGTGTTTCCTGTTTGCTGCCTGCTATGTTATATATCAAAAGAAAAAAAACATTTAAAACGGCTGGTCGCTGCTATGCAGGGAATATGGCGACCATATCCCTGCTCCTCCCAAAGCTCCCGCTTCAGAGCAAAAAAAACCAGCCACCCCCCGTCTTTGCCAGGCACGGGGGGGGCCAGAACAAGCTCCTTGCCACCTGGTCTCCCTCCAAGAGACCCGGCAGAGCCCCCCAGTGTATGAGAGGCTCAAAAAAAAGCAAAGGGGGATCGAACGGCTTGGAGACGTCCCAAGACGTCGCGCGCCGCACCGGAAGACAGAACGAGCATAATTCCCAATTTAGAGGACCACTAGTAATGTAGGATTTTGTGTCAAGTAAGCCCTCCCCATTGCTGGTTATCCGCACACCCTGTCAAAGGTATCTTTTTGTGGTTGTCATTTAGGAAGGGGATAGCTAGCATGACTAACTGTGGAGTACTAACTGAACTGCATTTTAAGCTAGATGAAATTCAAATAGGTCTGAGAGCCAGTACGGTGTAGTGGTTAAGAGCAGCAGACTTCTAATCTGGAGAACCAGGCTCGATTTCCCACTCCTCCACATGAAGTCTAATGGGTGACTTTGGGCCAGTCACAGTTCTCATGGAACTCTCTCAGCCCCACCTATCTCACAAGGTGCTTGTAGTTTGAAGAGGAAGCAAAAGGTGATTGTAAGACACTTTGAGACTGTCAAGGCTTTCACGGCCAGAGTTCATTAGTTGCTGTAGATTTTCTGGGTTGTGTGGCCGTGGTCTTGGCATTGTAGGACCTGACGTTTCACCAGTAGCTGTGACTGGCATCCTCAGAGGTATAACACAGAAAGATGGAGTGCTCTCTATGTCAAGGTGAGCAGAAAAATGGTAGGTAAATAATTTATATCTACCCTGGAAGGTGGGGTAGGGCTGAGTCATTATCTTGTAGTAGTTCTCCAGGCTATGAACATGCTAATGGAGGAACTTTCCTGAGGAGGTTCTTTTGTCTATGGATTATTTCCTGAGGAGGTTTCCTTTTCTTGAGGGGAGGTTCTTTTGTGTGTGGAATGGCTATTGAAACTCTAATCTTATCTGTAGTGCTATTGACAGCTGTAGAGCATTTTGTGTTTTTCAGGACAGGAAACCATGCCCTATTTATTTTTAAACTCTCTTATTTCCTGTTGAAATTGTGTTTATGTTCATGAATTTCAATGGCTTCCCCATGTAATCTGACATGGTAACTGGAAGTGTTGTCCAGTCTTTCAGTGTTTTGGAACCAAATGCTGTGTCCTGTTTGGGTTAGGCTATGTTCAGCCACTGCTGATTTTTCAGGTTGGCCAAGTCTGCAGTGTCTTTCATGTTCTTTTATTCTTGTCTGAATGCTACACTGTGTGGTCCCAATGTAAACTTGTCCACAACTGCATGATATGCAGTATAGTCCTGTAGAAGTGAGGGAGTCTCTTCTGTCTTTTGCCGATCATAGCATCTGTTGTATTTTTCTGGTGGGTCTGAATCCTGTTTGTAGGTTGTGTTTTTTTCATAAGTTTTCCCATCTGATCAGTGATTCCTTTGACATATGGCAAAAACACTTTTCTTGTGGGAGACTGTTTTTCCTCTGTTGTTTATTTTACCTTTGGTTTAATCGCTCTTCTGATTTCATTCTTAGAGTAGCCATTTGCTTGAAGTGTGTGGTTAAGATGATTTAGTTCATCATTGAGAAAGTGTGGGTCACATATCCATCTTGCATGGTCTACTAATGTTTTGATTATGCCTCTTTTTTGCCAAGGATGGTGATTGGAGTTTTTGTGTAAATAATGATCTGTGTGAATTGGTTTTCTGTAGACCTTGTGACCTAATTGAAGGTTTGCTTTGCAGATGAACATGATATCTAGAAATGGGAGTTTACCCTCGACTTCTTTTTCCATGGTGAATCTTATGTTGGAGTGGATGTTGTTGAGGTGGTCTAAAAACTCCATCAATTCACTTTGAGACTCCTTAAGGTAGAGAAAAGCAGCTTATAAAAACCTACTCTTCTTTTGATGTTTTTGTACAAAATGAGACTTCTTTCAATTGAAGAATTTGTGCTCTAAACTAGGGATGGGCACAAACCAGGAAAATGCAGTTCAGTTTGTGATTCGTTACGGGCCCCATTGGTGAACCATGAACCATCATAAATTTTGGGATGCCTTACAAACAAGTTCAGTTTGTGAGATTCATGAGGCAGCCTGCCAGTGTGCTAGATACATGAAACTCACAGGGGTTTCCAGCTGACTCTCCTCTATCTGCCTTCCAAGTTTGGTGAAGATTGGATGTACAGGTCCAAGTTATGCCCCTCCCCCAAGAAGGCAACCCTAGGCAACTGTTTTCTGGGGAAATGACCTGCTGTGCGGCTTCTTTCCCCTGCATGTTTGGTGCCTCTTGCTTGCACAGAATCCATTTAATACACTCCTGAACCACCTGAACCTGCACCTGTCAAAATGATCACTGCAGTCATTTTGACAGGTGCAGTTTCAGGAGGTTCAGCAGCATATAGAACAAATCCCGTGCACGCTAGAGACAACAAAGTTAAAGGCATGTAGAGCAGCAACTGGGGAGGTCTGCTCCTAGTTTGGTGTCTCTAGCTTAGCACAGGATCCATTCTATACACTTTTGAACTTCCTGAACCTGTGCTTGTCAAAATGACTGAGATTCAGGAGTGTATAGAATGGATCCTGTGCAAGCTAGAGACATCAAAGTCACAGGGGACCTCCCCCATGCTCTTCTACATGCCCTCCTAAATTGGTTGCTTTGAAGTAACATTTTGATTGAGTGGAGACAGTCTGTCTGGGAATGTATCCACTCATGAACTGGCATGATCATCCACAAACATCAAAGTTTGTGGAAAGTTAGTGCCAGTCACCCTGCCATGCACTTGACTTCACAAAGCACAAACTCACCTCAACACCTTCCTTTCCTACAAAGAAAATTTACACCAGAAAGATGTGTGAAAGATTTCACACCAACCTGTAATGCTGATTGGAGGGGCATGACGAATGAATGATAGGGCACCGTTCCCCTTTTCACCACCATGACTACGGGCCTGTAGTGGGGGTAGATAAAGACAAAGATAGGCTGTCTGGTGAAAAAAGGGAGAGATTATGCGGACTTTCAGGGAAGAGAAACAGGAAATAGTGTTTTTGTGGGTCCCCTACTTGTATTTATTATAAAGGAGAATATTTTAAACATTCTGCGTGGGGTATTTAGCATGGGGTTATTTTCCCCAAATAACTTGTTCTTTTCTTGATATATTTTATTCACAAGGCTTTATCTTCAGTTTGAGGTTGAGCAACAGGAATATCCTGTTAATTAGAGAAAGATGAGTACAGAATCCCAAATTTCCGAAACAGGAATGTGGTGTGGTTTCAAAGAAACCTTTCAGATCTGAGAATATTTTCCAGAAAACAGCAGCTGGTGAAACTATCAAATAATGAACTGTATGATTCATTTCAAGAGCAGCAACAAATTGAAAGAGTCATTCATTTATTAAGATGGGTAACCATGTTAGTCTGTCTGTAGCAGCAGAAAAACAGCAAGTGTCCAGTAGCAAACTTAAAGATGAAATTTGTGGCACAGAATGAACTCTCATGGGTCACTGCTCACTTCTTCAGACATCATGAAAAGAAAAACAAGATATCTGGGGGAAATAATCCCATGCTATATACACTGTTATCTGAAGAAGTGAACAGTGACTCATCAAAGCTCATACCCTGCCACAAATTTCATTCATTTATTAACACTGTTGCAGTCCTTCTGTTATTATTTAATTGGTTTTAAAATATATGCTAGCAACATAGGCAGCTGATACTCAAAAATATGGTGAAGTGCAGAGTTGAGGGGCTTGACTGCTTACCTCCAACCTTGCCACACAGTGTTGGCACCGAGAGATAAGAAGTCGACTACTCAAGCAGACCTCACACTCCAGATAGAGACTTATATCAGGTAATGATTTTTCAGCAGATCTGAATAAGGGAAGGAGGCATTTCTTAACAATCTAATGGAGTAGCTGTCCTAGGAGGGGGAAAGCGTACTGTTTATGTACCTTTCATAATTTATGAGAAAAAGAAAATTTGATCAAGAGAAGATGTACCTGCTACAGCTAGAATACTAGCAACTGTTAAAGGTCCCCTACCCTCCATGGCTTCTGATTATCTTAAATACTGCTCATGTATTTCTGCCTTGGCTGGTTTAGGGTTGCCAGCTCTGGGTGGGAAATACCTGGAGATTTTGGGGCTGGAGCCTGAGGGGGTCGGGGTTTGGGGAGAGACTTCAATGGAGGATAATGCCATAGAGTCCGCTTTCCAAAGAGGCTACTTTCTCCAAGTGAACTGATATTCATCACTTGGAGATCTTTGGCCACCACCTGGAGGCTGGCAACCCTATTACTGTTTTGTCCTTGGTTTTGAAAGCAAAGGTTTGAAATCCTACATTTCCTTATCTTGATCAATAGTGTTCTTAGTAGGTATTGGCAGAGTTGTGCATATATTGCAGATAGTTGTATTATATGTTGGAGGTCACTGTTACAGAAGAATTTAGAATAGGCAGCCCCCCCCCTTTCTGACAACATGCCTAGGGGAGAAACACTCAAGGGTTGTTGTTTTTTTTGGCTAACAGAGCGTACAGCCTTTATTAAGGATGATCATCATGATGCCTGCAAGAACAGATCATGCAAGCACCCCAGACAAGATACGGAGTCCTTCCTTTATAAGATAAAGTAGGCAGAAGGTCAGGGTCTCAAATTTTGAAGAGAGTTCATCAGTTCTATTCCCAATTCTAATTCTCTAACCTGTGTTCAGAGTAAATTCTATATTCCCAAAAGAAAAACAAAACATGAAACTCTTCCCTGAGAGATAACATGACCCCAACCCTTGACTGAGATAGTTGTTTAAGGGAACAGAAGTCAAAAAGATCTGCCGGGGGGGGGGGGACTCTGGCAGGAACACAACATTTCTAAAATTTGGCAAACCATGATAGGCTCATAATTATAAGGCATGTAAAATTCCTTAACAGTCACAAGTGTGTGTGTGCCTTTCTGCAAACGGTGAACTATTGCATAAAGCTAGAAGCTGCATGACAGATAAATAGTTCTCTTGGGCAGACTTCAGTTGAGCTTTGCTTTGTATTCAGAGTGGACATACTGTCTGGAGGAAGTGAATAAATGGCAATATCCCAAATATGGTTAATTTTCCAATTATGAAAATTCAATTTCAGATTTGAAATTTGAATTATACTTTCTTTCCATCTCAAATTCATATGCTTTAGTTTTGTTTTTGTTTTTTGCCTCTTTAGCTTCAGAACAAAATCTCATTATCGGTCTTTTGTCCAATACTGCCAAAGACCAATTACTGCTGAACATACTCTACACAATGCTGTCAGATTGAAATACATAAATACGTGTGTGTGTGTGTGAGAGAGAGAGAGAGAGAGAGAGAGAGAGAGAGCACTAATAAACACTATTGGATGTCAATAATGAAAGCTTATTATTTATTATTAATCACATTATTACATTAATTACATGAATTACAAAGTATCTCCTTAGCCCTTGAGTGGTTGGCTCAAGGTCATCCAGGCAGCTACATGGCTGACAGGACCAAAACAGACATGGCAAAGAGGACAGGTATTTTTCAACCTGTATATTTTGCAGTTATAATATTGGATCAGGACACATGGGAAGGGAAGAAAGGATTTAACCCTCCAAGAGCCACTTGGTTTCACTTATTGAAACTAGGCTGTCCATGCTGTTCTTGTTTTACTAGGGATTGGGGGGGATATGGGAATTTAAAGGTCCCTTTTTCCCCCACTACAGAGAACTTCTCCTTCAATTAGCAGCGTGAATAGGCTGTGGAAGGGTTAGATCTATTCTTTCCTTCTCATGTGGCTCCAATTTGAATTATGGTTATATATGCAATTTACTTTTTATAGACTGATAGAGATCTATGATTTCTTCACAACTTTTTAGAGGGGATTTCCACATGGCGTCTCCATGGTTCAAGGCCGACACTGTAACCTTTGACGTTGGCCTTCAAATGGGATCTATGATTGCCACAAGTGACCCCCATTTTGGGGTATGCGTGTTATCAGTATCCCCACATGTGCAGAACCTGGACACTAGCCCCTGAAGGACCTTTTAAAGTCAGGGTATATACAGCTCCAGGCCAAGCTTGATTTGCCCCATAGGAGAATGATGAAAGAACTGATACTGGCTAAAAAGGATGTCCTTTATTGTCTTAACCATGATAAAGAATAGCAGGGAAAAGTAAAACAATACCTTCCTTTTGCAGCAAAATGAGGCTTGTAAGTCAAGGCAGTTCAGTGATAAAATATGGCAGGAATTTACTTATGATAATGCAAATAAACATTTCTGATTTCCATTTGTATTTATTTTACCCCAAAATAATGTGTCCTTCCTATGTAGCTAGTCCAAGGAAACAAACCACTCAGGGATCAGAGAAAGCTGTGGAATTGTCACAAAAGAGATAACAAAATGTGGAAGATAGGGTGGAAGAGAAGGAGATTTGAATGCAGTGAATGCATCCGTAGACAAGGATAGGGATGGACATGAACTGGGAAAATGTGGTTCGTTTTGTGGCATGCTCGGTTTGTGAACCATGAACCATCATGAACTTTTTGATGCTAAGTGAACTGGTTCAGTTTGTGGGGTTCATGATGTGGAAGAATGGTGTGTGAGACCTTGGAGAGACACAGAAAGGAGTCTTGATTAAGGTGTGCCAGAATCCCCTTGGGTATCAGTGTGCTTCCTTGTGCATTAGCTTCTCATTGGTTTGATATCTTTCGTTTCTGTTACTGTTGATTCGACACAGTGATTTCGAACAGCCACTGGGAGTTTCTGTTTCGGCAACTAACAGAAATCTACCCACATAATAGGATCTCCCCAACAATATATGATAGGATTTTTGCAGTTGTTTTAGAATCTACCCACATAATAGGATCTCCCCAACAATATATGACAGGGTTTATGCAGTTGTTTTAGAATATTTCCACATTTCTACAATGGCATCCAGAAATCTAACAGCCCTGTATGTAACCCATCCATCCACATTGCTCAGTAGCCTAAAAGTCTCAGCCATTGGAGAAGCAGAGCCCTTACTAAATACGGGGACAATCAACTCTAGTCTAAATTTAAAAAATTCAGGACAGTTTAAAAGTACATGGTCAATAGATCCTATGCAATTAAGGTTGCAAATGCACGTTCTCTCTGAATACAGAGTACCAGTGCATCTACTTGTAAAGACTGCAGATGGTATAACATTAAGATACACCAACATAAAAAGTGTGTCAATATTTAGGATATATTAGATCACAAAAATACATTGGGATGCTAACTGCTAGGGGAATGCCAACTCTGAAGGTTGAGCACACTCTTCTTGATCTTATTGCTTTACTTTTATAATCCAGATGTTTCAAATGAATTTCGATCAGATGTCTTAGTTCATTGACATTTACTCTCCCCAACAATTCTGTTGAAACCCCTAGGCTCATTAGCTTATCATTCACCAATTTATCACCGTTGCTCTTATGACTGTCTAATTTAATACGACCGAGCAAACTTAGCTCCATATCTGATTGCACGATCTTTAATTTTAAATTAAATGCCCATTAGAACATAAGAGAAGCCAATGCTGAATCAGGCCAGTGGCCCATCCAGTCCAGCACTCTGTGTCACACAATGGCCAAAAATACCAGGTACCATCAGGAGGTCCACCAGTGGGGACAGGACACTAGAAGCCCTCCCACTGTTGACCCCCCCAAGCACCAAGAATACAGAGCATCACTTGCCCCTCAGTCCCTATCTATACCTTGTGGCTAATAACCACTGAAGGATCTCTGCTCCATATGCTTATCTAATTCCCACTTGAAGCTGTCCATGCTTGTAGCTGCCGCCACCTCCTGTGGCAGTGAATTCCATGTGTTAATCTCTCTTTGGGTGAAGAAGGACTTCGTTTTATCCATTCTAACCCGACTGCTCAGCAATTTCATTGAGTGCCCATGAGTTCTTGTATTTGACAAAGGGAGAAAAGTACCTCTTTCTCTACCTGCTCTATCCCATGCATAATCTTATAAACCTCGATCATGTCACCCCTCAGCCATCATTTCTCCAAGCTAAAGAACCCCAAGCGCCTTTCTTTCTTCATAGGGAAAGTATTCCAACCCTTTTCTGCACTTTTTCCAAAGCTATAATATCCTTCTTAAGGTGTGGTGACCAGAACTGTACACAGTATTCCAAATGAGGTAGCACCATTGATTTATATAGCGGCATTATGATATTGGCTGATCTGTTTTCAATACCCTTCCTAATAATCCCCAGCAGAGCATTGGCCCTTTTTATTGTAGTCACACACTGTCTTGACATTTTCAGTGAGTTATCTACTACAACTCCAAGATCTGTCTCTTGTTCAGTCTCTGCCAGTTCAGACCCCATCAACATGTATTTATATTTAGGATTTTTGGCTCCAATGTGCATCACCTTGCACTTGGCCACATTGAACCCTATTTGCTATGTTGACACCCATCCTCGACAGATCCCTTTGGAGTGCCTCACAATCCTCCCTGGTTTCCACCACCCTGAACAACTTTGTGTCATCTGCAAATTTAGCCACTTCGCTGCTTACTTCCAACTCCAAATCATTAATAAACAAGTTAAAAAGCATTGGACTGAGTACTGATCCCCGTGGTACCCCACTGCCTACCATGCCCCACTGAGAAAATTGCACATTTATACTCACTCTCTGTTTCCTATTAATTAGCCAGTTTTTGATCCACAAAAGGACTTGTCTTTTTATCCCTTGATTTATGAGCTTACTTAGGAGCCTTTGATGAGGAACTTTATCAAAAGCTTTCTGGAAGTCAAGGTAAAAAATATATATTGGGTCCCCCTTGTCCACATGTTTGTTCACCCCCTCAAAGAACACTAACAGGTTAGTGAAACAAGATATTCTCTTACAGAACACATGCTGAGTCAGCCACAATAGTTGTCCTTGCTGTCCTTGCTCAGTGTCCTTGTTTTGTGAGAGATTTCATCCACTTCAGCTTTTAGAACAACACCAACCACACATTTGGGCCCCCCACAATATACCATGAAAAAAGTTGATTAGTGGTTGATCTAAATTCTCAGTAACAGCCTCTATCCATACTCCGGCCACATATAACAACTGGCCAGCTACCTTAGAGTTAAATACTCAGAATACTGGAGGTACATATTATCCCCGCGATGTATAAAAAACCTAGTGATTGCTTTCCCAATGTTGTTCCCAACTCTAATTACTGATGTCATCTGAGTTTTCCACAAAAGATCATCACTGAACAGTACCCCCATGTATTTAAACTGAGTGACCTGTTGCATAGGCAGACCAGCCATGGTTCATTTATAATCTGCTACTTTTGGTTTTCTACTAAAAATAGCAACCTTAGACTTTGCTACATTAATTACCAGACCTTCCTTACAGCAGTACTTAGAAGATAGACAGATAAGTTTACCCAAACCCACTATGGGTCTACACAGCAAGACAGTGTCATCCGCATACAGGAGAAACAGATAGGAGATAAGGCGAGTGACAATCCTCTTGTAACATAATTCGAATTATGATCATCAATACATATATTAAATAACAGAGGGGCCAAAATGCATCCTTGCTTAATGGCTTTATCTATTGAAACAGGATCTGTCAGTTATCCTGAAGGGCTGCACCCAACTTGGGCTGCACCTAGCTCATAAAGCTGATGAATAAGAAATAAATAATAATTATCTTTGGTTTCGTAAGATTCCATGCGCTCCCATTCGCTGTAAAATGCCCTCCCTCAGCCATTGGCCCATCAGCCGCCACTCAAGAGTACTTGCGTGTCATTGGCCGGGTGCTGGGTCTGCTCCTCTTCCCCACCCACACCCCCTTCAGACAGATTTGCATGTCAGATTTACTGGCAGACAGCTCTCTCTCCTGAGGAAGACAGTTCTCTTGACTCCTGTGAGGGACTGTCCCCTGTGGCTGTTGGTAGGCAACCAAGCTTGGTTCTGTGAGTAAAAAAAAAAAAGGACTTTCAGCATAACCCCTCCCCAGTGGCCACTTTCCTGTCAGAATAAATGGAAAAAGGCTCTTTCTCCTGCTTAGCTTCAGCATGGCTGGCTGGCTAACGAGGTGGGCCAGTGACCATCAAACCATTTTATTCAACTCCCCGCTGTGTGGCTGACTTTCCCCTAGGGTTGCCAATTTCCAGGTGGGACCTGGAGATCTCCCACTGTTACAATTGACCTCCAGATGACAGAGATCAGTTCCTCAGGAGAAAATGGTTGCTTTGGAGGGTAGACTCTATGGCATTATACCCTGCTGAGTCCTTCCACACACACCCCAAATGCTGCCCTCCACAAGGCTCCACTCCCCCCAATCTCCAGGTATTTCCCTAATCAGAGTTAGCAGCTGTACTTTGTCAGTAAAAGGCCCTTTCCACACCTATGTTGGCCTTTGGGAGAAAACTCATTGGGACCAGTCCTGATCAGGTTGCCAACTCGAGGTGGGCAATTCCTGGAGATTTGAGGGATAGACCCTGAAGAGGGTGAGGTTTGAGGAGGGGTGACACCTCAGACAGGTACGATGCCATAGACTCCACCCTCCAATCCAGCCATTCCCTGATGGGGAACCATTGTTGCCAATCTCCAGGTGGGGGCTGGAGATCACTCAAAATTACAACTGCTCTCTAGGAGGGAGGGGGAGGAGATGGAAAACTAAGGGTAGGTTGATGGTTGGCTGGGAGGGAATGTCATTATACCCTGCTGAGATTGCCACAGCAAATTGTCACTGAGTGCCCAAAGCCAGGGCACTCTTCCAGAGCCTCTTTCTAGAGCCCGTTGTATTTATTTCCACAACGGGCCTTATTCCTAGTAAGAAATAAAAGACATTTGTCCATAAATAGTTTTCCAGATTTTGCCCATAGTTTATCTCTAGGTATAATATCAAAAGCGTTTTTAAGATCCTTGATTGCCACACTTAACGATCCCTTCTTATTACCAGTATAGTTACTGACAATAAACTGTAGAACATGGTAGTGATCAGTTGCAATCATCCCTTTTTGGAAGCCAGACTGCTATTTCTCCAAGACTATGTTGTTTTCTAACCAATGTACCAACTTGCCATACAGCAGGGGTGCATATAATTTACCCACAACTGATAACAGGCTGATAGGGCAACAATTACTCGGGTTTGATGGGGTTTTTTTGCTTATGTATTGGCGTAATGATAGCATAATGCCAAATCCTAGCATTAACTTGCATAAAAATTGGTGCCAAAACTTCTGCCCACCAAGCTGGGTTTGTTTTAAGTAATTTATAGAGGATCATGTCTGGGCCAGGAGTTTTACCTGACTTCATTTGTATTATTAAAATTCTAACGTCTTCAGCTGAGACAGGAGACCACACTTTGGTGCCAGAAGATAAAGCCAGCTGAGCATTTGAGTCAGCCAGAGATGGATCAGAAAACAGAACTCTAAAATGTTCTTTCCAGCAATCAGCGAAAATATGATATAAAACTAGAGGCCTAGAATTAAATTTTAGACTATAGTATTCCAAAAAGATTTACTATCTTTCTCCTTAGTGTTTTGATACCTTGCTGCACAAGGCCTGAGGATTTGTGAGAGCTTAAAAACATGGCTCTTGGGGGAGGGGAATTATTGGGTAACAGCGTAAATGGTTTTCAGACCATCTTCTGTGAGCTTATCAGAGGCACCCCAATAAGAAGATCCGTAATACCAGACAAGCTCACCACAAATCATTACTGATTTTTCTCTGCAATGCTTAGGTATAAAGGGATTAGTAACAGTTATTTAGTAACAGTTATGCAAGGTTTTGTTTTGCTTTTGGAAATGCGCAAAGTGGTCCCTGAAGACGCAAAGTTGAAAACCTCTCTAGTATACGGTTGCATACAGTTGTTAGTAACAGTTGTTTAGTAACAGCTATGCAAGGTTTTGCTTTGTTTTTTCGAAATGTGCAAAGTGGTCCCTGAAGACAGAAAGTTGAAAACCTTTCTAGTATACCATTGTGTAACAACTACCAATAAGTTCAAATATCAATATGTCTAATTTTTGACATGGCCCAATTGAGGTGTCATCACCTCCTCCAGCCCACTCAGTTATTCTGCCTCAGAATAGCTAGAGGAAGAGCCAAGGTTAGTTTCTGAAGAGAACCAGAGGGACTAGCAAGAGCCCGGCTCTACAGACCCACCTGCAGATGGTGCCCCTCAGCGTCAGAGGCCACCTTGCCAGAGCCTGCAAGGGAAGCCTCTCCATCAGCTCCAGAGATAGTTTCCAGGCCTCTGCCATGCAGGCCTCAAGCCTGGCCCTGTAGCCACCCAGGACCCTCTTCCAGTCCATAGGAATGCTGGTGGCAGAGTGCCTAGGCTGAAGTGGCACAAAGGAAGTGGAGGGCCAGGCTGGCTGCACACAACACCAGGGTAGAGCCATGCACTGAGGGTAAGTCTTTGCAGGATCCTATCCAGAGTGCAGAGCCACCTCTGGAACTCCAGCACATGTCAGCAATACAGTGGGACTCAATTACTTCCCAGCCTACTTAAAATGGGGCCTGGGAAAAAAAATCAGTTTGCAAAGTCACAGCCTTTGCTTGCTTCTAAATGCCAGACCCTGCTCAGTGACCACCTGCATGGTAAGTCCTGACTCTTAGGGAGACCAGTATGGATATTTAAATCCAGAAAGTGGGGCCATGGACAGAATCAAGAGCTCTTTCTACAAACCTGAGAAAAGCCTCAGGTTTGTGTAAAATATGAAATCTATAAAAATACATTTGAGGTATTAAGGTCCTCCAAAATAGTAGACGTAGTGGTTATAGCTTAAAGAAATAAATGGCCTCAGTGACCATTGCTAGGCAATTGCTACAGTATTGGCAGGTTTTAAGCCTTGGTTTCTGCCAGTAGTGGGAAGATGGAGGGAGCCAGGCCCTTTCCAGGGCTGTTTTGGCCTTTGAGGAAGGACTCAACATGACCAGGCCTGGTAGCAGCCACTGGGAAATTTGCTGCCACATGTCTTGCATGATTCACCTAGGCCTGGCTGCATACTCTTGTTCAACAATTGCCTCCTACAAGAGCCAGTGTGGTATAAGAATAAGAATTACATACTAGGATCTGGGAGACCCAGGTTCAAATCCCCACTTTGCCATGGAAGCTCACTGGGTGACCGTAGACCAGTTACACATTTTTAGCCTAGCTTACCTCATAACAATCCCCTTTTCATTTTTTTGTACGTTTATTTCTGTTATGTATTGAACCTAAGCCATCCCTGACTGTGAACCTTGTACTGGATGAGCTTGCTCCCCAAGAACAATAGCTGACCAGGATCCTGGAACTGACCTCTAGATAATCAGTGTAATGTAAATAGCCTATCCTTGGAAGTGCGTGTGTGGGGTGTGTGGTGTTTGCATGCTTTATAAGCAGGGCTCAGACCCTGTTGGGTGTCCTTGTTGTGTTCCTGAAATCACTAAAAAACTAGGGCTGATCACTGCAACGCGTCCAGAACCCAGTATTTAACATTTTCTGTGTTAGTATAGTGTTGTAATGACAGTTCAAGTGGGTTCTCTGAATTTCCAGCTTTCTAAAAAAGTGAGTCCCTAACCCCTTTCATCATAGATTCATGCCTTTTTTCTTATATCTTCATGAGGGGAAAGGATAGAGGCTTCCTTTTCTTTCTAATGAAAGCTGGGAATTCAGAGAAGCTGCTACAACTATCATCACAACACCATATTGATATATCAATATTTTAGTGCCATTAAAATAAATGCATCTTCGGGGCACTGGAGAGGAGAGCAGTTTGATGATGTAGTAGGCTGGAGGTGGGTGGGATTGTGTGAGACAGAGAACCAACAGAAACATTACGTGCAAGGAAAAAAACCAACTCAAAATAGCCTTCCAGGGAAAAAAAAGATAGAGGTAAATGTGCTCTCAAAAGAAATAGATTCCCCCAGAGGGGGAGGGAAAACTAAAAGTAAAAAAATGTGTGTGGAAACCAGGGGCTAAATTGAAGCAGCATGGGGCGAGAACCAATGGGGGAAAAAACCCATGTGGAAAAGCCTTCAGGCTAAAATCTGTAGCTGAGGAGGATTTTTGGAACAAATTAGATTCTGCTCTAGTATGAGCACCGAGTGGGATGGTGTTAAGGTATTTCACTGTGTACAGGATTGAATGTACTGGTTTTAACTCCCCTTCCTCCTTCACATTGTGGAAGGACTTCGTTTCAGCTGGAACCTGGGGTTGCAGCCTAGCTGAAATTCATTAGAATCTCCAATAGATTTGAGGCATACTCTTAGATTTTAAGGGCTTTGGAAATAACTTGGAAAGAACCCTCGTCCTTTGAATGGATGGTTGGGTGTCTAACACACCAGCATTAAAGGGTAATGGTAGCATTGCTAACTGTGCCATGCACAACGAAAATGAGTGTTGGCCAATACAGCACAAATGTCTCTTTGGAGAATAACAGGGAAGTGGTCTGTTTCAGTGGCACCTAAGCATGTCAGCATCTGAAGTTACTGTGTAAGGTCAGGAACTGCAAACAGTAAAAAGCAGCTGGTATAACTTCTTTTCCCCCCCCTAGGTGCAGGAAGGCTGTAAATTTGTAGAGATGACATTTTTATTCTTGGCTGCAACAGTCTGGCTTCAGCCCAGATGGAGACCGAGGTGGTTTGTTTTTAAACGAACGCTCCAAATGCCAGTGGAGATGAAAGAATTCTTTTTAAAAAAGACTTTGCAGCTATCATTTAAGAAATGCTACTGTCTTTCTGATAAACTTATTCATGCTAACAACAGATTTCCAGAGAGCTAGCAGTAATTTTATATTCTTTTTAAGAAGAGCGTTCAGCTAAAAGGCCATATCTGTGCATCATCCCATTAATTATAATTTTGATTTTTTTTTGTTTTTAACATATCAAAATCTGTAGGTTTTCTGTTTGTCATTTTTAGTTATGTTTGCTGCTCATCCCAGCAGGGGATAGTGTCTTGTTGAGACCAGAGATGAAGCCTGGAGCTTTTTATTGGCAGCCAAGATTATCACATGACCTAATCTGGCCTATTGATGTTCAAAAGGCTTCTTTGTGGTTTTACATAGCTCCTTCCTTTGCCCAGGGGTTGGTATGGCTCAGAGACTGCTGTGCCTCTGGACTGCCTGTATGGACTGTAACCTTAATTTTATTTATTTTCACTAATCTAAATTTAATAGTTTTGATCCCATGGAAACTCTGGTGAAGGGATTTCTGTCAGCAGACTGGGACTTCTTTGCTTCCCGTCTCCTGTTGCAGCACAAAATGCCACCAGAAGTGCTAGTCCTGGGACAAATTACAATAAGAGGACCCTGGAGGTCTACAGCAGAAGGAGGGGGCATTGGCAGTGGAAATTTTCTGGTAGATCCAATTCCATATAGTGTACCCAAACATCTTCCCTCCTGTTGCAGCCCTCTTAGGACCAAAATATACAATATGAAACCCAGGTGTTCCCATCCTGACTCATAGTTATACATTACAGAGGCAGCTCGCCTTTAAAAAGCTTTCCATTTCTCTGTTTGGCTGCAAACCGGGTGCAAGGGAAGGGAAGGCTCTGGGCTTCCCTCCTGTGACATTTTCGCCTATCAAAACTGCTCCTCTCTCTGGCATCATGTGCCCACTTCTGGTGGTGACAATGTCATGGGAGGGAAGTCGTAAGCCCCTCTTCCCCCCACACACTGGTTTGCAGCCAAGCAGAGAAATAAAGAGTTTTTTAAAGGCGAGTGCACACTAGAACATATAACTTTCAATCCGATCAGGAAGCCTTGTCCTTGCATGTGGATTCTGTATTGTGTAATTTGGGCCTGAGCTCCCTGAAATGTTTTCCTGTGATTCAACAAATGATCGGGAACAACAGTGTGGGCAGAATAGGGCTCTGCAATAGGGGTGAATTGGTGGAAATTACCACCTCATCTTCTGTAACTGTCTGAGGAACTACAAGGTTGGATAAACCCTGTTTTGATGGATGCTAATGACAGGTAATTTTTTAGCCTAATCCAAAATATTTGTCTTCTGATGTAAATTCCATCCAATTCAATCGAGTTTATCCTCAAATAAATGAGGCTTTGCTGCCTTAAATAGGACTAAGCCAAAGGCTTAAAGCAAGGAGCACATTTAGCCTGCAATCATGTGAACTTTTTACTATTAAGTCCCAATGAATTTGCTGCAATTTACTTCTTAGTAAACAATCTAAGGATCTTACTGCACAGGTAACTCCTTTTATTCAGTGATGCATGGGTCATAATTTTTATATTCTTTTGTATGATTAATTTTGTCTTCATTTTCAGCATGAATAAATGTTCCCAATTTTTTTCCGGAAGGTTTTGTTCTGTAATTCAGTTATGACAACCAGCTGGCTGGGAGAGTTCTGTACCAGCTCTTGTACCATCAAGCCGGAAAGCCTATCATGATAATGAGGAGTTTGCTCAGCAGAGCAGTAAATGTGCCTGGGAAATTTTTTTAGTCATTTAGGATTGCCAGACTTTAAGAAGTTTTTAGAGCCACTTTAGGTTTTGTGTTTGTTGTTTTCAAAAAATCTGTAAATTCCAAAGCTTTTTCAGCAGGAGAATGAAATATGGTTGCATTTGTTCCTTTTTGATACTGGAGATGGTTCTGTGCCCAGCTGCAAAAATCCATGTGCCCAACAGTTAGTGAGGAATTGGTCCTGTTGTTCAAGAAGGCAGAAAGCCTTCCCTGCACCCATCCAATGATATGTGTCTATAGATTGTTGTAGATTTTCTGGACTGTATGGCCGTGGTCTTGGCATTGTAGTACCTGACGTTTTGTAGTACCTAATTCAAATCTCCATTTAGAAGTTCAAGCCACTATTTCTCAGTCCCTCATCTATAACTTTAGTATAATACTACTAACTAATTCTACAAAGTTAGCATATAGATGCTGTAGACCAGTATCTTGTCTGTTGTTGAGTGAACTAAAGTCTCCCTGCCTTATATCCATGATGCACTTTTTTCTCAGCATGGGCAAGAAAGGCACCACTGAAAAGGGGGCTGGCAGAACTCCTATTTTCCCTTTACACAAAAAAGTTGCCCAAACCTACTGCTGAACCTTCTCTCATTCCCATTGTTTCCTCACCTACCCATCACATACACAAAGAATAGTTGGGTTGAAGTGTTGAGGCAGAAATAATGAAAGAGAAACAAATTACCATATGCAAAGTAATGTATGATAAGGAAGAGGCTAGATTCTATAGACACAATATGTTGTCAAAGGCTTTCATGGCCGGAGTTCATTAGTTGTAGATTTTCCGGGCTGTATGGCCGTGGTCTTGGCTTTATACTACCTGACATTTCGCCACCCATTGTAGTACCTGACGTTTCAACAGTAGGTTTGGGCAACATTTTTGTGTAAAGGGAAAATGGGAGTTCTGCCAACCCCTTTTCAGTGGTGACTGGCATCCTCAGAAGTATAACACAGAATGATGGAGTACTCTCTGTGTCAACCTTGAGGATGGCCAGTCACAGCTGCTGGCGAAACAATGGGAATGAGAGAAGAAAAGGGAGGTTCAGCAGTAGGTTTGGACAACTTTTTTGTGTAAAGGGAAAATGGGAGTTCTGCCAACCCCCTTTTCAGTGGTGCCTTTCTTGCCCATGCTGAAAAAAAGTGCATCATGGATATAAGGCTGGTAGACATTAGTTCACTCAAAGACAGACAAGATACTGGTCTACAGCATCTATACGCTAACTTTGTAGAATATGTTAGTAGTATTATACTAAAGTTATAGATGAGGGACTGAGAAATAGTGGCTTGCACTTCTAAATGGAGATTTGAATCAGGAACTTGCTGGCTCATAATGACCATTCTCAACCAGCTATGTAAAAGTAGAACAAAGCAACTTGTTCCAAGCTCTGACCCTGTCCCTGATTGCCAACCCTTAGTCAGCTGATGGGCTGAGCTGTGACTGCTTTAGTATAAAGGGAGGGTCCTGGCAGCAGCTGTGATGTCCATCATGACCCAGAAAGACAAAGGCAGAACTATCCAACATGGTGGGAAGTTCACCAGGGCAACAAAGGCAGAACAAGTGACCACAGCAAGGTTTTGTTGAATGGAGTCTGGCCTAAGGGAGCTGTGGATGAGTATATAACTGCTCAAGATCAAGGAGGGACTTCCCAGTTAACTCCAAGGGAGCCCAGGGGCCTGTGGGAAAGAGAAGGACTGAGGTGAAATCTTGAAACCCATTCTCTTTCCAAGCTGAAGTATGGGGGACTTCCCAGAAGGACAGGAGGCGTACTCCATCATAGTATGCTCATTGCAAAAATTTATTCAGATTGCAGTCAAGTGATTCCTAAGAGTCAAGAATATAATTCAGCACAGAGATATGCATCAAAACACTTGTGGATATTTATCTTACCTTCCCAAGGTGTCTTTATCAGCAAATCTGCAAAACTGGCCCAGAAATCTTATACAAACAGGTTTCTTAAATCACCTTGTTTCTACCTCTTAGCTTCTTTTTCAGGGATGAAGAATAACCTTTCAAACTGAAAGAAAGACCTTATCTAATTTTCGCATGGTTTTCAATTAAATTATTTTATCAAGGAGAAGGGAAAGGTTCCAGGGAAGTGAGATTGCCTTGTTCATTCATGGTTAGAACAAGAAAATGGATGTTTAAGGAAGCGCTTGATGGCACAGTGCCCAACATGTCATTGTACCATTTCTCATGTCTGGGACCTGATGATTTGGAAACAGTCAAGCTGACAGCTTTTGTTGTAATTCATTGAAAAATGCGGAGAGAGGTGATTATTTTCAGTTCTTTTAGTCCTACTCAACAAAGTAAAGTGAACTTAAATAGGACTGGATGATACATTAAATAAAGAAGATAACCTTAGACCATTGATAGTTGGCTGTCTCTTAAAACAAAGCTTTATATTGCATTCTTTTTATTTAGTACTTTGTTAGTCTGTGCTTCCTCTAAGGAGCTCAGTGCAATACATTAGACAACCCTTTTTACCCTTATTAAGGTTGCCAGGTGGGTTACAGAGGGCCAACACTGGCTGAGATGCTATGTCACTTCCAGTAAAAATCCAGAAGTGACATAGGGTAGCTCTAGGAATCAGCAATCCAGCAATCGTATGTAACTTCTGGGCTTTTACTGGAAGTAACACAGTGCCCCCTGTAGTAAAACTATAGAGTTTCCAGCAATTCCTATGTAACGTCTGGGTTTTTACCGGAAGTAATACAGTACCCCCTGTAATACTGCCTGCTTAAAATTTTCTCCTGCCACTGCTTCACAGAAATTGGGGGGGGGGAGAATCCCTGTCTCCATAGAGGGCTTAGAAGAACTATCCCAATACAACCCCATGAAGTCACAGAGAATGATTGACCCAAGGTCATCCAGTGACTTTAATGGCAGAATGAAGACTTAAATGTGCTTTGTCCAGATCCTAATTTGACACTGAAACTACTACACCACTCTGGCTTTGTCTGTGTGAGATAGAATCTATGTTTAGATGTGGCGTGTTGGATGATTTCACCTTACAGAAAGTTCATCTAATGAAAAGTTCCTTCTTTGACTCCTCATAAATAAGCCCTTGACAGACTGACATTTAACTTCTTGATTTTTACGCTCTTAGACAGGAGGACTCTAGAATCTGATGCTTGGTAAAAGTAAGGCTCTGGTGGTAATTTCAGTCCATCACAGATATTTCATTTTTTATATAAGTGAACCCATTAGTTAGTACAAAATACACATCCTTAGTATTCTTTATATGGGACATGAGCATATATGAATCATACCTTTATTTCAAAAATACATAACTGTGTGTCTGATCCTATCATGGTTGCATACTTTGCAGCCAAAACATGATCTATATATGTGCATACCAGTCGTAAGTTATATGTCAGGAGAAAATCAGAGTATATGAATACAAATACATAAATTGTGTTATCCACTCAATAACTGATTAATCATCTGTCTTCTGCTGATCAATCAATTCATTGAGTAGAATTCAATACACTGGGATATTTTCAAAGTGACTAAGATACTGAAATGTGTAAGATAATACTTAACCGTACTTTGAGAGTGTTCAAAGCGCTTCATGTTGCAGTGTTTACAGCGAATCTGTGATGTAGAGCCATGTTGTCCGTCCCATATTTCAGACTGGAAGGGCAGCTGATTACCCAAGGGCATCTAATTACCCAAGGGCATCTAGTGGGTTGGGTCTGTCCAACTCAAGCACTCAGGATGCTTTCATTCTCAGCAGAAGGGGGAGCAAGAGGAAGCAATGAGACAAGCGACTGATCAAACAACAGAGATCCTACTTTTGGTGCTCGTTGACCTATCGCCACTGCTTCTTTCTTCTGCAGTGGCTTGGAATGGAAGTGTCCACTAGCCAGATGGAAACAGGCCTAGATCTCTTCAGACATTTCAGTCATGTACACCAGAACCCTCCCAGATATACATAAAGGGAGCACACACTGACTGTAATTCTCCAGATATGTGAGGTTTCTGTGCTGTGTGAAGACACAGGATTGGGCAGGGCTTACCTCCCTTGACTTCAGATGTGTTGAGTTCAGATGTGTTTTAAAAGATAGAGTGTCTCAGCTCAAACTTGCTTTTCCTCAGGAACAGGAAGGTCTTTCTTCTCTATCAAGGACAATAGCAACTGGGGGAATTGTACTGGGGGAAAGGAGCAGCTGTTTTGTCTGGGGGAGTTCCGGTTTTGGCACCCCAAATTGCGGCACACGGGAGGGGACTTGGATGATTCTGAGCCCCCCTGGAGCCCTTGTAGGGAGCTCCCAGCCTGGGATGCAAGGGGTGCCTCTTCCAAGGCAATGGCTGAGGAATTGAGGCACCTCTTTACCCCTATCGGTCCTGCCACCACGAGGCCAACATGGTGATTTGAGGCGCACACTGGATGAAAGCGGGCAAGTGATCCAGCGTTATACTGACCTTTGTAAAACTGAAGGAATGAACTGTGAGTTCAAATGATTTCCCTAAGCTACTTGAGCCAGTGAAGTGGAGAAGGAGATTTAAAGCCCCAAACTGATTTAGAGGGAGGGGAGGAGCTGGGGAATCCCTCCCCTGGAAAAAACAGTGTTGTGTGAGTAGCAGTTTGGAGGCAAAGGAGATAGTATCAGCAAAGGAGATAGTAGTGGCAAAACAAAATAAAATTGATTGACTTTCAGTTTGTTTAAATGGATTTTATACTGTGTAAACAATGGTGGGGAGATGAGAAAAAATGGTGCTGAAGACATTCTCCAGGAACTACTAACTCAGTGGCCTCTACTTTTAATCTGGAAGTAGTTACTGACTTCCTAAACATGATGGCAGTGGTGTTGCGCCCTCTGTTGAACCAGATGTCTAACATCAATAATAAGCTTGATTGTTTCCAGAAACAATTGATGGGAATGGACAAGAGAGCAGATGAAACTGACAAAGCTGTTAAGCATCTTTGATGCTAAGGCAGATTCTATTAAACAGAGACTGGAGGTTGTGGAAAAAAACTGGTCTCTGATAAAGAGCAATTGCTGCAGCTTCAAATGGAGAAATCATTGTGCATTCTGTGTTTTCAAGGTATCCCAAAAAAGAAAGGGGAGCATTTTAAAAAAAATATTAACCAAAGCATTGGCATCAGTGATAGGTCTTAAAGTGGACTTATTACAAGGCGATATGGATTTGGTTTATCAAACCTATCCAGATTTTATCAAGAAAAATAACCTACCTGATGAAGAACTTGTTAAGTTCTCCAAAAGATCAACTAGAGATGCAATTTTGAAAGCAACAAGTGGGAACCCTTTGAAAATTAAAGAAGCAGTGGAAATACTGAAGGACATTCCATTTGAAATATGAAAGCGGAGATGGCATATAAAAACTCCCTTTTTGCATAATCACTCCATTCCCTTCAGATGGACATTTCCAGAAGGATTTATATTAAGCTATAATGGAAAAAAGACAAAGATTGACTCTGCTCAAAAAGCAAAGGTTTTCCTGGAACAACAACTAAAAGTGACAAAAGGCAAAGGAAAAACAGAGGACAACACACAACAAGAAGAAAAGAGTGATCAAGATTCCAAAGACAGTGAAAGCAATGCTGATAGCTCTCCAGAAAGTTCTGACTCTGAAAAAGGAGCATCAGCTTCTAAAATTCTCAAAGTTAAGATGAAATATGATAAAAGTAAACACAGGAAGTAATTGTTTATTGTTAATCCAATGAAAGTTTATTGTTTCTATAAAAATATCTGACTGTAATATACCCAAATCTGGTTAAATGGGCTCAATCTAGCCTAACTGATATTTGAAACAAGGCATACAGTATCATCCATTTATTTATTTTTCTTTTGTTTTGTCTTGTCTTGTAAAATTGTAGGATTGACAAATATGGTTTTCTGTCTGTAATATGATCCTTGCCTTACCTTTGTAATGCACTTTTGAGTCTTAGTATTCAATGTGCACTTCCCTTCCTTTTTGTAGTGTTAGTAGTTGCAAAATAAAAAAAAATCAAAAAAAAAAAAAGGAAAGAGAAATCCTCTGATCTGATCTCTTGAATCTCTTCTGGTTTGGTGTGTGTGTGTTTTGGTGACCACTTTTTTTTTTTGGGAGGGGGAGGACCATTAGCTTCTTCTTTTATCCATCTGTAACTGTATCCAGAACTTGAAACACAGGACAGAAGTGCATTAAATAAATGAAAGAACAAATGAAATCTCACCCCCACATATACACAATCAGTCTACAAAGAAGGTTGTCTGCTTATTGTGGGAGTGGGTGGGGGAACTGGGTTGCCGACTCTGGCTCAGGAAATTACTGAAGGTTTGACAGTGGTGCCTTGGGAACAGAGTTTGGGGAGAGGAGGGAGCTCAGCAGGGGTGTAATGCCATAGAGCCCACCCTTTGAAACTGCCATTTTCTTTAGGGGAACTGGTCTCTGTAGTCTGGAGATCAGTAGTTCTGGGAGAAGTTCTGGAGGCTGGTATCCTAGGAGTGAAGCCTAGGTGTTGACCTTTGTTTCCCCATCTCTGTACAAGCAAAGTGTCCCCAGTAAGGCATGCAAGCTGACTGGTGCTTTCTACTTATCATACAGAGAGGAGGGGCAAGCTGTAGTTGCTATCCTCCCTCCTCATTCGTCTTCCCTACCATTCTCCAGTGTAAAGTAAAACTGTTCTCCAGCTTTCAAAGCAAACACCTGACAGAGACCAGGTTAGATGATCAAGATCCATCTGTAGTAATATGGGGCTAGCTTTTCTGCTGGTGAGAAAAGGAGGAGGGGGTACACTACATATCGTGTGATCGGAATAGAAACAAGCCTTGGGTGGAATGGGTTCTGTAGTACAGATGGGACTTAAATGAGATGGAGTGCAAAAGGAAGCCTGATATAAGAGAGTCCTCCCAAAGCTGCCACGAAGTGGAAACATTGAACACAAAAAATGCCAGTAGGGCTCATCCTCTTCCTGATGTGCCATTTATTTAACCTCATTTATATCCTGTCTTTCTTCCCAATGGGGACAGAAAGCAGCTTGCATTGTTCCTCTCTGTTTTATTGTCCCTTGGATGGTGGATCACGTGCTCCCTTCCTTTCCTTCTGCCCCACAGAATGAAAACAGAGTACAAGATAAATTGTCAGATTGGACAGCTTCTGATTGCTCTTGGTTGTCAGAAGTGAGTTCCTTTGGACTGAGAGAAATTCCAGTATTTATGAATGGATATTGTACATTTTCAATTGCATATCTGCATTCCTAGGTAGGAAAAGTAGCTGTTTGTCTTCAATCACTCACAACTCATTTTTCCCCCCAATTAACAGACTGCTGGTCCAGGATGGGCTGCCCAGGATAGAGCATGCCATTTCCCCATCCCTATTCCATCATGTCCTTGTTTACTTCACCTCTGAAGCCCAACTGGTTTTTTTCCCTCTCCTTTGTGTCTCTAGAGTGATGAAGCTTAAATTGAACTGACTACATTATCTCCTGAAATCCCTTGAAAGGCACCTCCAAATACATTCAAGTGTCACAAGTACAGCAATATGTGAAGAAGACATTGGCAAGGGGGGGTTTCTCTGAAACAAACAGTGTCCTTTTGTGCATTGGCAAATGCCATGGAAATAATCAGGGCGCTTGATAAAATTTATAAGCAAGACAGGAAATGAAATACAGACCTAGTCAATGTGATGAGACTTTCCATAGTCTTAGGGTACCAACTACACTGGCAGATAATACTTAAGAATAAATAAATAAATAAATAAATAAATAAATAAATAACTCACTCATAAAGCCAACTGGTGAGGCAGAAACACTTGGGCCTTTTTTATTTTTCCTTTTGGAAAGCATGAGGGGATCTCTGCTAGATCAAACCAGTGGTCCACCTAGACCTGTTCTCAACATTGGCCAGCCTAGCTCCTTCTGGGAAGAGCACAAACAGGGCATAAGTTAAATGAGACATACATGCGACATCCCTTTCCTGTTCTTTGTTTCTATTCAGAAATATAGTACCTCTGAATGTAGGACATTATTTGACTTCTCATGTGGCTAACGGCCACTGTTGGACCTATCTTCCATGAACTTCTCTAGTCCATTGTTAGCATTAAAATGAGGTTAGGCACACTCAAGGAGTAGAGGCCCATCAATGGTTACTAGTCATGGTGTATAAAAGGAACCACCATATTCAGAGGCAGTAAATCTCTTAAGTCCGCTGTTAGGTGGCAGCTTCAGAGGAGAGCCTTGGCCTCTGTACGGTGTTAGTTGGCCCTCCAGTGCAACTGGCTGGCTGCTGTGTGAAACAAAATGTTGGAGTAAATGGAGTACTAGTCTGATCCAGCAGGGATCTTCTTATGTTGTTAATGCCATCTAAGTTAGTTTGTAGGGTTGCCAACAACCAGGGGGGCTAGAGACCACCTGGAATTATAGCTCCAGGCTACAGAGATGAGCTCCCCTGGACAAAATGGCTGCTATGGAGGATGAAGTCCATAGCCTTATACCCTACTAAGTCTTCCCCTCTACAAACCCCATCCTCCGCAGTCTCCACCCCCAAATCTTCAGGGATTTCCCAACCCAGACCCCAGTTAGTGGCCATTACTACACCTTGTAGCAATTGATTCCACACATAAATTATTATGTGCTGGGTGAAGAAGCTAGTTGTTTTGTTTCCCCTGAATCTGTGGCTTTGTTCAGTGTTATGGGAAATAATGCTAGATAAAGTTTATAAACCTCTACTATGTTTCCTCTGTTCCCTTTTTTCTCCCCCTTTTAAAAACTACAAAATCACCATGGTGCTATACAACCTGTCGATCAATTTGATTGTCCTTTTCAGTGCCATTTTTTTTAATCTGGAGTATTTGATCCTGATCTCCATGATTTGGTTGTTTTTTGCCTCAGCATTAAGCTTCAGTTTTCATTGTTACTGTTAGTGTGTTCTGGGGATTTCATTAACCATCTGACTCTGTTAAGCGCCATGAAAATCAACTGTATCAAGATGGTAAAGTCAAACAGGGCAAATCTTTGTCACACACAAGCGACATAAACCAAGTGTACTCAAAAGTAATATTTGCATACCATAATTGTTTGAGAATATTAAAACAAAGTGTGTTTCGTAAGCTACCTGCGGTAGTTTATTTGTCCACATGGCAGAACTGCAGTTCTGACTGAATAGTCATAATGGGAAAGAAATGTGATTAATTTTACACTCGTCTGCAGATGACATTCTCCTTTGTTTAATGAGCTATATTTCTCCTGCTGCTGTACGTGTGGGCTTTACTGCACGACTTTCCTGAACATTAGTGAATCATGTCTTACAAAAACAGATATATGAAGGGAAGTTAGAAATTGGGGCTTGGCTTTTGGTGGGATTTTGTTTTCTACCTTTCAACAAGAAATGGACCAAATGCTTTATTTATTTATTTAAAACATTTGTATGTGTCCTTTCCACCCCAAGGCCCCCAAAATTATCTCATATCAATATCTGGTACATTCAGTGTAGCTGATATAATTTAGTTGGCAAGTGTACATGTTATGTATATATATATATAGAGAGAGAGAGACCTGCAGAACAGGGATAGTATGGGGAGGGAGAGAAGCTCTACTTCTGAAGGAAGTTCTATGGCTAGAGAGAAAGCAGAAAACCAAGAGCAGTAGTGGAGAAGAGAGGAGACACTGAAACCATTAGGCCTGCAGTCTAGCATAAAATAAAAGTAAAAACACACTTAGGTAAACCGGAAAACACATCTAACACACATCACTGTTTGGTGCATAGAACATGGGAGGACACCATCTTTGAACATGGTAACCAATGCTCTCTGCTGGCTGGTATTGCCTTCTCTTTCTTTCTTTTTGGTATTTGAGCATGTGCGAGTATGTGTGCATGTTTGCTTGCATGACTGGAAGTCATAGTGACTTCTGGTGACCCCTACTGGAGGCCTGGACATTTTCCCAAAGAGGTGGCTTTGATAGCCTGGCTCTGCGTTCTGAGCCCTGGTATTCCTTGGAGGTCTCCCTTCCAATTACTGGCCAGGGTTGGCCCTGCTTAGCTTCAAAGATCTGACAAGATCAAGCTTGCCTGAGCTATCCAGGTCAGGGCAGTGTCTCCTTTTCCATTTGTGTCATCGTAAGCAGAGTTATGCCCTGACATAGATGGCTCAGGCTAGCCCAATCTTGTTAGATCTTCAAAGCTAAGCTGGATTGGCTTGGACAGTATGTGGGTAAGAGACAACCAAGGAATGCCAGAGTTGTGACGCAGAAGCAGGTAATGGCAAATCACCTCTGAATGTCTCTTGCCTTGAAAAAAAAAACAATACAGGGTTACCATAAATCAGCTGTGACTTGACGGCAAAAAAACCCCCCAAACCCAACAGAGTATCCTTCTGTCTTTATTGACTTCAGAGGTGTGACTCTCCTTGGGACGGCATTGTAAGTATGGTACAAAGGAAAGCTTGGTATATAACTCAATATCTTCAAGATCAGACAATCTATTAGGTATTTTTTCAAAACCATAATAAAGGTACCATTTGGTGCTCTTTCAAAACAATTACTGAGTTCATTGGAAGTGTTAGTCATTTTAATTAATAAATAAAATAACTGAACTGCTCAATTTATTGTGTTCTTGTTTATTTATTGTGTATTATATCCCGTTTCCATACTGCTACTTCCCAGTAATTAAACAGCAGTTCTTCCCACACAATCTGTTGTGGGCTCACTATATTTCAGTCAGACTTCAATTTAATTGAAAATAATTACTTGTTGACGTTGACCATGAACAATAAAACAATGGCGATCATAAAACACCAGTTAACTGCATCAAAAATTTTTTAAAAATCATCTGTATCATACATAGAAGAAGAGGTACTACTAGGCATCAGGAAGCTATTATCCCCTTGTTTGGGTTATTCATCTGTTCCCTTCTCTTGGCATCTTCTATCAGTGACTGTAGCCTTTTTTTGTTTTGTTTTGTTTGGCAGTCTCTCTTCTTGCCCAGTATTTTAATCATTATTTTAACAATGGTGGTTTTTTTAAAAAAAGGTTTTTAAGATGCCATTTTATTTTATATGTTTTAATTTGTTAGCTGCCTCCCGTGGCCCTTATGAGGGCAGAAAGACAGGGTATAAATTTTGTAAGTAAATGTTTGAAAAATGCTATCCTCCTTTGTTCAATGCACAGAATTGTGAAGTCTACAGAAGTTTTTTTTTTTTAAACAACCCTTAAATAGAATGGTCAGCACAGTTTCCCAAATCCTAAGTCTTCATTAAGCTGTGATCATATATTTTGCTCAAATTAAACTGCTCCATTTTGTCTACTGCCCCAAATCTCCCTTTCCTTTGTCAAAATCCTGGGTACGGGAATATGGACTTCCTCTATACATTCTCCTAGGGGCTGGTACACAATTTGGGGAACCAGGGATGCCTGGAGTGCCAACTACTCCACCCAACCCTGTGTAAAAGAAACTGCTACTCTCACTGCCTGCTCCGACACTGGAAGCAAGACCCAGCTTTGCCGCTCTCCTCTCTTCTTGGCAAGTGCAGTTATCTTTACCCCCCCCACACACACACTTCTTCCCTTTCTACATGTTGGAGATAGGGTTGCTGAAATATACTGGGTTCAGACGCATTCAGCTGATCAGTTCATAGTTTATTAGTGATTCAGCAAGAGAAAGAAGACTGAGAAACCTCTGGCCGAAGCCAGGTATTTATGCCTGAAAAAGGTTACAACCAAAACACACCCCATTCCCAACTATAGGCTATTTACACTACATTGTTTTCCAATTGGGTTACTCTAGGATCCTTGTCACCCTACTGGTCCATTCTAGGATCCTAGCAAGCTATTGTTATACATCCCCAAGCTAAGTCCTTTTGCAAGTTCAGTTCAGGCTCAATATATAAAATCCCTCCCCTCAAAGTTCAGAGCCTCTTCAACTGACAAAGTCCTTTAAGTATGCTGTCCTGCGTTGCTCACGGTTTGAGCAGTGTGGTTCTGACAACAGGGCCAAGGTCACTGGGACAGAGTCGGATGGTCCCACCGGGGAACTGGTGGGTGGTGGCAGCATAAGTGATATCTCAGGGCTGCCTGTGATGGCTGATTCTGTCGTTCCGCCTGCACTTTCAGATGGCTGCTTGCTGGCTATTGGTTGCTTGCTGGCTGTAGGTGTTCCCTCTCTGCCTTCGGTTCCAGGGAGCTTGGCAGCTCCTCCTCAATGTCCTCCGGGAGTGTTGTGGGCAGACTGGGTTCTGCTGGAAGGAGCCAGTGGCAGAGCTGGTCAACATGCCTTCAGAGCAGCTGGCCATCTTCTGTGGACAGCTCGTACGATAGGGGCCCTGTTATTCTGATAACCCTGGCAGGAACCCATGCTGGGCCTCTGGTGAAATTCTGGGTGTAGACAGGGTCACTGGGGAAGAATCCACAGGGTGCTGTTTGACTCGCAGGGGCCAGGCAGTGTTCCAGAGTGTGGTCTGGGCGTAGACAGTCTAGCTGGGTTGTGAGGCATCAGCCCATGAGGAGTTCCGCAGGGCTGAGGCCGAAGGTGGCATTAGGGGTTATCCAGTGGCTGAAGAGGAAGGCCACTAGTTGGTGGTCCCAGTCTCCTTGGATGATCTGGTGGAGGGACTCCTTCATTGTCCTCACCATCTGCTCTGCCTGTCCATTGGTTGCAGGGTGGAAGGGAGCTGAGCGGATGTGCCAAATGACATAGTGGCCCATGCACTCCTGGAACTTGGCCACAATGAAGGCCATCCTGTTGTCCATTATGACCATGTCAGGTATGCCATGGGTACTAAAGACCTGCAAGAGGGCACAAATGGCAGCCCAGGATGAGGTGGAGAGGACTGGTACCATTTCCAGCCATTTGGTGTATGAGTCCACCACAGTGAAGAAGATTTGTCCCTGGAAGAGTCCCACAAAGTCAAGATGAAGCCAGGCCCATGGCTTGTGGGAGGATTCCCACTGACACACCGGGGCCCTGGGGGGATCTGGCCAGGACTCTTGGCATGGCTGGCAGCATTTACACAGTCCTTGATTTCGCTGTCCATGCTTGGCCACCAGATGTAGCTGTGGGCCAGGGCCTTCATCCGCACAATTCCTGGGTGTGTTTTGTGTAGTGCTGCTAGTACTTGCTGGTGTAACGGTGCTGGCACCATCACCCTGCTCCCGCACAACAGGCAACCCTTGTGTGCAGACAGTTCGTCCTGGTGGGAAGAGATGCAGTGAATTCTGGACCCACCCAGCTGGTGGGCCATGCCCTCTCCACCCAGTCCAAAATGCGGGAGAGGACATGGTCTCTGGTGGTGTGGCATGCCACGTTGGAGACCCGTAGGGGATGGTCAGGGAGGGCCTCAAGGAGCAGGATGTGATGCACTGGGGCTGGGTCACAGGCAGGGAGCGGCAGCCTGCTTAGGGTGTCGGCATGGCCTTCCCGAAGCAGTAGACGAGTGAGTACTGGTAACGAGACAGGAAAATCAACCAGCACAGCACCCTGGGGGACAGCATCTGTGGCATCTGGCGGTCCGGGGCCAGCATGCCCAGCAGTGGCTTGTGGTTGGTTGTGCTGGTGAAGGGCCGCCCATAGAGGTAATTTCTTGATGCCTGCCACAATCGCCAGAGCCTCTTTGTCAATCTGAGAGTAATTTCTCTCTGCCGAGGACAAGGTGCGGGAATAATATGCCAGGGGGACCTCTCTGCTGTCAGGAAACTGGTGGCCCAGGACCGTGCCGACCCCGTAGGAGGAAGCATTGCAAGCGAGGATGACTGGTAAAGTCTCGTCAAAGTGCACCAGGACAGTGTTTGAAGTAAGCAGCTCCTCTTTTTTGCTGAGGATGGTGATTGGAGTTTTTGTGTCAATAACGGCCTGTGTGAGTTGGTTTTCTGTAGACCTTGTGACCTAATTGAAGGTTAGTTTTGAAAACGACCATGATATCTAGAAATGGGAGTTTACCCTTGCCTTCTTTTTCCATGGTGAATTGTATGTTGGGGTGGATGTTGTCGAGGTGGTCTAAAAAAAAGAGAGGCATAATCAAAACATTAGGAGACTGTGCAAGACGGATATGTGAATCACACTTTCTCAGTGACGAACTAAATCATCTAAACCACACACTTCAAGCAAATGGCTACTCCAAGAATGAAATCAGAAGAGTGATTAAACCAAAGGTAAAACGAACAACTGAGGAAAAACAGTCTCCCACAGGAAAAGTGTTTTTGCCATATGTCAAAGGAATCACTGATCAGATGGGAAAACTTATGAAAAAACACAACCTACAAGCAGTATTTAGACCCACCAGAAAAATACAACAGATGCTATGATCGGCAAAAGACAGAAGAGACCCCCTCACTTCTGCAGAAGTATACCGTGTACCATGCAGTTGTAGACAAGTTTACATCGGGACCACACAGCGTAGCATTCAGACAAGAATAAAAGAACATGAAAGACACTGCAGACTTGGCCAACCTGAAAAATCAGCAGTGGCTGAAAATAGCCTAACTCAAACAGGACACAGTATTTTGTTCCAAGACACAGAAAGGCTGGACAACACTTCCAGTTACCATGTCAGAGATAGCCACTGAAATTCATAAACATAAACACAATTTCAACAGGAAAGAAGAGAGTTTAAAAATAAGCAGGACATGGTTTCCTGCCCTGAAAAACACAAAAGTCTCTACATCTGACAATAGCACTACAGATAAGATTAGAATTTCAACAGCCAATCCACATACAAAAGAACCTCCTCAGGAAACAGGAAACCTCCTCAGGAAACAATCCATAGACAAAAGAACCTCCTCAGGAAAGCTCCTCAATTAGCATGTTCATAGCCTCAGGAACTCCTACAAGATAATGACTCAGCCCTACCCCACCTAAATTACCTGCCTACCATTTTCCTTCTCAACTTGACACAGGGACTACTCCATCTTTCTGCGTTATACGTCTGAGGATGCTAGTCACAGCTACTGGAGAAACGTCAGGTCCTACAATGCCAAGACCACGGCCATACAACCTAGAAAATCTACAGCAACTATATGCAGAAACATTGTAACTGAAACCAAAGTAATTAGTCAGCCATCTCTCAGTGATAAAAACCAAGAATTTGTGAAAATAAGCTGCTTGAACACCATCTTGTCTGTCAACTGAAATATATACTGTTTCACCAGCAATGTTTATCTCACCTAATTCCTGACTACCCAATACTATCCCTACCTATTAAATGAAATCTTTATTATTGTTCACTGTTACACAGTCTCCAGTGCCATTTCAAGGGATCTTAAAGGAGGCTCCTTTTTTCTTCTGACTGGGCTGGGCAAAAACCAAATCAAATTCTATCACAGGGTGGGACATTCACATTTATAAAGCCACAAATATCATCATACTACTGGGGGTGAGCTCAGTACCTGAAGGAAACTAAGAATTTCGGTGAGAAAATCTGCTTCACAGTGAAGAAAAATCAGGGGTCCGTCATGGTAAGCTTAAAGGTTTTTTGTATAGTTTGAAACTCTCCTTTTGTAGAATCAGAATGCAGATCTCTCGCACCCCCTCCCCTTTAAAAGGCAGAAATTGAATGAATCTCCTTGCAGCATAGCTAATTCATTGGGCTTGGCTTCTCCCCCTTCATTTTAACAGCCATTTCTCAAACTTTTTTCCTCTTCTCAGAAAAGGGCTTTCTCTTCTGATCACTGCCTTTCCTCCTGTAAATATTCTAAAGCCAGTTACTGCTGTGAGAAGGAAGGGATGGGACATCTGGAGAGGGATTTTGAGGGGAAATGGTGTGGTAAAGTTGAAGCTGTTTTAGAAAGAAGAAGAGGCCCAGAAGGCCAGTGAGTTAAATGGAGCTACTGCCCAGAGGAAAAAACTTTTTTCTGACTCTAAAAAGGGGGATGTTTTTGTGTGTGTGCTTTGTGGACATATTTAGAAGAAAAGAGAGGCTAGAGATCTGCTGTACAAGTCAAGTAGTCTTGTTAATGTCTAGCAGTTACTGTTTACCAATGTCAATATTATAAAATCTGGTAATGTTAATGAACAATAAGAGTTCATTTATTAATCTTCTGGTCAGCAGCTGAATCTATTCTTATTTTAAAGAAATTAAATTGACTGGGGTCTCCTGGGGGCTGCAGGGGAGCATTACGGGGGGCAGCATGTGTAAGTCTTGGCCAACAGAGCAAATAACATCCCCCCAGGCTGTTTCAACCATAGAAAACAGCACAGGGGAGAAAGTAGGAATTTCTCCTCTTCCTATACTATACTCCTGATCCAAATCATGCCCTACTGTGTGCTTACCTATGAGTTGCCACCAGGAACTAGCAGCTATAATAAAGCTGGAAGCCCCTGTGGCAAACCTGTGCTGTTTGTAATGTCTGGTTGGGCTCTCTATCTCTGCATCTCATGCACTGGAATATCCCTCTTTACATATGTGAAATATGTAGGTTGTGCACCCTTCACATTCCGTTTTCCCTGGCAGCTGTGTCAGTTCCTATACATTTACTCAGATTAGGGCCCTCTAAATTTATTGAGGTTGGTATCTAATCCTGTACAGAATTAGGCATGGCTAATCCCATTAAAATGGCTCTATGTAGTCTTGTGCTATATGCATAGAGAGTGTTACAGCTAAAAGAGTGTGAATTATGAAGTCATTGGTTCAAGTATCATCTTGGCTACACATTTGCTGGAAAACACTGCTGTGATCATGTAATTTGATCTGTGAAGGGGACCTTCACCTCTTTTGGACTGGGTATTGGGTTGTCGTAGATAAGATAATCAAGAAACACAGAGAGAGGTAGAAACTGTTTCCTTTTGGTGTTGAATTTAGACGTGTCTCTGGTGTCATCAGTAAAGATGAATTGTCCAACAAAGACAAGCTGATACATTGTTTTCATAGTGCTCCGTCCTCTCAGGAGAATTTACCTAATGGAGTTGAATGAGACCCTGGAAAAGATGTGCAGACATTACTAGTTGGACAATCATCACCCTTCCATGCTGAGCTATTTTAAAGTATCAGGTCTAGTTTTACTGGTTCGAAACATCTCACAGTGGTTTATTAACTTTCACCAAAGAATGGTGAGATTCAGTTTTTGAAAATCTTGATTGCGTACTCAAGGTCTGTAACCCTCAGTGTGAGTCTGTAAAGCAAGCAATCTTCTTTTGCACTGCTGGGTGTAGGAGACTCTTATAAGAAGGTATCAACACTATTATGGATGTCTGTAAGTTGGTAAACATTTGCCACAGAAAGCATGATGGGCATCACTGACTGAAATTAATGTTTTATAGCCCCAAGGATTTTGAGTTGGATATATGTTAGTTTGAGCTTTGCTTTACCAATGAAATCAAGAGAAATTAATTAGGACTGGTTTGTGACTGTTATTTCTTGTTCATCCTTATGGTCTCTAGGCAGACATATGTTGGAATGCTGTATACGCAGGCTAGCTCTCTAGCCAGGATTTTTTTCATGAGGGGGGCTCCAGGGGCACTAATTAAATTAAATTATTAATGTGCCTGGGGCACGTATCTCCCCATCTTCCCTCTGTGGCATCACTCACACAGCATCACTCACCAGCCCCCCCCCCGCCGGCCATCTTTGGATCTTGCTGCTCTACTCCCACTTCCTCCTTCAAGGCTCCGTCGTGCCTTCCTCCACTTCGCCTGGTTTCTGGCACCTTCCGACCTGCATTGTCCGCAATGCCACACCTGCCCCTCTTAGGCTCATTTCACCCCAGCCTGCCTTGCTTGCTCTCCTCTCTCCTCAGGCAGCTCACCTTGCTCTCTCTCTCGCCTCTCCTGCTGACTGCTCACTGCTCATATCCCCGAGCAGAATGGAACAATTCGAACTAAAGTTTTTCAAACTAAAAGGGGAGATTGGTTGGGGGTGCTGAAGATTCCATAGGGGTGCTTCCCCTAGTGCCCCCCCCCCCACTGGCTACAGCCTGATGCGGGCTGGCCTGAACATGCACCGTTTCTATGGCTGACTACAGACGATCACTTGATGAACAGTTACAGGTAATACAGTTGTGTCTTCACCATAACGGCAGAACTGTCAGAAACTGAAATAAATCTTTTACAGACTATTTAGGGTGGTTAGTTAGATGCTAGTGCTAGATGGTCCTGATCCTCCTAATCCACTTTTGCAAAGGCAGTAGAGTTGGTGGTTTGTGTTCAAAGCAGCTATGGAAGGACGTTTCTGGCAAGCCTGGTTTGATTCTCAACTTCGAGGATTTGTTTGTTTTGGTTTTGCCAGATTTTGGATGAAATGGTGGCCACTCTTTCCCCCAGTTGCATTAATGACATTCAGTAGAAATGTTGATGTTAGAACCTGCTGCCATAAAAATGGTGGTAAAATGCTGTGAAAGAAACAAATGAAAACTAGAAATTTGTCGAAGAAAACAGGCAGGGCAAAAATGGTCCCTCTGACCATACATGTAAATGAAAAGTAATGGGGTAAAGAAAGTTCATATTTGTGCATCTCTGATCATGTGCCAGCTATAAAGCTTTGAACTGTGCAGCGCCAGCCCGCATTGCAGGCTTTACATTATTATTAGTGTCAGGTGGAGCTAAAGCAGGATTACACAAATCTGTGCAGTTCTAATTTCTTGGGATTTCCTCTAGATTTTTTTTAAAATGGTTTTATAGCTTCTTTTCAGTCCTCTGGCAAAGAGGATGATTGTGGTAATAAGTTGTATATTTTAGGCTGCAATCCTATGCACTTGGAAATAAACTTTTGTCAAGCTCAGTACATTTTTATCTTGCCCACTCCTTCCAAGGAATGTAGGGCAGGACAGATAGTACTCTTCCATTTTATCCTCACAGTGACCCTGTGAGGTAGGTTAGGCTGAAAGAGAATGACTGTCCTAGTGAACTTCGTGACAAGTGGTGGTTTGAACTTAGGTCCCCTCAGTCCAGCACTCTAACCCATACCCCACACTGGCTTTCTTGCTTTCAAGGAAACATGGATTAGAAGATCAAGACTTCCTCTAACAGCATTTGAGTGGATGCCATCTAATCTCAGTGACTCATTTTGATGTGTCAGTTCTAAAATGTCACCCCGTCTCTTCTCTTACTGACATAACTCTTCGGCTACGCTGTCTGAAATCTATAATTTGAGGGTTCTCCGTTATTTTCAGCAAAGACTGGTACAAACCGTTCATCCTGTATTTCGGCACTTCCCCTGCCTCCCTTGTATTTGATGGTGACTTTGTCATAATATAGCCACTGCCTCTCCAGCTGCTTCCCTTTCTGATGTAATTGTGACACAGTATATACTTACATATTTGATTAACTAGATTTTAATATACCTGAGTCTTGAATGATGTGTTCTTGACAGCCCTCCTTGTCCTGCCTTAGCTCACCTGCTCATTTGGTCTGCCAATACAGGTGCTCTTAGTATGGGTGGTGCTTTCCTGAGTCCCTGAAACAAAAGGCAGGTCCGTTCTTGGAGACTTTACAACCAACATTGTTTAAAGAGGTACAGGAAAAGGAGAAGCAAGGGCAAAAAAAAAAAAAAAGAATGAATGGACAATCTTAGTTTTCTCCATTTGGGCAAGATATTTTGGTTTGTTTTTTAAACTCTCTCTTCGGGGATTTTTAATCTGTTCTGCTTTGCAGTGACATGCCTGTATCAATGTGTATGTGGTCATGTCTTAACATTTGGGAGAAGGCACCAGTTTTATACCTCATACTGGCTCTGAGAGGGTTAAGCTCTGACCTCTGCACCTATGAGCTGATGTGCCAATGCAGTAGCTTACAGGACTGGTTTATGAGGAGCTGTACAGAAACCTATATAAAGCTAGACAATGAACTCCTAGCAGAATACTCCTGACAGCAGCTTGGATTAACTCTCAAAGTTCTTAACACACACACACATTCTCCATCCAAATCCTTCAAATGGAGATGAAAAATACAGAAAAGGATTATCCTTTGATCCTTAGAGAGGTGTGTGTGTGTGTTTGAATTGTCCAAATCCTTAGCGACAAATATATGATTGAAGTAGGAGTTCTTCTGCATCTGAACAGAAGTCTGGATTCCTTTTAAAAAGTTCCACTTATTAAGCTGAAGTCAGGTAGGTCCCAGCTTTGTCATTTTTGATAGCTTGGGTGAGGGGAAGAAAAAACCTTGTGAGGGCCATCTGTCACACACTGCAGTATTGGATCTCTGGAACTGAAGACTTCAGCTAAAAAGACATGGGCAGAAAGCTTGAACTGCTTTATGGCCCTGACTGGAGTTTATGCAGCCCAATCCTAGGCTAGTCTACTCTAAAGTAAATCCTGCAAAGCTTAGTGGGAATTACTCCCAAAGAAATGTGCTTAGGACAGCAGCCTTAAAAGGAATAGTTTGTCCTCCTATGATCCTGTTTTATTGTGGCAAGGGTAGCAGTAATTCAGATGTGCTCAGAATCTTGTTAATAGTGTTGTAGGGTTCTCATTACCTACCCATGGTGTGCACGTTTTTATGCCCTGCTATTGGGTAATTAAATGTTCCTCTTGTGGTAAGAGCCGTGAGCTGAATAGCCCAAATAAGCCTGATCTCATCAGATCTCGGAAGCCAAGCAGGGTCAGCCCTGGCAAATATGGGAGACCTCCAAGGAATACCAGGGTTGTGATGTGGAGGCAGCCAATGGCAAACCATCTCTGAACATTTCTTGCCTTGAAAACCCCATGGTTTGATGGCTCGATGGCTCTTGACACCACCATTTTCTTAGAGCACAAATATATAACCAAAGTTTACCTTTTCTTGGAGATGGTGTTGCATATCTATCAAGATTAAAGAGGTTTCTTACATTCTCGTCATCCTAATGTCTTCCTAGATTTCAGAATTTTGAATTATATGGTTTTGTTTCTGAAGTAGAATTGATACATTGAAATTCGTTGATTGTTCCATTTGTATTTATTTTTAAATGTTGTTTGGTGCACTATATAAGCACAATTTACCACAGTTTTTAGCTTTTACCATTCATTTCTCTTTCATTTCTTTTTATTGCCAATGGCCAGATACACTAATTAAAAAAACACTGCAAAAATCAATTTGTATATCTGGTGTATATACAGATTTTGTGGATGTGATGTTTTAATCCTGCAGAGGAGTCTTCATGAGTAAAATAGTGCTCAGAAATCTTGATCTTAATGTGATGCCCCATATCAAGCTCGATTGCGGGCCCAAGGCCTATTAGGGAGAGAAAGTGCTGAAGGAAAACACAACCAGGCTTTTTAAAAAAAGAAAAAATGGCCACAGCTTTATTAGAAATAGATCAAGGAGCATTGGAGCAGCATAGGGACAGGTCCAGTATTGGACAACCTGCCTGTTGCCCAATAAACCTCTTCCCCAGGCCACCTGCTGGGGGGGGGAACCAAGGAGGGTCAATTGCAGTGGGGATCACTTGGGTACTAGCTGTTGAGTGGTACTATATGCCATCTGGTGGTGAAAGCCAGACAACAGCCTCCAAGCTGGGCATGTCACATGATGGCTCCATCCCAAAATCCCTTAAAGGAGTCCCCAACTGGAGGAGGTGAGAATGCAGGCCCAACCTCCATAAAATGGATCCATCCCAATGCCCCAACCACCTAGACTGTGACAAATAAAGGCATAAAGCCAGGGCTCTTTCTGTAGCAGGAACTCCTTTGCATATTAGGCGACACACCCCTAATGTAGCCAATCCTCCAAGAGCTTACAGTAGCCCCTGTAAGAAGAGATCTGTAAGCTCTTGGAAGATTGGCTACATTAGGGGTGTGTCGCCTAATATGCAAAGGAGTTCCTGTTACAAAAAGAGTCCTGCATATTGCCCCCCCCAGTCAGAATAATGAGACAGACAACAGTGTGGAATTAAACAAGGGCCACTTTATTAACTTTTTATCAGAACATTGCAGTAATGGACAACTAAGCAAGCATGGAACAGGCAAGGCAGACATCACTTCCCTGACCAACCCCCTTGTCTTTGCAGGGCGGGTCACCCAGTTCTGGCCATGAGCCATTTACTCTCTGGCTCATGACCAGCAGCCCAGCAACTGGTTGCCCCCTAGGAGTGCCTACCCCTGAAGCCTTTCAACTTGCAGGGAGGAGCCTGCCCTAAAAGGTTCCCAGAGGTGATGACCATTCCCCACCCTGGACCTTTAAATCCGAACGCAGTTACTGATGACCCCCTGTTCCCTAACGGGATATGCCGTGAGGTGCTCACCAGTTCCATTTTCTTGTTTGCACAAACCTGCCAAGTGACCAAACTATTTAACTGCCGTCCACCACAATGTCCCATAATCCACTGCCCTCAGTGTAAGGTAGGCGAAAACACCTCCACCCACTAAGCCAATCTTGGTAGAAGCAAAAAATTCCTACCTGGCCCCACAGGCGACCAGCAACAGCCTACACTAAGAACAGGGAGAGTGGGTAGGCAAGCGCATGGAGCAACTGCCAAGGTGGGAACGGAGCCCAGCCATTTTAGAACGGCTGGCTCCACCCCCAGCCATGTTGGGACAAATCGATCCCAACTGCTGTTGCTGCCCAGATTCCTCAGGGTGGCAAAGCAGCCCCTGCCCACCAGCGGCATCGCTGGGCGGGCAGGAGTTTCGAAACAACTGTACCTTAGAACTAAGGAGGGAAGGTGGGAGAGAGTACAAAAAAGCATGAGGAAACACCCATTGACAGCCATTTAAATGGCCACAGAGAGAACTGATGCTTGGCACTTGTCCCAGCTTCTCTCCCGGCTGAGCTCCACACATAGGCAGCTGCTGCTGATCGATTGGCTGGCTGTTTAAATGCCGCTGGGCACAAAGCCAGAACCTTGTAGCAAATAGCCACATGGCACCACAAGCTCTGAATGCCTTCTTGTGCTCATATCTCAGCCCGGTCCACAAATTTAGCACCCAGTAAGTCAAGTTCATTAGTTTTTGTGGTGGTTTCTCAATTAACATATAATCTACCAGCTGGTCTCCCTGTTGGTGTTGCAGTATGCTGCTATTAATGAGACCTTTATGCTCGGCTTCAGCCCATTCATTCCCAGCTGTAGGAACTGAAAATAGAAATTTGCTGCACTGCCCACGTTAACTGTTTTTAACTGGCTTTATTATATTAATTTAATGTTTGATATTTATTGGCTGAATCATTTTAAGGTTGTATTGGAATTTATTGTTGTGGCCTATCCTGAGGCCACTTGCAAGAAGGGCAGGATATAAAATTGAAATAATAAATAAATAAATATTTTTCAGTAATAAAGGTCAGGGAAATACATAGATATGAAACAGAAGAAACTGAAAGTTGAAGCCAGGTCCATTTCTTGAATTAATGTTAGATATTCTCTTAATTAAGGAGAAGTAGAACATTGCAAACTTCTGGAACTGCAGAGGAACATTTTTGGTCATTGCCCATGATATGCATGATATGCATGTTAACTTAGTGTGTTTTATGTCTTGTCAAACCAGTTTGTCAGATTTTCACAGCACACCGCACTGCACTAGTGTGATTTCTGCAGTAAATGGGAGCATCTTGGGTGTGTCTCTACCATGCTGCTCTAAGATAGTGTCCATATAGTTCAATACTTCCTTCATTGCCCTGCTTGGAGAACTTTAGGTTAAAAATGAAAATTTATTATGCAAATGGTATGAGTACATAGTCATATAAGTACTAATATAGGCTTTTAAAGGGGAGAGAGAGTAAAGTTTTACATTATGGCATAGATTTGGAATGTGTGGATCATGAAAAATTATGGTTGGTTCTAAAAGAAATGGGTGTGCCACAACACCTAATTGTTTTAATGTGCAACCTGTACTCAGGACAAGAGTGTACTGTTAGGACAGAATATGGAGAAACAGAATGGTTTCCAACTGGGAAAGATATCAGATGAGGAAGTATTTTTTCTCACTGTCCCTTTAACCTGTATGCAGAACATCTCATAAGGAAAACTGGATTAGATTTAGATGAAGGAGGAGTGAAAATTGGACGAAGGAACATTAACACTTTGAGACATGCATATGACTACCACATTACTGGAAGAAAATAGTGAAGATATGAAATGGCTAGTGCTGAAGGTTAAAGCAGAAAGTGTCAAAGCAGGATTAGAGCTGAACATCAAGAAGACTAAAGTAATGACTGCTGGGGAATTACAAAACTTTAAGGTTGACAATGAAGAAATGAAAAAGATGTTCTGTTCCCTGGCTCCTCAACCAAAAGGGAGACTACAATCAAGAAATCAGAAGGAGATGGAGACTGGGAAGGTCAGCCTTGAAGGAGCTAGACATATTCTTAAGTGTAAGGATGTGTCACTGGTGTTGAAGATCAAATTGATTCATACCATAATATTCCCCATTATTATGTATGGGAGTGAAAATTGGACAATGAAGAAAGCTGGCAGGAAGAAAGTAGATTTCTTTGAAATGTGGTGTTGGAGGAGAGTTTTATAGATCCCGTGGACTGCCAAAACAGACAAATGTGTGGGTTCTAGATCAAATCAATCCTGAACTCTTTCTAGAAACCAGAATGACTAAACTGAGGCTTACATAATTTGGTCACATTATAAGATGACAAGAGTCACTATAAAAGACAATAATTCTAGGAAAAGTTGAAGGCCACAGGAAAAGAGGAAGACACAACATGAGATGGATTGACTCAATAATGGAAACCACAGACCTCAATTTGATTATATGATTCTAAGACCTGAGAATATCTGTTAATGATAAGATATTTCAGAGGTTATTAATTCACAGGGTCACCATAACTCAGAAGTAACTAGGGGTGTGCATTCAGCAAAAACTGAACCAAATCCCCCCCGCCCAATAACTTATTGATATTTTTCAGGTATTATTTAAGCTAAATACAGATCAGAGATCTCTGTTTGGCTACCAATATAGCTGAGCTAAAAAAAGTTGATTTTTTCTGGCTTTTATTCAGGTGCTTTGGCTGTACTGTGAGCCAGCTCCATGCTGCCTCAGCTGGGGCTGGCTGGCTCCTCTTGAACTTCAGTTTAAACTAGGGAACATGAGGGCCCAGGATTGGCCAGGGTGACTGGAGCTGACAGCTCCACGCTGCCCCAGCTGATCTCCCTTGCAGGTCTGAGTTCTTTAGAGCAGAGTTGCACCGCTTGGAGAAGGCATTTGAAGGGACCACAGTCTCGGTTGGTTTCAATGGAGGGTGGGGGCACCTCCTTCTGTGGCCTATAGAATTGGACCCCTGGCTCAATCTTTCTGAGACTTGGAGAGTTTTTTGAGGAGAGGCTCCAGCAGCTATGCTGCAAATTTCGTGCCACTACCTAAAAAAAAAAACAGAGCCCAAAATACCCCCAGATCAATTCTTCATTATACCTTATGGTATAATTATACTGTTATACCCTGAATATTCCCCAATCTGAATACCATACCAATATTGGGATTTGGGAGTATCAGGAAATATTGATATTTTTCGGGTTCAATATACCCAACCCCAAAAAATGCTGAGGTTGTTTTTTTGTTTTTGTTTTTTGCATACCCCTAGAAGTAGCTTGATGGCACTTAACACACACACTGAGTAAAATTTAGAACAGAAGCTGTTGGCTATCAGGTCTAGTGCATTTGACTTGCCACCAAGGGTTGTCCTAGCCTTACCTACATATGGGATGAATACTCCTCAGAAGCTCCCATGTGTCCTCTCCAGCAGCAGGCTCCTGTTCAAGTTCCCATAGGTCCAACAGATGAGGAAACTCCTGAGTGAACCTGTCCTCTTTCTGTACCTCCAGAATCTCCTCTGGGAGCAGAGGACCCAGAGGGCCTGTGCTGAAGCCAAGAAGAGGCAGGGGAATACATGTTGGGCAGCTGGAAGCCTCCCACACTCTAGCTTCTCTCAGGAGGAAGAGACAACTCTAGGTGTTTGCAGGATTGGGAACCGAGATTTGGCTACAGGGAAGGGAGGGAATCTCAGTTCCCCTTATAATTTCACAGATAAACCCCAACCTTTGCTGCTTCAACATCTGCTTTCAACCTGTTTATGCTTTAGCTTAGAGGAGTAGTCTTGCCTGCCCCTTGTGGAGAACCCTTGTCCTTACTTTGATCCTTCGATCCTGCCTTACTTATTTCTTGCCTACCTGTTTACCTTTGATCCTTGAACCTTACTGCCAGCTTGCCAGAACAGGATATTTGTATGTAACTAAAGTAAGAGATTCTACTTTTTCTTCCTGCATCAAAGCTTTGTTTGGTGTAGTGGTTAAGTGCGCAGACTCTAATTTGGGAGAGCCGGGTTTGATTCCCCACGCCTCCACTTGCACCTGGCTGGATGACCTTGGGCAAGCTGTAGTTCTGATAAGAGCTGTTCTTAAAAAAGAGCAGTTTCTGTCAAGCGCTCTCTCAGCCCCACCTACCTCACAGGGTGTCTGTTGTGGGGAGGGGAAGGGAACGGAGTTTGTAAACTGCTCTGAGACACTTTTGGGTGGTGAAGGGCGGGATATAAATCCAATCTCTTCTTGCTCTTCTTCTTTTCTTTACTGCATGTGTACAGTCACCAAATTATTAATAATCATGGCTAATGAGAAACAGAACAAAGGGGATGCTTTTCCACATATTTCTCCTATACATTCTGCATTGTATCTTGTGTGGCTGATGAAATATCACCTCCCCCATCCCCTTCCAGTCCATTTTTCTGCTGTAGTCAGGGCTGGTGCCAAATAAACCATCCCCTTCAAGGATCAACCGAAGTTGCAGTCCAGGCTGCAATTCATATGTCCTTTTCATGCAGTTAAACTATGGCCATTAAAGAGCAAATGCCATCTGTCAAGAAAGGCTACATAAATTCTTAGCTTCTTTTAATCTTCCCAGGTCTTTGTCTCATACAGCTGGGGAGGAATACGTCCTCTGCATCTTAATTTAGCTTACTTCATTATACATCATTTTTCCAGATTCTATTTTGCCAATACTGGCTTGTCTCTCTTCTCTCACCATAATGCTCCTCCAGTGAGTTAATGTGATGGAATTCAGTGCATCAAAGATGCTGTGGTAAATCTGGAAACTGCCTAGCTCAAGTGTGCTTGTTTCATTATTTCCCCCCTAGTTTTAAAAGGTAAGTTTATCCTCCTTCAAACAGTTTAGGAACCTAATTTATCTGTTGCATTACTGTCATCTTGAATGCTATAGTTATATGACAGGGTTGCCCTTAAACTGTTTTTAAATAGAATTTTCCATTGCCGTTGCCTAAAATGGGTGGTTGGCAGCTGGTGTGCAGTTGTGTAACTGACTTGAAGAACCTGCGAACCGCCAATCATTCCATGTATGGTGCCTCACCAGCTGCTTAATGAACCTCATGTCAGGCACCTACCCAGGTCACAAGTGATGGCTTGTTCTCATGTTAGTTGGCCACAAGCTATGTATGTCCCACTTAGAAGAATATGTTGAAGACTGAGGGGTTCATAGAAAAGGACGGGACAAGAACACATGATTGCAGAGTTCAACAGCCTTTATTGGCCATAGGCTGGTTTATATACATACCAGCCCATGCTCTGCATCCCTCTGAACTACTGCTTTCTTCTCTGCCTTCATTCCATTCACCTTACTTCAGGGAAAGGAGCAGCAATGTGGATGGTCCAGCCCCAGTCTGTGGAGAGCCTTCAGTAACCTCCCTAGTGTGGTCACTCATGCCTTGCTGAGGCTGCCCATTTTCTCCCTTACACTATGCCTCCAGAGTAATTGCAGCTCCTCTTTTGAGGCCGCACCTCAGGCCAACCAACCCAACCCATCCCATCCCAAGCAGGCTGCATTTGGCCACATTGGCCCGGTTGGCCCATTCTGCTGTTGCCACTCAGCCAAGTCTCTTTCTCCTCTCAATTCTTGCTCTTCCTCCATGATAAAACCTGTTTTAAATCTATTTATTTATTTACTAGCTTGATATCCGTGCTTCGCTATGGTATTTAAGTTCTGTAAATTGAGTTATAATACTGATGATGTGAAATTTGAAATGTGGCATTTGTTGTAGGTATTCTAATAGAGAAGATTGTAGTGTAAGAAATGAAGTGAGACATATATACTTCCCACCCTCTACTGAAGGACCTCTCTCTAGACCACATTGATGGTTCTGCCTTCAGGTGCTAGGATCACCAGGCTGCTTAATGAGCTCACTCTGGAGCAAGCCACATAGAACTGTCCATTTAAGAAGCAGTCATCTGTTAAATCAACTCCTGCTACCTTTCACGAAAGTGATGGCCTCTCTACTTGTGTTCCTGGATTGTTTTGCTCATATGGAGACTGTGTTGTTCTGAGCACCTCAGGGTGATCTTGCTGGTATTTGGCCTGTGCAGCTCAGTGCACTGCAGGAGTACTATGTGCAAATGTCTTTGCCGCATTCCTAAGTTGCCTCCTCCTTGTAGCATTGGTGTATCTGGCTCAACGTTTGCCAGGAGCTTTCTTGGGGGCAGTAAGAGGTGAGAGGTGTGAGGGGAAGTTGGTGTGAGGGAGTGGTGATGTGGTGGATGTTTCTTCAGGTTCATGAGGGAGGCACACATCGAAATGGCTCCTAGGAATGTCCTTTACTATCTCCCCATAAACATTCATACCCTGGCCCTGCACCTACACCTGACAGACACTGGCCTGTCTGGTGTTGGGGGGGATTGTATTTAAAGGCATCAGGGAGGCTTGGCTAGCAGCAGTGCAAAGGCAATCCTGCTGAGCAAACCTCCCTGGCAGCTGTAAGCATCCCACCTCCTCTCCTACATCTGACAGGCAGCTGCCTGTCCAGTGTAGAACGGGGAGGGGGGAGGAGTATTAGAAGCCACTGTGGAGGGGCTGGCAGGATCACTAAGGCATTACTGCTGGGGCAGACTCCCTCGTGGCTTTAATCACCCTGCAACCACTGCTGTACTTGTTAGGTGTAGGAGGTGGGGGAGTATGTTGGAAGCCATCAAAGAAGCTGGACCAGCAGCTTTGCTTCACCTCACAGGTGGTTGTTGGCCACTCCTGAGTTCCTCAATTGTCATTAGCTCTCTGCAGTCCCCTGTAACTGTTGTTGTTGTTTTTTTTAACCTCAGAACACTGAGCTCTGCAGCTGACCAGTCAGAGAGTGGGGGGTGCAGGGAGGCAGCTGCCTGGCAGCCGCATAGGAATCAATGTGGGGAGCATATTTTACCCCTTTTGACCCACTTAGGGGTCGAATTTCTAAAAATCCCTTCTTAGTGAGCACCTACGCCATGGTAAGAGCACTCTGTCCTCTAGGTCCAGCAGTTTGGCCTGGGTGTTGATTTTACAGTGAGGGGACTTTCTTTTATATATATAGATTACATTTTTTTAGTCACCTCACCCAAAGGGTCTCATGGTGACTCAAAACATTAAAACAAATATGGTAAAAACAACATAAAACAAATAAAACATATAAAAAAATAACATTAAACTATGGACATTAAACTTAGGACAGGGAAGACAACAATCATGAGGGGTCCAATTTGAGTCAGAGTCTCAGGAAAATATGCTGTCTTTCCAATTGACTGTAATAGGTCTGAGCGGAGGCCAGTCCTTCTATATTCCTTTTGTGTAGCGTGCAGGAGCAAATGGACAGCACTACAGCTTAATAGTAGAGCACATGCTTAGTATAGAAGGTCCCAGTTCCCAGCCCTGACATCTTCAGCTGAAGGACCCAGTGTTGGGGAAAGGTCTTTTTCTGCCTGAGACCTTGAGGATCTTCTAATAATAATAATAATAATAACAATAATAACAATAATAACAATAATAATAATAATAACAATAATAATAATAATAATAATAATAATAATAAACTTTATTGTCATTGTACATAGTACAACGAAATTAAAAGTGCAAACATTTCAGTGATCTACCACAATAATCATGCGCGCTCACACAGCCATTCACAACTGCTTCATAGCTCCCCTAAAGTTCACATAGCAACTAAACCACTGATGTCCCCAATTCCAATCTCATGCAGCATTTAGGGCAATAATGGCTCTTGGATAGAAACTGTTTTATAATCTATTTGTCCTTGTTTTAATTGTCCTGTATCTTCTGCCCGAAGGCAGCAATTCAAACAAGGAGTGTTCAGGGTGTGATGAGTCCTGCAAAATGTTCTTTGCCTTTTTTAAGCATCGAGAACTATACAGTTGTTCCAGGGATGGGAGAGGGCAGCCAATGATCTTCTGAGCTGTGGTGGTAACTCTCTGGAGTGCCTTCCTATCCGCAGCCGTACAACTGCCAGTCAGAGTAGACAATACTGAGCTAGATTATCTATATGTATGTATATTCACCAAGTTAATTTTTGTTTTTTCTTGACTGACATTGCTACACCCCTTCAGTCATAAAATGGTGGTGTGTGAAGGCATAATTATCAGCATTTGGCTTTGTTGCAGGTGGTTATCTTCTCAAATAGCCTCAGTGTTCATTGTTTAAATTCATTCTGGCTGACTTCTAAATATCATGCTAAAGACAAGCGAAGCATTGCTTCAAAGCCAGGAGCATGAGAAATTATAGCAACCTCAGATCATAGCATCCAAATTATCATAAGCACCACCTGTCTCGCATCATGTGTATGTGTGTGTGCGTGCATGCTTTAAGGTTAGAATTCAGATATGGTTGCTTCCCCTGGTAGAAAAACGATGCAAGATATCACAATTGCTATTCTTCTGAGTATTTATTTACTTGAAAATGATCACTAAAAATTATCCATCTGGCAGCCAGTGTTATTCATTGTCAATTTGTCACACGTTTCTTCCCCTTTCATGCTTCTTTCTTAATGATTTTTTTTTTTTTTGCCACAGACCTATTTCTGACAATGCTGTTACTGCTTGTCAGAAAATTTATGTTGAAGATAAAGTATTGGGATTGGACTGAGCAGATGAATGTTCTTATCCCATTTTAGTTTACAGTGCAATCCTGTGCAATTACACCCTTCTAAGCCCATTGACTTCAATGGATTCCGAAGGGTGTTTCTTTACACAGGATTGCACTTTTAGCCACAGGGTTAGGATGTGAGGACTAAATAGGATAATCCCATTTGGCCCCTGTAACCTGCTTGCAGGAATGACAGGATGCAAATAAAGACTTGTCACATGACAATCAAAAGTGAACACCTGAGGGCTAAACATGCTTACTCCCCTGATGCTTGGAAGCCCTATTTGATTTTTGGAATAGAGAACTAAGTATTCAATTTGATGTTTTCAACTGTGCAATTTCTGCATGATATGGATGGGTAGACTGTGAAGTAGCTGGTGACAGGTAATAAGAAAAAACACATATATTTAATCTATGGTTTCTTAAAGTTTGGTAGACAAAATGAGTTCAATTTAGCTGTGATATTATAGTTGTTTGGATGTAGGTTATGACTTATTGTGAATTCATTGTTTATAAACTGCTTATTTCACTGAGATTAGGCAAAATGTGATATGTATTTTTTTTTATAATCTGCTTTTGCCCCCCAAGCCGGAATAAGGAGGCGGACACAATTATTGGAATAACTATAGGGCCACTTTATTAACAATAACTTTAACTGGAACATAACAGCAAGGGCAACAGCGTTTGCAGTATGGTTAAGGCCAAGGGGTAAAAGGCCCCTCCCCTGCCATGTGAAATAGGGTGAGCCACCCTGCCCCGAGTGAGAGCCTTCAGTCATGGCTCCCACCCAGCCGACTAGCTGTTGTAGGACAGCCACATGGGCCCATCCCTCGAACCTCAGGGCCCAAAGAGAGGGCCCAATCAGGACAGTCCTGAAGGCAGTCTGTTTTCCCCACCCTGTACCATGAGGCACAAAGGCTATCCTCACTTGACCCCTTCAACCCCAAAACAGGGGTGCCAGCTGGTGCTCACTGGACTGCAATCTGTCTCAACCTGAAAACCCTGCCCAGCTATAAGTGACCAATCTAGCTAACACAGCACCACCCCAACAAAAAATCCCTGCAACACCGCTGCAGTGCAGGGTAGGCAAAAACACCCCTTCCAATGTACCAATCAGGAAAGGGCGAAAAATTCCTACCTGGCCCCCAAAAACTGGTCAACCAGCCAAAGCCTGCACTACTAACAGGGCAGGAATGTGGGCCAAAATCCACCACAGAACTGTGGCGCAAAGAGGGAGGGGCTGTCTCATAAGCTCTTCAGCTCCTCCCCCTTTTAAGAACTCATCAGCAGCATTTTGCTGCTCAAACTAACATCCTGCCTCTCCAGCTGGGAGGCAAAGATGCCTCCCTAGCCCCACGGTCACGAGGACTGGGGGCTGTTGAAATGGATTGCCCCCCAAGCTGGAATAAAGAGGCTGACACAATTATTGGAATAACTATAGGGCCACTTTATTAACAATAACTTTAACTGGAACATAACAGCAAGGGCAACAGAGTTTGCGGTATGGGTATGGCCAAGGCCAAGGGGTAAAAGGTCCCCTCCCTTGCCATGCAAAATAGGGTGAGCCACCCTTCCCCTTCAGTTGTGGCTCCTGCCCAGCTGGCTAGCTGTTATAGGACAGCCATGTGGCCCCATCCCTTGAACCGCAGGGCCCAAAGGGAGGGCCCAATCAGGACAGTCCTGAAGGCAGACTGTTTTCCCCACTCCATGCCGCCAGGCACAAAGGCTATACTCACTTGACCCCTTCAACCCCAAAACAGGGGTGCCAGCTGGTGCTCACCAGACCACAATCTGTCTCAAACTGAAAACCACCAAGGCCAAGCCTCTGCTTAGGCCTTCACGCCCATTGGGAGGCCCAAGGCCCCCCGAAGCCCTTGCCATAAGTCCTCTAGAAATATGTCCATGCCCACTTCAGACAAATGAATACCATCTTGTCTGTACAACTCAGCCCGCCTTGCATGAATGCCAGGATGTGGCAAAAAGAGGCACAAACCATTCTCAAGGGCCCTCTGCAACTCCTGGTTCACCTTTCGGTGGGCTTTATCAATAGCAAGGGGGCTATTGGCCCCACACCAGACCCTGCATGGGATCATAGCAGACCACATCAGGAGGGTACCAGGCCACTGTCTTTGAATAAAGTGAAAATCAGCCTGTGCCTGCAAAAACAATGCCTTTCCTTTAATCAAGCCTAAGTCATTTCCCCCAAAATGTATAACCAAAACCTGAAGTGGAGGCCCAGTTCTCACTTTGAACAACAAGTGTAAGAGACCCGGCCACTTCATGCCTCGGTGCCCCTGCCACTCAACTGTGGCCCACTGGCTAAAGCCTAGCTGGGAACCCACAGACATCCTCTTGGCACGATGTCCTGCCCAAAAAACAAAACCGTGCCTGCAGATTAAGATGTCCTTCCTCTGCTGTTGGCAAATCAAACCTAAAACAAGAAAACAGTGAGCAAAGGAACAATCTCAAACATCACTGGTCATGGCCTTTGCTAGCGATGGGACAAGGGCTGCATGTAGGACTTAAATGCAGAGGAACACCACCTCCCTAACCGCTGAATATCTCTAGCTGGGTATCCCATGGCTGCAGCTATAGAGGCTGCGCCAATACAAAAAGAATGCGTACAAAAATGCACCCCTTCCAACCCAAGCCTACCCAGGGCCCTGGACGTGACTGTCCAAAACTGGTGTTTGGTCAAGGGAGAGCCATCCTGGTGCAGGAAAAGTAAGCCAGCCCGCATCCCCCTAATTGCTAAATAGGGTGCCATTGCCGACATGGGACACAACTGCTTTTCCGCACAAGCGCCTAGCTCCACCATAGTTCCCCTCTGCTGTTGGTCCATTTTTGAGCGCCTGAGGGTGAGGTTGACCTTAACAGCCCCCAAACGAACATCCTGAATCCCCAAGGCACAACCAGACTCATCCTTCTTTGACTGGTCAACCAACTCACTAATTCTAAAAGCCCGAAAAAGTCCACCAGGGCAGCCACATGAAATAAGGTTGCCTCAAAATCAGGCTGCTGCTCAGATGCCAACGAGGCCTCCAAGTGGTCTGCGAACCACTAAGCACCTCCAGAGAAATAGGTTGTCTGGGGCCGGCCTGAATCCCAGCCTCATAGGACCAGCCCTCCAACATCCTAAGGATGCAAAGATCTCCCGTGACGTCCTCAAACCCTTGTGCCTTGCTGTCATAAGCCAGTGCAGATAAAATTCCCTTAATAGAGCCAACAGCGAAACCCTTACCTCTGGATGCCATGCAAAAATGTAAGAGATGCTCCACAGGCACGGGCCAACAATTAGGGTACCCTACCTCCCATCTAAAGGCAGCAAATTGACTGACCATTAGCTTCCTTGGTACTGGGTCATAAGCTTCCTCGGTAATGGGCGCTATGGCTAGTCCTATGGCCCTGCGTACTTCTGCTTTCCAACCAGCCATAGCCCCAGCAGCATCCATATTGGCTATGAGTCGGCTTCCGGGGCCAGCTGATGGAATCTCCTCATCTGTTTGCGAGAGAGAGCGCATCAGCCACCCCATTGTCAACTCCTGGCACGTGCCTGGCAACTGGGTTGCAGGCAAGCAAGATGCCTGTGCAACGATGTCTAATTCCACTCCCCAAAATGTCAACACCTGTGCTGGACCCTCAGTCTTCTCATGAGCTAAAGGCACTCCAAGCTCACCCGCCAGCTCCATAAAGGAACTCAACAGCCTATAACACTGGCCAGAACCCCAGGGGCCCACAAACAAAAAATCATCCAAATAGTGTGCCACTGTGCGCAGCCTGGTGCGGTAACACAGGGCCCACTCCAAAAAGGAGCTAAAACGCTTGAAGGCAGCACAGGAAATTGAACAACCCATTGGCAGTGCACGGTCCAAATAAAACTGACCATCAAAACAAAAACCCAACAGCCCAAAGTCCTCCGGGTGCACAGGGAGGAGGCTAAATGCCGACTTAATGTCGCATTTTGCCACCTCCGCTCCTTGACCGCAGTGGCGCACAATGCACACCGCCTGATCGAAAGATGTATACTGGACCGAGCATAAAAACTTCTGGAATTGCATCATTAAGTGAGTCACCCTAGGGTATGAGAGGTGGTGAATAAGCCGGAACTCTCCGGGAGCCTTCTTGGGCACAGTTCCCAATGGGGACATCCAAAGAATAGGAACAGGCGGAGAAGGAAAAGGTCCTAAAACCCAACCCTCTGCCAGCTCTTTCTCATTCTTATTCCACACTATGTGTTCCATCCCTTTAACGGACTTGAAATTACCTGCCATAAAAGGAACCCTCTTACCCTGGTAGGGGATGTGAAAATCCTTGGAAAACCCACTAAACAAATACAAACCATCAAGGTGCCGGGGATAGTTCCACAACAGGATCTCAAGTGCTCTCAACTTTATGGGTGTTGGCCCCCTTTGCAGGAGCTTGCCCCGGGCCACCCCCTTCATTCCTTCTGCGGCCCCTTCAGGGCTTCCCACAGAAACACGCAGAGAAGGGATGCAGGCCCCCGCACAAAGGGCATTCGTGCTTATACAGACATGGCTTCCTGGTACACACACCTTGAGCCTCGAACTCCCAGCAAATTTGGCAGGGTTGAACCACCTGTCCTGCCTGATGGTGGGGCCCAGAAGCTACTGCCATGCAAGAGACCAGGTGGCCACTATGAGACCTATCACCTGAGTTTGGCCTGGAATAAGCCATAACCTGCAACCAAAGGTGTGGATGGATTTGGTCCCATCGTAATGACGGGTTCATGGCAGCCCGCATCCTAAACTCCTCATTGTACTGGAGCCAGGCGGGGCCAGTGAAACAAGTATAGCCCTTGTAAATAATGTCTAGGTATTGAAACAGAGAAGCTTCCCAAAGGGACTGAGACTTAGACAGGACCCCTGCATATACTAAGAAACCAATGAGCCAGTTAGCCCACGTCCTGTCCACCTTCATCCTCCTATACTTCTCCTTATCCCCATCCTCAAGGTCATCTTTCTCCTTTTTTTCCAACTCTCTATGCAAGAGTGTAAAAACATCAACATATTCTCCCCTACATTTTTTTTCTCTGCTTGCCGGCAACAGGTGATCACCCAAAGGGAGTGCTAAATCCCCAAAGGGGAGGGCCACAGCAGGGCCATGTAGGACATTGCCCCATGGGCTGGACCCCCCACCACCATGGTGTGGCCTGAGCACTGCATGCCGTCGAACAAGGGGCCAGAGAGCCCCTGGTCAAGGCACCGCAAGACATAATGGGGGAACTTGTCTGTCCACAAATGTGACCACAAACAGGGGTGGCAGGTGGGGTGGACATTGATGGCTGCCCCCATAGCCAGTTGCCTTCAGTGTGGTGTGTGCAACACTTACCCACAGTTGTGGAAGGACCAACCGAGGCATCCTACTGTTGCTGCTGATCAGATGCCAATGAGGAAGAAACTGAAGCCTAGTCAAGAGCTGCCCCTGCCTCCTTGGCCGCAGCCAGAGGTGCACTCCGCACTTCAGTAAGAGACAAATGGGTTAAAACCTCTGCTTGGAACCTCTTGGTGGCGGCAGAGCGAGTTTCCTTAGGCCCACGCGCACCATGCACAGACCTGGAAGGAGTGGAGGATATACCTGTGGCCTGCGCCACTGCATTAAGCCAGTCCAAAATGGCTTATTGGACCATGCCATCGTCCTCATCTGAGGATGACAAGGCTGGGGCAGGCCTCTTGGGAGGTTGTTTAGGGGCTGGTTGCTTGCCTTTGGAACGGCCTGCGCCCTTCTTTGGAGCCATGTCCCTTACAACCAACTGAAGAAAATTTGAACCGACTATCCTGCTCACTCCTATTGCTTAAAAACACCAATGCGGGGGGGGGGAGGAAGAACACTATGCTGGTCCTCAAAATGGCCGACCGCTGCAAACACAAAATGGCCACCTTAGAGTGAAGACAAAATGGCCACCCCCAAACTGAATATAAAATGGCCACCCCACTGGCAGACTAGAGTCCCAGTGAAAGTGGAAGAAACAGGCAAAATGAGTGCGGGGGGGGGGAAGGTAGCCCCAAAACAGCTGAATGCCCCACTGCACTAAAAGAGGGGGGAGAGGGAATGAATGCAGCCTACCACAAGGGCCTTCAAAGCCAAGGCCCCCAGAAGGCCAAGGAACCCACCCCACCAGGCAAAGCCCTTCAAAAACAGTTGACACAGGCGAGCAAAGGACCGCTCAAGCCTAGAAGTGATGGGCTACATCAGCCTGCCCAGCCGTGCTGGTCCCTGCCGCCCCACCCGCTTCCTCCAAACCACTCTGGCATCCACAGCAGGTCCCCGCCATCAGTCTCCTCCAGGCCAGCAGCGCTCAGCTGAGGCCCACGCCACTGAAGCCTGCACTGCGTGCTGCCGCCACTCCCAGCCAGGGCCCAGACTTGTCCCCGCAGCAGTCGGGCCTCCGAAGGAGCTTTTCAGCACATCGCTGAGCCAAGGTAGGCCACGAAACTCAGCTGCGCAACAGAGCTCCTTCCTGCCCAAAATCCACTGCAGAATTGTGGCGTGAAGAGGGAGGGGCTGACTTATAAGCTCTTTGTCCTCTCCCCCTCAAACTAACATCCCACCTCTCCAGCTGGGAGGCAAAGACGCCTCCCCAGCCCCACAGTCGCAAGGACCAAGGGCTGTTGAAACGGATTCTCACTAAGATCTAGGTTGTAAAATTGTGTGTTCTATCATGTATTTTTGTTGTACTGTATTGTGTGCATCAAAAACAAAGGAAATAATTTTAAAAAGAAAAGTGAAAGTAAGCACATCCTCAGTTCACAGGCCTGTCAGTCAGCCGTCACCAATTTATCAATCACAATCTTTAGTTGTGTCAAAGGGCAAGTCACATTATGGGCTGCACAGCTGGATCAGGAGTAAAGGTAATGGAAAAGAGACAAGGAACAGGCAAGGCTTAAGAGAAAATCTGGGCAGATCTAGCAAAAGAAACAAGTTCTAGATAGGGATGCTAAATTACCCACTGGTTCAGCTCACATTCTCCTTGTGGGTGTTGATCATGGGAGCTGAACATTTGCTGGGCTATTTGTCTGCACCTAGACAGCTGGAAAGTGATCCATTTTGGGCATATTATTTTTTAAAATATATATTTTGTGTGTTCAAACTTACTTCATTAGTGTCTCTGTGTGCCTTAATTATGAACCTGCTTGTCAAGCTGGGGCCTCACTTGCTGCATATCTCCTGTTTCTTACACTCATGTTCTGTTGTATTAGGGGTTACTGTCCCACATTTCATTACTCCTATGTTGTACCCAACCTTGGTCTTCTTTATTGTTGTTTATCATTTCTCCTTGGGAGCTGGGGGGAAGTGGTTGTGTATGGCTGTCTGCTTTGCTTGGTTAGTGCCAGCTCCTAACAGTTCTCACTCAGGGGCCTCCCGAGTGTGTTGTGAAGTATATGATCTCATAGTTCTGGTTGTCCTTGTAGTCTGGGGAGCTTCTAGTTAATGTAACTGTTAGCTTGCCGGTGTTAGGGGCAGTTATAAGGGCAGGGGCAGACGTGTGATGGGCTGAATGGGAGCAATGATTGGTCACTTGGCATATGTCAATTTTTTTGCTTTCAGTATATTGGCAGAACTGGCATCTGGGCCCCAGTTCTGACACAGAAGCCGTCTATGCTTGGAGACTCTCTACCTCTTAATAAACAAATCTTGCTACTACAAGAGTGTTTGTGAGAGTGATTGCATCCAAGACTTGACACTGGTTCATGAATTCTGTGATCAGTTTTTAGTCATGACATATATTTCTAACTGTGCAGGTGCACAAAGCAAGCAATATATCTGCTGCATATATTTTAAATGAAGCATCTTGCTGCCCATGCACAACCTATGAGTGAATTGGGCTTGAAAATTACATTACTTTTATGACCCAAGTGGAACCCAGGGGAGGGCTGAGTTTGCTGATAATTCAGGTACACAAGCAGCCACAAGCCTCCACACTGAGTAAGTGAAACTTACCTAATGAGGCATGATCGAGGCATGATCAAGACATGATCCTGTAGCACAATCAGCTACTGCGCAGTTGCAACAGTGCTCAAAAAACAGCATTTGAGGTGAACGTCAAACAGCATCATTGAGGTGATCCATCAACAGCTTCACATATAAGTGAGAAGTTCCATCAAGGTTTGTTCGACTGGTGATCTTGTTCAGGGCAAAGTTCTTAGCATGCTTCATTCTAGAAACAGTCAAGGTAAATTAATCACCCTGCCAAGTACACCTTCCTGCTTCTTTTTATGGGAGATTCTAGGAGGCTGGCTTCACTGGAAATATGGAAGTTCATGTGTCCTCACTGCATTTCCATTTCAAGTCAAAGCACTGCCAAAGAGCTACTCCGTCCTGATAGTGTACTGATTCAACCTGCAATCCTGTGCACCATCGTAGGCACTGTTAGGCTTGAATGGAATTTATATACAAGCACACGTAGAATCATGACACAGCACTACTATGTGCTCTTGGCCCAATCTGCATCTAGCATTTGCTCTGCTGTTTTACCTAAACCCACGCTGGAACAGAAATCCCCCCTACATTGCATGCCACTTCCACTTTGATTGATTGTTGGATTTTATGGCAGTGTCCAGACTGCATGCTGCTTTCACTTTGTTTGATCTCTCGGTTTTATGGTAGCCATCTGCATAGACTTATGGCCGTTTTAAGGCCGTTCAGGGGTGAGTCTGCAGTCAGTACTGTGTTGGCCTGGGGTATTTGAATGTGGTTTTGAGCCACATCTTTTTCTGTTCCAGTGTGGGTTTGGTAAAACAACAGAGCAAATGCTAGATGCAGACTGGGCCCTTGTCTCTCTGCTATTGGCTAGAACATAAGACAAATATTGGCCTTTGCCATCATGAGAAAGGGAAATAAAAAGACCACAGACAGCAGTTGTCAAATGTTGTTCAGTGTGTCTGCCATTCACTTATGTGCTAGCTATTGTGTTTCCTGCTCTTGCTACAAAAAGGGTTTTTTTGTGATATTGCTAGGGTTGCCAATGTAGCATTGGGAAATTCCTGGAGATTTGGGAGTAGAGCCTTCGGAGGGTATGGTGTAGGGAAGGGAGGGATTTCAGCAGGGTATAACACTATACAGGGCTATTTTGGGGCAGGAATGCACAGGAACGAAGTTCCGGCTGGCTCCCGAGTTGGCCATGCCCAGCAAGAACTTATTAATATAATAGGCCACACGCAACAGCAGAAACAAATTAGGATTGGCTACATTAGGGGCGTGTGGTTTAACATGCAAAGGAATTCCTGCTACAAAAAAAGCCCTGGGTTTTTGACAACAAACAAGGTAAACAGAATAAGAAGCAAAAGGTAGGTGTGACTGGATGACCACACTTCTGGGTGTGGCCTAATATGTTAATGAGCCATGATGTCAGGGGTGTGGCCTAATATGCTGGGCTTTTTCTACAAAAAAAGCCCTGGTGCTACAGACGCCCATCAAGTGGCCATTTTTTTTCCCCAGGGGAACTATATCTGTAGCCTGGAGATGAGTTGTAATTCTGGGAGACCTCCAGGTTGGCAATCCTAGATACTGCTGAATGATGCAATCACAACACGCATCAAGGATCTCTCAAGATTCAAGAGGAAACTTAAGATTTATAAGTTTTGGGTTGTTTTTTTTAAATGTACTATTCTCTGGATTCACACGACAACTACAAGGGTTTCTTTTTCTTTTTGCAGAGCTATAGACGCCATGAGATCTGAAATGTGCATGCAAAGAATGAAAGCAATCACTTTGTAAACTGATTCTCTTGCATCATTTCTTTCACATGGTAAAGTTGCAATTGACAGTGAAGAAATTTTTAACACCCAGGCAACCGCTCAGATGTGGCAATGAGCCAGGATAGGATTTATTATTTATTTCTGCTACAGTCAGTCACTTTCTTGTATATACCAGAAGACGCAGCAGGTGTCCTGAATACCTTATAACCCCAGGGGATTTCAAGCAGGGCTATAGCAAGCATATCTAAATAAAGGAGAGGGGGGGTATATCTGAGTATCTCACTTTATAGCAGATTGCATGAATGATGGCCTTGCTGACACTATGGCCTAGGCTGGGATACCTGAAAAGAAAGCAGGAGGAATCTGGACTGCAGGTACAAAAAGTATACTTTGTGATGCTTTCTACTTCTGGAATTTCATTTTCTTTATTGTTGATATCATGTCTGATACCTTTTCCCCCTTTTTGCATTGCTTTTGAACTTCTGTAATCCTAGACCTACTGCATTGTTTATTGGATGTTGTCTGCTGTTTGATTAAATTGTTTCATAGCATATGATGCACTCTGAGTGTCAGTGAGAAATATGGGCTCTAAAGTAAGTAAAGTAAAATAAAGTAAATCTGTGGAAACTGCCACAGTTGGGGTAGTAGAGGTAGGCTGAGATGTGGGACCCTTTCCCAGGGCCTTTTCCCCTTCCCAGTCTGCCCCTGGATGGCTGAATGAGCGAAGGTATATACAGAGATGTTGTATATATAACATATGAGAGAGACATGGATATATAGACATATACAGAGAGAGGTGGGGAATCCGTGTGCCTCTCTAGAGAATCTGGCTACTGGTGAGCAGAAATCTACTCTGGAAATTAGTCAAAGTACATTGCTTCCTTTTGAGCATTTGAAAATTAACCCCTGATCTGGATGAGATAGGGCTGAATTTTTGGTAACCAGTAGGAACCTCTAGGTGTGATATTGCCTGGTATCATGACATCCCTTCTGGTTTGTACCTGGAAGTGATGTCATGATGCGCTAGGAATTTGCTCAACTGTGTGTGTTTTTACTATACAGATGTGCATATTCATAAAGTGTCTGTCTCGATGTCATTTCTAGGTACAAATTGGAAGTGATGTCACTATGTTGAACGTATTCATTCCCTACCTTTTGCTTCCTCTGGCCCCAAGAGGCCTGGTGGGGCCTGGAGCCTCTGTTACAGAGTGCCTGGATGCCCTTCCTGAACATCCCTCCACTTCAAGAATTCATTTACTTACTGAACTTGAAGCTCTCCACAGCAGGGGGGATGGAGATGAGAGAGATTTCTAGGGACTGCTGTAACAGGGACCCAGCCACTTGCATGTAATTTGCAACATTCAGTGCTGGTGGGAACTATGTGGAATGTAGTATATGTTTCCCATCATCCTACAGTTACCATGAATTGCAGAATGGTGTGTGAATCAGGCAAGCTAAATTTCAAATTGTTCTTGGTGTCCCTTGAAAAATGACATGCTCATACAGGCTCACTGTGGTGATTGGGCCAAGGGTTTGCGTTTAAGTCTGATCCTAGATGGATCAAAAGTGAGAAATGCAAGGGTGGGTGGGATTCCTCAGGTCTGATGGCTGCCTCCTCTTCCTTGGAGTTCACCTACCACTAATGAGCAGCTTACACTTGAATTCAGTGTTCTTCTATATAATCTCTTCTGAAAGCCAATTTATTCACTCACTGGTCTGAAGATCTTGCTTCCCCTCCCCCATGGAACATACTAGATGTATGCTCCTCGTATACATTCATACACAATGATTTGATTTTGGTATGATTATTATCCATTAGAAACTGTCAGAGAAATGTGGCATGAATAAAATCCATGTAGTACAGCTAGGGTTGCCAAGTGCAAATTTTCTTAGAGCGGGGGAGTCCCGCTTGGCACCTGGAGCTTCTGCGTGCGCGCCGCCGCCATGACGTCACATCGCGTCAGGACGTTGGGGGCGGGGCCGCCGGGATTCGAGGGGAAAACATAGAGTTTTCCCTTGAGTCATGGAACTTCCCGCCCCCGGCGTGCCCAGCGTGATGATGTCACCTCCAAGTGACATCATCACGCTGGGGACGTTGCCGGAAGGGGTGGAGTTCCCCCGGGGCCCGATTTTCTGGGGGCAGATAACGGGCCTCTCGGGCGGGGGTTTACCCGCCCCCCGGGGGGACTTGGCAAGCCTAAGTACAGCCCTATATGCTAACCACTTAGGTGAGCCATGCTTTACCTCAATACAGAGGTAAATACAAATCTTATTCTTGATTTTTTTGAATCACTATCCAGTCCATGAAGGTTACATCAGTAAATGTAGGAATTAAACACTTTAATGTACAGATCTTATTTCTGAACTTCCAGGGATTTCTTATGGGGTTTTCTGTGCATTTTCCTGTTATGGGTGGATTTCTGTTTCCAGAATAGAGTAGAACGTTGCATACAAAGACACTTGCAGTGCCCCCACCACAATGGCTTATTTTAACTTGTCAGCCCAGATCCCTAGAATTTTGAGCATTTCTGCTCAAGGTGAGAGAACGTAGTGACTTGACTCTCTTTATAATAATAGGTTTGGAGGACTCGCTAAGGAGAAATCTAAGACAGCTAAATTATTAGAAATATGACAGTCCCCATAAATGTCAGTGAAGCACTGTAATAAAGCTGATACTACCCAATATCTCTGTTCTTGATTCAGACCAGATCTTGGAAGTTTTGCTACCAATTTTGTAGTTTTTTTTTTTTATTTCTTCCTGTGATTTTTTTTTTAACTACTGGAAATGGTAAGCCATTATTGTTGAAAGTTGCTAAATATTCAATTTGAGGGTCCAGTATGACTACAGGACATGCTCTAACATAGTAATTCTTAACAGGGTCAGTCTAATCCTCCAAGGGGCTAATCCTCCAAGGTTGGATTCAGGACACTGGGAGATGAAAGAACCAGGCATAGTACCCTACGATCCTCAATGGAAAGGTGAGATAACAGTGAGATGGAGAAATGGAAGCTCAGTCTAGATATGTCTGAAGTGCAGTAGGTCAGGAAAGGTGCCAGTCCAGGAATGGGGTTAATTCTGGACAGGAGTGATTTCTGAAAGGTCAGTAAAAGTGCTAGTCCAGGAATGAGGTTTATTCTGGACAGGAGTGAATTCTGAAAGAGCAAATTAGCAGCTGTTGGATCCAGATCCTCAAGTGGAGATGCAGATCTCCTTTGTTGTATGCAGCTTCTTAACTAAGGTTTAGCTGGTTTGCATCCCGTTTTGGGAAAGGATTTGGCTATGGTTATGATTTTCAGGTTAGATTACTGCAATGTTTACTATTTAGGATTGCCTTTTGAAGACTGTTGATGGATGCAAGATCAAATGTCAGCGGTATTAAAAGAGCTTCACCAGCTAACTATTTGTTTCTGATTTCAATTCAAAATGCTAGTTACTTAGTTTAAAGCCTGCTGTTTTAATTGCTTCTGTTAAACTGCAGGTTTTAATGTCCCCTGCTGTGTCTAATTTTATCTTCAGCTGCTTTAAGCTTTTTTTTTTTAAAAAATATATATTATTGTGATTTTAACTTTTAAAAATATGTTGTTAACTGCATAGGGAATCAGCTAGTTCATTGAGTGGTGAGTGACCTAGAAATATTTAGATAAATAAGAAAAGTGCTGTGATGTCATGGCATAGTGCAAATACATTAGTCACAGACAGTGATAAATCTATGGAACACCTTTTTGTATGGCTATTTCATTATGAATTGTACTGAGCTTGTAGGGATTTCCTTCTTGAAATACAACAAGATTGTTAAGGTGTGGGGCAATGCTAAATGTGTTTTCCCAGTTTCTAGACTATTTTTTAAAGATAGATCTCCATTACAGAACTAAAGTGGTTTAATTGTAATTTCTTTCTCACCCAGGAACTGGGAATTGTATCTCTGTAAAGTGAGATGAAGGAACTTCAGGGTATCTAACATAATTATCAGGAGCTTTTTTCCAGGTCTTATTTCTGGGTTACTTTGGGTGTAGTTGGTAAATTGGTCTGCAACAAATTAATTAGTGTAAAGTGGTCTCTGGAAGTAGCCATGAGCATCTATAGATATGAAATGCTAGGTGTTTCCTACAAATACAAGAGTTTATTGCTGATACCTTCCCCATAAAAGCATTTTCCTGTCAGTGAATCTTTTATTTCATAGAGGCAACCTGTGATGGGATTAGAAAGTATGTGGGTGAGATATTGGCTCTTCTTTAATGTTAGGTTTGATACCTGTTTGCTGTGTGCTGCTTTTCAAAGGGCCTATGTGTGTACCTGGGGTTTTATCCTCAAGGTGGGATGAGCAGTCTAAAACACCTTTCCTCTGGCTGTAAGAAACCATTTCAACAGGGCAGGGGTTTCCAACCTTTTCTCTAATGAAAGCTACTTCTAAGTAGTGAAAAATATCCTGAACTGCTCCCTCTGGCTCTGGCATGTGACTGTTTTGTTCAGACCTAGAAACAGGACATGATCTAGGAAGAGCACAGAAATGAAGCTGTTGGGTAAGCAGCACAAAGATCCTATTAAATAAAAACTTTTTTAAAAATCACATTAAAAAATCACCATTTCCCTCTGTCTTCCAGGGAATGCACAAACTACCCTACAGCAGCTGATGAATTACTGACAGTTCAGGAGCTACTTGTTGGAAAGCAGTTTTGCTTTCCAATTGGGAGGATGACCTCCTAAAATTCTCAATATCCCCTGCCTTTGCCCCCCCCTTCTAAATTTCTCTCAAGATTCAAAGACTGCCCCCAGTGGGGCTGTATGGTGCCCTTTTAGGAATCACTGCCTTAGAGGATGCCAAATAGATTCCTGCAAAGTTTCACAATGCTCCTGGTGTCACTTTCCTGCCTCACCCTGTTAAGGTTTAGTAGACTGAGATCTGAAATGTGGCTTCTGTCACTTTAAGACCTGCTAGTCTGCTCTGAAAGTTGTTTGACCCCTCCCCTTTCTGCTAAGAGAAGGTGCCTCTGGTGAAAAAATGCTGGCCCATTAGATAATTTCTATGAATTCACATGAAACATCCTATGTTGCCAAGTCCAAACTTTATAGGGTGTGTGTGTGTATTCTGCAGACCTTCAGAAGTTGAAGTTGTTTTAAGCTCTGAATCTTCCTGCAGTTTGTTGAGTCACCCAAATACTAGCCATTTGGTATTAGAATATAAGAGTTCAGGCACAATCTTCAACTGGTCGATATCTGGTCTTCTTCAAGTTTTAATTATGATTGATTACCTTGTGAATTCCCCTGTGGTCTTAGGAAGGGCAACTCTGCCATCCTGTCCTATTATATAAAAGGGTAGTGTTCTGGCAAGGTTCTATGCTTGGCAAAATCAGTTCGTTCCTTGGTATGTCACTCAGAAGCTGTCCCTATCCACTAGCTGCGTTGCCTGAGTTCTCTCCCACCCACTGCAGCCTAGGCCACTCTTCTCTGATTGGGCCAGCATTTCAAGCTCATTTGCATATGGAAGCTGATTGGACTTCATTCCGCACCTCAAACTCCCCCCCCGCAAGACAGTTGGAATTGTCAGTTGTTTATGCAGCCTGTTTTATTCTGAGGTAAAATACGTCCTCACTCACAACACTTCCCTTTCAAAAGAAACAAACCCAATAACACAACATATTCAGCAGGAGCATCTCTATGGAAACTGCCCGGGTGATTTCCGACCAGCCACGGACTTTCTGCCTAACCTACCTTACATGGTTGCTGTACGGATCACAAAGCTGAAAAGAATGAAGTAAACTGCTTTGCTCTCCATTAAGGAGAAAGACAGAATTTTGCCTAGGAAGAGGCTGCTGAAAGGGGATGAGATAAAGTTGCCAACTTTAGGTATGGAAATTCCTGGAGATTTGAGGGGTGGAGCCCAGAGAGGGTGAGGTTTGAGGAGGGGTGAGACCTCAGACAGGTACAATGCCATAGACTCCACCCATCAAACTAGCCATTCCATCCTGGGGAACCATTGTTGCCAACCTCCAGGTGGGGGCTGGAGATCAATCAGAATTACAACTGCTCTCCAGGAGGGGGGGGAGGAGGTGGAAAGCTGAAGTCAGGGAGCAGATAACGGTAGGTTGACAATTGGCTGGGAGGGAGGTTGGGAAATTTCTGGAGATTTGAGGGGTAGAGCCTGGAGATGGTTTGAGGAGGGGTGGGGTCTCAGACAGGTACAATGCCATAGAGTCCACCCTCCAAACCAGCCAGTCCCTCATGGCGAGCCATTGTTGCTGATCTCCAGGTGAGGGCTGGAGACCACTCAGAATTACAACTGCTCTGCAGGAGGGAGGGCAGAAGTCAGCTGAAGTCAGAGGGGCAGATAACAGTAGGTTGATGGTTAGCTGGGAAGGAGATGGGGTTGCCAACTCCAGGCTGGCAAATTCTTGGGGATTTGAGGGGTGGAGCTTGGAGAGGGTGGGGTTTGAGGAGGGGTTGGACCTCAGGCAGGTAGAATGCCATAGACTCCATCCTCCAAACCAGCCATTTCCTCCTGGGTAACAATTGTTGCCAATCTCCATGTGAGGGCTGGAGATCACTCAAAACTATAACTGCTCTTCAGGTAGCAGAGATCAGTTCCTCTGGAGAAAATGGTGGACTCTGTCATTATACCCTGCTGAGGTCGCCACAGCAAATTCTCACTGTGTGCCCAAAGCCAGGGCACTCTCCTAGAGCCTCTTTCTAGAGCCCGTTGTATTTATTTCTACAACGGGCCTTATTCCTATTCCTTAAATAATTCCAATAGCACCTGGAGAGTTCAGAATGATTGAGACAGCTCATTTTAACTTGTAATGGCCAATGGCCACATGCAATAAACTTGACTTCTACTACTACTACTACTACTACTACTACTACTACTACTACTGCCTTGTTGTCTTCCAAAGACATCTTCAGTTTTGGCAGGTGCTGTGAGAATCTGTCTAATTCATTCCCCCTGACTTCCAAAGTCACCAGTATGTAAAGAAGAAAACTATCGTGATGTCAGGAAAACTTTGCAGCAAATGCTGCTCTTTTGTTGTTGTAAAGTTAAAAAGAAATCACATCTTCCAATTTGTCAGGTTTGTCCTTTTTTCTTTGGCCATATTGTACTAACTGAATTTCTCCTTTTGTATTTTGTATCTACACTATTTTACTTTTCTTTTTAAAATTTTCAAGGTTTAGTCTCATGTACTTGCATTCCTTGGTAAATTTTTCTCGTGTTCCTCTAGTATGCTCCATTTCTTAATGTCCCCCCCCTTTTAATAGACCTGGCTTATTTCCTCCCCTCTTTTTGTCTCTCTCCTTCCATCTTATCTTTCCTATATTGCTGTATTAAATCAGCAGGCAGAATCTCTCTCTTTTTTCTGTTGATAGCACTGCAGTACTTGTTTTCTCTTTCTTTTTTATTTAGGTCAGTGACTCCCAGTATGTGTGCTAGAACATATTAGGCTTGAGCTAGACTTCACATCTGCCACATGACCACTCCAGGGCTTGGCATTTACACTGCCTCCATGAATTCCCTGTGGGAGCTCTGTTCTTAAATGCCACAGGGACCTGATTCAGATCTAGAGTGTGGCATGGGGGGGGGGGACTTCAACCTCCCCTTTGTGTTGTTTTCAGACTCAAAACTGCAAAATGGGGAAGGTCTGCAGTTGTCTTAGTCAGGGCAGTAACTTCTGCTTACGATTGATGGTTGCCAGCCTCTAGGTGGGACATGAGGATCCCACAGAATTACAACTCATCTCCAGTCTGCAGAGAAGATAGATGCTGTGGAGGGTGCAGTCAGTGGCACTGAACCTCTCAGAGGTCCCTGTCCTGGAGCTGGCAACCCCCCTGTTGGCGGCCGGAGGGACCTGGCAACTCTATTCAGATTGTTCTGTTTAGTCACCAATAACTGATCTGGGCCCATGCAGCACTTCCAACTTCAGAAACTACATTTTCAATTTCTGTTGAAGCTAGATGGATTATTTATTTAAAAGACAAGGATCTGTCTGCAGGTATTGGACTGCACTGCAACTCCAGGAGCTGGATTTAGGAGGCACATTGAACCCTAATTTTACAATAGGGTTACTATTCTCCAGTTCAGGGTGGGGGTCCCCTGCTTTTGCGGGTTCCTGCCCGCCACTGGCCAGCTGGCTGGTCGGAGGAAATTCTGCCCCTGAGAGCAACACTGGGCAATGTGCCATGTCAACCAGAAGTGATGTAGGCATGTCAGCAACATTGGGAGGGTGACACTCTTTGGGGGGCAAAACTCTATGGTTTGAAGGTGATTTTACCATAGAGTTTTGCCCCAAAACCAGAGCATCGCCCCCAATGTACTAGCGTCACCAGAAGTTGTGTTGGCATGTCTGGGGTGGTGCTTCCGGCTCCCAGACCATCCCCCTCCCCAATCCTGCTGCCCGCCAGTGTCTCAGCAAGATCTGGAAACCCCATTTTATAACAATTTTGAGAGTTCATGTATATGGCAAAGAGTCTGTGAACTGCCTCTTTGATGTTCTACTCATTTGTTAATGCTGGGTCAATCTGTCTGTATTTTCTGTCCCTGCTTGTATCTGCGTAGAGCTCTTTTTCATTGGGGACATAAAGCTATACAAGAGGAGTCCAAAGGGAGCCTATTATCTGGCTTTAAGGGATGGGAAACAATGAGCGACAGAAATGAAAAGTTTACAGTAGGCACCTGAGGGCAATCAACAGCCACTGGGGTTGCCAGCCTCCAGGTGGGGTCCAGAGATCTCCCAGAACTGCAACTGATCTCCAGACTATAGAGATCCATTGCCTTGGGGGGGGGAATAGGTCCTTTGGAGGGTGGACTCTGTGATATATATTCTGCCTTTCTCAGGTTCCACCTCTTAGATCTCCCAATATGGAGTTGGGAAAGAGAGCTTTGACTCTTGGAAGCTTATCCCCCCCCAAATCTGGTTGGTCTCTAAGGTGCTCCTGGACTTCTTCTACTGCAAACCAATGAGGCTACCCTCTGAAGCTATGCCTCCAGGTTACTCCAAGTACCTGTCTCACTAATGCAGCAATATACCTTTCACTGGGGGTCAAGGTAGGGATTTATCTACTTCCTTATAGCATTTGTAGTCTGTATTTCTCAAAAGAAAGTCCTGAGGTCTTCCTGGGGCATTGTAGTCTTTAAAAGGTCCTAGTCGCTACCTTAAGGGGGAAAAGAGAGAAACTGAAATGCTTTCCTTCAGGGCTGTCTTATCCATTAGGCACAGTAGACACGGTGCTTAGGGCCTAGAATACTTTTTGGGGCCCAAGAAAAAATGTTTTAATTTCTTTTAAAATCAGAAGAAAACATTAATTTTTAGGGTCAAAGAAAATGTTTTAATTTTTTTTTCTCACATCACAAATTTTAGGGCCCAGAAAAATCCATTAATTTTTTTCCTGAAACGTAAAATAAAATACAAAGTTGAGGTATTTAAAGTTATATTAAAAATAATTTTCATATTGATATTATTGTGGGAGGGGCCCACAAGTGCAAAAGTGCCTAGGGCCCACAAAAGTCATAATGCATCCCTGCTTCCCTTGATAGGGTACTTCACAATATTGTCTGTTTAGTATAATGATGATCTCACTGTCCACTATTGCGTTTCGTACTTTCTGTTATAGAAGACATACTTCATTATAACAAATGGAACACCTACAATGCTAAATTACAATGTGCAGTGATGGTGAGGCCTAATTGCTATTATAGATTTTAACAGTGCAGTCCTGAACAAAGGTACCCTCTTCTCAGGCCGTTGACTTCAATGGACTGACAGGGGTATAACTCTGCTTAGGGTTGCAGAGTAAGTCTTGCAAATGGATTTGAATGTAGCAAATGCATCGACGTTTTAAAAATGGCTTTTAAGATATGAAGCACAAATTCAATAATGCCCAAATGTTGTTAAGATTGTTCTGTTATTGTTGCTCAACAGTGCATCCCTATTAAGGCTCACCATAGGTTTTATTAGCTCAATATTTCCCCATTTTAGATTAGATTCTATTGGGTTTTGATGTCTTTGCATTAACTGCTAAAGATTTGTAGGCACTGAAATCAAATTTTAAGTGCCAGGCTAAACTCTGCTCAACCTGTTTCAATGTTGTTATTGGTTTCTGCAAACATTTCAGTGTAGATATCCCCAGCAATTATTTCCCCATGTTTTGTTCTTTGTAGAACTTCAGGAAACAAGTTAGATATTTTCATTTCTGTCTTTCTCTTTTCCTATGATGTGACAAAGCAGACAGATTAGTAATAGGGGAGGAAGTATGTGTGCAGGAAATAAACTACACCAAGCAATTCATAAGCTGTGCTATAAATGCATGAACATTGTTTGTCATCTCCTCTGTATTAATGAGCATGTGTGTCTGCTAATTGCTATTCTAAGTGTTTCTTAACTGAATTGTATGTGGTTAGTTAAATGAGCACATAATTGCATCTGAGTAATTTTAAGAATGTTTATCAAACTCATTTTTTAAAAAGAAAACAGAATAGCTTTGGAGTTACTTTCAGGTTACTTTTTGTGTCACTCTGACATGTAAAGTATGGATTGGCAACTGGAGGCCCTTGGATCAAATCCTGTCCATTGAAAAGGGCCAGTTGCCAATCTGGACTTGAAAGAGGTATCTGATGGATAGGGTCACCAACTCCAGGTTAGGAAATTCCTGGAGTTTTTAGTGTGGTTGCTGTGGAGGTCAGAGTATAGGGTGGGGAGGAAGCTCAGTAAGTGATGTGATGCCATAGAGTCTGCCCTCCAAAGCTTCAGTTTCCTGTAGATCAGGAAACTCCACATCCTACCTGGAAGCTGGTAACCCTACTGATGGAAGTGATTTGTGGCAATAAGGTATGCCAACAAGCCATTTTGCAGGCTGAGAATCAGGCATGCTCTAACAGCTGCCAGTTGTCCTGCAGAGGAGCCTTCAAAACTGGACTATGTCCCTTGTAGTGGTACAGTCCATTTTACCACCTCAGTATTCTCCTTTATGTATTAAAAAGGCCTCAAAGACAGCTGTTGTTCTTTGTTGTTCTTTGCTAGGGCTCCCAAGTACTTACCGTCTGGGGGGGGACGAATGCTCCCCGGCCGGACCAGTCTTCCTGGTAATGCCGTCGCCAGGAAGTGATACCAGGTGACGCTCTGGCAATGGGGCTGAAAACTCGATGGTATCATCGAGTTTCCAGCCCTATTGCCAGAGTGTTGCCTACCGTCCCTTCCTGGCGACGGCATGGTGCTTCGCACCTCTCCTTCCCCTGGGGATGGTCCTGCAAGGACGTATCCATCCCCAGCCAGCACGCGGTAAGTTCTTGGGAAGCCTATTTTTTGCTGTAGCCAGCTTAGCCTTGTTTATGGCTATAGACCTGTACAAATACTATAAATGTGTTTATCATCCATGCGCTCTTATGTATGGGGAACTTGGGCATGGTGAGGACTGACTCTGGATATATACAACATGGGACTTCCCTTTGGGTATGATTCAATGAACAGTTCTGTAGCCAGGCACTATACTCCCACACACATATATGAGCACATTGTTGGAGTGGCTTCATGCCTCCAGAAAATTAAAGAGCAATAATACAGTTGGAGGTACCAACTTGGAATACTTTAGGAGCCAGTGATCTTGCAACTGATTTTTTTTAAGGCCAAAGCCACTAGCCTTGATTAAATTTTTAAAAGGGAAAAAAAAATACTTGTTATCTCTTTAGAATCTCAGGAAACCCTCCCCTGCCCAAATATATTCCGATTGAATGAAGGACATGAAGGTATTTGTTCAGAGATGTGCTTTGGGCTTCAAACACATGTGTACATGTAGGCAATATAAGAAGACAAGATAGACAACCCTAGTTGAGTTTATGACATAAGGGGGATGGTGTAGCTAAAATAAATTGTGGCTAAGTTCCATTGCAACTAAATGACTGAGATAAGTTGCAGCTGAAGCCCCAATCATTCATTACGTATTTGGTACTTCTACTTTGCACAGTGTGAGAGTGTACTAAGAATGATCCTAACATGTGGTCTCCATTCTATGAACAGGGCAATGTATGTGTGTTTTTAGTTCTGGTACATGTGAATGCATATCTGCAACACACCTGGGCCTGGATCCAGATAAAACTGGTAATTTTTGTCAATTCCCCCTTCTTGCTGGGGATGCCCCTTATATCATTCTTCAGGGTTCTCTGTTCCCTGAGAGCAGCATTTTGTGGAGATCAGTGGGCTGCAATGGGAGGGAGGAAGCAGGGTAGCTGCATTCTGTCATTTGAAAATTTAATGTGACTCCAACCCCTGCCTTTCTAATTGCATGTAATGAAGCCGGAAAATGCAAGCATTGCCCTAGTCACTCAAAATGGTAACTCCATGTATCAAGATGATTGCAAATAGCATCCATTGCTAGTAGGTGCTGAAACATCCAGATTAGGGCTGCAAGCCTACCCATCATACCTGGGCCCTGCTGCTGCTTTAATGAACATCAGGAACAAACATGGAAGGGAGAATGGTGTTGTGCAATGCCACAATGTCATTTCCAGCCAAAAAGCTGGAAGTGATATCATTGTGTTGTGCAGCACTCTGGGAATCCCCATGGATCTCTTTGGTAAAAAAGAAAATAGAGATCCAGGGAGATTTCTAGAGCTCAAAGTGACATGGTGACATCACTATTTTTTACAGATTTTGTCAAAGCCGAGACTGTATTTTGCATAGGTATTCCGTTTAAGCCATTCAGTTGAATTATAAGAAGCAATAAAATATGAAACAGAATGATAGACCTTAATTCCTCAAGATCTTACATTGTGCATAATTTTACCATTGAACAGCCTACAATTTATCTGGGAGTTTGCTGAGGATATCATTACACCTTTTTGAAGAGCCAAGTTCTGTACAGTGTGAAGCGTTGTGTGGTTTTTGTAAACCTAAGAGAGAGGAAAACATGGGGCGAGTGTACTTTATGTCTGCACGCTCATCACTCAATGAAGTAGTCAGGTGATTTACTATCAGCCGGTGATTTTTATCTGTGGTGGCTCATATCAGCCTGTGGACTATGGGGACTTGCATGGTTCCATGTTGTCCTTCACATTTTTATAACATCTACATGATACCATTGGGTGATGTTATCCAGAGATCTGGGCTGGGTTATCACCAATATGCAGATAACAGCTGTGTCTTCAGGCAGGTCCTAGAGAGGCTGTGGAAACCGTGAACTGGGGCACTGGAGGTACTTTTGGGATGTATGACGAGTATAATAAACTGAAGTTTAATCCTAATAAGACAGAGGTGCTATTGGTGGGCAAAAGGACTGACATGCATGCTGAGGAATCTCCTGGTCTGTGTGGAGTTGCGGTCCTCCTAAATGAGCAGCATTTTCCAGGACTACCTTTCACTAGCTTTGGCCAATGAACAGGCTGCAGCCTTTCCTTGGTTTAAAGCAAACAAACAAATCAACCCTTGGCACTGTTTTGCATGACCTGGTAAAATCTAGATTAGACTACAGCAATGTGCTCTGTGTGGGGTTTCCCTTGAAAGACTGTCCAGAAATGATGGCTGGTATAGCAACAATGCTGACTGGAGTGAGTCCTAGACACCATATCACTCCAGTTTTTTTTCGATCTGCACTGACTTCCAGTTTGGTTCCAGGACCAATTCAAGTTGCTGGTATTCAGCTTTACAGTTCTATATGGCTTGAGATCAGCATACCTTAAGGAATGCCTGCTTCCTTTATGAATCTATGTGGCTGTTACAGTCATCACTGGGTTTCCCATAAATTAAGGCCTCATGGGTGGCAGCCTGAGAAAGGTTCATCTTGGTTGTGGCACCTAAATGTAGAATTCCATCTTCACAGGATTCATCAGTTCCCCTCTATTGTAATCTTTGACTGGTTTGTGAAGGTCTTTTAGTTCATTTGGTGCTTCCTTGCAGACCCATTTTTCTGTTTATGTTTTAAATTTAGTTTTTAATGTTTTAAATTGTTTTTAATTGCCACATTGTTGTTGTTGTTGTTGTTATTATTACAACTTCTATCTCACCCATTTCCCACAAGCAGGACTCAGGGTGTTTGTTGAGGTCCTTATTTATTTACTTAAAATGTTTCTGTCTTGCCGTTCCACTCAATTCAGGGTCACCAAGACAGCAAACATTTCAAACATTAAAACAGAGTGTAGAATGCAAATATATATATAAAATGTTTAAATCAGTTCAATAAAACATAGAAACACAGGGACATACAAACAGAGAAAAAGGCATATAAGAGTTAGTGGGGGAATGCCAAACAAAATGAAGATTTCACCTTCTGTTGGAAAATAACAATAGAGAGAGAGAAGAAGGAGGAGGAGGAGGAGGAGGAGGAGGAGGAGATTGGATTTATACCCCGTCCTTCACTACCCAAAGGTATCTCAGAGCGGCTTACAAACTCCTTTCCCCTCCCCTCCCCACAACAGACACCCTGTGAGGCAGGTGGGGCTGAGAGAGCTCTGACAAAAACTGCTCTTTCTCAAGAACAGCTGTGCAAGAACTATGTCTTGCCCAAGGTCATCCAGCAGGTGCAAGTGGAGGAGTGGGGAATCAAACCCAGTTCTCCCAGATTAGAGTCCGCGCACTTAACCACTACACCAAACTGACAAATCTCCCTGGAGAGGGAGTTCCAAAGTTTTGCAGCAGTATTGAGAATGTCCTTGCCTGAGTTTTCACCCATCTAGCCTCATGTGGCAGAGGCACCTGAAGCAAGGCCTCAGAAGTTAGGTAGAGTAGTCGGGTAGGTTGATATGGGCTCAGGCAGTCGTTAATTGGGTGGAAAGGCATAACAAAATAATTTTGAATAAATAAAATGAATAATAAATGTGTGTATGTGTTAAGTGCTGTCAAGTCTCTTTTGACTTATGGGGACCCTCTAAATTAATGACCTTCAAATTGTCCTTTTGAAGAAGTCTTGCAAACTGAGAGCTGTGGCTTCCTTGACTGAGTCAATCCATCTCATATTGGGTCTTCCTCTTTTTCTGTGGTCTTCAGCTTTTCCTAGTACTATCATCTTTCCCAGCAACTTTCGTCTTCTCATAATGTGACCAAAAATACGATAGCCTCAGTTTAGTCATTTTAGCTTCTAGGGAGAGTTCAGGCTTGATTTGATCTAGAACCCACTTATTTGTATTTTTGGTGGTCCATGGTATCCATAAAACTCTTCTCTCAACACATTTCAAAATTCCTTCAAGCCAAGGAATAGACAATCTTTAACTATTTCAGTTTCTTCTTAATCAGCTTTAAAGTTGTCTTCTTGATGTTCAGCTGTAATAGTAATGACAAAAACATTGAATAAATACAAAAATTATGTGTACTTAGCTATATCCTTCCACTTCATGTATGGAGCACCTTATTTTCCTGCATTCCTCTCTTTTTGCACCTCTTCTAACGACTGAAATGATCCCTCCTAAGGTTGTGTGACGATGTGGGTTGGGGCAAGCTGGAATGGAGATGACAATGAGGTAAAATTGCTTTACTCCTTCTTCCACTAATGCAACTCTGCAGAGTAAAGGGGTTGATCTTATCCCTTTGTAACTTCCTCCCTCCATCTCACTGACTTTCATGGCTTCCCCACTGCATTGGCCCTGTGACACCAGGAATTATAATCCCAGCCAGAGGAAAAGAAAGAAATGCAGGAAACCTCCATGTGCCTCCTGCACATGGATAATAGGATACTGCCCACTATATCACTATGCCAAAAGGTGTTGCATAGCACAAAAAAGTGAACTCACAAATCCCATGTCCTCTTGAATGATACTCGACAAGAGCACCTGTAGGTCCATATTGATGATATTTGGCCAACTGTATTCACACATACAGCACCACAATACCATTCACATCCTTTCAAACACGATTCTTACTTTGAGGGTCACTTAACATCCTAGATGTAAAAAAATGTGAATGTGATGAATACATGTCTTGCAAATGTGTGTCAAGAAATACCTTGTTAGGGAGACATGATGGGCTGTAGCTCCTGAACTTGATGGGAAATCTCAGTTTCTCTCTGTACAATGTGTGAAATGGTTTTCAACTGCCAAAAAAGAAGAAGGGAAGGGAATCAACGGCTGTAATATGCATGTGTGAACCAGCTTGAATCATGGCATTTCATTCTTGACACAGGGGTTCCTTATGTGTGACGAACAATGAATTGCTGCAATATGCATGCAGCCAGGGTAAGGTCCTTCTGGACCAGCTGTATCATCTGCTATTTTCTCTTGCAAAAATTGACAGTATGACTCACCCAAGACAGCCTACTTGCTACTGGCAGGAACCCCACAAAAGCCAGATTGGTGTAGGGTTAGAGTTTCAGACAAGGATTTGGAAGACCCAAATTTGAATCACCACTCTACTGTGGAAGCTCACTGGGAGACCTTGGCCTCACTGTGTGACCTCGGGCCGATTACAAAATCTCATTCTAACCTACCTCACAGGGTGGATTTTATTTTTGTATTTCTGTGTGTGTCCATGTGTATGTGTGCCCATGCCTGGAAATCATGGCAACCTCTGGCAATTTCTACTGGGGCATGGAGGATGTTCAGAGAAGTGGCTTGACAGGCTCCCTCTGCCATCTGGCCCTGGTATTTTTGGAGGTCTCCCATCCAAATACTTGCCCTACTTAGCTTCTGAGGTCAGCCCTGCTTAGTTTCTGAGATCAGATGAGATAGCCTTGGGCTATCCAGGTCAAGGTGGGGGTGGTTTTGAGGATAAAATGGAGGAGAGGTAAATAATGTAATTTGGTTTGGATTCTCACCATGGAGAAAGGTAGGGCATATCTGAAATAAGTAAGTAATAAATACAGCTAAAGATGGGATCAGATAAAAGGTAGGTTGGCTGGTGGGTGGTGGGAGAGAAGGAAGCAGGAAAGGTGATGGTATGGGAATGCTGGGACTAGGGATCAAAGATAGTGTGGAGAGTGGAATACAGAGGAAAGTGAGGTGACCCCTCCATGTCTGTGCTGGTTCCCCACCATGCAACTGGGATTGGTAGCTGTTGCTGCACAACTGGGCCATAGTTTTTTTCTGAGTAGAATCTGCTAGGAAGATGGAAGGAGGGAAAGGTGGTGGCAGATAAAGGTAGGTTGGCTGGTAGGTAAGAAGGATAGAGGGAAGCAGGAAAAGGGGAGAGGCTGAGGGGCTTTTGGAAGGAGCAAAAGTTGGACCTTTCAGGTCTTCTGCTTGTAAACCCATGGTTTCTTGTGAACATGAAAGCTTCTGTTTACAAAGGAAATTATGTGCTTTGCTAAGGGAATGATTGGAGCAATCCTTCAGTCACATAAGTTTTTCCACTTCCACGCCTGGAATGCCACCTCTGTCCTGGGCATTCTTGATGTGGCAGGCCATTGTGTGACACAGATGGCTTTCTGTTTCTTTCCTCAGAATATCCAGCAGTCTGTTGTGCCATGCACAGGGTGGGTGGGTGGTGGTGGTGGTGGAACTGGGCGTTCCACGATAAGGTCTCTTAGGGCTCTTCCGCATTCTCATTTTCCTCACTTGTGTTTCTCTATTGCTTCATTTTTTTCTTTTCTACACATGTTTTTCTTCCTCTCATAGTTGATTCAATATTAAATCACTGTATATCCAGCATAAAAACCTGCAGTTTACATCTGCAGGTTTTTATGCTGGACATATAGCAACGTAATATTGAATTGACCATTAGATGGAGCCAGGGGTCTTTTCGTAGAAGAACAGCTGCAGGAGCTCATTAGCATATGGTATGCTAATGAGCTATTAGGCTATTAGCATATGCTACGCCCCCTGACATCACCGGAAGTGATGTCAGAAGGGGAAGCAAAAGGGGGGGAAGCATCTTCAAAAGCCTCCCCTTCCCTTCCCCAGCTGGTCTGGGTGGGGGAGCTAAGAGAGAAGGGGTTTAAAGTTTAAACTCCTTCTCATGAGAGTTGGGCCACAGAAGGAGGAAAGAGGGAAGGAAAGAGAGAGAGTAGAGAGAAGGAAAGAAAGAAGGAAAGAGGGAAAGAAAGAGAGGGAAGAAGGAGGGAAACAGGGAAAGGAGGAAAAAAGAGAAGAGAAGAAGGTGGGAAAGAAAGAAAGAAAGAAAGAAAGAAAGAAAGAAAGAAAGAAAGAAAGAAAGAAAGAAAGAAAGAAAGAAAGAAAGAAAGAAAGAAAGAAGAGAAGAATGAGAGAAAGAGGGAAAGAGGAAAAAGAAAGAAGGAAAGGAGGGAATGAAAGAAATTCAGTGGCAATTCAGCCCCATTATACCCTATGGGCCATTGAAGTCAATGGTGAAAACATAGGGTATATTCTGGGGGCTGGAGCGGAGGGAGTTTGAGGGAGAGGCTCCAAGATCACAGTATAGCTGATGGAGCCTCTCCCCAAGATACCAACCAAGTTTCAAGAACATTGGACCAGGGGTCCAATTCTATGGACCCCCAAACAGGTTGCCCCATTTCCTCCATTGTTCTCTATAGTGGGAAAAAAGTTATTTTTTTCCCACCATAGAGAACAATGGAGGGAATAGGGGCAACCTGTTTAGGGGCCCATAGAATTGGACCCCTGGTCCAATGTTCTTGAAACTTGGTGGGTATCTTGGGGAGAGGCTCCATCAGCTATCCTGTGAGTTTCGAGCCTCTCCCTCAAACCCTCCCCTCCAGCCCCTAGAATATACCCTATGTTTTCACCATTGACTTCAATGGCCCATAGGATATAATGGAGCTGAAATTGACATTCGGCTGCCTGAAAGACTCTCCGGGACGCCGGCTGGGGGCGGGGCTTGGCTCCTGAGCTCCCGGAGCTGCGCTCCGGTGTGCTCCCCCCCGAAAAGACCCCTAGATGGAGCAAACCTGCAGCAACCTTTTAAAAACCTGAAGCAATAGGAACACACAAGTGAGGAAAATGGGAATGCAGAAGAGCCCTTAGATCACTAACTATATGAAGATAACCTGCCACATTGTCTTGTTCTTCAGATTCTCTTTCTTTTCTCTCTTTCTAATATTCCCACCATTGTGTCCCTCCCTGTATTTTATGCACATCAGTTATCTGTATGGGACAGGGCCAGAACACCAAGTGATTGAATGCTATGGCAAACTGTGCATGCACAGTGCTTGGTACAACAACAACAGCAACCCACCACCACCCATGGCTTAGTGCTTCAGTTCTGATTTGGAAACATGGCCTGTAAAATCTGAGGAGAATCTCATAAGCATTCCTTCATCTGAAGCGCAATATGCATGAGATAGTAACAGCATGATAGGGGAAGGGAGGGTTGTACTAGAGCTCTGTGAAGAACTTGAAGCCTGTTTTCTAAGCATGTGCTGTGGCAAGAAGGAAGTCAAAATTTTCTTTCTCTTATACTGCTCTGAATATCATAAGAAAAGTTTATTAGTCCAAAACACTGACAGTGGTGTCCCTTATCAGCATAGTCCAAGGCCCTTGATCCAAAGTGTCTCAGAATTTGTCTAAACTTGATGCCAGGCATATTGAAAACAATTGCAGACCAATTAGGGATTAGCTTTAGCCTCATAGACCAGTTTAGTAGTGAGCCATGGACACATGAGGTTCTATAATAAAAGGTTTAAAAACAACCTGTTGAAATCAAAAGCATGTTTCAAATGCATTGAAAAGTGATTTGCCGTATGACCCATCATAAACTCTGACCTATAATATGGGAGACAGACACCCACCTTACTTACATTTAGGAGAGACTGTAAATTATTTGTCAGGGCACTTGGCATAGTCTGATTAACTGTTTGGGCATAACATTATGATATCCCTAGGATAAGGTTCCTACTGGTCACTTAGTTATAAATTTGTGCATGTTTAGGGTTGTTTTTATTGTGATAATTGAACCCACCTTGGGTTCTACCTGTGCTGGAAGAATGATACCTATTTGAATAGATCAAAGTGTTATTGTGGGTATACGATTTCTCTTTCCATTTGATCAGTGTTTCCTGGGGAACCCATGGCCATGTAGTTCCAGACAACAGCTCTTCTAAGGAAGAAAAACATCTTATCCATTCCTTGATGGGCATTCTGCAATACAAGCAAATCGTATATAGTGCAGATCTGTTAGCTCCGCTGGATATTTACCCTGAAGTGAACGGATAATGAAATTTAGCACACTGCTATTTTTTGTTCTACTTCTGTTGGATGAGATAAAACAAGTTCCAATTAGACTGTCTAATTAAACAAAGGCCCTGCAGTAGTAGACTCTGGTACATAAATCTGTACATTTGTAAGTTACGCATCTGCAATAAAAAAAACGCATGCAGACACTTTGATATGTGCCTTATCAGATTCAGAAGTATGATGTCAACTGAGCTGCATGCCTTACGAGAATATTTTATGCACTACTTATTATGAAAAATGAGCCTTCTACAGATGTAGAAACATACCTGGTCTTCTCAAAGGTGGCTGTTCAGAGTTGTTCTCTCAAGGGCAGTTATTGAGAGAGCTCTCTCAGCCCCACCTACCTCACAGGGTGTCTGTTGTGGAGAGGTGAAGGGAAAGAGATTGTAAACTGCTCTGAGACTCCTTTGGGTAGTGAAGGGTGGGTATAAATCCAATCTCGTCTTCTTATCTTTAATTCTAGACGTGAATTTTCTGTCAAAATCAGCCCTTTGTGGTTTAAAGGTTTCTCTGGGAATCCATAAAACACTCTACCCAGTAGCTTGATCTACAATTGAGCTTCTTCATGATGTCTCTTCTGAACAATCTTGATACTGTGCTACAAGGACTGTCATTTAGTGGATAGGTTGATTCCTGTACTCCTAGCTGACATCTGGAGCACACAAGACGCTACCATTCTTAGGCTGCAGTCACACATACTAAATAATCCACTTGCAATCCACTTTCAGTGCACTTTACAACTGGATTTTGCCAGTTCACACAGTAAAAATCCAGTTGGAAAGTGCACTGAAAGTGGATTGAAAGTGGAGTATTTAGTATGGGTGACTGCAGCCTTATTGTGGGGAGCAGCCATGCAGACAATAAAACTCACTCCTAGGCCAACACATCTTGAACTGCCATACCGCAAGCAAATCATTTAGTTTTGACATGCATAGCAATCTTACTTGAAGCAGCAGATTGAACACAGATGGGGGGTGGATTAAATTCTTAGCTCAGCCATAGATTTTGCAGGATGATTTTGGATCAGTCACTGCCTCTCTAATATGCCTCCTTGGGTTACTGTGAGGATAATTTGGTTTTAAGCTTGTATATTCTACTCTGAGCTTCTTGGGGAAAGGGTGGTATATTAGCTTAATGGCCACAGGTCCTAAAGATGATAAAGCCTCAGATATGCATGCTTTTTCCCCTCCTGACTACAGTATTGAGACATTGCCAGTATGGCCACTGACCATGGGATGGGGAAGCACTCAGTAACAAAAGAGATAGACTTGTAATATGTTGTATAACCTTCATGATGATCTGAAAATATTCTCCTGGAGTATATATCACTTACTGTAACAGCAATGGTGCTCATAGATTACAAAGGTTAGGAATGAAATTTGCAGCTTTTAGGTTGGCAACCAAGTGCCAAAATCACAGTGGGATTTTTCTCTCTGTTTCTTTTCAGGGGAATCATTCCAAAATCCCAGCGATGCCAAGGTTTGCATCAGTGTAGGCCTTCCAGCAAGTCTTACAGAGACAGTTGCCCAAACACCAATGAATTCCAGCGAGATGTAAGTACCGTGTATTTTTATGTGTGTTTGGGCAAGGTGGTGATATCCAGAGTTGCCTAGGTAACTGCATAAACCAGAGCTTTTCTGCCACCAGACGTTTGACTCTACAATTTAAATTTTGTTTTTAAATGGATTTTGGAATATGCTGTAAATCTGTGTTTGTATCAGCATCCAAACATTCCTCTTAGCATGGCTACATGCTTAACCTCATTAGTTCCACTGAGAGAAGTAGGTGGAAATACTCTCTTCCGGTAAAAGTAGGTGCCCCAGCATGCGTTAACGTGTATAGAGGTGTTAAAAATAGCTGCATTCTCTCCAGTACTGGCATTGCAAGTTGAGTGAATAGCAACAAAGTGTATTTAGTCATTCATGAAGGGTTTTCAGTCATTTCATGATTCAATTAAAGCTGTTCGACAGAAACAGTAATCAAGCTTCAGTGAGTTGCTTAAGTAGCACATTTATTCTTCTGGCGTGCCATGCAAAGTTGCTTAATGTTGTGACTGTGTTTTTAGAATCTGACAGTAAATAAATATTTTAGAGGTTCAAATGTAATTATGCGGATTCTTGAGACTCAGCCAAAAAAATGTAGTGCTTTGAATTAGTTAACATTAGAATAGTTTCAATGGAAAGAGAGTATGAAATCAAAATGCTGGAGAAGGGAACATCATACTTCTGCAGTATGACAAAGTTGTAGAAGCTTAGTTGGGATTTTGATATTGAAACTGAACTGGGTCATTTCACACTCTGCTGAAGGGAATGGCCAGTCTTCTGTTGGCTGTAGGCAAGCGGAGTTAGAATTATAACCATTCTCTAATTTTCTTGTCATACACATTTTTCCTGTCTCTCACTTCTGACCACAGTCAGATAAATGTATTCTTGAGGTACAGAATGAAATATAGGAAGGAAGGCAGCAAAGTATAGCCCTACCCTGTCCTGTAAGTATGCCGACCCTCTGTCCAACAGGAGGGGTCTTTCAGGCTGGGGCAAGTGATGCACTGTATTCTTGGTGCTTGGGGGGGCAACAGTGAGAGGGCTGCTAGTGTCCTGGCCCCATTGCTGGACCTCCTGATGCCACCTGGTATTTTTGGCTAGCTCTGTGACAGAGTGTTGGACTAGATGGGCCATTGGCCTGATCCAACATTGGCTTCTCTTATGTTCTTAACCATCAATGGACCCCACAGGGGTGCCCCAGGAGTCCATACATCAGGCAAATTAAAGATGGAGGCCAGGACTGGCAGACCAATATTATGCCTAGGATATAACCCTGGAAAACCACATGAGATCTTGCCCTTACAGCTGCAATTAGCTCCCCTGCACCCACATTTGAAGACTCCAGACAATGGACCTGCCTGCCCCAGAGTAACCTCTTTTCAGTCTCCACCGCTAATCCTATCAATCTGATCTCTTCTCACATTTCCTTGACAATGACAAGTCTTGCCTCTTACCCCTTCACACACCCCAAGACCAGGTTCATCAAGCAGTATTGTTTCCTTTTGATTAGTTCAAATGGACAGTCACAGAACTTTTTACCACCAGAGATGCAATCAGGAACCAAACCTGAACTTCTACTTTGCATGTAGAAGAAACCTCCAGTTCCTTTTGTCCAGACCTGGGAACTCATCACCACGTTTCCAAAGTGACATTGTTTTATCACTGATTAATCTTATCACAATATATCTAGTATTTTGTCCCTTACCTGGGAACCCCTGGACACTCCCAGCCCAGCCATCCAGCACCTGTGAATCCAGACTCTGCCCCTCTGGGACTTCATTCGTCACACCTAGGTTTTACTCCTCCTGGTGTCACAACCCCTTGGACCACTTATTGGTCCAGGAAATCTTTTGTCTTCACCTGAGAGAAGCCCCTCAAGGCCTCCCATTGGTCCACATTGTTTTTCCATGTCTGTATCCACCAAAGCACATGGCCTTGACTGTGTGATTTAGTTGGGCATGCACAAAGCTAACACCCCTGACAGTAACTCAGGTCCTCCATAATCTCACTGGTCAGGTCCTCACACCTTCTCTCTTCAACCCCCAGATTTCTTCATCTCTTCAGGATACTGAAGGATACTGGCTTCCCCACACCCCTCTATTTGTCTGCTAACTGCTTTTATTTCTTCTTCTATGCTTGTGATCTCTGAATTGCATGTAAATATCCAAATTATAATTTTCCCTAATAAAGCCCATCTTGTTTACAATTTGGACTAGTCATTGATTCAGCCAAGGGTCTTAAAGGAACTATCTCCGTAAACACTGATAGTCAGATCTCACTTTTGCCCCACCTCTTGCTAAGCTCTGCCTTTGACGCTAATTCCCACAATCAAACCAAAGCAAGAATATTATTTAATAAAGCTGGTAGGGGTAACAGTCAGGTCTCAGAAGCTAATCATGATTGGCACTTCAGTGGGAGACCACCAGAGAATACTCTACAGAGGAAGGCAAAGCAGCCACTTTCTCCAGGAGAACTGATTTTTTTCATCTGGGGATCAGTTGTAATAGCGGGGGATCTCCAGGCAGCACCTGGAGTTTAGGGACTCTAAGCAGCAGTAAGATTTAGAGTACATTGATTGTAAGTCACTTGAGCATGTGGGTGTGCTCCATATATCCCCCTCTGGCACAGGGTAGGTTTACTTCAGCATGCTGTTGTATTGACAGCACAGTGCTATGCTGCTTATATATCTGCGGGGGGGTGGTCCCCCCATCTCCCCTATACATACCTAGTGCTAGCAAATGTCAGGGGTAGTGTAGGAGTAATACACAAAGTAGGGTGAGGGGCATAGGAAAGCAGTTACAGCCAGTGTTCCCTCTAAGCTGAGTTAGTGTGAGCTAGCTCACAGTTTTTTAGCCTTCAGCTCACACATTTTTGTCTTAGCTCAGGAAGGATGGCTCCAGAGCAAACTAATTTATGCAGTAGCCAAATTGCTCACTCACAACTTTAATGCCAGTGGCTCATGAAGTAGAATTTTTGCTCACAAGACTCCACAGCTCCACAAGACTCCATAGTCTCTCCTCATGTTCTAAGACTGGACATTATGAGAGCCCCAAGCTGTACACCCCATCATCTGACCTAAGGACATGCTAGCTGGGATTTATTTAGTGCTTAAGGAGAGGTATGATTGGCTGCAGACTTAGTTGGTATTCTAAGCTATCCTGGAGATTGGGAGAAGGGACTTGTATTTGGCTCAGCATGCATTGTACAGGAATTTTTAAAGTTATACCAGGCATACCATTATGGCAGCACCAGGGACATGACTAAGTCTGGGGACATTTAGGATGGTAACTAAACTTCACATGAAAGTGGCTGGGCTTTATGCTGGCATCTCTCCAGATATATCAGCATAGGGTTTAATTGCCATCCTAAGACGTTCAGAGTCAGGTGTTGGGATGGTTGTAACCCTATTGGCTGCAGCCAGCTTAGCATGGTCTGGCCACATGTCTAATTTAATCGGGTGTATTTTGTCATGATCAGACATCCTACCCTTAACCACCACACTGCAAGCTCACACCGTGCCGTGGTTTATCCATCAGATTGCAACCATGGAGCAGGCTGTCTGGTGGGCAGGCTGTTGTCTCATCTGCAGGTCCTTTCCCCTGACAGGACAAACTGTTTGACAGGACAAATTGTTTAAAGAGGAGGCGAGACAAAAACACAGTGGCAGCCTGTCCCTCTCTTCAGCTTCATAGCCCAGATGCAGTGGTGTGCTTATGTGCACATCACTAACTAGTTTTTTAAAATAATAATAATAATAATAATAACAGCCAGGAAAATGAAAAAGACCAGTCAGACCTGCCTAATAGCTTGGGTTCCCAACAGAGGAATCTGACAACAGGAAATACAGTGTGAAACCAGCTCAACCCAAAAGGATCAGGTGTCAAATAAACACACAGTAATTGTGTGTGTGGGGGGGGGATGGGATGGGATGGAGACAACTGGGGAATGAGAGACAGATGTTGCTGTCTGATTGTGCATTTTAAATTCAAAAGGGAACAGCAGTGGCAACGGATCAATCTGCATGTCTGACCGTACCCATTGACTAGCAAATGGTTAAGTAAAAAAGTGTCTATTGTCTCTAAATTTTGTATTTTTTTTGTTATTACATAGAAATAAGGTCATACAGGAATCATAAAAGTAATCAGCCTCATAAATTATGAGGTTTGACTATTTGCACTGCTGGTGGTCCTGCCCAATAATAAATACATTTTGGATTTTAATTTTGGAGCACATTAAAATCATAACCGGTATACAATTACCAGCACAACCCAAAGTAGTTCTTCTGTCACTAGGTCTCATCAATATAGCCGGTTCGATTAAAGCGAAACTAATATCCTTTTTACTAACATCGGCCAGGTTGGTTATAGCGAAGAAATGGAGAGAGAAATCTGGCCCTTCATTATGTATGTGGCAGAATAACCTGTGGGAATCCTATATACTCAGTAAAATTAGGTTTCACCCCATGCCTTATGCCCATAATACTCAAAAAATATTTCAGGCTATGTGGTTTCCTGTGGTGGCATATTTGACGGAAATGGATATAATACCAGACAATGTTTATTATAAGGATTTACTATATTTTTGAATGTACTGGTTTACTTGTATTTGTCATTTCTTTTTAATAAATAATAATAATAATAAATAAATAAAAATAAATTATGAGGTTTACAAAATATGCTACCTATTTAAACTTGTACTCCTAAAGAAATAACTAACCATTAGATTAACTAACAATCCCTTCCTCCTGTTTCATTCAAATCAAATTTTCTATCTTTAAAACTATACCATCCCACAATCTAAATATTTCTTGAGTAATTTGGCACTTTGAAGTAAAGTTGATTTTGACATTATAAGCAACTCTTTCACTTTAACCCACCATTCTCCAGCTGATGGGTTTATTTCCATGTTTTTGCAAAGACATTCTTGCCCCTATCAATTTATGAAAAACAAAAATTTTGATACTGTTTAGGAATTAAGACTACGTAATTGTTTTTTCCACCTTACATTGAAAAACTACAGACGGTAATCTAAATACCGTGTTCCAGTACATGTTTGCCCTATTGCAATACCACCTCATGGTATTTCAATAGGGCAATGTGGTATTGTCTCTTAAAATAAGATGATTCTACCTAAAGAGACTCATCCAGATTTTAAACTGTTACCTATTCTGACGGCAAACAGGTATTCCTTAGGTTCCCAAATTCAAAGTAACATCCTTTGCAAGGGAAGCTGTTTAGTTCATTGTCACTATACTTCAGCTTTAAAGATGTATTCATAACATCTAGGAACTGGTGGACTGTTGATATGATGAGGAGTGTCAGCTGAGGACAGCTTTTTAGGCTTAACCTTTTGATGGCAGATGACAAGTGAACACAGCTTCAGTCCAAGATGTTTTCAGTGAACAGCAGGTGTTTGCATTAATTTGGTTTTCCAGTGTAATTACTTAAAGCCAACTCTGGGAGGGCAGCCAGTAATGGTGGTGGAACTGGCAGATTTGGACACCAAAATATGCTCTATATTCTGGGAGGGAAGTCAGCAAAAGGAAAAGGAGAACATTGAAGGTGGGGGGAGTCCTGCATTTTCGTGGAAATCACAATTATGCTGGAAGAAACAAGAGAGCTTGAAGTAAAAATTAATCTCAGAATTAACAGACAGAGAGCATGACAAGAACTTTGGAACACGAATATGGTAATCTTTGTATCTGGTATCACAAAGAGACCATCTGTCCAGCTCAAGAGCAGGGCAAGCTCTACTGCTGGATCTAATGTTGCGCTACCCTTGAAGACCACCCAGAAATTGCAGCTGGTTTAGAACATGACACCCTAGTTGTTGTTGCAGACTGGCTGTCAGGAACACACCTGGCCAGTTTGTTTCCTAGTCCTTCTCAGGTGCTAGTCATCATGACCTTTAAAGTCCTTCATGGCCTGGGATTCTGAAGTACCCCTATGTCCCTGTGTACCAGACATTGTCTTCTGCTTGCCACCTTCTGGCTGTTGCCTGATTAAAGGCAGCCAGCTGGCATTGATGAGGGCCCATGACTTCTCAGTGGTTGCACCCACTTTATAGAATGGGATCCCCAAGGAGATGAGGGTTGATCCATCCTTAGCAGCTTTTATGTGGCACTGTAAAGCTGTTTTATTCACCAGAGCCTTTAATGGATAGATCTTATTAGATGTTGTTAGGTTTAAGAACATAAGAGAAGCCAATGTTGGATCAAGCCAATGGCCCATCCAGTCTAACACTCTGTCACATAGTGGCCAAAAATACCAGGTGCTAGCAGTGGGGCCAGGACACTGGAAGCTCTCCCACTGTTGCCCCCCCCCAGCACCAAGAATACAGTGCATCACTTTCCCCAGACTGAGAGTTCCTATCTATACCTTGTGGCTAATAGTCACTGATGGACCTCTGCTCCATATGTTTATCTAATTCCCTCTTGAAGCTGTCCATGCTTGTAGCTGCCACCACCTCCTGTGGCAGTGAATTCCATGTGTTAATCACTCTTTGGATGAAGAAGTACTTCCTTTTATCTGTTCTAACCTAGCTGCTCAGCAATTTGAGTGCCCACGAGTTCTTGTCTTGTGAGAAAGGGAGAAAAATACTTCTTTCTCTACCTGCTCTATCCCATGCATAATCTTATAAACCTTGATCATGTCACTCCTCAGCTGTCGTTTCTTCAAGCTAAAGAGCCCCAAGCGTTTTAACCTTTCTTCATAGGGAAAGTGTTCCATTCTTTTTATCATTCTAGTTGCCTTTTTCTGCACTTTTTCCAATGCTATAATATTCTTTTTGAGGTGTGGTGACCAGAACTGTACACGGTACTCCAATGAGGTCGCACCATTGATTTATACAGGGACATGATGATACTATCTGATTTGTTTTCAGTTCCCTTCCTAATAACCCTCAGCACAGCATTGACCCTTTTTATTGCAGTCACACACTGTCTTGACATTCTCAGTGAGTTATCTACTACGACTCCAAGGTCTCTCTCTTGGTCAGTCTCTGATAGTTCGGACCCCATCAACGTGTATTTATAGTTAGGATTTCTGGCCCCAATGTACATCACTTTACACTTGGCCACATTGAACCCCATTTGCCACGTTGACGCCCACTTACCCATCCTCGGCAGATCCCTTTGGAGTGCCTCATAATCCTCCCTGGTTCTCACCACCCTGAACAACTTTGTGTCATCTGCAGATTTAGCCATTTCACTGTTTACTCCCAACTCCAAATCATTAATAAACAAGTTAAAAGCATCGGGCTGAGTACTGATCCTTGTGGCACCCCACTTACCACCCTCCACTGAGAAAATTGCCCATTTATACTCACTCTCTGCTTCCTATTAAGTAGCCAGTTTTTGATCCACAAGAGGACTTGTCCTTTTATCCCATGACTGTTGAGTTTACTTAGGAGCCCTTGATGAGGAACTTTATCAAAAGCTTTCTGGAAGTCAAGGTAAACAATATCTATTGGGTCCCCCTTGTCCACATGTTTGTTCACTCTCTCAGAAAACACTAACAAGTTAATGAGACACGATCTTCCCTTACAGAACCCATGCTGAGTCTGCCTCAGTAGTTTTTGTTCATCAATGTGCCTTCTAATTCTTTCCTTAATAACAGTTTCCACCAACTTACCTGGAATCGATGTCAGACTGACTGGCCTGTAATTTCTAGGATCTCCTCTGGAACCCTTTTTGAAGATGGGAGTGATGTTAGCTACCTTCCAGTCCTCAGGAATGGAGGAAGATTTTAATGAAAGATTACATATTTTTGTCAGGAGATCCACAAGCACATTTGAATTCTTTCAGAACTCTTACATGTATGCCATCCGGGCCTATTTATCAGTTTTTAAGTTGTCTATCAGTTATAGGACCTCCTCTCTCATCACCTCAATCTGACACAGGTCTTCAACACCTCCCCTGATATCAGCAGTTCTGGAGTGGGCAAGCACTTCTCTTCTTTCACAGTTTGGGTGGGGGATTTGTGGTTTTATTGTTGTTTGATATTTTAATCATGTATCATAAGCTGCCTTGCACCATGAGAAAAGGTGAGATGTAAATGTTACGATGATATATGAATGAATGGTGCTAGAATGACTTTTTGGCTCTCCCTCTTCCTAAGAAGGTAGCCTTTGCTGTAGATCACTCTAACCAGAGAAGGAAGATTGTCTGTAGACTTGTGTCTTTTTCTGTAGATTCAGAAAACAGTGAAATGAGAGTCTGGTAATGAGATAAGACTGTTAAGAGGACAAAGTTTTTGTTGAATGGGCCACAACACTGATGATTGTGGCTCTTTCCTTCATGTTTGATTTTTTAAAAAAATAACAAAATACCCTTGCATGTAGAAAACAGCATGAGAGATGGAGCACTCCTAGACCTTTACCTGACATATTAAGATTACAGCTGGGGAAGTGATCCCTTTAGCTGCAGACTGAAGTGGTGTGGTCCAAGATCCTCATTGCTAAAGCAGTAGTCATATATTCGCCCAGGAATAAGCCTGATTGAACAAAGTGATATTTATATCTGAGCAGACATCCCAACTATTGCATTGTGAGTTCTGTTGAATGTCCAAAAAGCTCCTTTGTCCAAATATATTGGGAAGGACAGTTGGCTTCAGTTGACAGGACTGTCTAGGATTTCCAGCTCCCCTATGTCAGACTACATAGGATATGGAAGTTAAGCAACCATTCTTCAACCAGGCTATGTAGGCTGCCTTAAGTCAGTGGCACTTTATTAAACTGGTAGGTCAGGGAAGCCGTTGAGATAATCTTGCTCCAGTTGTGTCATTGTGATTCTTGATTAGGGGGCCACTAGAGAATACACAGTTGCTGCATATCCAAATTAAAATCTCTTCCACCTTCAATGCCACACTCATGCTAGCCCGGCTGCGTTTGTTGCCGTTGTTGGCAGACACTAAATCAGCAAATTCTAACAGTGAAATTGGTTCTCTTTCTTGAGATGCATCTCCTCAATATGCATGGGCATCAATGAAGACAGAAAATTGCCTGTAGTTTAATTGATATTGAAACATAGATCTAAAGCAAACTAAAATAAAATAAACTGAGCACTATCATCATGCTGGCATCTGTGGCTGCATTTGAAACTAGCAAAAATTTGTTTTTTCCTTCAATGTAGTAAGCAGCTTTTACTCCAGGGCTCAGACGAGCAACCAAATTGGACACACTCAATACACCCATCAAATGGATTTGGCAGAGGCCATGAAGGAGGTGTCATATCTGCAGGAGTTCATGTCTTTGACACTAAATTAGTGCTCTTCGGTTAACAAGAAGTCTCTGGAATCACTGCCCCGTGTCAATGACTGCAAAGGCTGTAAATGAAACACATACCTCAGTACTTTAATGAGGAGAGCAGGCTATAGGCATCCAATTAAATGAACAGAGATCAAGTTGCTAGTTACGGCTATATTTGCCATTGACCTGTTTGCCCGAGACTGTGTTGTCAGATGCATATAAGCATTTCATCTCATTTCCCCCCCGTTGTAACTGCAAAACCATAGGCAATTTCCACTGTACGATAACATCACAAGTAGAGGAGGCATCAGCATTTGGTTTCCTTTTTTCCTCTCATAGCTTCAAATAGTACTGGCTTGCCACTTCACTCATTCATACAAATGTGTATGCCGTTATCCCAGCCCAAATCGACATGCGTGGCAACTTAAGTCCTAGAAAACCTTTAAAATACCAACTGCTACACTATTACACATTCTTCACATCTAAGGTTTGAGAAGTTCCGAGGGCAGGGTTCAGTTTTATTTGGATGAAAGACCACTTGAGACTTACAGTAACTTTGGGCTCAACTACTTTTCAGTGGTTAAGGGAAAAAAAAATTGCAAATACTGCCTCGGGGACTGATTTGTCAAGAACGAGAATCGCACAGGGGGAGAGAGGGAAACTTTTTAATCTCTTCCTCCCCTGCCTTTTTCTTTCTGGAAAACACAGTGTAGAGGTCTTGGTTTTTCCTCCCCATTGAAGAGGGGCTTAAGGGTTAACAACTTGTGTAGCTAAAATTACTGCAATCATTATTTGCACATGCAGCATATTTGCTATTGGGAATAGATAGATCCCCGCATTCTCCTTGTACCATCTTTACCGGTTCAAGGTAGTAGTGGGCTTGAAGAATGTTTTCTAATTAGAGATCCAATTAGTAGGATTGTGAGAACCTGTGAGGGGAAACCATGACATCACCCTGTTTTCTGGCAGACTTGTCAGGGTGCTAAGGGTGCTTGTATTGTTTGCTCATTTTGAGGGAGTGCAACTACTAAGGGGAGAAGTTAGTTTCTAGACAATAATCTGGACCGCAACAGCCTGGAGTCTGCTGCAGCAGCACCTGCACTTCTTTTGCTCCTTCTGGGGAAAAATTGCTGGTATTCATAGCCCCCCGCACCGGTAAAAGGGGAAGAAAGTAGGGGAGGAAAGTAGGGTTGGCAAGTCCCCCTGGCTTGCCTGCAGAGGGATTTGGGGGTGTTCTGAGGGTGGGGGTATCACGTGACATCCCCAATGTGATGATGTCACACAGAAATTGTCATCACATCAGAAACATTGTGCAGTGATGGTCTTCATTTTGGGCAAAACTCTATGGGTTTTTTGGCCTAAAACCATAGAGTTTTGTCCCCAAAGCAGAGTGTTGCTGCATGACATCACTTCTGTGTGGCATCATCATGTTGGGGACATCACTGTGTGACATCCCTGTTTGGAGGTGGGGTTTCCCCACCAGCCAGCTGGCCGGCAACGGGCAGAAGCCCAAAAAATCAGGGGAACCCCTGCCCAGACCAGGGGACTGGCAACCCTAGAGCGTTAAAGCTTTCCCCTTTCCACACCATATTCCTTCTTAGTAAAATAATCCCCAAGGCTGCCTCTGCAAAAGAAAAGAAGGCAAATATGGAAGACATCATAATGTATGGTTGAGCATATTTGCTATGGCTGTCTTATGTATAAACAAAGCACAGTGGAGGTAGACAGTCCTTCAGCAGGAACCACAGCCCTAGAGAGCAAGGTGCACAGCCCACCCTCTTAAGGTTGCACCCACAGTTTCAGCAAGGAACATTCAGGATTCTGCCTCTTTCTGTGACTCACTGCTATCTGCAAGTGTCTGTTTCTGCATTTGTCTCAGACCTCGCATTTGAAATGTATTGCCATTCCGACAATAGTCCAGAATCTCTAAGAAACATTAACTTTCTTTTATCAAGGGCCTGACCATCCATTCACAGTGATCAAGTGCTTTGAACTCATAATGGTAGCAATAAATATAAAAACCAACATCTGGGATTGTGTCCTTTGCGCCCTCTGGAAAGCTGGCACCTGGTTCATGGCCATGGCCTTAACTTCTTTTGGCAATGGCCACTGGTTAGTTTCTGGGTCCAATTCAAAGTGCTGATATAAACCTAAGGTACAGGTCTTGGATGAAACAAAGAGAGGGTTGTAAAGCATGGAATTCGATTTTTCATGGGAACAGTGGCTGTATTTTTGCTCTTTTAATATTTACTGTATGTAATAAAATTTTGTGCCTGTATGCAGAATAGTATATCCCTTGTGATGGTGTGGTTCCCCATTGTTTTTCCCTCCCTTGCTGTTATCCTTTTTTTTTTTTTTTTTTTTTGGTGTATTAATACCTTATCAGCAAGTCCAGTCCTTTTGATTGGCTTTTACTTCTATGGTCCAAACAATACTGTATTCATTGTTTTTAATTTTATTTTAAAACACTTGTATCCCACACTTCCATAAGTTCAGAGAAGCTAGATAAAAGTTCAAAAACCACTTTTACAGGTCAAATCTAATAAAAACAGTGAGGAGAGCTAGAATTCTTATTACCAGACAGAAGCAACAAATACCTAAAAAAAGTAATAGTCTTCTAATACTAATGTCCTGCATTGCTGTCCAAAATAGGGCTACCAGCTCTGGGGTGGGAAATACCTGGAGATTTTGGGGGTGGAACCTAAGGAGGACTGAGTTTGGGGAGGGGAGGGACTTCAATGGGGTGTAATGCCACATAGTCTACCTTCCAAAGCAGCCATTTTCTCCAGGTGAACTGATCTGTGTTGTCTGAAGATCACTTGTAATCCCAGCCATCACCTGGAAGCTGGCAAACCTAGTCCAAAAGAATGGCCTTCTTAAAAACACCTCTGTTGTGGGCTTTCCTATAAGATAAAAGGGTTAGACATTAATATATCTGCAACAGTGGTGTCCTGCTCCATGTAAAAGAGGGAGATCTATGGTCAAATGAATGTTATATGGTCAGTAACTTGCCTCTGAAAATGCATGTGTTTGTTTAAAATATTTGCATCCTGCCTTATCTCCTTAGACTGAAGGCAGAGACTTCTGTTTGGAGAGGGCATAATTTGAAGGAGGAACCAAGCAAAACACTGAAAAATGAGCCATGTCTCAATATTCATTACAAAGTTAGGTGGAACGGGGTGAAGATAGGGGTCAGTTGTTTAGCTCATCTTAAATTCTCGACCAATTTATTGGTGTATATTCATTAGCTGTGAGCCATGAGAAAATGTCTGCCATGTCCGGTCATTGGCATGCATGATACCAGTTAGTAGGGTTGCCAGACACACACACACCCCGTCTGGGCAGGGGGTTCCCTGATTTTTGGGGCTTCAGCTCACCACCAACCAAACAACTTCCTTGTGCAGCAATGTTGCCAACTTGATGATGTCACACAGAAGTGACGCCATCATGCCAGGGACATTGCACAGTGATACTCTTACCCCAGTGGGCAAAACTCTATGGTAACCATAGAGTTTTGTCCCAAATGCTAGAGTGTCACTGCGTGACATCCCCACATGATGACATCACTTCCATGTGATGTCATTGTGTCAGTGATGCCACCCCACCAACCCCACTCCCAGAAAGCTCCCTCCTCACCCTCTGCTGGCAGGGTAAGTTGACCTGGCAACCTTACTGGTTTGCAAGAGAACCTGAACAAGACAGAACAAGACACTGTTCTTTTGAAATTCATATACTGATGTGTTATATGCAAAAAATAAAAATTGGAGGACAAAAAATTAAAGCACAATCCATTGTCAAGGACCTAGAATAAAGAACACCAATCATTACCCCAGTGGGTCACACTCATTCCTAGCTCTTAAGTAAGTATGATGACACTCTACGAGCTGACCTAGCAAAGTGCCGATAAGAATGAGCTACGAATCAAGAGATACCTGGTTCAAATCACACCTCTGATGTGAAGTCTCTAGGGGGTACTATGCAAGCCTCTCTCTTTTGGCTTCAGCTCCCTATTTTTGGTTTAGTGATAATACCAGTCTACTTTATAGACATTATGTAAGGATGGATTACACAATGTAATTGTGCGTGAAATGCATTGAAACTTCCACATAAAATGCTAAGCAAAGTACAAACTTCTGAAGGCCTGTGCTTTCCCCCCTTTCCAACTTACTTTCTCTGTCCTAATGCTAGGCTCACCTAATACAAAACTCTGCCTTTAAAACATTAAAAACTTCCAAGTTTGTCTTAAAATGTTCCTCCTCTTCCATCCAGAATGAATTCCTGAAGGTTTTCAGGTAATCTAAGAATCACCTACAGAGTAGCTTTAGTTGGAAGTGAAAGGAAATAAATTAAAATTTCACAGTTGGGTCCACAGTTCCAAATTGTATCTGACAGTAATAGTAATAGTAATAGTAATAGTAATAGTAATAGTAATAGTAATAGTAATAACTAGTAATAGTAATAATAATAATAATAATAATAAACAGTGTAACATTTTATTCACACAAAAACTATGCTTGAGAAGTGAAGCATATGTGGGGAGGAGCATTCCTTGGCACTGAAAAGAGTGGAGATAATCCTCTTACATGCATGTTGCGACTCTTGTTATGTATGGATATTGGCTTATACCTGCCCATTCCACTCAGCCCAGTTTGAAGCCTTCCTTTGGCCCAAGGAGGCTTTTTCCAGTGGTTTCCTATGCACTTGCCATCTACTGTGCTTGTTCTACCTCCTTGGGATGAGTTTCTAGGGTCAGCCCTTGCCTTGCAATGGACTCTGCTTTCCTTTTGTAGGATCTGCCTGGTGCATCATCCAACCCTAGACCTCATACCTGCTGGGAGTGGCATTTTAACTCTCTGTAGCTCCGTGCTGGCCTATGGCGTGTTGGATGAAGAAAGGAACTTGTTTCAGACATAGAGAACTGGAAGCTAGGGGGGACATGGGAAGGAAATGCTAGCAGCTGAGCTTCCATAGTACACAAAATGTTAAAAGCTGGGAGATTGGGGGCAGAAGCAGGGAGTAAATTACCATTTGTGATGTTACGGAGCCTGTTGGTGGAAAGGGCATCACCATAGGTCTTATTTATTTATTTATTTATTTATTTATTTATTTATTTATTTACTTATACCAATTCTCTTCTGCTAAGAGCCTGAAGCCGTTTACAACAATGAACAATTAAAACAGGTATATCAATTAAAACAAATATTCAATATAAATTCATATAATATTATGCAAATACATAAAATCAATCAAATCCCCTCCCTGAAACCTTAAAAACTAAGGTTGCCAGGTCCTTATTTGCTGCTGGTGGTGGGCTTTGGGGGGTGTTCCGTAAGTGACAACAGGTCAGGGATGCAGCCCCTTGGAAGGCACTGGCAGTGCCTGCTTGCAAAAACCATATAACTTTAAAGGGTTTTTGCAAGCAGATGGCCTGCCTCCCAAAAACCATTTAAAGGGAAGGTTCCCTTTAAATCATTTTTTTGCAAATGGGGGTGAATTCGCTGCTTGGAGTTCATGCATGTGGCTGGCAGCCACCCCTCTCCCTCCCCTCCTGCAAGATTTAAAGGGCCCTCCAGCTGATCTGTGGGCCACGGGCTCCCATTGATCAGCTGGAGGGCCCTTTAAATCTCACAGGAGGGGAGGGTAGTGTGGCCACCGGTGGTCGCTGTTGTGAATGGGGCTTCCCCCCATTGGCCAGCTGGCTGGCGGCAAGCAGGAGCCCCTGAAATTGGGGGATCCCCCACCCGCACCTGGGGACTGGCAAGTCTAGTAGGAACCCCTGCAAGTAACACCAAAAATTACCCACAAACCAACTGTACTTCACAATAAGGAGCTATTCCCAATGTCTTCACAATAAGGATATAGCATAGATGTGATTTGCCCAGTTGCCAAAACTGTCTGGAGAGAAATGCTGTTGCATTCATAGGATAGCAAAAATGTCTTTTTTTCTTGGAATAAGCCTGGATTGTTTAAAATGTGTCTGTGTGTGGCTATACGTTTCACTTCAAGATCAGCTTGCCTGCAGGTCTGACTTGGAGTTGCTTCCGGATTTCAGAATCTGCAGAATCTCTTTAAAAGGCATTTCTTTAAAGAGCTAGATGTTTTAAGGTCTAGAGTTCTGTATTCTGTGGCAGTGCAAGTAGGGGAGAGACAGAAAGTGCCTTTATGAGCCGGGCTAAATTCGGTCAAGGACTCTTCTCCCTTGGACTCTAAGCCTCTGTTGAATTCCTTACCTTTCCTCAGTAGCAAATCTGGTTGCTTTGGCTGGGAAATGGGAGGCACAGATGGACTCACCAGCTGCAGAATGTTGGCTTTAAGCAACAGAGGAAGAGAAAGGTTTGGGAGCCCTCAGTGCTTGCCTTTAGCTTGGGTACACTGGCTTTCCCCCCTTTATCACTGGGCATTCTTTTGCCAAGGCTACTACACACAGCTGTTACCACAACAGCACTGAGAATGATATGTCTCTTTGTCTGATAGAACTCAGTCAGCATAATTGCTTTGTGAACTACTTGCTGGTCTGATCTTTGTGTTTTTTTAACCTTGCTTCTGTGTCTCTGCTCAACCTCACGTTTCCCCCTCATGTTGTGAATTGGTCTAGTCTGACAAGTTCCAAACCATTTTTGCCTATTTAAAAAACCAAAAGCACATCCAGTGGCATTTTTCTAGATTTGTTGAGTGCATGTCTTGCAGAATACAAAATTCCAATATGTAAGTCAAAGCATTTTACAATAAAGCCATGTGAGAAATTCTGTCGGAAAACCAATGCACACATCTCTGCAAGCTCTGGTGTCATAATGTACCTGGACATTGTTACGTTGAAGTGACTGGACAAGTGTCAAGCAGGAAAACTTCACACGGGGAGATCAGTTAAGGCTGGTTTATTGAAGCATGATTTGTAAAGCACGGGAAGGCAAGGATAGGCAGTCTACCCATTACCTCCAGACTGTGTCGCAGCACAGCTCAATTTAAGGCAGCTCTGAATTCCCCCCACCTTTCTGGCCTCCCTCATAGTCTGGCTAAACCAATCCCCTCCCCTATACCTGGTGACCAGGCTCTACGTGCACAGAGGGATGTTGTTCAATCAGCTTTCCTTGTTCAGGCCCCCCCCCTTCTCTTGTGTGTGTGTTTCAGCAGGCTTCCTTATCTTGGTTGTTAGCAAGCTGAGCTATTGTTTGAGGCCTCCTTCCCCCTTTTATGGCCTTGGCTGGCTTATCTAGTCTCAAGCAAGCAAAACTCCCAAGCTGTCTAAATTTTATACCTTACTCCCTCAAATTCCCCTTTTTGCACAAGCTTTTCTGCTAATATATTTCTGCTAACATATTTTTGATAGTTCAGAACATTGGTTCTTCCCCTTTCAGACATTACGCCACTGAATCCTATAACTCTTTTCAGTCATTATTGGTGCTCCTAGCTTGTGTCCAGGAGAGTGCACTATCTTCAATCCTCCTGATATATGTGATTGCCAATTTGTATGAATAGGGCACTGCATATATTTTCAAGCTTCAGTGCATGCAGTGGTGACAAAACTGGGTTTCTAGTTGTGGATGCCGAAGCAGGAAAATATGTGCATTGCGCTCTTTGCACAAAATGACTGCACGTATCAGGAAGATCACACATAGTGCATTCTCCCATTACACAAAGTAGGAATGCTAAAAATGGAGCAACTGAAAAGGACCTCTGTGTTCATACTGTAGCACTACAAGCAGCTCTGGCAAAGGTTGGGCATTAATGGATGGGCTTCTCCACAAAGTGGTGCTGCTGTTACTACTGGCACTGTGCAAGTGGAGGAATTCATGCAGCTAAATTAGTTAAAAGAGAGATTATGGTGGATGAAGAAGGGTAAATTATTGACCTGAGGGCCTGTGATTGGCCATTGTTAATCTAGCTCTACATACCTATATAGATGACATATTGGAGTCATTAGATATCAAGAGGTCGCTTGCAACTATGGAGCAACCAGAGGTAGTTTTAGATAAACCAGCAGACCAGAGTGGGAAAAGGAGGAGATGGAGGAAGGGAACTTCCCAAATAGAAACAAGTTTGTATTTTGCATTGTCTAATCAGACTGGTTTAGGTAGGCAGGTACCACCTGTAAGAGTATCATAGAGCTGACTTTTCCCACATTGGTAGAGTTTCCCATAGTGACCTACTTATCCCTTTGGTACATCCTAACATTAATTGTAGAATGGTTGACCTCCTTGAACCCTCCAGCCTGTCATCATGGTATTGCATACTGATATGTTCCCAGTCTACATTACAGTGCGGCATGGGTTGTCTGTAGAATAAACTTGGGGTAGGTCAAGGAACTGAAGTATGCTGTATGCCATAGTGGAAGAAAGAAGATGCTAGGATAATAATCTGATTTCATCTGCTTTAAAAAGTATGTTTGGTTCTAGATACAGAAATTGGACTCTGGGTATGACCAGTTTACCATAGAATAATAGAGTTGGAAGGGATCTCCAGGGTCATCTAGTCCCACCCCAGCACAATGCAGGAAACTCACAAATACCTTCCCTCCCACATCCCCAGTGACCTATGCTTCATGCCCAGAAGATGACAAAAACCCTCCAGGATCTCACACGGGAGCTCATTCCACCGGGCAGGGGCCAGGGCTGAAAAAGCCCTGGCCCTGGCTGAGGCTAGCCAGATGTCCCTGGGGCCAGGAACCACTAACAGATGTTGATTTGTGGACCTCAGTACCCTCCAGGGCTCATATGGGGAGAGGAGGTCTTGTAGGTATGCTGGCCCCTGGCCATATAGGGCTTTAAAGGTAAGCACCAGCACTTTGAAACGGACTCGGAATTCAATAGGCAGCCACTGCAGTTCGCACAGCACTGGGTGGATACAAGCCCACACAGGCATCACCGTCAACACCCTCACTGCCACATTCTGGATGGCTGGTATCTGGATGGGAAACCATCAAGGAAGTCCAGGGTCACTATGCAGAGGCAGGCAATGGCAAATTACCTCTGAACATTTCTTGCCTTGAAAATCCTATGGGGTCACAATAAGTCAGTTGTGACTTGATAGCACTTTCCACCACCACCACTGGTGGAGGGAGGGTCTGAAACAGGAAATGGTTTATTCCCTGTTTTGTAGAGGGTTCATAGGTTTATAGCTTGAGGGTGCTCCTTGACCCAGGCCTCCTCTTGGATCAACAGGTAGCAGGGGTGACTTTCACCAACTTCAGCTGGTGAACCAGCTGCAGCCTTTCCTGGTTGGACAAGGTTTTGCCACTGTGGTGCATGTCCTCATAATATCTAGATTAGATTACTGCAATGTGCTCTACATGGTGCTGCCCTTGAAGACTGTCCAGAAGCTACAGTTAGTTCAGAATGCTATGACAAGAGTGTTGACTGGAGCTGGTTGTAGGGACCATGCTTCCAAATTCAATTTGAGGTGCTAGTGTTGATCTTTAAAGTCTTGTAAAGCCTGGGACCAACATACTTGAAGGACTGCCTACTCCTATATGAACCTACTTGTACATGTCTGTCATCTTCAGTGGCCCTGCTTCAATTGCCCATACCATCTGAAGCTAGACAGGTGGTAACCAGAGAAAGGGCCTTCTCGCTCATGGCAACAAACCTTTGGAACTCCCTCCCCATGGAGATTCATCTGTCTTCCTCTGTCTTTTTTCAGCAGGTGAGGGGTTTTTGTTGTGTCTGTCACATGCCCAGTAATGGTTATCAGTCCTCCTTCTGGTATTGTTTGCTTATGTGTTTTTAATTGAATTGGTTTGTAATTTTACATGTATTTTTAATTGCTCAAATGTTCTGATTTTTTAAAATGTTCACTACCTTGTGGACTCTGATTGGATGGAAAGATGGCATAAAAATGTTTTAAATAAATACTTTCAGTCCTGCACTGAAGATCCTTGTACTGTGGTGGTATCTGCTGTCAAAGCAATGTTTGCAAAATCTGCACAGCCAATCAGATTTCCAATGGCCAATCAGAAGCCCTGCTAGAAAAAAGCTCCAGGTGACCTTTCCCACTTTCTAGTAACATTTGGTTGGCACCAGGAAAGGTGTCAGTCGGCACCATGGTGGCCATGGTTACCACATTGGGAACCCATGACCTAGAACCTGATCCTTTAACTGGAGATTCTGGGAACTGAGCCTGAGACCATCTGCATGTAAAACAGGTGCTCTATTGTGGAGCCACGTTCCATGTTTAGCTCTGGACCCTCATCTCTGACCATTAACCCAGCATGCAAATCATGACACTGTGAATGGTAAATTAATTTAATATTGGCTAAGGCTCGAGTTCTTTGCATAGTTTCATGGAATTAAGCTCCACTGAACTCCATGGAACTTAGTTCTGAGTAAACTGGCATAGAAGTGGGAAGTTAAATATGTAGTATGGATATGACCTAAGAAGAATGCCAGAAAAGAGAGAAAGTATTGAACGGGAAAACTTACGAGAGTTGAAGTGCTTCTTGAATATTGGCTGGAAACACTGCAGAACCTTCCTTTAGCAGACAGAGGGTGAGAAATCTCCCCTCTCGAAAGATAAAGTGACTGTGTAAACATTTGAAAATAACCTTTTTAGGCACTGGAAAGTGTTCTTTTTCTTCTTAAAGAGACTCTAAACATCTCTGTGAGTGGTGGCTGTGAAGTGTTGAATGGGGGGGAAGTCCCCCCTTTTTAAAATAAAATACTTTGGAATTAACTGGAAATAAGATGGATAGACCTAGAGAATAATTGGAGGTGGCGGAACTATGATGGATTTATGGGACCCTGGCAATCTGGCAACAAAAAGAAGATAAACAGACCTCTGGCATTGAAAATGGCACCTCTGGAAATGGCGCCTGTTGCGTCGAAAGAATTAAAATGAAACTGAGTCTTCTTCAGGAAGTCGAAAGTTTAACTGAACAATAAATTCCAATGAGAAAGATTGGTGGGGTAGTAAAGCAGCTATGTTCTCCTACGACAAGCGGGGGGGAGGGGAAACTCTCCTCCTAAAAATAAAGTTACTATATATATTGATGGGGGGACATAGCTAATGACATGTTGGGTGAAAGGTGACTACATGGATTAAAGGTTCAGGAGATAGCAGAGTTCCAGAAGATATTAACAATATGGACTGTGAGCTGAAGAAGATTGAGGGGAGAAGATTCTCCAGTAAATATCTTTTTTGGAGATAAGACTTTTGGCTGAGGGGTGGGATGTTTGGATAAAATAGGGGGGAAGGGTTTACACAGAAAAGATGGATGTTTGAGGATGAGTGCTCAAATGAAATTTAAATGCATCTTATTAATTTTGACTAGTATCATAAAAGGAAAGGGGGAAGGGGATGTTATCTGATGCCTACTTAGGTTCTTTCTGTTCTATATTTTCTCTTTCTTAATAAGAGGGTGAAGGGAGAGCCTTCAGGAGAAGCATAGGTAAAGTAAAGGTAAAGGTTCCCTTGCTCGAAAGCCAGTCGAATCCGACTCTAGGGTTGCGGTGCTCACCTCCGTTTCAAAGCCGAAGAGCCAGCGCTGTCCGAAGACGTTTCCGTGGTCATGTGGCCGGCATGACTAAACACCAAGGTGCACGGAGCGCTGTTACCTTCCCACCAAAGTGGTACCTATTTATCTACTTGCAATTTCTTGCTTTCGAACTGCTAGGTTGGCAGGAGCTGGAACTAGAGACAGGAGCTCACCCCGTCATGCGGCACCCGGGTCTCGAACTGCTGAACTACTGACCTTCCACAGCCTGCAGTTCAGCGTCTACCCGAGCCACCACAGCTCCTAAGGAGAAGCATTTGTTGTTCAGTCGCACAGTCGAGTCCGACTCTTCGCGACCCCATGGACCAGATTACGCCAGGCCCTCCTGTCTTCCGCTGTCCTGAAGTTTGCTCAATTTCATGTTCGTTGCATCGATGACACTGTCTAACCATCTCATTCTTTGCCCCCTTCTTCTTTGACCTTCAATCTTTCCCAGCATCAGGTCTTCTCCAGTGAATGCTCCTTCTCATTTGGTGAGGAGAAGCATATTCAATCTTAATTTGGATGTATTTAATAACCTTACTTAAATAGTTTTGGATTGCAGGTAATGGTTGGTTAAAAACTTTTAAATAGTCAGATGAGCAGAAAGCAATAGCCAGATAGGCAGAAATTATTGTAACCAGATGATGAGGATGCCTGATGTTTGCATAAAAGAAATTTAAGTGTATTGTAGAAGTATACTCCAAACAGTCAGTATGAGCTAGAGCTTCTATAAGCTATGTATTCAACTGTCACCTTCAGGGTTTACAACTGAAAGGTTGTTTGTTTGTTTGTTTTTTGTTAATGTTATATTTGTAAGCATTGTATATGATCACCACACCTTGGATTTTCTTTCCTATTATCCCTTTCTTGTAGTTGTTTATGATAGTATCCTTCCCCTTTTCTGTAGATATTTAGAAAATGCAATAAATGCAATAAAAAATCCTCTTCGGAGGGCCAAAAAATAAGAAGAAGAAGAAGAAGAAGAAGAAAAGTTTCTTAACTCTGTTGCAGTGATACTCCTGAGGCGTAATTCCCAATAGGCATTTATCAATATAGAAGATCTAGGTGTGTCTTCACTGCACAGCTTTTATATACACACTTCACAATTATTGACAGGCAATCTGTGGAAACATAACAGCAAAATTACCATAGAGTTACAATTTGTGCAAATAAGAGTGTGGTAAAAGGTCTAATGGGTGAGTTACGGTGACTCAAGTGGTGAACAGCAAAATTACCATAGAGTTACAATCTGTGCAGATAAGAGTGTGGTAAAAGGTTTAACGGTGAGCTGCGGTGGCTCAAGTGGTTAAGACGCTGAACTGCAGATGAGAAGGCCAGTAGTTCAGCAGTTTGAGAGCCAAGTGCCACATGACAGAGTGAGCTCCCATCTCTGGTCCCAGTTCCTGCCAACCTAGCAGTTCGAAAGCAAGAAATTGCAAGTAGATAAATAGGTACCACTTCGGTGGGAAGGTAACAGCATTCCATGCGCCTTGGCGTCTAGTCATGCTGGCCACATGACCATGGAAATGTCTTTGGACAACGCTGGCTCTTGGGCTTGGAAACGGAGATGAGCACCGCAGCCCTAGAGTCAGATTCAACTGATTTTTGAGTAAGGGAAACCTTTACCTTTACCTAAAAGGTCTAATATTTGTGTATTTTCTTTCTATTCACAATTCATGTGGCTGAGCACTAGTTTTAAATCTGTACTAAAGACTTTTTTTTTAATTGTATGTTACTCGTTGTGGTTATTGCTTGCATATGTGATGGGGAGGGAACAGATAGGGCAAACCAAGCATCAGTGTGGATAAACAGAATGAGGCAGATGGTGGATGGAAACTTCTATAAATCTAATAGAAATAAAACTCCTAGCAAACGTATAAGTTGGACACAAAGTCTGTCTTGAAGGTATGAAAAACTAGCCATAAACATGAGCAAATATTGGAATCCTTTTCTAGCTATAGCCACGGGTTCTGAAGTAGAACTCTTATTATCATAATAGAACACTGGAGAGGAATATCATTATGGGCACATTCTTAATAAGACCATCTCTTTTATAGGGCATTACTTTTTAATGATTATCAATGGAAAACTGGATTGTATTTCAAAGCACATCTATTGGGAAATGAAATTCCACTGTTACTTGAATCGGATTCATATTGGAGTAATGTGGTCAAATGTGTGTAACTTCTAATTTGGTAAGCATTGGGTCTCAAGCCTTCCTGGAAGTCATGCCCTGTTCCCGGTAGTGATGTGCTTATGAAATGGTGAACTCAAGACATTTGTCATAATTAATTTTCATGTACTAGCACTTCAAACAAGTTTTAAGTCTGACCCCTGGTGAATGAGTCTTGGTTTAAGTTACATAATAAGGTCAATGTGGCAGATTTCTAATTTCCGTGGTTGTTTTATTGTATTGTTATTTGACTGAGTATGTCTCCTAGGGGTTACATTGTACTAAAAGTGGAACTGGCTGCCTAGGTAGGTGATGAGCTCCCCCTTATTGGCAGTCTTCAAGCAGCAGCTGGATGAACACTTGATGCCACAGGACTCCCCCTCACAGGGGGACCTCTGTTTTGGATCCCTGTAAACTTGCATATCTTAGGATGGGCCTAGCAATCAAAAATGGAGTCATGATCAAACTGATATAAAAATGACAGTGAGTCACCTTGAGGGTGTGCAAGGAATGTGAAGCAACTGCTCCAATAATCATGTGAAAGCCATATCTGGTGGGAGTCATAGAATCATAAAGTTGGAAGGGGCCATACAGAGCATCTAGTCCAACCCCCTGCCCAATGCAGGACCAGCCTAAAGCATCTCTGACAAATATTTGTCCAGCCTCTTCTTGAAAGCTGTCAGTGAAGGGGAGCTAACCACCTCCCTAGGCAGCTGATTCCACCTTTGAACCACTCTGACTGTGGTTTTTCCTAATATCCAGCCAATACCTTTCTGCATGTAATTTAAACCCATTGCTTCATGTCCTATCCTCTGCTGCCAACTGGAACAGCTCCTTGCCCTCCTCCAAATGAGGGCATGTTCCCCCTCAATCCCCTCTTCTCCAAACTAAACATTCCCAAGGCCCTTAGCCTTTCCTTGTAGGGCTCAGTCTCAAGACACCTGATCATCCTCATCACTCTCTTCTGCACCCTCTCGATTTTGTCCACATTCTTTTTGAAGTGAGGCTTCTAGAACTGCACACAGTACTCATGGTGCAGCCTGACCTTTTGCTATGCTATGGCCCTTTTTAATACAACCCAAGACTGAATTTGCCTTTTTGCCACCGCATCACACTGACTGTTCATATTTAGTTTACAGTCCACCCTTGCTCCAAGATCTCTTTCGCATACACTACTCCCCAGAAACGTATCCCCCATCCAGTATTTGTGCTTGATGTTTTTGTGGCCCAGATGTATTACTGTGCATTTATCTTTGTTGAATTGCATACTATTTGCAGCTGCCCACTTCTCCAGAGTATTCTGATCTTGTTGAATTTTAACTCTATCTTCTTGGGTGTTTGCTACTCCTCCCAATTTGGTATCATCAGCAAATTTAATGAGTAGCCCTTCTACCCCTTCATCCAGATCATTGATAAAAGTACTGGGCCCAGAACTGGGACTTCCGGTCAACAGCGTGGCAATGGCAGCCACTACTCCCGAGCCTCGGGAGAGTGGCTAGCACATCAGCGGTTTGGAGGGGGGCTACAGAAGTGGCCCCTCCACGGAACCCTGGGCAAGGGTTCCTAGCCAGAGGGCTTTTAAGGAGTTGCCTCTTGGGTGGCGGAATGCCACAGAATTGAGGCACTCCTTCGCCCTAACGGTCCTACCGCTGGTGGCCGAATGGCACAAGCTAGGCTGATCGGGGCAAGCGGAGGAGATCGGGCAAGATGCGACAACTGAGGCGAGGCTGCAGGCAGCCGAGGATGAACATGAGTTCAATGCAAGCGATTTAAGGAAGAAATGGCAAATTCCCTGCCCCTTTGTCTAACCGGTTTGGAGGGAGTTCCCCCACACACACGAGCGGCAAATAGAAGAAAAAGGATGGGCGCAGGGAAAAGAGAAAAGCAGTTTGGTTTTGAGAGACTTACCAGAGTGGATTTTACGCATAAGCGAATTTCAGAGGTGGTGAAGGAGCGGTTGGTTCCTGTAAACAATAATCCAAGATGTTGGGCGTTGGGAAGAAGGTGACGGAACTGAAACCTCCGGGCAGTCAGAGTCCCAGGCCGGAGGAGGGGCCAGATGTCATAAGACTACTAGCGGATACGCTCAAGCCAGTCATGGATCAACTCGCTGGTATTAACCAGCAGTTAGCCGTTTTAAATCAGACGATGGCAGCACAACAGCTCCAAGTGGCGGAAACGGTTAAACAAACAGAGCAGATGATTGCAGAAGTGAAGGAGATGCACTCTGAACACAGAAAGTTGAAGAAAAGAGTGGATCAAGTGGTGAATAAGCAAAACCATCAAGAATATAGGCTTTTGTTCTTGCAAATGGAAAAAGCTAATATGATCCTCAGATTTCAAGGGGTGCCAGAGACTTCGAAGGAAGATTTAAAGAAGCTCCTTAGTGATCTTCTCGCACCAGTTGTAGGCTTAAAAGCAGAAGAAATTATGCACAACATGGAAGCAGCGTATAGGGTGTATTCAAACTACATCAAAAAGAATAGCCTACCTGGTGAAATATCAGTCAGATTTTCAAGAAGACAAACTAGGGATGCAATTTTATGAGCAACTTCAGCAGCTCCATTGAAAATAGGGAACGACAGTATCAAGGTTCTAAAGGACATACCATTCAAGATTCGTCAGAAGCGGAAAAGTTAAAAGGACTTGACACTCTTTCTCCAAACCAACCAAATTAGATACAAATGGGTTGATCCGGAAGGAGTGGTCTTTAAGATGAATGATAAGAGAGAGAAGATCGATTCTGTGTTTAAAGCCAAGGAATTTCTCAAACGTCACCTGGGGACTAAAGAAGACGGCGAAACTGGTTCGAGTGGCTCTGTTCCCTCCGAGACGGATGAGGACCTGGCGGCAGAAGAAGGTGCTGATGCCCGAAGACCAGCTTATCTACTTAGGGACAGGAAACTTAAGTAAAGGCAGAAGGACTCTGAAATTGAACTGAAGCGAGTTTGAGAAATGCTCTGGAATACTCTCATAACAATTAATCAGCTAATTTTGAGACAGAGAAAGTTAGACGGGAACTCGCGGTATTCATGCATGCTAACTGTGTTGTACTAGATACTAACGGGGTGGAATGATCTCCTACTCTTGGGTTTTTAGCTTAGTGTGGGTTTGCTTTTCTTTCTCCCTTAGTGTTTAGTTCCCCCTCCTTTTTTCTTTAGTTTGTAGTCTATATAAAATGCAAATAAATAAAAAATCCCCTTCGGGATTAAAAAAAAAATAAAGTACTGGGGCCTGCGGCACCCCACTGGACACCTCCCTCCAATCTGATGAAACTTCATTGACCACCACTCTTTGAGAGTGGTCCTCTAAGCAGTTCCCTATCCACTGAACTGTCCTATAGTCCAGTCCACAGTTTTCCAGTTTGCCCATCAGAATGTCATGGGGAACCTTATCAAAGGCTTTACCGAAATCCAGGTAAATCACATCAACAGAGTTACCACACTCCAAGAAGCTCATCACATGATCAAAGAAGGAAAACATGTTAGTCTGACAAGATCTGTTGGGGACAAAACCGTGCTGATTTCCCTGGATCATTAAGTGGTCCTTCAGATGCTTACAGATTGATCCCTTTAAAATCTGCTCTAATATCTTCCCAGCAACAGAAGTCAGACTGACCGGCCTGTAGTTTCCCGGGTCATCCTTCTTCCCTTACTTAAAGATTGGGATAACATTCGCTTTTCTCCAATCTTGTGGCACCTCCCCAGTCCTCCAGGAGGCCTTGAAGATGATGGACAGAGGCTCTGCAAGTTTATTAGACAGTTCTTTGAGCACTCTTGGATGCACACCATCTGGCCCAGGGGATTTGCATTTGTCCAGTGCAGCTAGGTGCCTCTCCACAATGTCAGCTGGACACTCAGGTGTCCCGTTATGTCCTATACCATCTCTAGATGGGTTCGAGTTCTTCTGGGAGAAAATGGAGGCAAAAAAGTCATTAAGCCTGTCTGCCTTTTCTCTGTCCTCCTCCAAAGTTTCTCCTTTTACTCCCAAAAGCAGTCCAGTTGCCTCCTTTACCTTGTGTTTGCTTCTGTAGAAGTTTTTCTTATTGTACCAAGTCCCCATGGCCAGACCCAAGTCATACTGAGCTTTGGTTTCCCTGATGGCTAATCTGCAGTACCTAGTAACTCTCATATACTCCTCTTCAGAGGTCTAACCTTCCCTCCATTTCCTTTTTCTCCCTTAGCTTATTCTGAAGCTCTCAGTTCATCCACATTGGTTTCTTGGAGCCCTTACCATGTTTCCATCTTGCTGGAATAGTGAGGGCTTGAGCTTGCAAAAGCTCATGTTTGAGAAGAGCCTACCCTTCACTCACTCCTTTCCCTTCCAGCACACTCCCCCACGGAATGACTCCCATCAAGCCTCTGAGTATGTTGAAGTTGGCCCTACGAAAATCTAACCTACGAGTCTGGCTATGAACTTCCTTGACCCCGCCACAGCAACTGGAATTCAAGGAGGACATGGTCACTTCCCTCTAAGGTCCCTGCCACCTTCACCCCATCTACCAATTCTTCCCTGTTGGTTAATACTATGTCTAATATGGCTGAGCCCCTTGAAGCTTCCTCCACCATTTGAAAAAGGAAGTTGTCAGCCAGATAGGTCAGGAAGTTGCGTGATTCTTGTTGCTTTATTGAGCCTCCCAGCACACATCGGGGAAGTTGAAGTCTCCCAGCACACATTGGGGAAGTTGAAGTCTCCCATAATTCTGATGTCTGGATATTCTACCAATCTGTTCAAGGAAGGCAGCATCCATTTCCTTTCTCTGGTCAGGCTGTCTATAGCAGACTCCAACAACAATATCCTTTGTCCTACCTCCCCTTATTTCCACCCATATATTTTCCACAGGGCTGTCAACCCCATTATCCAGAACTTCCTGACAATTTAGCCCTCTCTTCACAGACAGTGCCACCCTGCTTCCTCTTTATAGGGTTCCTTCTGTTTTTGTTTTTTTTTAACAACTCATACCCATACCCATCCACTACCACATCCCAGTCATGAGAATCATCCCACCAACTCTCAGTGATTCCTGATATAGCATAGCCCTCTGTTTGCAAGAGAATCTCCAGCTCTTCCTTCTTATTACCCATACCACGGGCATTGGTATATAGGCACTTGTAGCCTTGTACCACTGTTTGACCTGTACTACCCAGGTGGGCCCCCACTGTTTTCTCTTCTTCATTGAAGTCCGCATGTTGATCCTTCCATCTTTGTATCATAGTTAGGGAGATTTGTGGAGGGGGAGGCAGAGTCCCAGGAGAAAAATTAAAAAGAGAAATACGGCCTTGGCTACTTAACAGAAGTTTCTGATGATTTCTAGAGCTACCCAGGAGTGAAGAGGGTAGCTCTAGCAATCACCAGAAACTCTATGGTAAGATTAGAATTTCTGGTGATGGCTAGAGCTACTCTCATCACTTTCAGGTAGCTCTAGGAATCGTCAGGAACTCTGTGGACAGAATGTCTGGTAAGTAGGTGAGGCCTTATTTTTCCTTTTTAGTTTTTCTCCCCAGGAGGATCATGCCCTTCTTTAGCCCCAGTTTCTGCCTGCCGATCAGTTGAGCATCAGCAAGTAAAGGCTACAATTGGTCGGATGTCTCCTTCTGTAAGTAGGCAAATGGAAACCCTAATCATAGTACAGTAGCTCTTTCCTATGATTAAGCCTTATGAGCTTGGGTGTGAACCATGCTAATTCTATCATATTGTTGGCCATAGAAAGCCAGTTAAGAAACAAATGTACCTCTTCATGAAGATGCGCAGGCTCAGATTTTGGTGATTTTCCAGGGGCTAAGAATTGTATTATTGAGTGGTAGACATTAAAAATGCTGCTTAGAATACTCTTGTGATCCTCACTTGCCAGGTCAGGCTGTATATTAAAAAAAACCTGTTCAGTCTTCAAGATCATGTAGGAGTCAGGAACAAAGGTGGTCATTTTGGTATTTCTGGTTCAGGCCTAAAAGTTTTATGCACAAAAGTTTGTCCAAATTGTTGTATACATTACCAGATTGCAAGGTTTTTTTTTTTTTTAAAAAAGTACAGATTCCCTGAGTCTCATTTGGTGAGCCTGATTTTAGTATTCTGAAATTGGCTCTTACTTCTTCATCTATGTACTTGTCAAGGGATCCCATTACATTAAGTCTGATAAATAAACAAGAGAAAGGATTGTGCTGGCTTTGTAGCAAGCCTCCGTGACAGTGAAACATTCCTAATGCATATTTGACAAAGGAAAAAAGTAACTTGAAAAATGAATAGAGGCCCACAGTATACTCCAAATGACAAACTATAATGATTAATAGACCTTTTAAAATGAATAATTGTGTAGCAGGTTATAGGAGTTTGTGTTATAGAATAGCTGTGTATATATATATAGTATCTGGCAAAAAGGAAAAAAAATCTTATGTGGAGATGTAAAAGCTGACAACGAATTTAAAGAATTGATAACAAATGAACCAGGCTGTGCTAAAACAGAAAGACTGAATTCTTCTGGGAATCATGAACCATAAATGGTCTAATGGTAGGATTCCCAAAGCCAGTTCTCTAATGTTTTGACTTGGGATAATTTCAAATTTCCCATCCCTGGTGTTAAGATCTGAAAACCCTTGGGTTGGTTTCAGATCTCTTTTATATAAATTGAACCTACCATTTTTTTATGTTTTTTGTGTTTCTTGACAAAGTAACACTGAAAAAAGTGTGGTTTATGCACCAATAAGTCAGCACACATGTTCATACTCACTGGTATAAATACTATATATAAAATACTATGTATAAAACATTCATACAATGTGTATGCACAGAACAACTGAAACCACAGAATCAGCACTGAAAAGCAGAAAACTGTCAGCTACGTTGCCATTGTATGTGGAGGGGGGAAGGAGGCCACTGGGTGAGCATCTTCATGTTCTGGAATGTTAGCTTTCACTTCTGCTATGTCTTATCTATTAGCCTGACCTTGGTATGTTGCGCTCTTCACTCTACCTGGGAACCTGCTCCTGTTACTTTCGGAGCACAAAGCTTGCACCTCTGATTGGCTTAGCTCCATCAGGGGTTCCCACTTTGAGCACAGTGTATCTTCTCCTCTCCCACCAGTTGGGTTAGCTCTAACACAGAATGTATGCACAGATGACCTCCCTTTACTGTCTTCAATAAACTTGATCCTTCTGAAGGAATGTTGGGACTGATTGCTGTGGGACTCCGACAAGAACCAAGCCCCAGTTTTTCACATTTTACCCTAATTCTTCCCCTGATCTTCCAAATTACACCATGGCTCTACCGACCATCTTCTGCTCTGAATGTGCCTTGCCCCTTTTATTTGGCTGGTACTTCTGAAATCAAAAGTTAGAAAACCTATTTCTGGAATCATTTTTGACTTTTCTTCCCCACCACAAATATCCATTTTTAGTGGTTCATAATTCCAAAATTGGTGTGCTAGATAAAATCTGTGTAAACTTTTACTTCCAATATTTTCTGTATTCCCATAGTGACTGTCCAGCACACACAACCCCTCATGGCCTCAGGTGCTCTGTAAGGATTTCTCTCCATTCTCCTTCGACCTTAATCCCTTCTTAATTCCACAGCTACTCCTCTCCCCCTGCCTGGTTTCCTAAAATGAATTGATGCACAATAAATAGTTTCGCAGAAATGGTTTTATATACATAATTGTTTCTTACATAAAACTGGAACCATTATTATTATTTTGTTTGTTGGATGGTGTGGAACGTGCCTGCCAAGCTATACCATTCATTTGTTTCCAGCCCTGAAGGAACCTTTTCATCAAGTTTACAGAAGTAATTTCCATAATGTGATATGAAATGAGCATGTGTCTTGGAGTGAACTTCTTTGAATCAGGGCCTAAGGCTACAACTGGCAGACACTTTGTCCCATCTACACATGCATGCACATCTCATGACTTTTCTACATCTGATAAGCTGAAGTTCTGTGTGTAAATTGTCTCTGTTACCAAGCTTTGTGCACTTAACAACCTGAGATTATATGAAAGTTCACCCTGTGGTATGATGGCCATTCACACATCGGTTATTAACTGACCTTGCATTCACGTATGCTCAACAGAAAAGTATGTGATCCAGCCCTTACTTATGAGTAACACAGTATGAAGAGGAATTTATTCCCAAATAAGTATGCAGTCTTAAAGACTTCGGTTTTGCAGAGGTATCTAATTTCAGAACAGATTTGCCCAGCTCCACATTTGTCTGCTTTAGGCTATTGGACAAGTCAATGACTGGTAGTTTCCTAATGCATTATTAAAGATTTAATTATGATTGAAAAAATAAGGAACACAGTGTTGGTGCCTTTCCCAGTGCACTGCTAAAAATTTTATAGAGGAACTATTAAACCCTGTAGGAATTCTATTCAACAAAGTACTTACATTTTATTATTTTCAAACTTAGTTATTCATTTAATATCCTGGAAGCTGAGCTTTTCTTTTCTGGTTTTTTTTTCTGGCTCAGAATGCAAGCAGCCTTATGAGTTGCTAAGGAAAACACATTGCAAGCTGTTAAAATTCAGGCACAGGTAAATCCAATTTATTGGAACACAGTAATAAAGTTGCAGGTTGGAAAAACAAACAAACAATTAAGCTTCTACTAAATTTTAAGTTGCAGTTTTGGCTCTGAGCCTATGCCACCTGTATGCAGAACTAAGCTCTGTGGGTAAATTTCACCAAATTAAAGAACCTTCAGCAGGACCTGGGGACTGCATGCATGCAGTTTCACCCCTTGGGAGTTTCAAAACTGTTGGGGAGGGGTCTGTTGATGTGTGTGTTTTTTTCTACAGCTAGAGATTTGTCTGAAGGAGGCTGCTTCTGCACACATTTGATTTAACCTTAGGCTAGACAGGGGCCACATGTGCTCTTTTCCTGGTGTTTTTCTATGGTACTCCACCAAGACTGGATGTTGCTGAGTCCACGACTGCAAAACATAATGCCCCTGATAAATGTTATAATCCATCACATGTCCTGGATCTCCAATAACATAGCCTCATCCTTAGGCACAAGGTTGCCAGGTGCCAAGCCCCATCTCTGAGAAGCCACACTTGTTTTACCTCATCATAGATTATGTCTGTCCTTCCTTGGGGGAGAAATTGCTGTACGATACCTCTCCTCTCTGTGCCACTGGACTTGAGCTGCTTTTAGACATCTCATCCAGTTTTCCATTTAACTTTCTTCTTGATTGTCTCCTTTTTAGCTGTGATAGGAGAAGATACAAAGAAAGCTGCTGCAGTTTTCTTGGCCCTGTTTCCCCTCCCCAGATGCCCCACAACCTCTAGGTACCACTTTTAATCTGGTGCCTCTTGCTGGGTTAATGGCATTGAATGATGACATCATTTCCAGTGCTGAACAATCCCCTTCCAATTGCATTGGGGTTGACTCGGATGGTTCTGTCAATGCCTTTGGAGGTGACATACCACCTAGTCCAGTCTTCATGCTCCTATTAGGCCTGTGTGCCTAGAGTTGCCAGCCTCCAGGTGGGGCCTGGGGATCTCCTGCTTTTACAGCTCCCCTGGAGAAAATGGCTGCTTTGAAGGGTGGACTCTATGGCATTGTACCGTGCTGAGGCCCCTCCCCAAACCTCGCCCTCTCCTGGATCCACCCCCAAAGTCTCCAGGTATTTTCCAATATGTGCCTAACTTAGTTTAACACAAAAAGCAACAATCCCAGGTGGCATGTGCAGAAATGCACTAGTGAGGAGACAACCAAAGGATTGCTGTACTTCCTGTTCAGTAGATCAGCAACTGCTTCAAATAATGGCAGTTTTTTTCATTTGAAATAGCTGTGTATGCAATAATATTCCTGTATTTTGGCTGCATTCACTATTCTCATTAACACTGGAGTTGAGTAATTATCTCTCAGGGTGTGCACATTTGCTTCTTTTGTGCAGTATAGCATTATACAAAACCTGGAAAGCTTGTTTAACAGAAGTAAGAGTGGGATGACTCTACCCTATCATCTCTAACACTCTGGTGGAAAACCCCCCCCCATCCTCAGTTTAATTCACTAGAGCCACATCCCAATTACTTCCCTCAGAATATGGGGAATAGAAAGTTGCTAAGCAAGTGCTGCAATCAATGTCTATGAAGTAACCTATTAGAGCATTATATGAAGGTAGTAATATAATTTCATTTCCCATAATTCATCTTGGAATTTTATTCACTGCCTCTGGCAACATCACCATTTGTGACTTATGATTAACCAATCAAAATATCCGAGCTCTTTCTTTGTTGCAGAAACAAGTCCACAGTGTGTCACAACTTTACAATGGTTGCTATTCAGGTTAATTCCCTACCCATTACTGCAATCCTAGTGGTTATGCTGTGCAAATTGTAGTTTTAATTTGCACTTTCAGTTCCTTCCAGGAGACTGGGTCAGTTCATACATGAGACAAGCCTTACACAATCACTTTAAAAATGCAGGTGCCCGTATCTGGGTTTGTAGTCAGGCTGGGCTCACATGAAAGCATTTGTTTGTGCAAAATGGCACGTCCATGTGGAGGACCTGCTCTTCGTGGCCACCCAAGACTCTGTGATGTGCAAAACACTTTTTTAAAATGGCCTTCCCTCTAGAAATTGGTAGGGCTACCCCATGGAGATGCTGCTACTGGTGAAGCTGGAAGCTGAGTGCACAAAAGACCACTGCAGCACTTAGTTCATGTGCCAGTTTCTGAAAAAAAATATGGATATAGGTAGCCTCAAGTATTACCTCAAGTATTTTAAGCTGCTTTTCTTCCAACAATTCCAAAGGGAATTAGAAAAAAATCCTCAGAATTTGGTCTTCCACCAATGCCAGCAATTGTAATTAGATTGGGAAATTGTAGAGGTTTTAGGGCTTATTCCGTCATAGCACAGTGCTACCTTGTAGAAAGCTAGATTTATAAGGTAATGCTTTTTGTTTCCTCTCTTCTCCTAGATTACTGCATAATTCAAGTGGGATAACTCCTGGATTCTCATCATAATTGATATCTCAGTTGTATGTTTTTATTTTAAAACTCTGTTGTGAGGTATGATAGAATCTAATGCCTCAGCCCTTTGTATATTTACACTGAAGAATACTTCACTGGAACTTTCTTCTCCATAAAATAATTCAGAATTTTAGTTATTTACTGCTCACATCTGGGTAAAAGCAGTAGTGAGCTGGGAAGAAAGGATCTGGGGTTGAGTAAATTCACAGCAAAGAGTTATTTCCATTCTTGGTCACATCCTTTCACATAACTCTAATAGAAATGGCTGACGTGGGTAGATTGCAGGCCAACTACTCCCAGAGATAGATTGTAACCTATCTTACTCTGTCGCCAATCATGATTTCTTTCCTAAATAAGAACAGATTATTCAGTGTTTCTTGATCCATTTATTGCCATTCTGAAAAACAGTGAGCATGATGGTGATTTGTAGTGTTTGCTCTGAACATTCCAGAAGCTAGCGGAACCTATCACAGACATCCATATAAAGAGTCCCTCTACCCCCTTACCATGCCAGATCATCACAACGTCATTAAGTCATAAGGCCTATTCATGTAACCCTGCCTGCTTCATCATTCACATGTGTATCCTACACTAATCAGACTTACAACATCATACCCTATTTCTCTCTCACCCCCTCAAGTATCTTACAGCCCAGTTTGATGCATATAGCCTCAGAAATCATACTATCCTACTCTCAGGTAAGTATGCCTTAGTCTCTCTCCTAAACGGTGAAAGATACATGAACTGTTTTCCTCAGAAAGTTAACTTGCAGCTGTATTGAGAGTTGGAGAGTGAAGTGTGCTTAGCCCTTTCTTCTCCCTCTTTCCCGCTCCCTCCTTCCCTCTCCTCCATTTCTCTGGTTGAAATGTCTTCCTCCCTGGGCTGTTGCTAGTCCTAGGAGGGAGGAAGAAAATGCTGGCAAAAGCAGTGTCTTTTCTCTCTCTACCAGAACTAATGGCAGTGAGGACACAAGTGTGTTGGTTTTGATTAGGAATATAACACAGTGGGAGAAAAGGTTAAAACTCCACCCTCTTCCCCAGGGCCCATATTTTAGTCTCCCCCCCCACATTGTTGCAATTTAAATCCATTCAAGGAACTCTACTATTTTTTTTTTTTTAAAAAAAAATAAAAGTAGCTGGAGGAAGAGGAAGAGGTGGGCACGACTGGATCAAATCAGTGGTGTTGGAGAAAGTGGAGGATGATTTCTAATATTTCTCTGATGGAAGTGACCCCTATTACCCATTGCAACACTTTTAATTAAAAATAAAGACTCCTGCTCTCCATGACTCTGCTGTCTGCTTGGGCTGAGTCCTGCTCCCTGTGTAAGCCACCTAAAGGGCATGGGGCAAGCTGCAGGATGAGTTTGCTGTTGTTTCTCTGGCTTCTGCACTTATAACACCCTTAGTCTGATATTGCCACATCCAACTGTCCACTGCCAATCAAAAGCAGCAGCTGGAAACAATTTTTATTTCTTTAAAACATATCTAAGCCACTTTCCAACCCAAACAGGGTCCCCAGAGTGATGAACACGAAAACATCTGAACAGCTAAAACATTTAAAATTATAAAATAATTCAGTAAAAATAAATACACATAAACATACAACACCAAAACCAAGAAGGAGGGTCATGACAAACAAAACAAAACAAAAATTTGCTGTGGGAAAAGACACTGATAGAGAAAGACAGACAAGTCTCCCTACAGAAGGAGTTCCAAAGTTTTGGTGCCATGACTGAGAAAGCTTTTTGGGTTGCCACCTGTCTAGTCTCAGATGGCAGGGGCAACTGAAGCCAGGACTCTGAAGATGACCATAGTGAATGAGTAGGTTTGCATGGGAGAAGGTGGTCCTTAAGGTATGTTGATCCCAGGCCATACAGGGTTTTAAAGGTCAATAACAGTACTTTGAATTGAACCTTGAAGTAAGTTGGAAGCCATGTAGATGAAAAAAAAGGCTGGAGAGATATGGTCCCTACTACCTACTCCAGTCAATACTCTGGCTGCAGCATTCTATACCAGCTGTAGCTTCCGGAAATAAGTCATTGTTGACCATAGAGATTTGTATGCTTCCTAGAGTATCATGGGGTGGGTATGACACCAATACTGGGTTTTGCCCAGAATGAGGTCACAGTGCTGGCGATGCTGTTCATCATCATGGAACCTGTGCAGTCCCACATGGGCACTTCACATGCTCAGGCTTGCTGCAGAGAGGTGCTCTTTCCCCCTCCTCCACAATGTTTCCTGTTTTTTTCAGTGAAGAAGAAGAATCCACCCTAGCCATGGTCTTTCCACCACTCAAATGAATCTTGGCAATCAGACTGCCAGTTTGGTGTAGTGGTTAAGTGTGCGGACTCTAATCTGGGAGAACCGGTTTTGATTCCCCACTCGTCCACGTGCACCTGCTGATGTGACCTTGGGTCAGTCACAAGCTCTGGCACAGCTGTTCCTGAAAGAGCAGCTTGTGTTAGAGTTCTCTCAGCCCCACCTACCTCACAGGGTGTCTGTTGTGAGGAGGGGAAGGGAAAGGAGTTTGTGAGCCGCTCTGAGACCAAAAGTTAAGGGTGGGATATAAATCCAATCTCCTCTTCTTCTTCTATTCTGAGGCCAAAGGTAATGCTTTCAACCTGCCATCCTAATCCAAGAATTACTGGGGTTAATGGTTTCTACCACGTCAGTGGTGCCGCATACAAGGTTATATATATGCCTGCTCCAGTTGTGGTTCATCTGGATTGGGACGGTTCGGCGGTGCTGTTGCTGTTGCTGTTGCTGTTACTGGTCCACTGCCTCACCAACACTGGGATTCAGGGGCTTGCCTTGCAATGGCTCATCTCCTTTCTCCATGATTGGAGACAGAGAGTGGTCCTAGGGGAGCAGACATCCCAGAGGTACCTGCTAGTCTGCGAGGTTCCCCAAGGGGCAGTACTGTCCCCAATGTTATTTAACATCTATATGCGCCCTCTCGTCCAGATTGCCCGGAGGCACAGGCTAGGGTGTCACCAATACGCAGATGACACCCAGCTATATCTGTTGTTGGGCAGCCAGTCCAGCTCTACCCCAGACGATCTGGATTGGGCGCTTCAGGACGTGGCGGGCTGGCTTAGACTGAGCCAATTGAAATTAAATCTGATGAAGATGAAGGTCCTGTGCCTGAGTCGGAGCGGGTCAGGGGTAAGGATTCCACCACCAACCTTTGATGGGGCACTGCTGGTGCCAGCACCGAAGGTCAGGAGCTTGGGAATGCTCCTGGATGCTGCCTTAACAATGGAGGCCCAGGTAGCAGCTACTTCCAAGGCAGCCTTTTACCATCTATGGGTGTTTGCCATCTACAGTCAAATGCAATGGCCTGGCAATGGTGATCCATGCTGTGGTCACCTCAAGATTGGACTACTGCAATGCTCTCTACATGGGGCTGCCCTTGTCCCAAATCTAGAATTTGCAGCTAGTGCAAAACACGGCAGCCGGGCTGTTGATGGGTCTCTCCATTCGAGAGCACATCCAGCCTGTGCTAAAGGCATTGCAATGGCTGCCAATAGCACACCAGATTCGCTTCAAGGTGCTGGTGTAGACCTTTAAAGCCCTATATGGCTGGGGGCCTGCCTACCTGAGGGACCTCCTTTCCCCATATGCCCCCCAGAGAGCACTGAGGTTGGGGACCCAAAACCACCTGACTTTCCCCGGTCCAAAAGATGCCAGATTGACCACCACCAGATTTAGGGCCTTCTTAGTGGTGGCTCCACATTGGTGGAATAAGCTCCTGGAGGACATCAGGATCCGGCAGAACCTTTTACAGTTCCGCAGAGCCTGTAAAACAGAGCTCTTCCACCAGGCTTTCGATTAGGAGCTGCCACTGATGAATGAGTGACTGAAATAATCTATTATGGCCTGCATGCTACTGGCACTTTACTGGGGATTACTGGTCTAGTCATACTGGACCATCTTACAACCATTGCCATCCACACTTTGCTGTTGTACTTAATCTGCACTTTATATATTATTGTTGAACTTTATCTGTGTTTTATTGTAATTTTAACCCATTTTACACCATCTTGAGCCTGCTTATCAAGCAAGGTGGGATATAAATCGAAATAAATAAATAAATAAATAAATTCAGGTCCCTCCACTGCCACTGATTAAAAAAAAACCCTGACCATCACAAGAGAGGTGGTATAGTCTATACACTGGTGGACCCTAACAAACAACCTCCTCCCAGGGGTCCTGTTTCACCTCTGTATACCACAAACTGTGCTAACCAACCTTTCAGGTTGCAGTGCACACATAGGGAGAGTCTCAGTCAGCTGGTTGTGACCCCCCCCCACACCAGATGCACATGGACCTCATTGCGCTGAAACTCAAAGCGGTATATAACAGCCTGCTGCTGTTGCTGTTCAGTCGCACAGTCGAGTCCGACTCTTCGCGACCCCATGGACCAGTTTACGCCAGGCCCTCCTGTCTTCCGCTGTCCGCTGAAGTTTGCTGAATTTCATGTTCATTGCATCGATGACACTGTCTAACCATCTCATCCTTTGCCGTCCCCTTCTTCTTTGACCTTCAATCTTTCCCAGCATCAGGGTCTTCTCCAGTGAACGCTCCCTTCTCATTTGGTGGCCAAAGTATTTGAGCTTCAGCTGCAGGATCTGGCCTTCCAGGGAACAATCAGGGTTGATTTCTTTTAGGATTGACTGATTTGATCTCCTGGCAGTCCAAGGGACTCTCAAGAGTCTTCTCCAGCACCATAGTTCAAAAGAATCTATTCTTCAGCGCTCGGCCTTCCTTATAGTCCAACTCTCGCAGCCATACATTACTACGGGGAATACCATTGCTTTGACCATGCGGACTTTTGTTGGCAAGGTGATGTCTCTGCTTTTTATCATGCTGTTTAGGTTTGCCATCGCTTTCCTCCCAAGGAGCAGGCGTCTTTTAATTTCATGGCTGCAGTCACCATCTGCAGTGATCTGGGATCCTAGGAACGTGAAGTCTGTCACTACTTCTACGACTTCCCCTTCTATTTGCCAAGGAGTGATGGGGCCAGATGCCATCATCTTAGTTTTTTGATGTTGAGCTTCAAGCCCACTTTTGCACTCTCCTCTTTCACCCTGAGCAAGAGGCTCTTTAGGTCCTCTTCACTTTCTGCCATCAGAGTGGTATCGTCTGCATATCTGAGGTTATTGATCTTTTCCCCAGCAATCTTAACTCCAGCTTGTGATTCATCCAGGCCAGCATTTCGCATGATGTACTCTGCATATAAGTTAAATAAGCAAGGTGACAATATACATCCTTGTCGTACTCCTTTTCCTATGCTAAACCAATCAGTTGTTCCATATCCAGTTCTAACTGTTGCTTCTTGACCCTTATACAGGTTTCTCAGGAGACATGTGAGGTGGTCCGGTACTCCCATCTCTTTAAGAACCTGCCATAATTTATTGTGATCCACACAATCAAAGGCTTTAGCATAGTCAATGAAGCTTTAGGAGCTACTGGCATTAAAGTTGTGAGTGAGTGATTCGGCTACTGCATAAATTAGTTTGCTCTGGAGCCATCCTTTTTGAACTGAGACAAAAACGTGTGAGCCGGAGGCTAAAAAACTGTGAGCTAGGTCACACTAACTCAGCTTAGAGGGAACACTGAACACAACGTGTTGCTACAGGGTCCCTTTCTCCACCCAAACACTGGCAGTCTACATTTATTCAATTATTGAACCTCATTCAATAACCAACAGGCAGTTTTCTGAGCCTGCCTAAAAAGTTCTGCTTAATGCCAGAAAACCTTCCACATGGTGCTCTTATTCAGCCAAATGGAAATGATTCAGGAGATGGACCACAGAACAAGGCTTGGACCCAGTTCACTGCCTGATAGAAAAAGTCTTCAAGTACCTCAGAAACCTAGTCAGAGGAGACTTTGCACCCACCTCCATTCAAATTTACTTTGCTGCTGTAGCACGTTTCTGTGTTCAGGTTGACAGGAAGGCCCTATTCACCCTAAGGGAATCAAAGTATTTCCTCAAAAGGCTACTGAATCAGTTTCCTCCAACTCAACCCCCCCCCAATCCTCTAGTGGAGCCTCTTACTGGTGCCCTCTCAACAGATGAGCAAACCATTTGAGCCAATGGCCACTTGCTATATTTGCCTACTTACTATGAAAACAATGTTTCCAGTGGCAATAACAACAGCAATGCATGTCAGCAAGCTACGAACGCTCAGATGCAACCACCCCTTTCTATAAATATTTGATGGTAGTTCTTTGTACCTCTATGCAGTTCCTATCCAAAGTAACATCCAGGTTCCATTTCAGTCAAGATGTCACCTTGTCAGTGCTACATCCTAAGCCACAGGACGAAAGCGAACAAGCCCTACATTCCTTAGAAGTTAGAAGGGTCCTTCTCTTCTATTTAAGCAGAACAAAATCCTGTCAAGAAGATGAGAACTTATTCATCGCTTCAGTAGACTCCAGCAAGATCAAGAAACTGTCAGCCCAATCCATCTCAAGATGGATAGCCATATGTATCAGGCTATGTTATAAACTGACATGAGTTGACTGCCAACTGCAGATCCATGCCAGTTCTAACCAGGCATAGTCCACATCAGCAGTTTTTCGCCGTGGTCTCTCCACTGACTCCATCTGCAAGGCTGCATTGTGGACCTCCTCTTGCACCTTTGTAAGACACTACATGGTGGATGTGGATGCCATGAGAGATGTGGCAGGGGGAAGAGCGGTCCTGCAATCTCTGTTCAACTGAGAGCTCACACCTGCCTTCCTAAAACTGGTAAGTCAGCTCACTAGTCTCCCAATGTGGGACTGCACAATGAAAACAGGATTGCCCTTACCGGTTGCTGTTGTTCATTGAGTGGTCACCTGTGCTGTCACACAACCCTCCCTCCTGCCACACTGTGAGCTCTTAACTCAATTAGGTAGCCTTTACCTCACTCTAGTGACTGCAGAGAAAAACTGAGGGAAGGGCACTCTGCCTCCTTAATATCATGCTGAAGAAGGCAGAAAACAATGTGGGGAAGGGGGACAGAGTACTTCTAGATGTTTTCAGAACTCCTCTCTTGGGCAGGCCTGCACATATTTATTACCTATGCTGTGTGTGTCCCCCCCCCCAGTTGAACTGAAACAGATGATAACCAGAAACGAAGCTTGTCACTCTTTTTATCTGTTTAATAACACTTTGCTATTTTGCATTCTAATTTAACAAGCCACCTTGTATATATACAGGTATGATCTGTAATTCTATTTCAGTGTCTGACGAAGTGTGCGTGCACACAAAAGCTCACACCTTGAATAAAACTTTTGTGGGAAAGGTGCCACTGGACTCTAACTTTGTTCTGTTGCTCCAGACCAACAAGCCTGCCCACTTTGAATGATGAACAACAGTTACAGGTTAGTGCAACCCTGTTATTTTCCTCCTGCCATCACACTGCAATGGCCTAGCACCCCAGCCTCGTGTAGAAGCAAGAGGCAGAAATTTTGACAGGCTGGATTAACTTGCCAATGTTCTTGCTTTCCAGGGCATGCATGGGCTTGCCCAGGTTCCAGGATCCTGGGAATTTTGTGCCCTCCATTTTAATGGCCCTGGATCTAGCTCCAAGATTCTAGGTTAAATTATAGTTTGGGGGTATGGACCAAAGCAAACTGTCTCCCAGAACTCTTCTCCTTTCTTTCAAATGATTTTTTTTGTATTAAAAACAAGCATTTGGGTTCTTCAAAAAGTAGGGAAATGATGACACCTTTGGGAATGATGCAGATAAATGCTCCTGGGGGTGGTGAATTTTCTGTGTGAAAGCAGAGTGGGAGAAAAAGGTCCATCTGCCCATGCTCCCCTCTTCCCCTTTAAATCACAGTACCAGTAGTTTCCTTCTATAAAAGAACAAAAATTGTCTATGAAAAGAACCATGGAACCCTGCCCTTAGAGATTGTTCAGTCATGTAATTACTGGAGTCCCTAATCCTTCCATTTTAGAAATGTTAACAAATAGTAGCTGCTGTGTCTTTCACCGGTTCTTTGATAGCACCATTGAATGTTTTATTGTGACATTCTTAATGATGTTAAAACTAACAATTACAAATCAGGCTTTAGAGCTATTCAGCTCTGGGCCAATTCAGCTTTTTAATTACCATCACAATGTTTTAAACACTATTTGGTTTGCAGATAATGATTTAGTGATGTGTCACTTTTATCTTTCCCAACACAAGAAAGTTAAAAATAACTTATGTTAAACAAATAAATAAAAAACAGAGGGAAACATACTGTTTTCCGTCTTTCCTCCTCCCCAAGTGTTTATAAATTACTTACAACAGTTGCATGAATTTCAAGAGAAGCTGAAAAAGGACACTGAATCAAAATGGGGTTATTTGCATGGCTGAATTCTTGAAATACAACTCATTGGTGGAATGGTAAATTTTTTGAAAAATCTTCCTCTATCTTTAATCACCTGACCAAATCTGGGCCTAAAACTTGGTACATTTTCCCCAAGTCCTCATAAACATGTGTTTCCTGGGACCATGGCACACAGGAAGAAAGTGCTTCTGACATTTCCTTGGCCTGAAATTGATATGGGATCTACAAATATTTATGAAGTAACCTAAGTCTCCCCAGTGGGGCAAATGCCAGCCCCTTGGGACATTTCAGATCAGGAAAATTGTACAGGGGGAGAAGGCATAAGTACCCTTGCCGGCATGGTGTGGTAGCAAACCAGAGTGGGCTCCGTGTGTCTAGGAACTGAACTGAATTTGCAACATAGTCTGATCATGCAGACCCAGGGCATACCCGTGGGGAAACCTATGTTTTATAGGTTAGGGTGAAGATGCAGTGCTTTAGTATTAAAGGTCAGAGTCTCATACCTGAGAACTACCCAGAATATGCAGTACCTTGTTTGTGGGTGGCCTTAATTCCCCCCCCCCGACATATCCCTAGCTTCTCTCTTAAAGCTAGGAGGCAATAAGAACTCTAGTTAAGTGAGGTAGGACCAAAGGGGTTTTGACACATCTTCTCCATGCCCACAGAGTGCCTACTACCCTCCAGAATCTCTCTCTCAGGTTCAAGGTTACAAGTAGGTCTGGCTGTCACACATGACTACCCATCTTCTTTTAAAATCAATAGAGAGCCAATACCATTTCACCTCTGAGGTCCTCTCTCTCACTGTCAGAGACATTGGCAGACAGTATAGCTCAGCACCCTTTGCTAATTGGCCCCCACTCAAACACTGCACAGAGTTATTGGGGTCAGGTCTCAAAACACTGTTCCATTCACATTTTCCTATTCTAGCATTTGGGATCTTTTGTTACATATTGGCTTTTCCATCCAGCTGGCATTAAGCTCAGCTTACTTATTAAGCATTACCTAGTCAGACATACTCTCCTCTCTCCAGCTGCTTAACTGCCAACCCCCAATTGTTTTTTTTTTCAAATGTCTCTCCCTAAAACTCCATCAACTCTCATTGTTTGCTCTTATGCAGAGGCAGAACATAACCTGTGGGTCACACGTTTTTCATCCCAAGATACTTGGCACTCTTTAGCAGTCTCCTCCTATTCCAGAGATTTGCAGAGAGAGAAGAGATTGGATTTATATCTCACCCTTCACTACCTGAAGGAGTCTCAGAGTGGTTTACAATCTCCTTTCCCTTCCCCTTCCCACAACAGACAATCTGTGAGGTAGCTGGGGCTGAGAGAGCTCTCTCAAGAACTGCCCTTGAGAGAACAGCTCTGTAAGAACTTATGACTGACCCAAGGTCATACCAGCAGCTGCATGTGGAGGAGTGGGGAATCAAACCCGATTCTCCCAGATTAGAGTCTGTGCTCTTAACCTCTACACCAAACTGGCTCTACACCAAAACACTACACCAAACTGTTTGAACTAGAGCATGTATCTTAAACCAGTTTAAGTCTTTTGCAGCTCTACCAGTTTAGCTATCCTGAGTACACTAAGGGCTAAAGAAGACATTACATTTTTTAGCAAGCTGGGTCTGCGTTTCCCGACCCAACTCACTTTCTCTGCAGTCATACAGCAGCTGTATACAATGTCATTTTAAAGGTGAGAGTGTGCCTTTTTCGGCTTGGAACTGTGACGTAGGAGGAGGAGAGACTCCTACCTCCCTGCCATACTGATTTCTGGAGCTGAAACAGCCCCAATAGAGAGTTTTTTGCAGAACCTTGAAGCAACACATGGAGTATTCTAAGCACATGCCACTCCAGTGTTATGTAAATAACTCTTGCCATAAGCTGTTTTAGCATTGTGCTCTCAAAATGGCATTGTGGGGGAGCAGGAGTCCTTCCTTCCCCCCTCATGCCCAATTCCAAGCTGAAAAGGGCTCTCTGTCCTCTATAAAATGGCATTCCCTGCAGCTGCTGTGTGGCTCCAGGGAAAGCAAGTTGGATGGGGGGAACTTACATTTAGCTAGCCAATAAATGTAATTTTTGGTTTGGTCCTAAGTAGTTTGGTGTAAGAGCCAGTTTGGTGTAGTGGTTAAGTGCATGGACTCTAATCTGGGAGAACCGGGTTTGATTCCCCACTTCTCCACTTGCACCTGCTGGATGCCCTTGGACAAACCATAGTTCTGGCACAGCTGTCCTTGAAAAAGAGCAGTTTCTGTCAGAGCTCTCTCAGCCCCACCTACCTCACAGGGTGTCTGTTGTGGGAAGGGGAAGTAGTTTGTAAGCCGCTCTGAGAGTCCCTTGGGTAGTGAAGGATGAGGTATAAATCCAATCTCTTCTTCTTCTTCTCATTTTTTATACCGCCCAACATGCAACTGATTGTAAATGTGGTAACTATCTAATGCGCAGTCTTGGAAGTCGCATCTGGTTTTTGGTCTAGGTATCTTTTGTTGACTCTAATATTGCAATTTTTAAAAATGTTCGCCGTGTTTATATTGCTATTTATTAATTGGTGTTAATATTGGAATTCGTTCAGTAGCAGTACAGGGCAAGATGTGTTTTTTACTTCGAACATTAGTTTCCTGGCATTTCCCTCCATGCAGCCAAACCCACCACAGGCTAACTCTTCTAGGTTGTTGATACTTTCTCCTTTAGATTCTATAATGCATATGCAGATTTGTATTTATTGTTTTACAAAAGCAAAACCTTTCCTCTGTTACTGCTACTAACAGACAACAGAAGAAAAAAGAAAAGAACAGCTCTTGTTGACAAAATGCATAAAAAGTGGAAGGTGATACATAACAGAGGGTCAGTGCCTTAACTCCAAAGCAAGATAAATCCTTGTGAGCAATTGCTCTGTCGGCAGTTTTGGAACACTGGGAGGTTTCTGTTTGTAGCTTCCAGTCATTGAATAGATGAATAAGGAGGAACTGTTATACAAGGTCTAATGGAAGAAAACAAAGTACCAAATCTGAAGGGGGGCACAAAGGTGTCTGTGTAGCTGTGCAGCAAGTATAAATATGATATAAAGAATGAGCAGCTTTCCCTGAGGTTCAGGCTCTTCATTATTTTCCGTGGAATCAGCCAAGAGCCAGCTAGTGATCAAGGGATATTTCCCCCCCAGGGTAAAGTTTCCCCTTTTTTTTGGTTTGTTTGTTTAGTTTATAATTTTCAGACAGAATAAGCAGGAAGGAGACTTTTAAAGCGAACAGAATCTAAAAAAACCCCCAAAACAGGTTCATGCCACAGACACTCGTTTCTCATATAGCTATGCTGGGAATAGCAGTGCAAGTATCTAAAGAAGCAATAAGAAACAAGATCCCTAATCCTCACCAGTACTTCAGTCCCCCCACCCCACCCTTGAGACTAGTTTCTGTGGTTAGATGGGACTGCTGGGTGGAGAGCAAAGTGGCAAAGATCAGCATTATTTGCTGGTGATAGTTAGGACCCAACAGTGATATACTGATACTAATGGTTTATTTCTCATGTTGTGTACTGCATTTTAGCATGTGGCTTTCTAAGCCTGAAGGGCTCTGAATATATAAGGGATACAATCCAGTCTAACTTAATAGCGTATCTGCAGTGCCATCCTAAGCAGAATCACGCCCTTCTAAACTCATTTACTTCAGCAGTATTCAAAAGAGTGTAACTGTGTTGGATGCAGAATAAGTATCTGTGTGGATTATGCATTAGTGCATTAGTGCAATGGGAAGACAGGAGCTGTTGAACACAACTGACTTGTAATGACCTGGCTCAACGAGGAACTAGAGTTGCAAGTAATTTCATTCAAGTTCTTTCCTCCTTTTTGAAAGGAAAATGCAGAGGCCAGCAACCTGGAAAAATTCTGTTGGTTGTTATGCCTTTGAATTAGACCTGCAGATACTAATGTCACAGCAAAATCCAACTCCTCCCTCCCAAATATAATTCTAGTACAGTCATCTATTTTTTCTGTGTGTTTTTAGGAATTCTGTCATGCTTAGAAAGGGGTTTCAAGAGGCAGTCCTTGTAGCAGCCCTGTAAAGAAGGCTGGTATTATTATGTTTCTATACTGCTGACACTAAAAACAACAACAACCAACCCCCCCAAGTAATGTCTTCCTAAAATCATAGATACCTTATGATCCTATAATCATTGAACCCAAGCCCCAGTGCCACACTTAGATGACAGCAAGCTGAAAGGTACTATTAATCTATCATAGGTGGAGTGACGGCCAGTCCAAGTTGCATAAAATTAATGTTTTAGTCCCACAGGAGTTATGTAAGCATATCTAGGTGGGGTGTAAGTGGGCTAAAGATATCTAATAGAGGATTTCCACACTCTTTACCCAAAATGTTTCCCTAATTCAAGATTGGGGTGGGGGACATGATAGAAAATGTAGCATAGTGTTGCTGTACAGGTGTGACCTTCCTTGGCTGAAATCAGGCTATTTTAGTTCAATTATGGGTGTGGATTGGTTGATAGTTGTGTGCTCCAGTCTCAGAACTCTGAAGTATCTGTGCAACACTGTAGGTATGTAGAAGTAACATTGAAAAGTGGTTGTTGTGCAGTAGAGTATATAAATTGGAATGTACAAGGTTACATCTTTTGTTTTCAGATAAACATGTAGGCAGTAGAGTATTCAGCCTCTCAGAGATCAATAATGGTAATGGATCACTTTATTCAAAGTTATGCAAGTGCCAATTAATTTGAACAAACAAACAGAGATAATGAGATGTTGTCGATGGGAGATGTCGAAAGGCAAGAAAAATGAGCAAGATGGGGAACTGTAGAACTAGTAAAATAGGCAGATGTTCAAACAGCCACCAAGCCAGTGACAAACTGCCCATCAAGATGTGGGCGTATGGCAAGCCCAAAGCAATGGTACATCTAAGCCAAGTCTTGAATGGCTATAAAATGTTAGTATTAAAATGTGTTTTGGAAGTCTTATAAATGGCAAGGGAGATGGGTGGTATGAATATAAAATGCACAACAAAAGTAAGTTGTTGCAGAGAGAAATCTGTATTATGTGCACAAGATCTCAGATTCAGTTCTTGGAATCGCTGGTTAAAAAGGATCAGGTAGTAGATGATATGAAAGTCCTCTTCCTGAGACCCCTGAGGCCTGTACCAGTCAGAGTAGAGGATACTGACCTTGATGGACCAAAGATCAGACTCAGCATAAGGCAGTTACATGTGTTGAAGATGTAACTCCTTCTTTTCTGAGTCATTGTTAGAAGACTTGGCAAACTGTTGCTCCAGGTAAATCTGAATATGTGGTCAACCAGTTACACCAGTGGTCTATTTAATCCAATATGGGCTGCTCTGACTGGCATCGGCTCTCCAAGATAACAAGCACTCTCTGAGCTCTAGATTGCTCACAAATTATGAGGATTCTGTACCCCTCTCTGACCCACTGTGTGTTAAACACGTACTCTGCCTGCCTGGGAGACTTCTGTAGTGCCTGGGGATTGGGAGATAACACACCAGAGTGACATAAAGCAAATTAGTTTGCTTTTAATGATATCTCAGATCTTCACACTAGCTGTGGACTTGACAGAGCTATGAAGCTGAACAATTGGGGGGTTAGGGTTCCCAGCCTCCTGGTGGGGCCTGGAGATCTCCCGCTTTTACAACTGATCCCCAGCTGACAGAGATCAGCTCCACTGGAGAAAGTGGCTGCTTTTAAAGGTGGAGTCTATGGCATTGTACCATGGTGGGGCCCCTCCCCTCCCCAAACCCCACCCTCTCCTGGCTCCACCCCCAAAGTCTCCAGGTATTTTCCAACCCAGACCTGGCAACCCTGGGGGTGGTGGTGTTGGTGGAGTATATGTTTATTTTCAAAATAAGAGGGAAAATGCTTTTGCTGTTATTTCTTTGCATGTTCTAAGTTTTCCCCTGGAACTTCTGGATAGTTTGTGTGTGTGAATAAATATCCTAGTTAAGAACAGAAGTATAAGTTTATGTTATTCTTACAAAACATGCTTCATTGACAATCAGATCGGATTACTGTGTTATCAGCAACATATGTACAGGGGCAGATCGAGCTTTTTGAGTCATAAATTTTGCCCTTTGCCAATACTGTAATTTTCAGGAAAAAATGTATCCTAGTGGAATTATTAGCTCTGTTTTGAAAGCAATGAAAATGGTTGTCTGTGAACCCCAAATATATAATTGTATAGTATATGGTTGTCCAGAGTGAAGAGCAAGAACTTAACAGCCACTGATTCATTTATAGTTGGGAAATGACATCTATGTATCTATTTGCCCCCTGAGCCGAAATAATGAGACAGACAACTGTTTGAATTCAAACAAGGGACACTTTATTTACTATTTAACTGCAGAATAAAACAACAGCAAGAGAACTAAGTGGGAGTAGAACAGGCCCAGCAGGTGTCAAGCCAGCCAACCTCCTTGCCTACAGGTATGGGCAAGTCACTAGCCCTGGTCTGGGGCCAAGCCTTTGGCCCATGACTGGCAGCCCAGCGCACAGGTCACCCCCCAGGAGCGCCTACCCCCGAAGCCTTACAGCCTCAGGGAGGAGCTTACCTGAAAGGCTCCCTGAGGTGGTCACCATTCCCAGCCCTAAACCCTACACCCCTGGGGTCGTTCCCAATGAACCCCTGGTCCCAAACCAGAACTGGCTGAAAGTGCTTACCGGTTCTGCTTTTATTTCCCACCCTACTCTGCCAAAGTGACCAAAGTAATTAATAGCCAGCACCCCAAGCCCTGATAGTTTCCCTTATGTTCGTTGTAAGGTAGGTGAAAACACGCTCATCTTCCTGCCAATCTAGATGAGCATGAAAAATTCCTACCGAGCCCCAACAAGTGACTAGCACAAGCCTACACAGAACACAGGGTGGGCAGGTGGGCTGAGCATGAGTTGACAACTGCCACGGGCCGGAACGGGGCTGAGCCTATAAAGGCTGGCCCTGCCCACCCAGCACTGTGACAGGCCGTGTCGCAGCACAGCTGTCAATCTCCCATTTCTCTGGGCAGCGAAGCTGCCCATGCGCTCCAGAGGCATTGCCGTGAGCGCACGAGCCCCATTCTCAAGTGTGGCCATGATCTGCAGATACCTACACCTGTGGATCAAGGTCCAGGGGCTGCAGTGTGCTTGGCAGTGGCTGCAAGAAAGCCTGGGAGCCATGTCAGTTCCGGCAAGAAAGTGGGGGGAGGCGGGATTCCCCCCTCCGAGTCTTGTGGGCCTGCCTTTGTAATGTACTTGTTAAATAAATGCCACCAGAGAGTAAAACAATCCACTATGACACCGGCATTTGTTTTAACATTTGTGTCATACCAGAAAAAAGAATGTTAGCAGTGGAATGTAGCCATCTTTTATGTAGTACAGAAGTATTATGATGAGCTTTTACCTTGCAGAAGTCTCAGGGGTTTGTGATGCTTCTACTCTGGAAATATAATTGATCTTGTTTATAATGGCTTGAGTAACATTGGAGCCTGTTGGTACAAGAAACTGACCAAACAAAGAGGCAAATATGTTGTTCAAGATTATGTTGACATCCACTAGACCAGGCTAAGATTTAACGCTCCCTAGTGGTGGGGTGGACTTGGAGTGTAGAGCCCCTTCTCTCCTATTGTCTACAGGATGCCCTCACCACCCCAGGGGACCTGAGGGTACTTACCTCATCACTGTCCTGTCCTTTCCCCGCATTCTGAGCCTGGATGCTTTCCTCCTATATGGAATTCATCCCTGCCTCCTGCAGGTTTCTTTCATGTGTCCTGGGGAGGATCCCCATGTTTTGTCAAATGGGGATGCCTTCAGACAGTCCCACAAAGTACTCTGCAGTGCTGCTTCTGCATGCAGGCCACCATGTTGGCATCCTTGGCACTACAGCTTCCAAATTTGAGCAGGGAAAGTCCCAGGGACTTGGAGCCAGAGCCTGAGGAAGAAGGGTTGGGGAGAGAAGAGAACTCAGTAGGGATGTAATGCCATAGATTCCACCCTCTGAAGCGGCCATTTTCTTCGGGAGAATTGATCTCTGTGGTCTAAAGATTAGTCATAATTCTGGGAGAGCTTCATACCCCACCTGGAAGTTGGTAACCCCAATTGACGCTGGGCCTGGAACTAAGGTGGAGGGTTGTCTGTTTCCTCCACCTTCCTGGTGACTTGCCAGTTGGCTCCCTCCTCTCTTTTCCTGCTTCCTTTTTATATCTCCCACATTAGGGAAAAGCTGGATGGTTTTCATCCTAATCACTTCCAGTGTCTCTTCCAGGGCTGGCACAACACCACAGGGGCTTCTGCCATTTTCTTTGCCACATAGATCTGTAAAAGTAGTTCTGAGATTAGGGATTACATTTTCCAACCATCTCAGACTTATCTAATTGAAGAAAGAGTTCTCATATCCTGATAGTGAGGGAAAGAGGGAGACATGGGGGTGGGGGGGACAGAGAAAGAAGAGTTCTGACAGAACTCCACCCAGAAACAGCCCTGTGACAGCTAGAAGGTCATCAGTGGGGAAGGTAGAAACTGGAGCAAAGTAATCCTACTATCAGTCTGAAGCTAAAGACAGAGCCATTGATTCAGTTGAGAGCCCCAGGAAGAAGGGCCTAGAAATCTTCCTTTGTACTGCTTAAGTGGCAACACAAAAAGCCTGGTTTAAAAAATTAACCCTTTAAACCCAGTTCTTTCCCCCTCCCCTTCTTAGATGAAGCTTGCCTGCAGTTTTAAAGTGATGGTTGCTGTTAACTGTGTTCCGTGGTGGTTTTTGGGATGCACCAGAACTGATGAATGAATTTCTAGCCCTGGAGGGCCTTCAGTACTTGCCTCACATCCAATCTGCTCAGTCATGCTACTAGTTTATGTTGGCATTACCATACCTAGTGACCTGTTTTGGCATATTCCTTCTGCCTTTTCAGTATGATCCATTTTATGTGTCTGTAGAAGGAGAGGACAAGATACGATTGGTGGGGGTAGAGGTGGGTGGAGGAAGGGGGACAGGCTTTAAGCAGAAAGTGTCATTGTTGAGCACTGAACTAAGGAAGAGAGAAAGTATACCACAGGGTGAGGACATAGTCCCTCCCTTTAGTTAAGGAGTCAAATGCCTAGGCCCTGAGAATTAAGACTGAGGAAAGGTAATAATGGTTTGAATGACCCCACACACACACACCTGAAGCAAAGTTTTCTAAACCATGTCTATGCTTTGCCTTATCTGTAAGCCCCACTGCCCAACAGGTTAATTTGTACGGTCCATAAAATGGAATTTTTCAAGGCCCACAGTTGTGCTGAGCAAATTAGCGGTCACAAAGGGTACCACAATTAGCACAAAAGAGATCAATATTCTGAATGGATCACTTTCTTCACTGTTGTTTTGGTGCCTGTTAGCTGGGAGCAGATAAACAGAAATAATGAGCAGCTGCCAATGAAAGCTTTGGGAAAGAAGAAGTGAGGTGACAAGGGGAGAGAGAGAGGGAGGGAAAGAGAACCAAGTGAGTCGGTGATGTATTGGCCTTGGAGAGCAGCATACTTCCCAGTGGACACCATAGAGAGAGAAAGAGTGATGGTGAAAGAACAGAGCAGTGTGCATCAGCAGAAAAAAAAAATTCACTCCACTTACCAAATCATGGCTGGGCTATATTTCTCACATGAGGATATGAGAAATCAGTTAACTGTCCAGGGTTCGTGTAGTTGGTATCCTCTTTTGCTTTTTCATACAAGTTCTTTGATACTCAGTGCAGTCAATTATTGTGAGTGTGTGTCTTTTTGTTATTAAGCAGCCCGTACGAAAAGAAGAAAAGCTAGCTCAGTTGTACAGACTTTATTCTTTAATATATGCTGAGGTAACTTTTGAAAATGTTGCATAGTGTATAGATCTTACGTTTGTTCTTAAAGTCAGCTCATGCTTTTGGGCCAAGAAGAAGTGTTTGTTTTGTTTTGTTTAAAAGTGTTATTCCACCAGATTGTTCATGCAGGCCCTCAGGGTGGCTCACAATAATATTTATAAAGAGCGGCAGCTGCAAAAAAATAAAAATAAAATAGAAATGCCATATAAATAAAAGAACAGCTTATAACCAATGATATCAGCAGCTATAAAACTAGTTCTCAGCTCAAAATGTAAATACCAGATGTACAGCTGTTCCAGAAAGTCCATGGAACAAATGGGCCTGACAGGTTCCCGACTAAGGGAGTTCCAGGCACTACCACCGACAAGGCTCTGCTCCTTCTGCCACCCAACCAAACCTCTGACCATGCTGGTGTCTGGAGGAGAGCAAATATCCTAAAGGTGTTTTCCCCCCTTCTACAACATGGGTCAGTAATGGTGCTAGTTCCATGTTTTAGGTAGGTGGCTTTTAGGAACAGGGTCTTTTCCTTTACTGGTATCTTGATTGTGGAACTCCCTCCCTGCCAGTATCCACCTGGCACATTCCCTCAGGATATTATCAACTGTGGTGGTTCCCAGAGTATGTATTTTTCTCAGAATGGGAAGCCTTGCTCTAGACTATGTCGAGTTGACCTTCCACTTCAGTTTCTTGTGGATTTGCATCAGAAGAGAAACCTGGTGAAATATTTGGTGAGAAGAAGTAAAAACTTCTGTAACTATTTGGCATGGAATCTCAGCCACGCAGCCACCCAGCACAAGACTAACATCTCAAACACTTGAGCCAAGATCACACAAGAGTCAAACTTGTCAGGATCCTTGCATCTGGAGTTTTTACAAGATGCATTTGATAAAGGGCTCAGCACTAGGGCAATGCAAAAAAATGGTATTTTGGGGTAAGTAGAACCCCAAAATTATCGGTATTTCCTGATATTTCCAAATCCCAGTATCGGTATGATATTACATATTACATATACATGATATTGTGTATGATAGTCAAGAGCCAATAATATTGGCTTTTATTCGGGCTCAGCTGGATAACCAGGTGGCAGCTGAGGACAGGAGTGCTTTTTACTAGTGTCAACTGGTTAGTCATCTATGGCCTTTCCTGGGCAGAAAAGATCTGGTCACTGTGTTGTGTACCCTGATTACATCAAACTAGTTTACTGCAATGTGCTCTACATGTTCCTGCCTTTGAAAAGTGTTTGGAAATTTTCACTGGTGTAGCATGCTGTAGCCAGGATGTTGGCTGGAGTGGGTTGTAGGCACCACATAACTCTAGTCTTGGCCCATCTGCACTGGCTCCCAATTTGCTTTTGGGCATAATACAAGGTGCTGGTGTTCACCAGTAAAGCTCTATATGGTTTGGGACCTGAAGGACTGCCTACTTTGTCATAAACCTACCTGACCACTGCTGTTACATTCTGAGGCCCTGCTCTGGGTGCCTCTGCCTTCTGAGATCATGCGGATAGCAATCGCAGGCTGTGGTCACACGTGCCTGTTGAAACAGAGGGGAAGTGAGGCTATCTCCTCCAAAGGAATTTGACACGCAGTTGTGAGATCACATATCGCTTTGTAACTGTGGGCACAGCCTATCACTGTATGATTTGGGGGGGTGGCCATTTATTTCCCATGTGCATAAAAAAGGAATCGCACCTCCTCACTGAGGGCCCCCTATTGAGTATGTGATGATGTGCATACTGTGAAGGGGGGGAAATGGCACCGAGCCGGGATGGCCTGATCAGACCATCCCAACAGCATCAGTGTGTGCTTGAGCAATCAGACAGGGGAAAGTCTGTCCCTGGCTGGTCAGAACCCATTTATTACCAGACTTTCCTCGGTGTCTTTTAACTCCACTTCTGCAGTGGAGCAACACGGGTTGCCAACAACTGCAGGACACTTCTCAAATGTTGCTGTCTGATCATCCCCTTTAGATTCATGAGGCATTCACACCTGTGTCAGATCTAAAGGCGCATGTGATTGCAGCCTCAGAGAGGGGCTTCTGAGTCATGGCACCAAAACTCTGGCACTCTTTCCCCAGGGAAACTTGCCATCTTCTGCTAGTGGGTAAAGACTTTTTTGTGTATGTGGGGGTGCCATTGGCAGAGTTCTCACATCTTTCTGACTGCCTACTCATGGTTAATTAAATGGTTTCTCACCCCCACTTTAAGGTACTTGGCAGCAATCCAACTCTTATGGGTCTACTGCCATAATGCCTGGATTGGGCCCGAGTAGTAACGTCATGTCAGAAGTGGCCACTGGCTGTAGAATCTGAACCAGTGAAGCTGAGCCACTCTGGTTTTGAAATTGGACTTCACTACTGTATTCTGAAACCATACTACCTTTGACCACCTGTGTTGTTCTGGCATCAATAATTTCTTTTGGATTAGAGCTGAAGTATCTTCCCCTTACCAAAATGTAGCTTTGTGTTGTGCTTCTTGTCATGAGGAGTATTTTTTTGATATTTCAGAGAGAATAAGTAAAAGCATGATTTGTATTTTCCTGCACTTCCACATCCCATCTGAAGAGGCAGGAGATCTTAGTTGGGAAAGGAAGGAATCTTTCTCAGTGGGATCCGTGCATTTCCTCCTCTTCAGACGGACTGGTGAGAGAAATTGCTAGTAATTTACAGCATTCAAAACTGAGTGCAAGATTTTGGTGTGAACGCTGAACATTCAATGTCTTTTGATACAGGTGAAGTAGATTCTTTTTGCCACATTATAGTATCTTTTCAACCAGAAGAGAAATCAGATAAACAAGTACCAAAAATCCAGGAGAGATTATTTATATATGATAAAAGAATAGCAATACTTTAATCGCCTAGTAAATTCCAAGAAGAATGAATAGTAGCAGCTTGTTAAACATGGAAAGGATATAATTAGAAGAAAAGGACACACTGTATGAGAGACAATTAAGAAAAATACAGTGTGCTTCAATTTTCCCTTTGAAGATAGAATCAATGAATCATTGCTTAATTATACTCTTAAGACACTCATGCCTCTAATAATTTAAAGTCAAAAGCACTGATAGGTTTTGGGCAAGAGAAAAAATATAGAGAGCAGGCAGGGTGAAAGCAAAAAAGGAAAGAAAAGGACAAAAAAGTCAATGAAGAGATCAACTTGTTTCCCTAGTCTGAAAAAGATTAATTCCTCACATATCATTCCCTACCCATAAGGTTGATGTGCTCAGGTGCCCCCTTTTTACATGGACAATCTCACTGGATGTGTGGATAATTATGTAATTAAAATACAGTCTTAAATATTGGAGAGCACTGAATATTCCAAATATAAATAAGTCAGTTTTCAGTTTTGCTACAGAAATCGGAGCAACCAGAAAAAGCTTGTAATATGCAACTTTCAGCTATGTATAGGCTGAGTTCAGACTGGCAGTTTGCCCTGCTACAGCCACGTTTCAGCCATGTTTCACAAGCGGATTAAAGGGGGGTGTTCACACAGGCACATCTGCCTGGCATTCCCCACCCATAGTCTATCTGTGCTGTTCCGCTTCACTCCCGCATTCAAAAGATACCTGGTAAAAGTGGTAGCAAATCCCTGATAGCCCATTTATCCCGCTTCATTCTGCTTCCAGGAAGTGTGAATGCCAACTTTTAAAAGCCAGGAGCAACCCACGTTGCGCATAAGACACTCCGCTCTACCACCCAATGCAGTGCTGGCGCAATTGGATCCTCCCCAAATCAGCCAGATGTGCATGAGCACACATGAACACATACATACACAGCTGAATTACCAGGAAAAAGCCGTTTACAGCTGCGCCTCTGGGCCAGCAGTCTGAACGTTCCGGCGTGCCTCCTCCCAGTATGCTCCTGCATCAGTCGGCACAGTGTGACTGGGAAAACCCAGAACAGTTTGTTCTGGGGCTTTTTTTGCCACGACTGGCTCCCGCTTCAAACTGCTAGTCTGAACTCAGCCGTAGTTGCTCTGTAATGCTTAAAGAACTTTGCCTATAAAGTACTTGTCTACATAGTAGAAAGTCTAAATGATTACGCAAAACAAATTACGATATAGGAGTGGAGCCCATTGCATGTGATTAACACTCCATCTCCCCATTCAGCATTGACTGTGTGTATCTTTCCCATGTACCTTGCCTGCCCAGATTGTTGTGTTATTCAAACACACCTCCTTTCATGCACTTTCAGCTGTCACTACATGGAAATGGTCTCTTTGTTGCTATCAGTGCATGGGAAGGAGGCCTCAGACTGCAAGCGGCTTGAATTCCACATGCTTGTATAAAATGCATGCTGTGTTGAACCCCTTCCATCAGATCACTTTTGGGGGAGGACCCTGGGGTTTGTGAGAATCCCTCCAAAGTGCTCAATAACCTCGAGAGATTGTTGTTTCCTGAAACCAAACAAGTGAAGTATGCCCTCTATTCTTGCTAGTTTCACCCATCCCAATTTGAGGCAGAAAGCCTGGGAAATTACGAATCCCATCATCCTCATCAAGATGTGATAACAAGGGGAGGGGGGATGGGATTTTGATTTGCATTTGAGGAAAATCCTTCTCTTCCGTTTGCTCCCTTTGCAAATTAAGATTTTGGGTTTATCTAAACCAGCTTTTTATTCCATCTTGGCCTCTTAACTTCTTTGGTTTTTCTCCTGCCTTGCACACAGTAGCATTTGCCAGCTGTTTCTCTGAGTTTTTCTGGTGTCCCCCCCCCCCGATTACTTTTGCTGTTGTCTGGAAGCAACAACAACAAAAACACAGGGAGAAACCTGAGAGAGCAATGATTTGCAAAAAAAACCCCAAACCAACACTGTATATAAGGGAGGAGAAGAACCAATGCAGTTAATCTGGAGCAAAAGCCCTTTGGCCTTTTATGCTTGGGTGTTTTCCCTCGTTTTCACTGTGCATGTCCGTTAGGTTTTCTTTTGTCATTCTGCATTGATTTTCCTCCCTTCAGTGCTCCCTTCTGTCAGAGGACTCCTCCCCCATACAAATTGCAACCCTGTGCGAAGTGTGGTGGAATTGTGGTACAGGTATGCTTGCACACATGCACATGTTGCCAACAATCACAGCTTGCAGTGCTAGTGTCAGTGGGTTCTACTGAACATTCTGTACACTCAACAGTTCCCCCACGTTATCAGATCATGTGATTCTTTCCTATTTTTCACAGTGGCCAATAACACCGCAGAGAATACCCTGGTGCTCTGCAATATAGAAAATGAGGCTTTCCAGCTGCTTGTCAGTTTCAGAAAAAGTCTGGTCAGTTCCAACAGTGGGCTTTGCCCTTTTGCCTGTGTTCCTTTCTGTACCCTTTCATTCAACAAACTATCACTAAAATGCACACACAAAACCCAAACCACAAGGATTTAAATGGAAGGTGCTTGCTGGGCGTTACTGCGTAGTCACAATAGGACAATTGCACAAATTATTTTTAAAACTTTGAACACCCCCCCACACACACAAATTTAAAGTGATTTGTTGTTGTTCAGTCGCACAGTCAAATCCGACTCTTCGCGACCCCATGGACCAGATTACGCCAGGCCCTCCTGTCTTCCGCTGTCCGCTGAAGTTTGCTCAATTTCATGTTCGTTGCATCGATGACACCGTCTAACCATCTCATCCTTTGCCATCCCCTTCTTCTTTGACCTTCAATCTTTCCCAGCATCAGGGTCTTCTCCAGTGAATGCTCCCTTCTCATTTGGTGGCCAAAGTATTACTCCACCCCAATTTAGAAAAGTGCATTTTTTTTCCCATTGTAGCTGCACAATAAATACATAGGAGGGAAAAGAATGGTGCATAACGTGGACACAGAATTGGAAGTCAAGACTGAAGGCTTACTGCTCTGAAAATCTGCAGTAAGATGTGTGTGCTTCATGGGCCTTTGTTGCTTGGAGAAAAGGAACTGTCACAGACTACTGGCGAGCAATAGGAGAGTCCTATTATGAGTCAGAACCAGGGCAATTCTGCATTGGCTTTTCCCTCTGTTGTTTTACAAAACCCACATTGAAACAGAAATTCCCTTCTGCATTTCATATTGCTGTCACTTTCTTTGATCATTGGATTTTATGGTACCCTCCACACTGCATGCCGCTTTCACTTTCTTTGATCATCAGGTTTTATGGTACTTTCTGCATAGATTTTTGGCCATTCAGGGGTGACTTTGCAGTCAGTATGATGTTGCCCCAAGATATCTGAATGTGATTTTGAGCTGCACTTTTTCCTCCCAGTTGAGAAAATGTGGAGTGAATGCTAGATGCAGAATTGCCCCCAGATTTGAATGGATGTGGGCCTTGAAATGGGGTAAGGATTTTCCAGTTGAGGGTTTTCAGGTGGCAGTTCCTTCTCCATTTTGCTATTCATGGGCATCACTAAAGAAAACATGTGAGTGGAATTATACTCATGTGCATATGCTTAAAATCCCCAAGATTGCTCTGAACTAGTGTTGTTATCAGGAAGAGAATTTCTTATTCCAAATGTCATTTGTTTTTTTAGATATAGCCATTGATTCCTCTTACTCTCTCTTTTAGCTTGTAAGATGAATTTCTTTTTTCTTTTTCTTTGAAGAGAAATCAATATATTCTTTTGTAATTTCAGCCCTTGTAGTTGTTATATGTTACAAATCATGGGGGGGTGTTTGCCAGTTCCTCCCTGGCCACTGGCAGGGGAAGGGGGGGGCAGGGTTACTAGCTCCAGGTTGGGGAACACCTGGAGATTTGGGGAAGGAGCCTGGGGAGGAGAGGGGCCTCCAGCGGGATACAATGCCATTGAGTCCAGCCTCCAAAGCATCCATTTTCTCCAGGGGAACTGATCTCTGGAGTCTGGAGATGAGCTGTAATTCCAGGGAATCTCCAGGTCCCACCTGGAGGCTGGCATTCCTGTGTTCGGGTAGGAGGATAAGAAGGTTTAGGAAGAGATTGCCTACCACTGAACATCTACGGAGTGAAATTCTGAAAATTTTCAGAACCCGTTTCTGCCCCTCTTCGAATTAATCTTTGCTCATAACAGAATTAATCTGAAAAAAGACTCCAGATTTCTAAAAAAAAAAATAGGAAAAGATATGCATTGTTGTATTTCAGGGAGAAATTGGTTAAAGAAGAATGAAGAGAATTTCTCTTAACACTACTCTGAACTTAACAATGATTAAAGAGCTGTCTGGGGGAGTGTGTTGATTTCTGGCTTTTTGAGCAACTTCAGAGCAAACAAATAGAACCAAACTGTCAGTTTCCTCAAGGAACAAAATGAGCTTTCTGGCCATCCCATGGGCCACTCCTATGTTCTGGCAGGTCCCATTAATAGTAGGTCGGGATTCCTCAATGTTGGGATATTTTTCTACTGCCTTCCCTCCCTTTAGGAAGCCTGGCTGAGAATATACAAGTGGTGGCAATGAGAGGGATAATGAGCAGATGCTGTCTGAATGATGAGAATGCCCTGCAGCCCCAAAGTTGAAAAATTCCAACCGTACAGTTAAAAGGAGAGAGTTGAGTAAAGAGCTCCCCAAATGGCTGAAAAGAATCCTGGCAGTAACTTGACTGTGGCATTTTTATAAGTACTATTATAAAGCTTATGGAACACTGTTGCCTTGAAGGAAATGTGTATGCATATGCACTGTATAACTATATTACATTGATTCTGATAGCTCAGGTAAAATTGTTAAACACTTCATTAAAGTCATAAGTATTGTTCCAAAGTCAATAGTAAATTGGATTTCCTGGGGTCACTGTAATATAACTTGGAACTCTCGCTGAGGAAAGTGTACAAAGTAATGCATAATGAAAAGCAGATAAGTGGGCTGGTAGGTTGGCATCTCTCCTAAACATAACTAGGCCAAGAAAACTAGGCTACTGGAAGAACACTGTTGCAGAGGAAAAAAATATATGGATCTCTCTAGAAACAATTGCAGAATACATTGGTAGTGATATTTCCAAGAAAACCTACTGGTGGATCCATCTGGTTGTATACCATGCTGCCTGATGTTTAAGCCATTCCAAGTATGATTGTTTAAAAATTGTGAGTCCCTTCCCCCCACAGCCCTTCCCGTTGCAGCCTCATACAATGGTGAACAGTATGCAGTGAAGATGCCATTAGGTACAATAGAAATTTTGGACATTTTCTGGAGTTTATCAAGTTTTTAAAAAATAATGTTTAACAATAGGATGTGCTGTTATACTAATGGGAGCAAAAAGGACTTCTTCTTGTTGTTGTTCAGTTAGTTAACATCCAAGTGCACATTCCTACCTAATGTTCAGAAACAGAATGGTGGCTTAGGCAGAAGCATGGTCTGATCCAGCAGGACTCCTAACAGGTCCTGATGCCATCACTTTCAATCATGCTAAGGGCTAATATGTTACAAAGTCCTTGGGCCCCTACCCCACCTCCCCAGTTTGCCCTAGCCCTGTCAGTCTGACATGTGCTGGGACTTCCATGCTTGGACCTTATTCCAAAGTGTGTCCAGACCCAATTCAGATCAGGCCCACAACGTGTGGAGAGTGCATGCTAAGCAGAAAATCATGGAAAGAACCCAAGAATTAAGTTTCAAATGAAGAGCTCCTAGTGCACATCTGATTGACAGGACTGGGGTGGAATGTAGAGGTAGGGTTGCCAGGTTGCCAGGTCCTACCTGACAGCTGGCAGGGGGGATCCTTGGTTCTTTCCATGATTTTCTGCTTAGCATGCATGGTGTGATGATGTCACCCAGAAGTGACATCATCATGTTGCCAGCATTGGGGAGTGATGCTCTAGTTTTTGGGCAAAATTCTATGGTTTGTAGCTGATCTTACCATAGAGCTTTGCCAAAAACCTAGAATGTCACTGTCATCACATTGCCTTTTGGGCCAGTTGGGGATGGGACCCTGCAGGGGTCTGGCAGCCCTATGTTGAGGACACAATGAATTCATAATGTGTGAGTCAGCCTTCCATCTTTTTCACTTGAGGCTTTTTTATGTTTATGTTGTAGAATGGTTGCTACTACTTCTGCAGTTGTTCAAGTGTACGTAAAGACTTCTGTTAACATGGCCCTTCTTGGCCATAGGTTGGATTCCACAGATCTGCTAGCAAGGGCATTTTCCCCCTCTAGTGCAAGAATCCTTCCCCTGATGCAAGCAATCTCTTGTAACAAGAGAAGGCACCTTGCACTGGAGGAAATCTCCAGTGGAACATGGCTGTGGGAATCAACCTCATGTTTGATTTGATTTATTAAATTTCTACCCCACCCTCCTGGCCAATGTTCATTTAATACTCGAGTAACATACCTATCTAGGGGCTGAGTGTCACTTACATATTAAATAAACAAACCAGCAGGGAGAACCACTAGGGTAGTAGTCTTTTTACGTATAATTGGATCAGCATGGGATCAACCGCAGAGGTGACTGCAATCATGTTGTTACAAATTCATGTGATGGTTTGCCTACTGTGGTGTTTAATTGAATAAATACTCCTGAAAGGAATAAACACTTACCACCAAGTTTATAATTACTGTTACCAGATGATCATGAATATGTGTGAAGTGTAATCAAAACCATTCACAATTGCTCCATCACACAATTGGCTAGTTAGCTCTCTGTAACTCAGTTCTTGAATGCTTTTACAAAGTTGTTCTTGAACCACAACCTTTCTACATCCTTAAAAGACCTGTAATAGTATTAAAAGTTAGTTATTGAATCACTGTACAACCTGATGTTTACTAAAGGCTTTTAAACATGCCCCTCATTGCTGCGATCCATATCTAGAAAAACTGTTGTTGGAATTATGAAACAGCCTGTGCCACATTACTTGCTACTGGGGAAAAGGATAGTCCTGCTATCTGCATCTTAGATCAGACTGTGAAGAAAAGGGAATGAATTACAGCCTGTCATAGAAAGTGGTGAGCAGTGTGAGGTTTGCCATATGGGATCACACTTGCAGGGATCCCCCCCCCCCTTCTCCTGCACCCTTCAGCCCTGGCACTGGCTAAGTTCCCAACTGGCTGCCACTACTCTGTTTCTAGGGCTTCACTGGAGCACCCTCTGAGGCCCAAGGATGCTGCTTTACTTGAGGGATAGCCCCAACAGTTGGGCAACCCACTTCTGACCTGAACCAGAGACCCACAGCATCAGGCCAAAGAGGACACTCTTAACCTATGCCACAGAGCTACCTAAAGCTCTGCAAAAGGATCTTAATCTTAGGTTACAACTAGGCAACCCTCGAAGCAATCTCTAATCCCCCACCCCTCTCAGCAGAGGTATGCATATAGAATGAACAAGTTCCATCACATGAAGTATCTGTATTTTCAAAGCTGTTCAGTAACCATCTGGTGAACCTTCCTCTGTCTCCATATCCCCATGTAATCCCCTTTTGTGTGATACCTACACCTATGTGGAGATCCTTTATCTCAACACCTATCCTTCCGGTCTCCTCCCTCAGCATACGGAGATAAACTAATCAAATATTAAAATTATTAACAATCCTTTCAGTCTTCCTACTGAACTGGACCTCAGTATATATATATGTGTGTGTGTGTGATCCCTTGTACCCTTCTAGCCCCCTGTGTCCCATAGCTAATTTCCCTAACAATGAGGCAGGCCACTTATGATAATACCTCCCTGCCCAGAGCACCCTCCTTGCCCCTCAGGCATCCCCTTTTTTGAGATAGGGCATGCCCTGATGTACAACTGAATATCCGATGTGAAGGACCCCAGCAAAGTAAATGAGAAACAGTTTATTAAACAGATATTGTAATGGTTTTATTAAAGCATGGGGCAGAGTGAATACAGGGACACTATAGCCTCACAGGGCAAGACTCAGAAACAGACTCAGGGCAAGTCTCAGAAGCTGGAAACAACAAAGCTCCCTAATGCAAGTGTCTTACTTATTTCCTATTTCTATCTCAATACCTGATCCCAGACTCACTCCCTATAATGTGAGGGACAGAGTTGCCAGCTCTGGGTTGGAAAATACCTGGAGTTTTTGGGAATGGAGCCTGAGAAGGATGGGGGTTGGGTGAGGGGAGGGACTTCAATGGGATATAACGCCAATGGGGTATAATAGAATACAAACAAAAGATCTGTCTTTCCCATTCCCAGTTCCAGTCACTGGATTTAATTATCCACATATATCCTGGCTTTGCTATTAGAATATAAGATCAATAGGATCATTACTTTTTAAAGCCATAGGACCCAATCTAGCTGAAGTAAGTTGCATTCATGATCCATGAAAATAATTTTGTTCAAACTGTTTTAATGGGGTTCTTGGTAGAGTGGGGGTATGGTGTTGTCATCTACGTTCTGCTCTTTTTCCTCAAAATCAGTGACAGAGACTCAGTAAAAAACAATTATCTTCACATTGGCTCATGATGAAATGTGTGGGTTGTCTCAGGGTATACAGCAGGCTTTAGGGTGGGGTGTTCTGGGTTTGAGGAGGCAGGCAGAGCTGTATCCCGGGTTGAGAGATGAGCTGACTCAGTCTCTTGAGACTCTTCCTAGATATCAAAGGGGGTTCCTAAAGGTAACTCAGGTGCTTTTTTTTGAGGTGGTCCCAGGACCTTAGCCTTGCCTGATTTTTCAGCTTCTTCACCTGGTGATCCATGACATAATGCTATATACATTATTTAATTTCATTTATTCATATGCCACTTTTCTTCCCAATGGGGACCCAAAGCAATTTACATCATATCTCCACAAGAATCCTGTGAAGTAGATTAGGCTGAGAGGGTGTGACTGGCCGCAAGTCACACAGTGAGCTCCCACAGCATGAGTGGGGATCTGAACCTGAGTCTCCTTTATACTAGTCCCTCTTAACCACTACACCATACTAGCTCTCTGTTTCACAGTCCTTCACTCTTTACCCTGGCATCTTTGGCTGTACAAGCAGCCCACATAACTTTGAAAATAATAGTGCTGCAAGTAACCTGATGCATGTCGAGATGCAAAACTAGTAATTCCGAATAAGCATACTTATTAAGGTGAAGTCCCACATTTTTGCAAAAGAAAAGACTTTTTGTGTTGGAGGAAAACTTCCTTCATCAGTGGAAATCTTTCCACTTTTGAGGAAGACTTTGCAGAAGGGAGTCACTGATAACTGCTATTTCTGTTGTACGATATTCAGTTTACAATGTATATGTTCTGCATCATTAAACAGGGCAGCACAGAACAAATTTAGAATCCTGTGGCACTTTTAAGACCAATTAAGTTAATGTTACGCAGTGAGGTTTTTCCACCACCTTCTTCCTGGTATGGTGTTTGTTAAGTATGAGACTCAACAACGAAGTAAGCTCAACAAGTGATTCAGCTTTATTCAACAGCAAACTCCAACTCAGGAACACACAACAACAGACAGTGGAGCACAGCTCCTTTTTAAACTCTCCCGGCTGTCAAAGCCACACCCAGAAATAGTTAACGGACCAATGGCAGTGCAGAGTTAAGGTCCAATCACAACTGTTCCCGCTTTGCAACATTATCACACAGTGATTGGCTATTTACACTGGTTTCGCAGAAACCGACCAATACGAATGCGACAGCTTAGAATCCACATTCCAGAATCAAGCTTAACACAGGAAAGAATAGGCTTGATTCACCTTTCAATACACAACAAATTCCTCCCCCTAAGATGGAGCATTTCCCTTCCACACATAATCTTTCAGATAGGGAGGGGCACCTCGGCTTCGGGTTGACCGGCGCAGCGGTCTCTGCTCCAATGGCGGTGGAGCGGCACACTCTTCGGGGACTCTGATGGCCTCTCTCGCAGGAGAGTCAGGGGACACTAATACAGGGGTCTCAGGCACTGGAGTTGGGGGCTGCCCAGACTCCAAATCCCGATCCGCAGTACTCACCTCCTCGCCGGGAGGCCCTTCCTGGTCGGGGACCAGCTCAGGCTCGGGCACTGACTCAGCGCTTGAGTCTGCCCAGCGCTCTCTGAGCTGGTCAATGTGGCGGCATATCTCCCGTCCGCTGGGAAGCCGGACCACATACAACCTGGACCCTGCCACCTTTGTGACCACGGCTGGTAGCCATCTGTGACCTTCCGCATAATTGCGGGCAAACACCTTGTCTCCAACCAAGAACACTCTTCCCTGCTCTGGGGTCTCTGACCGCTGCTTGGACCTGTCAAGGTCAGGGTGCAGTCGGTCCAGTAGGGTAGCCAACTTACGGCCCATTAAAAGTTCAGCTGGGCTCCTCCCCGTTGTTGAACAGGGGGTGATGTGTTGCCTCAGGAGGAAAGAGGCAATCTTCTGGCTCCAGTCCCCACACGTCAGGCGCCCAAGTGACTCCTTCGCCGCCCGAACCATCCGTTCGGCCTGACCGTTGGAAGCCGGATGGAACGGCGCAGAAGTCACATGGCGGATGAGGTTGTCTTTAAGGAACTTTTCAAATTCCGGCGATTAAGGCGAGGCCCTCCTTGTCGATCTGGGCATAGTTCTTCTCCGCTGCAGTAAGCGATCGCGAGTAGAATGCGATCGGTGCTTCTGACCCATCCGGCATGAGGTGGCTGAGAACGGCGCCCACCCCGTAAGGTGACGCGTCAGCCGCAAGTACCAAGAGTTTGTTCTCGTCAAAGTGGGTCAGCACCGCACTAGACGAGAGGAGTTCTTTCACCCCCGTGAACGCTCGTTCCTGCCGCTTTCCCCACTCCCACTTTGCGTTCTTGTGGAGCAGAGCATGCAGGGGTTCTGCAACTGATGCCTTGTGGGGCAGGAAGGCATGATAGAAATTTAGGATCCCCAGGAACGACTGGAGATCCTTCTTTGACCGTGGCGGGGGCGCGTTCTTGATGGCGGATACCTTGTCTGGTGTAGGATGGACTCCGTCCGCGTCAATCAGGAATCCCAAGAACTCCACTCTGTCTGCTCCAACCACAGATTTGGAGCGTTTGACCCTCAGTCCGGCTTCTTTAAACCGGCCTAGTACTGCTCTGAGCCGAGCCATGAGTTCGCACTCGTCAGAGCCTGCCACCAGGACGTCATCAAAATAGGGCACGACTCCAGGTAGCCCACGCAGGAGCCCCTCCATCAAGCCCTGGAAAATGCCCGGGGCTACGTTAACCCCAAATTGTAGTCTTTTGACCCGAAATGCCCCCTTGTGGGTCACTATGGTCTGGGCGTCAGCAGTTGCATCATCTACGGGCAACTGCTGATAGGCTTGGGCTAAGTCAAGTTTAGCGAAAACTTTTCCTCCTCCCAGTGAAGCCAACACATGGCTGATGACCGGCACTGGGTAGGAGTGCTGCTGGAGCGCTTTGTTCACGGTGCACTTATAATCAGCGCATATGCGTATCGACCCATCTGCCTTTACGGGCGTTACTATGGGAGTCTCCCACCGACCATAGGGCACCGGCTCGAGGATACCCTGATCCACTAGCTTGTCCAGCTCTGCCTCGATCTTCGCTTTAAGAGCGAGGGGTACCTTCCTGTACTTCAGCCGTATGGGACGCACTGAAGGGTCTAAATCAAAAGAAACCGGGGGCCCAGTATATAACCCAAGCCCTTCCCCAAAAACTTCAGGGAACTCTTGATACAAAGACTCCCTTTTATTGTCGCAAATGCTGTTAATACCAGAGATGGCAATACCCAGAGCCTCGAACCAATCAAGGCCCAACAAACTGACCCTCTCACCCTCTGCAACCAGGAGGGACAGCTCAGCCTTCCGCTCCTTGAACTCCACCTGGAAGGTAGCTCGTCCCGCCAACGGAATGCGTCGTCCCTGGAAATCGGTGAGACGCGTTGTTACTGGAGACAGGCGATGTCGGCTCCTCCTCGGAAATAAGCGCTGCCATGTTTCGGTGGAGATGACGGTGACGGATGAGCCGGAGTCCACCTCCATCATACACGGAACGCCATCCAGCCGAAGCGTGACGTGAATTTTCCAAGTGGCCTTGTCACCGGTCGCCAGGACGGTCGAAGGGCAGGTGTCAGTCTGGTGGCAATCGGACGTTCTGCTGTCATCTGAAGGCCGAACCTTGGGGTCTGCTCGATGCGAAGACGGTGGCGATTTCCTCGCAGCCCGGCAAACTCGAGCCAGATGACCTCGCTTCCCGCAGGAGTGGCAGATGAGCTCTCTAGCCCGACAGAGGTCTCTGTCGTGGTTACCGCCGCAGCCTGCGCAGGGACGGGTCGTCGAAGTTCTCGGTCTGGTCCGCGGTGGGCGTGTCTCCCGAGTTCGGCACACGCCGTCGGTGTCGCTGTCAGACTCGCAGGCGGACTGCCAGTGAACTGCAGGCTCCTTGCTGACCTGGGTCTGTCGCTGTCGAACCTCTCGCGTCGACTTGTCCACGGCCTCTGCTGCGATAGCCTCGGCGTAGGCAACCGCATACGTCAGTTGGGTGCGGGCGAAAAGACACTGTTGAAGGCGCTCGTCTCGAAGGCCGCACACCAAACGGTCGAGGAGGGCGTCTTCCAGATCTGTGAACTCACATGGCCTTGCCGCCTTCCGCAAGGCAGTGACGAACTCAGCGATGGACTCGGAAGGCCCTTGGCACCGCTTGTAAAAGGCGTGCCGGCACGCGATCCGAGACGGTTGTGGCGAGAAATGGCCTTTGAGCTTGGCTGTGATCTCAGCCCATGTTGCTGCACTCAGCTCAGTCGGAGCGACCAGGGACCGGGCGATGTCGAAGGCGGCCTTGCCACACGAGCTCAGGAGCGTCGCCTTCTTTCTCGCCTCATCTGTTATCTGATTCGCCTGGAGGTGGAACTCGAACCGTGCCAGGTAAGAGTCCCAGTCCTCCGTCGCCGGGTCGAACGCTTCGAACGCCGGGTTTACGGCCATCGGGGCTGTCGGTGCTGCCACTTCTACTCGTGGAGCCTCAGCCGGCTCGGCCGGGTGTGTGTCCTCGTCTGCCGTTGCGATCTCGGTTCAGCGGGGCTGCCTACCCGCTCTAGAATCCCATCCTCGTTGCCAATTGTTAAGTATGAGACTCAACAACGAAGTAAGCTCAACAAGTGATTCAGCTTTATTCAACAGCAAACTCCAACTCAGGAACACACAACAACAGACAGTGGAGCACAGCTCCTTTTTAAACTCTCCCGGCTGTCAAAGCCACACCCAGAAATAGTTAACGGACCAATGGCAGTGCAGAGTTAAGGTCCAATCACAACTGTTCCCGCTTTGCAACATTATCACACAGTGATTGGCTATTTACACTGGTTTCGCAGAAACCGACCAATACGAATGCGACAGCTTAGAATCCACATTCCAGAATCAAGCTTAACACAGGAAAGAATAGGCTTGATTCACCTTTCAATACACAACAGTGTTTGTGTCTCCCCAGGGCTTTTTTTGTAGAAAAAGCTCATCAGGAACTCATTAGCATAAAAGGCCATACCAAACAGCAGAAACTTATTAGCATATTAGGCCACACCCCCATGTTACCAGAAGTGTGGTCATCCAGCCACACCCACCTTTTGCTTCTTATTCTGTTTACCTTGTTTGTTGTGAAAACCCAGGACTTTTTTTGGAGTAGGAACTCCTTTGCATGTTAGGCCACACACCCCTAATGTAGCCAATCCTAATGAGTTTCTGCTGCTGGGTGTGGCCTGTTATGCTAATGAGTTCCTGCTGGGCGTGGCCAACTCAGGAGCCAGCCGGAACTCCGTTCCTGTGTGTTCCTGCCCCAAAATAGCCCTGTGTCTCCCTAAAAAAATTAGTTCAGAGGGCAGCACAGCATGAGTGAGGAGGAGGTTGCTGCTGAGCCAGATAGTCAGGAGAGATGTGGGACCTACCCGGAAGGAACAAAAATGCCCTCTGTAGTTATGCTCTTATTTAATTGGTTTTAACTGTATGGTTTTACCATAGAGTTTTTAAAAAATCCTAGAGTGTCCAGTGATTTCACCTCTTTTTTATTATAAGAAGAGACATCAACACACTGGCATCACTCTGAAGCATCAGGCCACACCACCTTTTTGATACTGGGGGTTGTTGACTGCAACCTGGCAACTCTAATTGTAAGATGTTATAGAATCCATTCATTTTAAGTGATTCCCTTTAAAATAAAGAGGATTTTTTTTTTAGACATTATCACCTTCTATTTTCTAGTACAGAAGAAAAAATAGTCTATGGTTAAGTTGTCATTTTTCTTGTTTTACTGTGAAGCTAGGGCATATACTATGCAATCCCAGAAAGTTACAAGCAGTCAGTGCCCTCTGCCCTGACTCTTTCTTCAGCAATCCATTGACATGATACAGCTATACCATTTCAGAGACTGCCGAAAAGACAACTTGAGAATGGTAGTAGTGGCTTTTTCTGTGCTGGGCCCAGAGTGTCAATACAAGGGACGACTTCTACTGTTCTGTCAGATCGGATGAGCTGCTTGGGTATTGATGAAGCCAGGTTCATATTTAGGTGCTTTCCCCACATTTTGGAAAGCTCTCTGTGCTTTCATTTCTAAGAATACTTTCAATTATAGTATGGCTTCTGGAATTGCATTTGCAGGATTTATTCCTAACCAGAAAATAATTGGGGCAGTGAGTTCTATTATTAACTACCTCAGGATCATCATTAATTGAGCTTATTGGGGAAAACAACTGAAATCTAAATTTGTCATAATTAGATAACAAATGCCTTTGTGACCATTACCTAGAGATGTCAGCCTCCAGGTAGGACCTATGAATTTCCCAAAATTACAGCTCCTCTCCAGACTACAGAGACCAGTTCCCCTGGAGAAAATGGATTTTTGGGAGGGAGGACTCTATGCAACTCTACCCCACTGAGGTCCTTGTCTGCCCCAGGCTCCATCCCCAAATCTCCAGGAGTTTCCCAACCTGGAGCTGGCAACTCCTACCCCCCCAATCCCCTGTCTGTGGCCAGGGGGGACCTGACAACCCTACTATTACCCCACTTGTTAGCAAAACATCTCAATGGGTCATTCAGACACCACACGAAACTGTAGTTTAATTAAATGGGAAGTGTGATTATCTGAACGTGGGCCACTTCATTAGGGTCTACCAAACCATGATCTGAAACCATGGTTTGAAGCTGAAGCAATTAGTTTTAACTATTGCTTGTGTGATGTATGAACAGGGTGAACTGGCTGTTAATCTTACCTGGACATAGGTCTGCCAGGTCCTTCCTAGCTGGTGGGAGGTGAGGGGTTAGGGTTGCCAGATTCCAGTTGGGAAATTCCTGAAGATTTGGGAGTAGAGCCTGGGGAGGACAGGAACCTCAGTGGGGTACAGTGCCATAGAGTCCACCCTCCAAAACATCCATTTTCTCCAGGGGAACTGATCTCTGTAGTCTGCACTTAAGTTGTAATTCCAAGGGATCCCCAGGTCTCACCTGGAGGCTGGCATCCCTACCAGGACAATTCCTAGTCAGCCTCTGCCCTGAAGGGATAATGGCAAGGCTAAAAAAGCTATCAGTCATGGCAGCCAGCAGAGCCATCCAGAAAGAAACAGAGTGCAAGGAGACCAGAAAAGGCCACCTAAGGGGGATGGGCTGAGGAGGGTGGCCCTGCCCTGGAACAGAAAGGCTGTTCAGGGCCCCATTCCACAGCAGATTCCTCCACTATTTCTCTGGCCTTCCTTGACAGCTTCCTTGACAGCTTCAGCCTAGACCAAGTTTCTTGGACAGAAACCAATTGTTTTTAAGGTGGTCCCAAAACTACTACTTCTCTAGTGAATATGCTATGCTTAGGATTGCAGCTATAACTTGATACAAAAGAAGTAATATGTGTACAATATTCTCCACCTCCTTCCTTTTGCTTGTCTTTCCCCTAGAGGCAGTGGGGAATCTACACAAATGAGAGAGGGCTCTGGTTTCCCTCCGCCCTCCTCTCTTCTTTCTTTCTTTGGTAACCACTATCACTCAAGCTCTACCCTTTCTTCCAAGGCAGCCATTATATTCAAGGGAACTGATCTCTGTCATCTGGAGACCTGTACAGTCCATAGATCTCTGAAATGCAAACAATATTTGGGTATGAGTTGTTACACATCATATGAACCAGGAGAATGGCTCTTCCATATTTATAAATACTATTTGGCAGACCCCATACAGCTATTGGCATGTTTAAATCAATCATCCAAGTCATCCCAGCTGTAGGTGATTCCAGGCCAACTTTATATGGCTGTTTCTCTGGCAGCCCTGAAGGTCTTTTAACTAGGTATGACTTCTATTTTTTCCTACGTCCTGCTGTGTGGATTAGAATGGAGTTGTGGCTAATTAGTCATAATCCTAAAACAATGTTGTATTTCCACTGTTCCGGCAGGTGAACACCAGTGGTGACTAACAGTGTTTTTCACATTAAACCCTTCAAGAGGTAATGCATTCATGCTTGTCATAATAAGATTATTCACTGGAGCATCAGAAAGGTTGCTGTAGTGCGTTAATTCTGTTCCATTTTATAATGCTTAATTGTTGAACAAAAAATGTTGTTTTCATTCTGAAAGCTTCAGGGAATTGCACTTGTCAAAAAAATGTTGACCCTTCAGAATCAGTGGAATGCTTCTTGTTGTGGAGTTTTTATGAAGTGTTTTTTTCCTTGGAAATTCATTTTAATTCTTCTGAAGCATGCCAGCTGCAGGCTTCAGTTCAAAGGAGCTATAGTTCTTCTCCTCAAAGATGGAACATTGAACACACTTGGGACATACAATGGAAAAGGTCTTCAAGTCTATGTGATCCTTCATTTCAGGTGTATAGATCATGCACGGCTGAGAAAATCTGCATTTTTGTTTTCTCAGAAAGCATCACAAATATATTGTAAGGTGTTGTAACCCAAAATTAGAGGCAGGGGTTCCCACAAATGCGCACCTTAATAATTCTAGGGTTCTTTCGAGGTCTCTGTATGCCCTGGTTTGCTCAGGCACACCCCTTCCTATAAGGAGTTGGAAAGAAAAACATCTCTAATAAGCAATAGTAAACTTTAGTGACTAATAAGTGAGTAGATCAAAGAAGTAAAGACATCAGTTAAACAATGACAGTTCATTAATCCTAGTCTGATTATTCCCTTATTTTGCAGCAATGCTCCACCCTCCGCTAATTCCCTTGTGGAGACATCCCAACCACAAAGTTTACACAAGAACACAGAAAAAAATTAAACCAAATAATAATTCAACAGCGTATTACAAACATTTTGAAGAAGTTTTAATTATACTATTACAAAAAGTTGTGAATGGTTTCAGTTTCGGCGTTGCGAATGGCAGCCACCTTTCGGGATGCTCCCGGAGGTGGTTAGCCCACGCGCGGTTGGGGGGGTCTTCGCATGTGCGAAAGACCCTAGTGAGCCTTAGACAAAGGCTCCGAACCGGGGGTGCTTGGGGAGCAGCCTCTTTGCCGGCACACAGCCGGGAAATTGAGGCTTTCTCCCCGCCCCAATCGGCCCCGCTGTGTAGTGCCCGTATGGGACATAGCAGCGCCACCGACTTCCAGGAGTGAGGAACAGCGACATGAATTAAAATAAAAAGAAGAATTGGCATCAAACCGTGAGTTGGAGGTCTAAATTTGAAGCGAAAACCCGAGCCCCCCCCCCCCGTAAGCGAATAAGCGTTTGGGAGGAGGGGAATCCCCCCCCACTGAGAAGCGGGACTTATAAAAGAAAAGCTAAGGGGGACGAAAGGGAAAAAGGGTTGGTGAATCTACCTTTGGGGTGCCATTGAAGCTAAAGAGTTAGCGGGTCTCCTGAGGGACGCGACATGAACTTTGATAAAGTAAACAAATAAAAGAAATGTCGGCAATGAAAAAGGTCCCTTTGAAACCGGAAAAGAAGGGAGGAGGGACTTCCGGTCCAGGTAATCCCCCTCCAGAGCCGGCTGTCAATCAACAGAAAAGCGAGCTACTGCACCCTCTGCTGGTCCAAAGGCAGAAAATCAGCGAAACCTTAACTAACATGGAAGGTGTTCTCAACAGTCAACAAAAACAACTAACAGAAACGTCAAAGAAGATGGAGGAGATCGCACAGAAATGTTTGGTCTCGACGGAAGACATCGGAAAAGTGAAGAAAAGGGTCAATAAATTAGAAAAACACCAGGATGAACAAGAAAAAAGAATCTTGATGTTGCAAATGGAGAAATCGAATCTGACTCTCCATTTTCAGGGCATTAAAGAAGAAGAGAAAGAGGATCTCAGATCTATACTAGCGAATGTCTTGGCACCCGTAACTGGCAGACAACAGCGAGAGTTAAAAGAAGAGATGGATAAGGTCTATAGAGCCTATTCCACCTTTACAAAGAAAAATAATCTGCCAGCAGAAGTGGTTGTCAAGTTTATCAAGCAGAGTACTAGAGATCAAATTCTGCGTGCAGTCTCAGCGGTGCCCTTGAAGATTGGGGAGCAGTCTATCAGAATATTGAAAGATGTGCCTTATGAAATTCGTATGAAAAGGAAAGCATACAAAGGATTGACCACATCAGACTATTTACAGATGGATCTTCCCTGAAGGCCTGGTGTTCAAGTATAAGGATAAAAGAGAAAAGATTGACTCCATCTTCAAAGCACAAGAATTTCTGAAGAGACACGCCAGTACAGAGGAAGAGGCAGCACTTGCAACTTGGACAGATCTGAGCAGTGAAGATGACAGCGGCCCAGAGGAGGGAGGTGCCGGAGCAGGAGACGTGAAAGCCAAAGAGGGCCCATCCTATAACCTGAGGGATACCAAAAGAAGACAACCTAAGAAATAATTGTTCGAGAAGCGTCAGAAAGGAGCTGATTAACAACTAACCCCAAAGGACACTACTAACCTTGTTAACAGAGTTATTTTGGACTTTTGTTAGATGAAAAGAAGACTCTCTAACCACGGTGATTGCCAAAAACTGTATCTATACTGACTAAAACTAATTTTTTTTTAACAGAATACTCACTCTACTCTTTTCTTAATCCCTCTATATACCCTACCTCTTTCCATTTATAAAAAGAATAAACTCCTCTCCTTTTTAGGAGGGTTTTGTCAAAAAAAACAACAAAAAGTTGTGAACGATATAAATGAAAGAAAGACAATACCTCTGCCGTGGCAAAAGGTGTATATAATGTTAATATATAAAGAAGACAGCAATGGAACACTACTGCGATCATATACTCTCACAATCATATACTCTACTGAATGTGAATTATAAAATCTTTGCCACAGTAATGGCAGAAAGATTAAGAAAATGTATACCAAATTTAATACATACAGATCAAACAGGCTTTGTACCAAAGAGGTATCTGAAAGATAATATAAGATTCATAATAGATTCAATTGTTTTTGTGAACAAGAAAAGAAAGAAAGCAACGTCTTTATTTCTGGATACAGAGAAAGTGTTTGATAATTTAACATGGCCTTTTCTTCTGAATGTACTTCAAAATATGGGCTGTGGCCCTGAATTCTGGAACTGGATGCAAGGTATATACTTGAACCAACAAGCAAAGATTTTATTAAATTGAAAATTAACATAAGTAATTTCAATTAGAAAAGGAACATGCCAGGGATGTCCCTTGTCACCCTTACTATTTATCCTAGTGATAGAGACTTTAGCTACAAAGATCAGACAAGAAATAAGGATTAAAGGAATAAAAGTGGATGATGTAGAATTTAGAATGAAAAGGTATGCAGACAATGTGGTTCTAATAGTCTTGGATCCCAAAAACTTGTTACTGTACATAATGGAACGTATTGGAGAATTTGGATCCTTCTCAGGCTATAAAATCAACAGGAAGAACACAAAAATAATAACAAAATTCTCAATGCCAGAAGAAATTATAGAGTATAGAAAGTACAGTAGCCACTGTTCCCATTAAATATCTGAAAATAAATGTAACTGGGCAAAACTGTAATCTTTTTAAAAACTATTGTTAGAAGACCTGGAAATTGATACAAGCAGATTTATCCAAATGGGAAAAATTAAAAATCTTATGGTTTGGAACTAATATTTTTAATTCCAAATGCTATACATGTAGAAGAAAGAATATGTAAAGAAGAAATAATATTAATAGGGTGGCAAAGACAGATAAACAAATTTATTTGTAATAGCAGGAAACCAAGAATAAGCTTGACATTTTACAAGATGAGAAAAAGAGAGGAGGGTTAACAGTTTCAAATCTAAAATTATATTACCAAGCAGCAGGCCTGGGTTGGATTTTGGATTGGATTAAAAATCCAAGACAAAGAATAATAAGACCTAGATGAAGGTTTACACAATTATTTATGAATTAAGAAATCAATTAAAATGATCATAATATGAGAAAGGAGTCATATAATTAAAAATGAACTTTTGAGAACATGGTTTACATGCTGAAATTTATTGAGCCCTCCAAATTCTCTGCTCATGTCCCCAATAGAAGCTTATCATGATAAGAACATGAGAAATAAAAAGTGTTTTTTAAAGGTATGGCAATATGGTAAATGCTCAGGGGAAAATCAAGTCCTGGCAAGATATTAGAGATGAAGGAATCAACAATGATGATTGCTATATTATCAATCAATATCAAGACTAAAGATTATCAACACAGAAGGTGGAGCTCTATGAGAGGTGACTGAGTTTGAACAGCTGATTATAAAACAAAAGACCAGTTACTATGATGGATGTATAAGTTATTAATTCAGTTAGAAACAGAAGAAGTGAAAAAAAATGTATGATTAAATGGATGCAGAATTTTAGAGAGCAGATACCTATTCATCAATGGGAACGGGTATGGGAAAAAGAAATTAAGTTTACAGCCAGCCAGGCATTAAGAGAAAACTGGTACAAAATGTTTTTAGATGGTATATAGCCCCAAAGCATATTGAGAAAGTAGACAAAAACTACAAAGGAAAATGCTAGAAATGCCAAGACATAGATGGAACCTTTTACCATATGTGGAAGGCTTGTAAAAAAGCAAAAAGATATTGGAAAGAAATATATGGAAAAAATGCAGAACATATTAAAAGTTAAATTCCGTTTGGGAGCTAAGAATATGCTATTAGGTACATTGCCTAATAAATTACCAACTTTTTTTTGAAAAGATATTCAAATTTATGGTAACAGTGGCTAGAATCATTTACACAGCAAAATGGAAATTAGATGTCTGTCCAAGCTTAGAAGAATGGGAAAATAAACTTGCTGACTATGCAGTTTAACAACCTATTTGAGAAACAGATCAATTATGAAATTTGAGGAGAGATGGAGTGTGTATTATGCAAGCAGGAGACAAATTTATAATGAGAAACAGTTAAAATATATAAATTTATTCCAATGTAGAAGCAGAATGAGCACAAGTTTTGAATATAAATGTATAAGGAAGTGGATTTTGATATTTTTTTTAAATTGAGATTTTAAAAGTTATAACTTTGATATTTTAAAAGTTATAGCAAGTATGTAGAAATGGTGAAATATGTAATACTAGGAGTAAGGCCCGTTGTGGAAATAAATACAACGGGCTCTAGAAAGAGGCTCTAGGAGAGTGCCTCGGCTTTGGGCACACAGTGTGAATTTGCTGTGGCGACCTCAGCAGGGTATAATGACAGAGACCACCATTTTCTCTAGAGGAACTAATCTCTGCTACCTGAAGAGCAGTTGTAGTTTTGAGTGATCTCCAGCCCTCACCTGGAGATCGGCAACAATTGTTACCCAGGAGGAAATGGCTGGTTTGGAGGATGGAGTCTATGGCATTCTACCTGCCTGAGGTCCAACCCCTCCTCAAACCCCACCCTCTCTAGGTTCCATCCCTCAAATCCCCAGGAATTTGCCAACCTGGAGTGGGCAATCTACTGCTATCTGCCCCTCTGACTTCAGCTTACTTCTGCCCTCCCTCCTGCAGAACAGTTGTAATTCTGAGTGGTCTCCAGCCCTCACCTGGATATTGGCAACAATGGTTCCCCATGAGGGACTGGCTGGTTTGGAGGGTGGAGTCTATGACATTGTACCTGTCTGAGACCGCACCCCTCCTCAAACCTCACCATCTCCAGGCTGTACCCCTCAAATCTCCAGAAATTTCCCAACCTGGAGTTGGCAAGCCTATCTGCCTCCCAGCCAATTGTCAACCTACCATTATCTGCCCCCTGACTTCAGCTTTCCATCTCCTCCCCCTCCCTCCTGGAGAGCAGTTGTAATTCTGATTGATCTCCAGCCCCCACCTGGAGATTGGCAACAATGATTCCCCAAGATGGAATGGCTAGTTTGATGGGTGGAGTCTATGGCATTGTACCTGTCTGAAGTCCCACCCCTCCTGAAACCTCACCCTCTTCAGGCTCCATCCCTCAAATCTACAGGAATTTCCCATCTGGAGTTGGCAACCCTATCAGGACTGGCCCCAATGAGTTTTCTCTCAAAGGCCAAAACAGATGACAGGACCAAGCTTGGTTGCCTACGAACAGGCATTGAGAGGAAAGTAGGGTTGCCAGCTCTATGTAGAGAAATACCTGGAGATTTGGGGGGTGGATCCTGTGGAGGGCAGCATTGGGGGCGGGTGAAAGGACTCAGCAGGGTATAATGCCATAGGGTCTACCCTCCAAAGCAGCCATTTTCTCCAGGGGAACTGATCTCAGTCATCTGGAGATCAATTGTAAGAGCAGGAGATCTCCAGGTCCCACCCTAGGGGAAAGACAGCTGCACAGCAGGGGATGGAAGAGAATGGTTTGGTGGCCACTGGGCCAAGATTGGCAACAGTAGTTCCCCAGGAGAAAATGGCTGGTTTGGAGGGTGGAGGGTTGCCATTGCCAACAAAGACAAATTGATGCAAAGGAGGATGGAAAAGTCTCAATATCTCTATTTTGCTTTCAATTGGTTTTGGTGCCAGCAGAGTGAGAAAATGCCAGAGGCTCTGGGTGGGTGCCCCATGGTAAATGCACCAAACAATTCCTAAAGATTTTCCACTGTGTCGATAAATCATTTTCTACACTCACAGCATCCCCTGCCAGAATTAGTACCAGAGCTTTTTTTTGCCTTGTGGTATTCTGCTTGTGGTGTGACCTGTCTTTTTTGTGGTGTGGCATGGTTGTGTTATTGGGTTTGTTTCTTTTGAAGGGGAAGTGTTGTGAGTGAGGACATATTTCACCTCAGAATACAACAGGTTGCATAAACAACTGACAATTCCAACTGTCTTGTGGGGGGGAGTTTGAGGTGCGAAATGGAGTGAAGTCCAATCAGCTTCCGTATGCAAATGAGCTTGAAATGCTGGCCCAATCAGAGAAGAGTGGCCTAGGCTGCAGTGGGTGGGAGAGAACTCAGGCAACGCAGCTAGTGGATAGGGACAGATTCTGAGCGACATACCAGGGAGCGAACTGATTTTGCCAAGCATAGAATCTTGCCAGACCACTACCCTTTTATATAATAGGACAGGATTGAATATGTAATGATGTAACTAATAATGTAGTTGCAAAATAGATCCATTATGAAGTTTGAAATTTAAAATATTCAATGCAAAAGTACCTCAACAGAAGTAAGGACCATTATATTTTATAGATAATGTCTTATCTATTATAATGGAGATGTTGGGGTAAAATATTTTCTGTTTTATACAGTCTGTAATATATAAATATCCTTGATATATAAAATTATGTTATATAACCCCTACTCTCCTTTTTGTACTCCCTCTATACTGTTACTTTGTTTTCTAAAAATAATACATATATCTGATTCCATTTTGGAGAACCCAAGTGAGGGAGTGGAGTGTGTGCAAGGTCTTGTTGGGGATCAAGAGAAAGGAGCTGACAAACTCTGTGTGTGTGTGTGTGTGTGTGTGTGTGTGTGTGTGAGAGAGAGAGAGAGAGAGAGAGAGAGAGAGAGAGAGAGAGAGAGAGAGAGAGAGAGGTGTTGGCCAGTTGGTAAAGGCTAGAAAATACCTGGGACTGAATCTAGGGGGCTGTATGTAAGGTTGTTGCAGAGGATGGGAGTGAGGGGAAAGTTGATGTGAAGTGATGTGGGACTGTGGTAGTGAGAAAGAAAAAGAGAAAGAAGAAAGCTGAAGCAGGATTATGCTGTAAATTATTGTTTTCAGAGGTCTTCTAGGAGGATCTTGGACTAGATGCCATTGCAGAGAGAGGAGGGAGGGGTACGGTTACCAGCTCTGGGTTGGGAAATACCTGGAGATTTTTGAGGTGGAGCCTGAGGAGGGTGGGGTTTGGGGAGAGGAGAGACTTTAATGTCATTGAGTCCACACTCTTGAAGCAGCCATTTTCTGCAGCTGAACTGATCTCTGTTGTCTGGAGATAGTTGTAGTAGTGGGAGGTTGGCAACTCTAGGGGGAGTTCACAGGGAAAGAGAGATATTAAATCATACTTCACCTGATCTTGCTGCCCATGGGCTGGATTTTTAAAAAGTTTTCTTACATTTTGATAAAGGGAATTTTAAGCGCACTATCCTTTAAACAGTCATGTTATGCATTTTTCCCCCTAACCTGAAGCTGTCTGGCTGAATAATCCTTTGCTTCCCTCAATGCTTATAAATTGTTTGGAGATAATCCCTGGAAACACATCCTCCCTCATACAACTTGGAGGAAACTGATGCAATTTACACTTCAGGAGATATTACCATACATTGCAAAAGTGTTAAATGATGAAATTGACAAGCATTAAATAGTATACTAAAATTTGGTTGAATAACCAAATTCAGATTGTTAAAAAAAAGACTCTAGGGCTGCTCCTATACAGATGCTGTGATCATATGCACAGTTAGACCCAATATAGGTGTAAATGCTGGGCAGATTTAAAGGGCACGATCAGACAACAACTGGGAAGTGCCCCGCAGCTGTTGGCAATCCGTTCTGCTCTGCCGCAGTAGTGGAGTTAAAAGACACCAGGGAAAATCTGGTAGTAAATGAGTTGTGACAAACCATGGATAGACTTTCCTGTGTCTGATCACTCCAGCATGCTCTCATGGCATCAGGATGGTCTGATCAGGCCTTCCCAACCCAGTGCTGTTGTTTCCCCTCCCCCTTTTGCAGTATGCCCATCATCACAAACTCCATAGGGAGCCCTTGGTGTGGAGATGCAATTCATTGATCCCTCGTTTAAACACATGGGGGGAAAATGGCAAGAAAAAACCTGACTCACCCACAATTGTATCTGATCACACACTGATGGACTGCGCCCACAGCTTCAATGGGAAGGTGCAATTGTTCAACTGTGGGTCAAATTCCTCCAGAGGAAATAGCCTCACTCCCCCCTCCTCGTTTTTTCTGGCACGTGTGACTGCAACCAGAGACTATTTACGTGTAGTTTTCATTGCTGCTGGAAATGCAGAGGCATTCACAGTGGTAACAAAGCAACCACATGTAAGTTTCCCTATCACATGCCTTGCCTCCAACTTCCCAGGGTTACCATTCCCCCCCTGCTACCTGGAGGGCTTTTTTAGCCTTTAAGGAAAACAAACATAGGCAATAGCTATAGAACTTCAATGTTATAAAATTATAAAAATTGTACTAGTTCCTAGATTTTTAAAAAAGAGAATTTCTAGCACTTTAATTGAAATGTTAAAAATATGCATTCAGTATCTTTCCTCTTATAACTGTGCAACGAAAAGGACTTGCTTTTTAAAAATGTACTTTAAAAACAAAAGCTGGGAACTACTACATTGTTGCAAGAGATCATTTATACAATTTTAGTGGTATAGCTGTTACTGATACCCCCAAACCCTCCATTGGGTGGGGAAAATGGCTGCTACTGGAACTATGGTGCAGATGTAGGCAGGACCTGAAAACATGCATTGTCCCATCTACACAATGTGCAACTGTGATCTTTCAAAAAAAGATTGTATCAAATCAGGTTTGGGAAAGAACAACAGGAAAAGTATTACAAGCTTGTTCATTCCTGCTTTTCCTTCCTCTTAGCCCTGTAAAGGGAAAACTGCTGTTAAAAAGTTTTAAACTAAAAACAATTGTTTGTTCATGGGATGGAGGGAAGCATTATGAATTGATTGTGTTAATTGTTTTGATAAAAATGAAAGTCTTCAAAGGAATCAATTCTTAATTGATTTAAAATCCAAGGGGAAAGGGGGGGAACAACAATCAACTGTTGTTGATGAAATTGTTTTTGTTTTTACATCAGTAAGAGATGGAAAACAAATCAGTGTTAATGAACTGAAAAGTATGATGTAATTACAGAATGATATAACTGGCAGGCACCTGAAGATGATCTGTTCTGGTTATACTTGGAGAAGAACCATCTATAAGTGGGAAAGAGGAATATTCTGTAGATAAATATGGATTTGGGAAGTTGACAGAATATTTTTGGAAGTGGTTTTAGGGATAGGGTGCCAAAGGGGGGGCAGAATGAGAAGAGGGGCAGAATGTGCAATTTCCCTTATTTGTGTTGTATTGATGTTAATCTGCCATCAAAACTGGGGCCCTTTTTATTTTTAAAAAGGACATTGATTCCATGATTCATTTTGAAATGCCCATTTCTATGTAGGAAGTTCTCTGATGAAAAAAAGACAGGAAAGGCGTAAGTTCTGGAAGAAGCAGATCCCCACTGTTTCATGAGTGGTAAGCAGAGAGAAATGGTAATGACATAATGTTAAAAGTAGGGATGGGCACAAACTGGAAACATGCCATTTGTGTCAGTTCGTGGTTTGTAGTTGAACCATAAATCAAACCACGAGGTTTGTTCATGAACCAAACTGGTTCCTGGTTCATGGCCCCACAAACTCAGTTGTAAGGGACCTCAGTCCCTTTAAATGAGGTTTGCGAAAAGCCAAAAAAACCTCTGAGTGGCAGGGAGGTGCTCCCTCAGCTGTTTCCTTTTCTTGTGTAGTCCCTTTAAAGACTGCTTTAACAACTGAGCAGCAGAGAGGCACTCCTGGCCACTCAATTGTTTTGCTTTCTTGTGCAGGCCCTTTAAAGGCACTGCACAAGAAACTTCCCAAAAAACCAGCTTTCCCACAACTCAGCTGTTTTTGTGGCTTTCACAGGGGACAGAAAGCAAGTGAAGGTCCCTTTAACCCCCTGCTTTCTGCTCTATCCACAAACTGGCATGAATCACCACAAACTCCTTTAAAAGTTCATAGAAGGTCATGACAGTAGAACTGTCATGAATTTTGGTTCACAAACCATGAACAGGGCAAAATTCATGATGAAATTTGCTTAATGGTTCAGTTTGTGCCCATCCCTAGTTAAAAGTCAAGTCCTGAGAAGATCTTAGACTTGATGGATGTCACAAGAATAAACAACCATGCTTCTGCTAGCAAACAAAGGTTGCAACTTGCAATCCTCATCATTATTCTGAAAGGAGTTTCCCCCTTCCTTGTCTTTACTGGGAGTGGAATAGTACCCAAAGACTCTCTGAAGTATTACAAAAACAAAAATGAAAAACAACCCTTGTACACAATCCTGCTACCTAAACCTCATTCAGGTGAGTGCAGCTTCCATGCATTTTAATGGACTTGCTCAGTGCATCCCAATAGATTGTACCCAGCATCTCTTCTGCAATAAACTTAACCTTATATTATCCCACCCCCAAATTGCCCTTTATTAGAAGTCTAGCAAGTGGTTGAAAGATGGAATATTCTAATTCAGGTGATGAACTGGTATGATGATATCAACAAAGGTAAAAGGGAATACACTATTCCAATGCATGTCACTGATTTACTGAAGCCCAGTAATATGACAGGTTTTCAGATTCAGCATATTATTAAGAGTTCTGTTTTTGCTTTCTTTTTTATGGTCAAGTGATCCCTTTTTACAGAAACGACTACTCAGATTCAAATGTGGTTGGCAATTCATGTTATTTTTGATTCTGAGAGAAAATCTCTCTGTTATCAAATGCTTCTGCAGACCCTTAAGGTACCATCTTCACTAGTGGAATTTCAAGAAATGTACATTTTAGGTTTCGGTTTCAGGCGTTGCGAATCGCGGCCACCTTTCGGGACGCTCCCGGAGGTGGTTAGCCCACGCGCAGTTTGGGGGGGTCTTTGCATGTATGCAAGACCCTAGTGAGCCTTAGGCAAAGGCTCCGAACCGGGAGCGCTTGGGGAGTAGCCTCTTTGCCGGCAGACAGCCGGGAAATTGAGGCTTTCTCCCCGCCCCAATCGGCCCCGCTGCGTCGTGCCCGTAATGGGACTTAGCAGCGCCCCCAAATTCCACCAGGAGTGAAGAAAGCGGTATGAATTAAAATAAAAAGAAGAATTGCATCAAATCGTGAGTTGAAGATCTAACTTGAAGCGAGATAAAATCCCCCGCAAGCGTAGGGAGGAGGGAGGAGTCCCCCACCCCCTTTGAGAAGCGAGATCTATAAAGGGAGTGCGAGGAGGGGGGTAAAGAGAAAAAAGTGTTGGTGAAGGTACCGTTGGGGTTTGGCAGGCGGCTACGACATTCTTAGCTTCTTGGAAGATGCGGCACGTACTTTGAAAAAGTAAACAAAAAAAGAAAATGTCGACGCTGAAAATTGTCCTGCACAAACCGGAAGAAAAGAGGGGTGGAACTTCCGGTCCGGGTAACCCCCCCCCAGAGCTTGCTGTCATTCAACAAGAAAAGGAGCTACTGCGGCCCCTGCTGGAGCAAATGCAGAAAATCAATGAAACTTTGATGAAAGTGGAAAGTGTTCTCATCAGTCGGCAAAAGCAAATCTCGGAAACAACAAGAAAGGCTGATCTGATGTTAATCTCTTTGGGCGAGAAAGAAGAAGAGAAAGAAGATCTCAGTTTTACCTTGACGAATGACTTGGCACCCCTAACTGGCAGTGAAGTGAATGAATTAAAAGAAGAGGTGGACATGGCTCTCAAAGCTCCGTTCAGCCTGCACGCCAAGACCCTTAAGGGGTCCCCAACTCTGGAATTGGCACGCAGGCTGAATTCCGCCAACAGATCCGGCCCCATGCTGTTACTGCTGAAAGTTGTGACAAATTGTGCAACGAAAACGATAAGTAAACACCAACAATACCATAACCTACAAAGACCCAATAAACACCCCCTTGCATTCACTCAAATTCCAAATACCCAACCCCAGCACCATAATACTCAGGGAGGGATGGGTGGGCAAACCGGGCTCACCTCGTGGTCAAGTGGGGAGGGGGAGTGGCTTCCCTTCTGCTTTTAATGCCTCCCCCTCCCCAACCACCCCACTGACCCTCCATTGGCTGGGGAAAGGGGGGGAGGCGCATCTTTTCCCGCAACGCACCAGGCCCCCCTCTTTCTGGCTGGCCCCCCTCTTTCTCCATCTCCAGCAACCCTTGCGTTTCTTGGCCCCTTAGCCATCGCACCTGGTCCTCATTAGCCATCCTACCCTCACTCCCAAGTTCTGTTATGCTCCTATCAATATTACCTGAGTTTTTATGCAGTTATCCCTTTGGACTGACTTATCCCAAACTGGAGGCTCCCCAGCTCCTGTTGGCTTCCCCCCTGAGATTAGTTTAAAAGCTGCTTTGCCACCTTTTTGTTATTAATTGCTAGCAGCCTAGTTCCTTTTTAGTTCAAGTGAAGTCCATCTCTTTTGTACCGATTCGGCTTGTCCTAGAAAGTTCCCCAGTGCCTAACAAATCTAGACTCTCCCAACACCACTTTCTCATCCACTTGTTGAGATCCCTGATCTGTGCCTGTCTAGCTGGCCCTGTGCGTGGAACCAGCAGCACTTCTGAGAATACTGCCTTTGGTGTCCTACCCTTTAACTTTCTGCCTAGTAACCTCAATTTTTTTTTCTCCAAGACCTCACAACTACATTTCTGAATGTCATTGGTTTTCACTGTGCACAATGGCTACTGACTATTAATCTATCTAGACAGCGTGTCATGTCTTCAACCTTCACACCAGGCAGGCACATCACCATGTGATAAAAATGCCTGTTATAGACCCCAGTCTGTATATTCCAAATAATTGAATTGCCCACCACCAAAAGCCCACCTACCCCGAACTTCAGAGGGGTATCCTCGGTATGAGAGGGTATTGGTCTGTCACCCAAGGAAGAGGGCCTTCTAAAGGATCACATCCCTCCTTCTCTGACTGATGCCCTCCGACCTTGAGACTCTTATTCCACAACAGTAGACGAGCTGTCAGTACAGGAGTGGGTCTGTTCTGGTAAGTCTCTGAAGGTCTCTTCCTCAAACCTTGCTCTCTGCCTCAGCTTCTCCAGGTCAGCAACCCAAGCCTCAAGGGTATGAACCTGCTCATGAGAGCCAAGAGTTCCATGCAGTGAGCACACAGCCATGGTTTCCACCCTTGTGGAGCTTTTATATCACTTCTCAGAAAACTTGGACTGGAGGGATTCTCTCCTACTCCCCCTTGACCTCCCATACTGAACTCCCAAGCTCATCTTCCACATTAGAAGCCCTGTTTGAAGCTCTATGAGCAAGCCACAGAGGGAGTCTGTGTGCCTTTTACAGGGTCAGCCCAGGCCTGTAGCCAGGATTTCTTTTGTCAGGGGACATTTAAATTTCTTGGGGGGGCATCTAACTGATTTAATTAAAGTTAGTTAAATCAAGTGCCCCATCACTTTTTGCCCAGCCACACACTAATGGTCTCCTCCTCTTCCCACCCCCCTGCAGAGGGGGCTTCCCCAATCTGGACCCCTCCCCACCCGACTCACTCACTCTCTCTCTGTAGGCAGGGCAGGCAGGTAGGAAGGAAAGGAGGTGGAGGAGCACACCGGTGAGTCCCCCGGCAGCCACCCGCTGCTTTCCCTTTTACAGGGGCTGGGTGGGGAAGAAAGATAATCTCCACTCCCCCCAGCCTCCTCCTCTCACTCCAACCCTAGCTCAGCTCAGTGGGAGAAGGGGAAGGCCTCCTTAATAGCACCCACTGCTGCCGCCGCCACCACTATTTCCTCCTCCAGCTGTCTCCTCCTTTCCCTGCACCCCACAAGGCAGCTCAGGCCATGTTCGCTCTCTCAGTGTTCCCTCCATTTCCCAAGGCTGCCTCCCTGAGAATGTAAGAGCACAAGCCATGGCAAGAGGAGGTGGGGGGGGAAGGGAGCTGAAGGCCCAGTCATGGATGGGATCTGGGAGCCAAAGCCGCTCCTGATGCCGCTGCCAACACTGCCCTGTGCTGGGGGAGGCCAACAAGGCATACAGGGCTGCTGCTGCTTTTCCTGCAGCAGGGACCACAGCACGGCAAAGCAAACCCCCCACACACTGGTCCAGCTTGCTGCCGCTGCCTGCGCTTCAAGCCTGAATCACCCCCCACCTCCTTTTCTCTCCTTTTCTCTGGATTCTCTACCAGGCAGGAGGTATCAAAGTAACTTCCCTGGCCTGGCCGCGGCTGGAGTGGTGGCGGCGACAGCAAGTCCTCCAGGCAGCCTAGAGAGTTTGTACTGTGTATTTCTCCTGTTTTTGGCTGTAGAGAGTTGGGGGGGGGCCTGGTCTGCTAGGAAGTTGTGGGGTCCCAGCAGGAAGTCGGGGAGCTGGGCCCCAGGGGGCCGCACCATAGCTACGGGCCTGGGTCAGCCCTCTAATGAACAGCACTTTACAGCTGAGACGTGAAGCTCCACCCTACTCAAGCAGAAGCCCCTCCCAACAGACCTCTGGGCTTCTAGTGCACTCACCAAAAGCTATGCTTTATAGCTGAGAATTATGGCTCTACCCCAGGAGTCAGAAAATAGTAAGCAGCTGACTCTCCCCACTCAAGTGCACTTTTACAGGCTGTCTTCAATTTCTATCTTAGTCCCTTGATCATCATAGAAAATAAAAACCAATGATGTATAACTGCATGTTCACATATCTTTTTCATTTTTAGCCTGATTACTCATCATGTCTCCTTCCCTACCTCTATTGTCTCCCCATGTATTCTTGAGTTATGCACTTGTTTATGAGTTATTCCTTTATCTACCCTTTTAGAAAATTGTAGTATGAATGCCATAGAATGCCATAGAATAAGTATGAATGCCAAAGTTTTTTTTTTTAATCTGACTGATCTAGAAACACTGCAAAATTCAGTATTGTCTATGGGTTTTCTTTTCTTATAGGGTTGTTCTGTAGATACTGGGTTAATTGTTGAAATGTAGATAGTAAGCTCTTCAAAACCGGATCCTGTTATTTGTTGTTGGGAGGGGGGCTTTTGTTACTTTGTCAAACGTGTACTTTGAAGTATCTATATCTTCGTACTAATACAGCACTGTGGTTAATTTTAAGTGTTTTGTTCCAAGGGTGTGGAGGGAGCACTGAAATACTGAAAAAAATGCTATGAAGCCAGCAGAAATCTGAACTTAGGAGCACAATTCTATTCATTTCATTAGATTGGCTGTTTTGACATCTCAATGCTTACTGTGGATTCCTGCAATCATGAAAATCTTCCTAAGCGGGGCAGGTAGAAAAATAAACCACAGGTAGCAAGAAAATAAGCCATCAGCATCATTTGTTGAGTCTGAAATATTAAACCTTCATCACAAAGCTAGTGAATAAGATAATTGTGTAACAAACAGCTTACTTGTATTTCAAAACTGAGACACTTTGTATGGATCCATTAATGATATTTAAGTTCTTGTAGTCTGTGTCCTGTCCCCCATCCCTGCTGAGACTGAGCAAACTTCTGAGCTTAGCTGCGTTACAATAAAACAAACCCATTTCTAATGCAAAGTTGCTCTTTAAGCAATGCATTACCTTACCAAGTGAATTAAATTCCTCTTTCAGTAGGAAGTGAGAAAAGGTGACTAAATTATGGATTGGGCTAAGAGCACCAACATATATAATTCTCAGTGTGGCCCCATCTGTGGATACTGAAATCTGGAGACTGGAGCAATGGCTAGACAAGACAGATCTTTCTGCAAACCTGAGAAAAACCCCAGGTGTACAGGGAAAAAACCCTGAAATCTAAAACAGGGCATAATGATATAAGCTGCTTTGGGTCCCCATTGAGGAGATGGTGAGGTGTAAATGAAGTAAATAAATAATAAAGCTGAGGATGGGGAGGTATACAAAAGAAAGGTTGGTTGGTGAGTGGCAAAGAGAGAAGGAAGCAGGATAAAGACAGAGGATATGGGGGCTTCCAGGAGGAGAGAAAACAAGTATAATGTGGGGAAAGGGGATACAAGGGAAAATGAAGTGACCCCTATAACTCCTTGTGAGTACCCTGCTTATGCTTTGTGGTGGAAAGGGCCAGATTGTAGGCCTTATTCCACCCTGCCCTCCAAGGTTTTCCCAACACCTGGAGAGGCTTTTCTTTCCTCCTGCTCTTGCTTGCGGTCTTCTATCTCCTCCTTCCATTGCTGCTCCTGCACCTTCAGTTTCTGGATCTCTGTCTCCTTCTCTGCCCCACCTGCAAATGCAGCTTCTCCAGCTCTAGCTCCTTGAGATGGACCTTGTCCTGCTGGTTGGGCACTCAGCTGCAGCCAGCCCTGTTGACTTGCCATAGCTTAGCAGGAGAGCCTGCATCTCATCAGCAGTCCTGTTCTCACACTCTATCCCCTGCTTCTGGCATTCATCCTGCAGCTCTTGCTGCCTTCCAAGGTTTTTCCAACACCTGGGGAGGCTCTTCTTTCTCTCTTACATAACCACTGCCACCACCTAACCTTTGTAAGGAATTGCCCACTGGGAGGGCATTGCCAGCTTCCCTTCCAAGTTCTGAGGTTCTTCAGGACAGCACATGGTTAAAAGGCTGCCTCCTCCAGACCTCAGTTAAGAGTTCTTCCTGCTCTGATGGACTCAGCACCAAAGAGAGCTTCCTCCTGGCTTCCAGAAGTTTTATCTTCTCTCTTTTCCCCACCCACTGACCTGGTTGGGCCAGGTCAAGGGAGTTTTTCCTGACTCCAGAAATGTCTTCCTGAAGGCTTTCTAGTCTTTATTCCTCCAAGTCTTTTTTCCCTGCTGGGGGCTGGGGAGCTGGCCCATCCAATTGTCTCTAACTAGACCTATAAGCATTTGTGTGAAGGTAGGCTGAGGTAAGTCTGGAAAGCAATTGAAGTGACTTTCTCCCTTCCTGCCTGTTCTCTGCACAGAGGGAGGGGGGGGCCCTTTTAAAACTCAAAGTGAACGTTTTGCTCATTTCAAACCTCCAAATGGAAAAAAAATGCATTTCTTCACATGCTTAGATAATTTTTGTGACAGATACGTTTAGTGTAAAGAGTTGTTATCCTGAACACACACACACATTAACACATAAAACTTTTTTTACTGACTGAGCCAATCCATACGCCATGATAAGTATTGTCTGCTCTGACTGGCAGTGACTCTCCAGGGTCTTGGGCAGGGTCTTAGGCAGAGGTATTTGACATCACCTATAGCCTTTTAACAACTTACTTTTAGCTGGAGATTCTGAGGACTGAACCAGAGGCCTTCTGCATGTAAAGCAGATGCTCTGCCATTGAGCCACAGCTATGAGCTGGGATGGGATTAAAGAGAAGGTGGTTTTGCTAAAGATCATTCTGTTTTCTTTCTGTCAGACATGGGAGACTGCCATTTTTTTAAAAGCTCAAAGGTACAAAAAGAACCACTGTAAATCAATCAAGGAAATGTGCGTAAGTAAATATATACAACTCGCAGATGATGTGAGGTCCTTGAGAAAAATGGGTACTATGGCATAACTATAAAATATATTTAAAACAACAACAACAACAACAACCAAATGCTTTATTTTTGTCGTTGCTTGGAAGCTGTAAGGATGGGTTGTATTGTACACATGAAGCTGCCCTACCATGAGTCAGATTGTCTATCAAGGTCAGTAGCATCTACTCTGCTGGTCATTCACTCTCCAGGGTATCAGACATCTTTCATATCACCTCCTATCTGACCTCTCTTAACTGGGGGTGGAGGCTGGGACCTTCTGTATGCAAAGCAGATGTTCTACCACTGAGCCATGGCCATTTGTTATTTGAAAGCTGTACCAGCATCTGAAATATGTAGTATGGATTACTGAAGTTTATTGTGGAATTTGACCCACAGTCAACAGCTGGACTCTGGAAGAATGAAGGGGGGGATACATATCTTATTTCCTTCTCAAGGCCTAAATATCTAGTTTGGTGTGGGTAGTGGGGAAAGGGGCAGGTACTGGAAACCAGGCCTAGGCTCAGTTGTCAGTCCATCCACAGTAATTGTCTCAGAGTCCAATGGAAGGGTAGGCATGGAGAAATGGGTGGTAATTGTGGATGGGAGAATGGTTTAGATGTCTCTTACCTACCTATCCAAGCTGAAAAGCATTAATCTAATTTACAAATAAGGTACACTTAGGAATTATCTGAAATCAGTCTTGCTTTATATGAAATCTTAGCATGCAGAAATACAAAGCACTGTTATGTTCTTTTGGACCAAGAAATGCCAAAGTAAGAGAGATCCACTCTTTCCTGGTAGATAATAGAAAGACTGTTATCTCTGTTCAGAGTTCACTGTTCCATAAAAAAATATTGAGGTAATTTGAAAAGACCAAAGATGGTGTGATTAAGAATGTTTGGGTGAATCATGCTGAAATACCTTTTTGTTTTATTTTATTCTGGGAACTTCATTTTGTTGAGAAGATGATAACGTAATCAGCTTACAGACTCATCTGCACTACTACAGATATCAGTGCATTTTATACCTGTGTGTGCCACGCCACTCCATTCTAGAATCTTGTACAATGCATTGCATGATATATTAAGGATTCCCCATTAGGTCCCTAATTCCCTCACAGAAGTAACAGTTCCCAGGTTCCTTGGGGAGCAAAACATCATGCATAATTGTTTTTAACTTCTGTATTATGGGTATTCCTTTACTTTACCTACCATAGATCTACGATAAATAAAACATGTTACATTAGTGACATGGCTGTCAAGAGACCACTTTAAATTGCTCCCAGTTGTTGTTCTTCCAGATGGTATGTTAAATCGATGTATCTGCTTGTCACCAAAATCTGGATCCACTCTTCATTAGAACCAACCTTGGCCTGCTATTTTGGAAGGTCTGGGACCATATTTTTGGTGATCCTAAGGTTCTGAGGAAAATTTAGGCCTGAACTGAAGAATAAATTTAGACTGATGTGGTGGTGAAGTATAGGAAAGGAAGGTCTTAGTGAGCAATAGGCTGTGGGGGTGTGTGATTATGTGTGTTTCTGGCCAACTAAAGTTCACATTGGCTGGTGAGATTATCAAAAGAGGGAGGCAAAAACTGTACTTAAGTGGTACCTCAAGGTAAACCTGAATCCCTGTGTTAAATAGTGGGTTCCATGGATGAGCAGGCTCAAGTCCAGTGATCAGCTCAACTTTATTTGTGATTTGAGCAAGACAAGATGCCAGAGCCACAGCTCTGTTAAATAGCATGGAATTGCCACACCCAAATACACTCCACTCCCAGTGATAGGCTATTTACTTAACGCTACAACTTAAGTGGTTACTTCCAGAGTCCTGGTAGGCTATTATTCTTGTGCTTCAAGCTCAGCCAGTCTCTGGCGTGACATACTTGGATCACTAGACTTGAGCCTGCTCATCCATGGAACCCACTATTTAACACATTGCCTCGGGGACATCATGTGAGGTCCCTGCCCACTTCCAGAATGCCCCAAATCCCCCCACCAGAGCAACAAAGGGACATGGCAACTCTAACCTTAAGGAGTCTCAAAGCATCACATTCCCTTCCTCTCCCCACAACAGGCACCTTGTGAGGTAGGTGGGGCTGAGAGAGTTCTAAGAGAACTGTGGCTGGCCTGAGATCACCCAGCAGGCTTCATGGGGAATTGAACCCAATTCTCCAGATTTGAGTCTGCTGCTCTTAATCCTTTCACCACACTGGCCCTCAGTATTCATTTTTATATAAGCCCACCTATTTCCAGCACAGCCAGAACCGAATGCAGGCAATGGCGTAATCAGTAACTACAATAAAAACTCTCATAGATGCTCTATGTGAATCATGTGCTTTGTAGGGCACTTTGGCGGGAATGGTGCAAGGCTCTTATTTACCCATTTGGATGGCTTATGCAGATTTAACAATGTTAAATCTGCAATCTTAGGAACATTTGCTTGGGAAACACCCCAGTGAAATCATTGGGATTTACTTCTAGATAAGCATATATAGGTTCAGGATCAGGCTGTATATTGAAAAAAACTAGGAAAGTATGCTAACCTTTGTACAGATTTTGATTTGGGGCAGGTACAATCTGACTTTTTGTCTTCTCTGTTCTGGATGGGCTACTTTCTATAATTTATAAATATATAAAACCAGGTCTCCCTTTCCCTTGGGCACCCTTCCAAAGCATAATGTTAAATAATTCTGTAACCCAAGAGGCCAATAGTGATATCTCTTTTTTCCATGATTCGTTTTCCTGAATGAAAATAAAGTGATAAAAAGATGGATTTAATTCTTGGCACACATTTTTTATGAATAAAATATAACCTTCTGCTGCATTCTTTTTTGATATTGCCTATAGGAAGTATAATGTCAAATCTTTAATCAGAACGAAAGGCTGGTCACTTATATCCAAAAGGCATATGGTATTAAAAATTCAACTTCTGTTGCTGGAGGAGAGTGGCAATGGGAAATTTACAGTTTGAACACGACAGCATATATTAAACAGATCTTTAAGAAAGGTGTTGTCCTGATAATGGGAAAGGCATTTTAAGTGAGGCTAAAGCTATGTTTGACCTCTAATAATATTTTACAAAGGCAAAACCAAAGCTTAAAAGAGTGCCAAGTGAGTATGTTCTATTTTTTTAAAAAAATAATCTTTTGTTCCAGAAAAAAAAAATAGAAAAAGTACTTACAACAAAATTAGAAAAGAGTTAGTAGAAAATAATAAACTACTGAAAGAGTAGTAACCAAATTTTTGTTCTAAATCCCACCATACAAATTCCTTCTGTCCATCATAATATATACCATTCTTTATAATAAATAAAAGATTGAATTTTATCCTGAAATCTATTATTCTAAAAATCTATAAATAAAATCCTTTTCTTAAAAAGTTACCTGCCAATTAATTATAAAAAATCTCTTTAAATATATTGGGTTCAATCCAGACTATGGCATTTTCCAGTCTGCCTTAATGTTCCATTTTCATTCCCTGATGTTACTGTGTTTTTTCTTGTGTCCAGATACTTTCATAGAATCATAGAATGTTCTTCCTGTTCTTCTTTTTGCTCCAAACATAGGCATAGAAACCTTTCTTGTTATTTTTAGCATCCCTTGCAAGCCTCAGCTCCATCTACGCTTTAGCCTTTCTGACACCATCCCTACAGATTCGAGCCTGCTTCTTGTACTCACCCTCGATAATTTGTCCCTCTTTCCCTTTCCAGTACATTTCCCTTTTTAAGCTCTTCAGAGAATTCCTTGTTCAGCCACCTTGGCTTCATTATCCGTCTCCCACCTTCATTATCCTTCCTCACCGGTACAGTTTGTGATTGTGCCTTAAGCACTTCATTTTTCAGCATCTCCCATCCTTCCTGTGCAGATTTCCCTTTCAGCATTTCCAGCCACAGGATCCTACCTAATATTTCTCTGAGTTTTTTGAAATCAGCTTTCCTGAAGACCAGGATGCGAGTCCTACTATGTCCTGGTTTCACACCCTTCTCTGTGTCAAATTCCAAGCTGACATGGTCACTATTCCCCAAGGATCCCACAACGTTCACTTCATCAACAGTTCCTCCCTGTTAGTCAGGATTAAATCCAGGATAGCAGATCCTCTGGTTCCCACCTCCATCTTCTGAGAGATGAAGTTGTCTGCAAGACTGTTCAAAAATCTGCGGGATGCCCCATGTCTAGCAGAGTTAGATTTCCAGCAAATATCTGGATAGTTGAAATCTCCCATAACCACAACATCCTGTCTCTGTGAAAGTTTAGCAAGCTGTTGTACAAATGCATCACCCCGTTCCTCTGGTTGGTTCGGAGGTCTGTAGTATACCCCCACAACAATATCCCCTTCTTTTTTTCCCTTGCTCTATCCTTACCCACACACTGTCAACAGGGCAACTCTCGAAATCCTGAATTTCAGTGCAAGTGAATTCATTCTTGACATATAGTGCCACCCTGCCTCCTTTTTTGTTTATTCTGTTCCGTTTGAGCAAGGTATATCCTTCAATCACTGTGTTCCATATATGAGACTCATCCCACCAAGTCTCAGTGCTACCTATCAGATCACACTTACTTTCCAATATTTGAAGTTCAAGTTCATCCTGTTTATTTCCCATACTCTGTGCATTAGTATAAAGACATCTCAGATTACAGACATCCTTTCCTTCCATAGGTCCCTTTGAATTTGCCTGAAAATTACTGAACTCACCTCTCTCCTGTTAATTTATTCTCTGGTCACTCCCTTTCTTGAACTTAATGTTGGGGATGCCACACATCAAGCTTTTTCTTCCCACCCCCGATGGCTTCAGTTTAAAGCCCTCCTGATCAGGTCCACAAGTCTTCCAGCAAAGACATTCCTCCCATTCTTTGTAAGGTGCATTCCATCCATCGCCAACAGTCCCTCATGTCAGAGGTACATACCAAGGTCCAAGAAGCCAAATCCTTCTCAACAGCACCATCTACATAACCAGCCATTCACCTCCAGTATCCTGTTCTCCCTTCCAGCTCCATGGCCTTCAACAGGTAAAATGGAGGAGAACACCACCTGTGCTCCCAGATCTTTCACTTCTTGTCCAGAGCCTCATAGTTTTTGGAGATCCAGTCAAGGTTTCTTTGGGCTGTATCATTTGTTCCCACATGGATCAGCAGGGATGGGTAGCAGTCAGAGGTTTTGACCAGTCTTGGAATTCTCTCAGTCATATCTTGGGCATATGCTCCAGGAAGACAACAAACCTCTTGAGATTCCTTGTCTGGTCTGCACACAACTTCTTCCATCCCCCTTCCGTCAGCAACCACCACCACTCATCTCTTCCTTTGTGGGATAGCTTGGTTCCTTCTCTGCTTATGTGTTTGTGTGTCAGTTACACCCTTTCAATCTTGGAGTGTGCTATTCTGATCTTCCACCATCAGAAGTGCCTGGTAGCGATTTTGCAGCTCCACTGGCTGTGAGTGTTTCCTGATTATCTTACTCCTCGAACTCACATTCTTCCTCTCACCAACCTGTTCCTTGTTACTTCCTTCCTCTTGCTTAGGATTTGCTAGCTCTTGCTGTTCTCTCAGGAGCCCCTCTTCCATCATGTCTAAAAACCTTTCTCCCTCCCTGATGTTCCTCAGTATACAGATTTGTGCCTTGAATTTTCCCACCTTCCCCTCAAGCATTCTTATAAGCTTGCACTTGCAGCATGTATAATGCATTTCTTGCCATGGCAGAAAAATGATCACGGTGCAACCCTGGCAGGTCACTTGAGTAGATCCTTCATTATCCATCTCCCTAGGAGCAATGCTGAGGAGCTGCGATGGCTCAAGTGGTTAAGACGCTGAACTTCAGGCTGTGGAAGGTCAGTAGTTCAGCAGTTCAAGACCCGGGTGCCGCAAGACAGAGTGAGCTCCCGTCTCTAGTTCCAGCTCCTGCCAACCTAGCAGTTCGAAAGCAAGAAATTGCAAGTAGATAAATAGTTACCACTTCGGTGGGAAGGAAACAGCATTCCGTGTGCCTTGGTGTTTAGTCATGCCGGCCACATGACCATGGAAACGTCTTTGGACAGCGCTGGCTCTTCGGCTTTGAAACGGAGATGAGCACCGCAACCCTAGAGTCGAATTCGACTGGCTTTCGAGCAAGGGAACCTTTACCTTTACCTAGGAGCAATGCTATCTTCTACAGCCTTCTACAGCCTCCAGGAACTTCCCTCAAAGTCCGACATAAACTCTTGTTGTGGTGATGTACCCTGAAATTTTGTGACTGACCAAATGGCTACCTTGCCAGCAGTTCTCTCTCCAAAACTCAGCAGGAGCCCTCTTAGGTTCTTACAAGGCCTCCAAGCAAGACCCACCGGCTAAGAGCCATGGAGCAAGAGCCCTTCATTAACATCCTAGGGACAAAAGGGCTTTCAATGCTGCCCATTTTTATACATTTTATAGATACCAACTGGCCAGGGAAGGGTGGCAGAATATCTTTGGATGCATAGGGTGAAAGAGAACCTGCTTGAAGGGAAAGGGGAATCCAGAGCTTCTTGAAGTGCAATCAAAGGAAACAGTCCATGGGGTCTCCTTGAGGCTGTTGTGGCACTGCAACACTTTAATGCATGTGCAAAAAAGGGGAGGAGGTGGAAAAACAATCCTCAAATGTGAATCCAAACAGATGGAAGGTTGATGGGGAAAGACCAAAGCAAACATGTCAGTGTGAACTGATTGCAGTGAAAGCATGATCATTGGAGCCGCCACAACACTGACAAAAAACCGAAAGGCAGCTGCAGTCTGGAAAATGCCTATATTGGCACTTTCCACCAATTGCAACCCCCACACCCTTATGTAGTTCCTCAGGATCTCCTGTCCTGCAAAATCAGCATTTTGTGAAGATCAGCTGGTTGTGATGGGAGGGGGAGGCAGGACTGTTCCATTCTATGGACAGAATTTTTAATCGGGATTCAACCCCATTAATTTTGACATAAATGGAATTGACCACATTTTCCTAATCCATTCAGTCTAGGAAGAAAACCCTTTTCAGCATTCAACAAATGTATCACTAATTCAAAGACCAAATAATTTACAACATTCTTTAATTATCCAAGAATAATAATTTAAATATGTAATTTAATTTAAATATATAATTTACAATATATCCTATTATATCCAAGATTTTATGTCCAAAAAAGCCTGCTCTTAGGACAGAGCCAAAACATGTAATAAACTGGCATATTTGTTCTTGCATTATTTAGCAGTTACTTTGTACATTATTATAAATCATCTTAATCTAGAAGAAGTCAGGTTTAAAAAAATCTGTATTTAATTAGAAGATACCTTATGAAGGACATTTTAGACCAGATTCAGTTTCAATATTTACTAGTTATATTAAAACCTAAATCACGAACTCTACTTATTAAACCCTTTGACACATTGGCTTCCATTAATTTTTATCAAATGATGTTATTTTCTTGCTAGTCCATGCTTCTTTAAAGTAGTGTAAAACAAATGATTTCCTTAATCCTAATAAAACTCGTCATTATAGAGAAAATTTAATACAATTTCTAGCATGTTCAAAAATAGAAGGGAACTTTGTTTACATGTCCATGATCTCTTTTGAAAATGCAGTCCTAGAAACACTTTCTTGGGAGTTGCAATCCTAGAGACATTTTCTTGGGAGAAAGTCCTGTTGGGAAAAAAATGGGACTTGCCTCTGAATAAACTTGCTTAGAATTGCTCCATTAGTTACTGGCACAATCACCAAAGCACGTCCCAAAGTGCCATCTTGACATTCCTTAGGTTTTTTGAAAGGGTTGGACCTGAAGTACCCAACATAGACCAACAGTCTCTTCTCTCCCCAATAAAACCCTGAATGGGATGTGGGAGATGCTGATCCTGTAGGCAGAAAGTTGTGAGTACTCATGAAAACTGATGCTGGAATAAATATTAGCCTTTTAAGTGCAGCTGGACTTCTATTTTATTTTGTAGCATACCAACGGGTCATATGAATGCTGATGCTGAATGCAAAAATAAATGTGAATGGGCCTCCTGCAAACCATCACATCCACATCTTTTGTCTAGATGGCCATAGTATCATGCTACATCTCCATCCATGTTGGCATGACCTGGTACCAAGGTGGAAACATAGCAGAACATCTGGAAGTCAGCAGATTGAATGAAAGCTGGTAGCTACACTAAGAAAGAGTTTCTAAGTGAAATGGGAAGAACTGCAGTTCTATTACTCCCTTATTACAAGGAATGAGGATTCCTGATAAGTTCTATTCTTGAATTTCTATTGTGCTAAGTCAGTAGAGCTGTAATACTCTATTAGGCATCAGTGCATCCTCTTCTCTAGCTCCTGATTCTAAAATGTTTATTGATTTAACTTACATCCTGCTCTTCATTTGTAACCCTCAGAACAGCTTACAGGGGGCTCCAACTGGTGGTCTATCCACAGCCAATTAACTTCAATAATGCTGCAAGTATCAGGTGCTTTTCTTAGAAACGTTGCAAAACAGTTTGATTTCTGAGGCTGAAAATCCAAATTGTGCACCCCACGAAGACAAAATATAATACATACATAATTTTTAAAATGTTGCAATTTAATGGTACCTCAAAACCAGCTACCTAAAGCAATTGAATTGATCCACAGAAGTGAGAAAAATGATAAAACTTACACCAGTACCACTCTGCATTCCTCAGTTTAGGACCAAGCAACACGTTAGGGTTTGTTTGTTTTTACTCCAACCCAACTTGCTTTCCCTGCAGCCTCACAGCCAGGGGTCTTTTCGTAGAAAAACAGCTGCAGGAACTCATTAGCATATGGTATGCTAATGAGCTATTAGGCTATTAGCATATGCCACATCCCCTGACATCGCCAGAAGTGATGTCAGAAGGGGAAGCAAAAGGCATCTTCAAAAACCTCCCCTTCCCTTCCCCAGCTGACCTGGGTGGGGGAGCTAAGATAGAAGGGTTTTAAAGTTTAAACTCCTTCTCACTAGAGTTGGGCCACAGAAGGAGGAAAGAGGGAAGGAAAGAGAGAGAGTAGAGAGAAGGAAAGAAGGAAGGAAAGAGGGAAAGAAAGAGAGGGAAGAAGAAGGGAAATAGGGAAAGGAGGAAAAAGAGAAGAGAAGAAGGTGGGAAAGAAAGAAAGAGAGAAGAGAAGAAGGAGGGAAGGAGAAAAAGGAGAGAAGGAAAGGAGGGAATGAAAGAAATTTGGCTGCAATTCGGCCTCATTATATCCTATGGGCCATTGAAGTCAATGGTGAAAACATAGGGTATATTCTGGGGGCTGGAGGGGAGGGGGTTTGAGGGAGAGGCTCCAAAAACACAGGGTAGCTTATGGAGCCTCTCCTTAAGATACCCACCAAGTTTCAAGAACATTGGATTTGGGGGTCCAATTCTATGGGCCCCCAAACAGGTTGCCCCCATTCCCTCCTTTATTTCTTTATGGTGGGGAAAAAGTAACTTTTTCCCCACCATAGAGAACAATGGAGGGAATGGGAGCAACCTGTTTGGGGGCCCATAGAATTGGACCTCTGGTCCAATGTTCTTGAAACTTGGTGGGTATCTTAAGGAGAGGCTCCATCAGCTACCCTGTGAGTTTGGAGCCTCTCCCTCAAACCCCCTCCCTTCCAGCCCCCAGAATACACCTTATGTTTTCACCATTGACTTCAATGGCCCATAGGATATAATGGAGCTGAAATCGACATTCAGCTGCCTGAAAGACTCCGGGGACACCGGCTGGAGGTGGGGCTTGGCTCCTGAGCTGCGGGAGCTGTGCTCCGGTGCGCTCCCCCCAAAAAAGACCCCTGCTCACAGCTGCCATAAAGTCCCCAGGAGATCTTGGGATGATGGCACCAAGGGAAGAAGGGACTCTTGCTTTCTCTGTGTGTCATTTTCCAGAGCCAAAGGGTGGGGAAGGGAGTAATTTAGAGCTGCATGTGCACAGAACATTCCAGATGCATCTCCAAATACAGGCAAATCAGTCTCCCCCACACTGCCTTTTTGGCTCAGAAAAACAGCACAGGGGAGAAGGCGGAAGCCCCTCCTCCCTCAGTAACATCATCCAAAACCTGTTCAGGCTCCTGGGGACTTTCAAAATGCCTTCCCCTGAAGCTGCTGTGTGACTGCAAGGAAAGTAAGTTGAGTCAAAAAATGTAGTTTGACCCTTATAGGTCAATTAAATTTTGCTGTTTCCCCCCTGCCACTTGGGGTATGGGTGAGGGGCCATGGCTCAGTGGCCAAACATCTGCTCAGCATGCAGAAGGTCCCAGGTTCTGTCCATGGCATCTCCAGCTAAAAGGATCATGTTGTAGGTGATGTGAAAGACCTCTGCCTGAGATCTTGGAGAGCTGCTGCCATTCTGAAAAGACAATACTGGCGCTGAGGGACCCGTGGTCTGATTCAGTATAAGGAAGCTTCATGCCGTCAGTCATAATTTTTCATAGACTGCAGTTATGCACCTAAAGTGTTGGCTACTTCTCACGTTTTGTGTGTGTGTGTGTGTGTGTGTGTGTGTGAGACAGAGAGAGAGAGAGAGAGAGAAGGAGGGAGGGGGATACAGAAAAGGAAAGGGAAAGAAAAAAGGGTTATACAACATAATTGCATTTATCAAGGACAATCGTGTATTACAAAATGTATAAGACAGGAGATATTTTCCTTTACCCCGACTTCACTACAATTTTTAAGGTATTGCCTATAAGATACTTTAGTTCTTATTTCTATTGAGATGCAATTACATTCAACACTTTAGGTTTCAAACTTCATAACTGATCTATTTTGCAACTACATAATTAGTTTCATCATTACTACAAATTCAGTATTACATATTTTCAAAACTTCTACATATTTGTTAGAACCTTTAACTGAAAAGTAACATATCAAGGTGCCACAGAAGGTCTACTATATATCTCAAAACAAGAAAATAGAAGCTATCACTTCAAAAAGATGTTTTCCCCAAAGTCCACTTTCTTACACCCATTTGTATTTAAGATAAATTTTGGGTCATTTTTAACTATGATTGCAATGAAAGGGAAAGTAGAAGTGGCACACAGCTGATTTTTAATTTCAATGACTGACTTTGAAATCTAGTTTTTTGGGGGGTGGTTTTGGCAAGGGCTAATGACTGAACCAACCAAGGCTTCCCAGGTTTTTTTACTGTGAACTCCAAATATATACTGACATTACCATAGTAATTAAGACCCATTATCTTCATTCATTTTATTTAATAGATGTGCTTGTTTTCATGTGGTAATGCTGTTTGTGTGTAAATGCTCCCTGCATCTTATTTCATTAGTTGAGATATTCATAGCTCCTCCCAGGGATGGTATGTGTGGGAACATGGAATTCACATGGTTTTGCTTGGTGTTTTTTGCTGGGGGAAAAGGTTCTAAAGAAAGAGGATTTTCCCATGCTGCTCCTATTGTTGTTTTGCTTTCTGAGCTTTTGAAAGTGGAGATGGTAGAACAAAAAAGGAAGCATTTTGGCTGGGCAGTCACTTCTACTGTTCTGCTAGCAAAACCTCAGCAGAAACTTTCAGAAGGGAGCTTCTAGAGAGAAAAAGAGGAAGAGAAGAAGAGATTGGATTTATACCCCGCCCTTCATTACCCAAAGGAGTCTCAGAACAGTTTACAATCTCCTTTCCCTTCTCCTCCCCACAACAGACACACTGTGAGGTAGGTGGGGCTGAGAGAGCTCTTTCAAGGACTGCTCTGACAGAACTTGTAACTGACCCAAGGTCACACACCAGCAGCTGCATGTGGAGGAGTGAGGAATCAAATCTGGTTCTCCCAGATTAGGGTCTGCTCCTCTAACCACAACACCAAACTGGCACTCCTGGCCAAGAGGAAGCAGGATAGCTCATGATTGACTGGAAAAGGAGAGTAGGGGACAACCAACCACTACGTCAGAAAGATCCACAGTGATCTAATATGCACAAATATAAAGTGACCCTTAGGGATGAGTTAAGTGAAAGGGTTACATGAGGTTTGCATTCCCTCTGAACAGAGCGAGACCATGCACAGTGCCCTGTGTATGTGTGGGGTGGGGAAGACACCCTATCTTTCTTTAGTTCATTAGGTTTTGTGGATCTCATTATGAAATTTCTTCCCTCCAACATCCAGCAATTTTAAAATCCCCTTTGGTATACCAAGGGGACGAATATGAAATGAACAAGAAATGATCTCCAGTCTTATTCAGTTTGGTCTTATTTGGATTTTGAGGTGGGCTCTCCAGAACAACAGCTGAGGCAGAAAAAATGAGCTGGTGCTTAAATGTTGCCTCTGGGGAGAGATCATTAGTGTCGAGAAGAGAAGAGAAAGGGAAAGTCAGGTAATGCCATATAGTCAGTAATTAGTAGAGCAGATTGCAATCCCTGTCTTTTTTTATAGTCTGCAATTAATTTTCTTCATTATATAGAAGGTGGAGCTATGGGAAATTGGTTTGACTTCATTACACACTAAAGGGCTGAACACTGAACTAAACAACAGCAAACTTGAGCACTTGTCAGTTCACAAATAATGAGGATACGGTACCCGCTGTTTGCTTTACTTTGCAATATGAAGGTCTGTCAAGGATTTTACTTTGCATTTCCAATGGGAATTCCTGCCATATGATGCAGAGTGTGATTAGCCAACTTGAAATAGTTTTGTAAACAAAAGCGCAAAAGGGGGAAGTGGATATTGATGTGGAACACCATTTGCTGTTATCAAGGGCATTTCAAAATTAGAGGCCCAGACACATGAAAACATAGGATTGGATCCCTCAAGAGAATTTCCAGGAATTGAAAGGGAGGCATTTTCCCCAATTCCCTTTCTCTCATTGAACTCTCTGATTCTTTTGCTGGGCCACGTTGCACACACTGGCCTCCACCAGTGGGCTAGGCCAAGTTGTGTAGGTAATGATCTTCCAATGGTCACCATGTCTGTTCCCACTGAGTACTCCTCCATCAGGGAACATGAGAGGGAAGGGGCATGAAACTTTTTCCAAAGCCGTTTTGGGCTCCAACTCTGTTCCTGCCCCCCCCCCTTTTGCAGAAACCTAGACTTGGCAATATTGCTGTGGTTGCCTAGCAGCCCCCAAGAGGATCCCAAGTACTCAGAACTAGTCTCAGTAGGCATTCTTCCCCCCCTATTATTTTGAGGAGTTGGGGAAGGTAAGATTTCTGATTATTATTATTTATTTATTTATTTATTTTTGCAAAACTAGGGCTTCCTTCATCTTCCCTGTCTGTCTCTGGCTCCATTTTATGGATATATATATATTTTTTTTTAACAAAATCTATGCGTTATGGCCTGGTTTGGAATTAGATTATCTAATTTAGACATATGATGATGAGTGTCAGCCCTGTGCGTTTCCAGTACATAGGCAGAGAGTTAGGTATGTTCTACCCTCTGATTTTAGTGGGGCTTAAATATGTATATCTGGGAACTGGGTAATGGACAAGGGACTGCCACCTCTCATTATGTCCACTACATCAATTAAGATCCTTTGACCAAGCCATATTCTCTGTGCCATTCCCTGTGCTATCTAGTGACTGTGTTATGGTCTGTATACCCTGGCTTGTTTTATTTTATTGATTTTGTTGTTGGTTGCCTGGAGCAGGTCTCTGGAGAGTCGACATATACATTTTCTAAATAAATAAACTCCTACATCTACAGAAGAATAATGTATGTGTAGACTGTTAGATACCAGCTCTCATGGAACTGTTGCTGCTGTCAATGGATTTGGGAGTAGGCTGGTCTGTGTTGTTTTGTTTCACAATTTCTTTATAAGTGGCTGTATAAAAATAAATTTAAATAACTCTATTATCCAAATTCTAATGCATGGTTAAAATGTCATCTTTCTCACGAAGTTCTATACTGCTCCTGCTCTTAATGATGAGTATTATAGTGGCTGCTAAGCTGCAAAATTAGTTAAGATAGCTGACCAATAAATAAGGCACATCATTATGTAGAGAGAAAATGTCAGTGTGATTATTTTTTTTTTCAAGAGATGCACCGTAAAAGTTAATGGTTTTACTGGAATCAGTGACTGAGTTTGGTTCTACAACTCAAGAAAATAATTACGAAGGGCCATTGAACATAATATGCCTATATGCAGTCTAAACTGGATGAAGACTGAAAGCTTCAACACACATAGGAAAAAATGCAATATACTTAATGCATCAAACTAAATGGGGAGCTCACCATTGGCTAGAACAATTGGAAAGCAGAGCAGTCTGGGTTCTACTTCTACTCAATGACTAGAGACAGTGCTGCCTGCATATTTTCCTTATATAAATACAGGGAAATGGGGTTTTAGTCTAAGCTTCCCCTCCCCCTCCTGCACAAGTAGCTGGCCCCTTGGCTGCCCTTTCCCCCGCATTTCGAAACTTTAACAGAACATAAAAGAGAACAAAAAAAAATGAGAATAAACTGCAAAAGAGACAGGTAGGAAAGAAAGTGAAATAAAGGAAGAAGAAAGATAAAGGCAGGTTGGAAAAATGAAAGAGAAAAAAAGACGGAGAAAGAAAAATGGACATGCCTTAAAACGAATGGAGGAGTAAAGGGACGGTCTTCCCTACCGAATTGTTTGAGGACAAAATTAACTCCCTTCCCTTATCTTTATCTGGATACCCCGACTCCCTTGACCCACAAAAAACCCAACATAACTAGGATTATTGACTTCAAGGAGGGGCCTGGAGTTCTTTCGAAATTACAATAGATCTCCAGGTTACAACAGAGATCAGTCCCACTAAAGGAAATAGCAGCTTTGGAGGGAGGACTCTATGGCATCACATCCCTGCTGAGCTCCTTCTTATCCCCAGACTCCACCCTCTCTGGGCACTGCCCCCAGATCTTCTCCACCCTACCCTACCCGGGTACCATCCCCCAAGATTAATTAATAGTGGTGAACAGAAAGACGAAACAGCATTGTGCAAGGCACTTAATGTAGTAACTCTTATTACCAGAGATGGGCAATGTTCACCATGAAAGTTGTGGAAAGAATCTCTAGAGCAGGTTCTGCAGCCTTTTACAACTAGACCCAAAGTGCATCAGAATTCTGAACAAGTGAGCAGTGACTCACAAAAGCTCATACCCTGCCACATATTCTGTTAGTCTTTAAGGTCCTACTGGACTCTTGCAAAATTCAGAGCAGGAGATCAACAAAGTATCAGTGTAAGAAAGCCCATTTGTGAGCTTAATGGTACTGTTTAGTGATATGATGATTAATAATCCATAACATTTCTGCAGCATAAACACTGGCTGTTGCAAATCCTTTATTAGGTAGTGGCACACTTGAGGTCTCACAATAAGGAATAAACACAGGAGCACCCTATGCTTATAGTTTCCAGGAAGGCGTTCTCTCTAAAACAGACACTGCCCAGGCCAAGTTAAGCACTTATCTCACTGATTTCAATGGGATAGAATTAAATACATTCTTAAATCACCCACTGAGATCAATAATACTTAAATGTGGTTATCTTTGGCTGCATTTTGTGCACCAAATTTTTAACATAGATTTCCCCATGCACTCAGGGCAAAATACACAGTTCTTGTACCATTCTATCTGTACAGAAGTATAAAATCCAGATTCATGTCAAATGATGTATCAGAGGATTGTAAAAGGTCCTGTGTCTTTCAAAATCACTCCCCTCTGTTTCAAAATAATGGGATAGGCTGTAACGATCGGAGAAGCAAACAAATACCTCCAGCCTACAATAGACTTGAATGGACTTGCTGGCAAACTGTCAACAATATTTATGTCCTTGCTTTGAACTGCAAATCTTTTTACAAACTGTGTCCATGTCACCAGTGACTTAGTAGCCTTTATTAAGCAGCAAAATTTACTACAGGACAGTGGAGTTGCTCACAGTAATGGCTGTTCAACTGCTGCAGAGCTAAACAACTTACATGGGAAGGTCTGATGTCTTTTTTTTTTTTTTTTGGAACTCTGTGTTAGGGGGATGCTGGTAAAAGAATGCCATCATTCTTAGGCTGCTGTAATAGTAACTCTTTTATCAGGAAGGCTGTGGCATTGCAAGGTGGTGATTGGAACGTTTCATTTGGGATGGGATTCCTCAGACTCATGGAAAGGGAAGCTCACTTTGCAATTGTGCTGTTTCTTCCTCATTCAGTAGATTTCATTCCACCTTAAATTGCTAGTGAGAAACTGTAGTACCACAGTGGTTTCCAGACTTTCAGGCATCCCTTTTCTCTTTCACTTTAATTTGGCCGGGGGCACTCAAGGAAGCGATGGTCCGCCCTCTCCTGAAAAAACCATCTCTGGACCTGGCCGAATTGGCCAACTACTGGCCGGTGTCCAATTTGCCCTATTTGAGCAAACTTATTGAGAGGGTGGTGGCGTTACAGCTACAGAGCTATCTGGATGATGTTTCTATCCTAGACCCTTTCCAGTCCGGTTTCTGCCCGGGTCATGGGACGGAGACAGTGCTGGTCGCTCTTACTAATGCCCTCTGAAGGCATCTGGATCGAGGTGGGGTGGCGGCACTGTTGTTGTTAGATCTGTCAGCCACGTTTGACACGGTCAACCATCAGTTGCTGGCCCACTGCCTCGCCGACATGGGGATTCAGGGGCTCGCCCTCCAATGGCTTGCCTCCTTTCTCCAAGGTCGGGGACAAAGGGTGGCAATAGGGGATCAGCAGTTCCGGAGACATCCTCTTGAATTTGGAGTGCCTCAGAGGGTGGTGCTGTCCCTGATGTTGTTTAACATCTATATGCATTCGATGGGGCGCCTCTTGTGCCGGCGTCAGAGGTTAGGAGCTTGGGAATGCTCCTGGACTCCTCTTTAACGATGGAGGCCCAGGTGGCAGCCACTGCCAAGTCAGCCTTTTATCATCTTCGGCTGGCTCGGCAGTTGGTTCCCTTCCTTGACCGCGATGACCTGGCCACAGTGATCCATGCGACAGTCACCTCGAGGTTACACTACTGTAATGCTCTCTACATGGGGCTGCCTTTGTCACAAGTCTGGAAGCTGCTGCAGCTAGTGCAGAATGCTGCAGCCAGGCTATTGATGAGTCCATAATGGAGAACAATTTTATGTGGGCAGTTGTTGATCTTGCAGGGTGGCTCCTGTAGAAACCCCTGCTCTGAAGAGCAAAGCTATTGTGGCAGACCATAGGATGAGAGGCAGTCTTCCAGATATGGGGGTCCAAGGCCATGAAGGGCTTTGTATGTGATAGCCAGCAACTTAAAGTGAACCTGGTAGCTGGCAGCTAGTGACATGACTAGCTACTGATAATAAGCAAGCTGCACCATTTTGTACCCCATTGCAATCAGATAAATTAGTGCTGTTCTTGGTGAAACAACTCACCACTTGCCCGTAAATCTAGATTGAGTGACTTTGACTGCAGCCAATCAATGGGTGTTCCTCTAGGCCTGAAGAATGCTTCTGATCATGACAGTGACAAACTGTCATGATTCCCAGGATTTAGGAATCTTCAAAGACCTGTGTCGCCACATCAAAGCACAAATAATGCCTAAAGTTTGGGGGCAACTGATGAGATTCTTGGCGTTCCTGAAAGTGAACCTACAAGGAACCCATGACTTTCCGGTAACATTGTTCTGTGTTTTTGTTCACTGATCCATCTGCAAAAACATGATATGTTTTTAAATATGATGATATATGGGTCATTTTGTGTATCTTCTAGGATCCTGCCTTAAGCAAGGTTTTTTATTCCCCCTGCCAGATTGCATGGTTGATAGTATCAGATGAACTTTCTGCCAGTGGCAAAGATCAAAATGCATCTTGATTAAGAAAAAATAAATAACGAGAAATCTCTGTAGGCTGTTTCAAATGCTGTTCACAGGCCCTGGAGGTCAAAATTGATTTTTGTAGTATCTGAATTGCTAGCTGGGAGATTAACGCATAAATCCAATAAGATGATTAAATCTTTACATGGGAAGAAGAATCCAAATATTGCAAACTTTAAATGAAATGGTAGAAAGCTCCTCCTGGAGAATTATTTAAGGGCAGCCCTTTGCTCAGACAGGGAAAACAAATGAGTCCAGAAACTTGTAAATCCAGCTCAAGTTGGTTGGATTTGTGTTTATGTTTAGAATGCATAAACTGGCCTGAGTCCAATCAGGCACTTAAGAAAACTTAAATGCTCCAGAAATTTCTTAAGGTAGAGCAGTGATTTCTGTCAGTTCCCCATCCTGCTGCAGCCCTCTGAGTCATCTCTTAAATTTGGTTCCTGGACATCAGTGAACATGCGAGAACAGCATTGTCTGCAGTGTGAGGGGCAACTGGTGAAAGTTACCACCCCCTTGTCAGAAAACTTAAATGCTCTTAAGTATTAGGAATGTAGTCGGACACAAGTCATTGTCTCCTTTCTAGTGCCGCTGCTGCCACTGCTTCCGCCGCCATCTTGTCATTGTGTCTTCCTCCTCCTCCTCCTCTCTTAAATAGTCTGCCCATTCTCTTTGCCTGCCTAGGGATGTGTACCATCACTATTTCATTGCTTCCTAAGTTTGTTTCTTTGTATTTGGAAGTAGTTTTTTATTCTTTGATTTTTTTCCTGGTTTCGTTTAATTTGTTTGTACCGCTTATGCATAGTGAAGGGTTTTTATACACAGTTCATATAGTACTTCATATACCTTATATGTCATGTGACATATGACATATATATGTTATTCATATGTATAATATGCAAGCTGCCCTGAGCCTGTTTGTGGGGAGGGTGGGATAAAAATGAAATAAATAAATAAAATAACATATAATACCAATTTATTAATGCACAAGTAACATTGAACTATTTGTATGTTTTATGAGGAAAATTTGATGTCAGGAAGCAGAAGATGGTGGTGAAATAAAAGGTTAAATCCCATGTAAAACTGCTGCTGACAGAAGGGAATTTCTCTGCCTGCCCCTCCCTCTGCAGCCCCAAATGGTCCCTGAAGTGCTGTTCCTGGTGTACTGGGAACTCCCAGAAGCAGCACAGGGGAAATCAGATGTTTGCCATGGGAAGTGGAAATCAGTGGATATTGCCCCCTTCTGTCTTGTAGAAATTTTCCACTGAATCTAAATCAAAGAATCGTAGTTAATCCCCCTTCATAGTTTGTACAAACATAGATTCCTCCTCCCAGTTAAAATTCAGATTGTAAATCCTCTGAGTAGGGATCTGTCTTTCTTACTTATTTTGCTCTCTGAAGTACAATGTGCATTGATGGTATATTAATAGATGATGATGATAATAGAGATGCCATTATATGAAATTATACTATTCTGAATTCATCATGCATCTCCTGTGTCTGTTTAAAGTTGATATGCCATTTATCCAACCCTTTGAAAGTGTGAGTGTCCTCCAGTCTTATTTGATTAAATATGGTTGTTATATTTTAATTTGAAACAAGCTTTGCTACAGATTCAGTATAATGTGGCAATTGTAAGCATCCATTAAAATGACTAGAACTTGGATAGTTTCTTCCTGAACGTTTGGGCTCTGGCATATCTTCAAGGTAAGAGAGTTCCAATAATGAGGAATAGCTATTGAGAATATTTTTCTCTATGCCCTTGGAGCTTGAAACACACTTAAGGAAACAGTTCTCAACAGATATAGAGAGTTTACCCCCAACATCTTGAGCTGTGCTGGTGTTTTTTTTCCTAATGTAAAGGCATTCTGTGCATGCTTAGAAATATTTTGCTTCCCATATACCAAAGCATCAGTTCTAGTGATGAAAGCAGACACCTGGACTCAGCCTTAGTGAAGCTTAAATTAAATTGGGGGCCCATGAAGCGATTCCCTCCACTTTTCTGGACAGAATTATGAAAAGATACTGTTGGTGTGAAGCAGAAGGAAAACAAGGACTGGTTTGTTATTAGAGGAGCATCAAACATACATCTTCTCTGGGCCTAATTTACTGGTGGGGTTAGTAAGCAAATTCTAATTTTCTGGTGAGTTAAATTCTTCTGATGTACCTTATTTCAATGTTATTTCTGCTTCAGGAATCCTATGTTATGTATGCGCTGACTGATGTTGTCCTAGTCACTTATTACTATGCCTCAGTGTTCCCTAGCTATAAAATGGAATTGACTGGTGCTATTGATATAAATTCAGCATATGTGTGTGTATGTTTAGCTTTTGGCTCAAATGTAGCACATTTGAGTCTGGACTGTGTTAGTGCTGGTGCTGCAGTACTGCCAGACTCTACCCATTGCCTTACATTAGAGATGCGCACAAACTGGCTCATGAATGAAAGTTCATGACAAATTTTGGCTGGTTCGTGCTTTGCACAGTCAAGTTTGTGGCAGGTCAACCAGCACAAACTTTCCATGAACTTTCAAGCTGTTTGTAGAGGTTTGCTTCCATTCCTGAGCTGAGACATTTTAAGACAGACTGTTTCTGTTCAAACAGAATGTTTACAGAACTTCAAAGCAACAACTTGGAGGGCATGTAGAGGAGCATCCAAAGGAGGTCCCCTGTGTCTTTGATGTCTCTAGTTTGCACAGAATCCAGTTTATACACTCTTGAACCTTGGCCATTTTGACAGGTGCAGGTTCAGGAGTTTCAGGAGTGTATAGAATGGAACCTGTGTAAACTAGTGTTGTATGTTAATCTCCAGTAGCTAGATCATTAGGATCTAAATTGACAGCTACCTGTCAGCTAGTGTCAGCTGATGTACTCAGAGGACAAGTCCCAACTTGTTCTGCCTGGCACTGAACAGTGTGCAGTCACTGTGACTCAGCAGTCCACTGATTGGTGGGGGTTTGTATATAAGTCTTTGTGTTACTGTCATATCTTCCTTCTGTATATTGTATGCCTGGCATAGCACTTTGCTTGTGAATACTGTGAATAAAACTTTGTATAGTGTACCACTGGACTGCCTTTGTGTGGTTACTATAAGAGTTCCTCTGCTGATCTGTGCAAGCATGTGAGAGACTGGTGGCTGGAAGTCCTAATAAAGGTTTTGGGGGCTTGAACCGTTAAGACATGCACTCCCCAACAGGGTTATGGGCCCAGCCTTAATGGGTTCGAACCCAGCCTGCTAAGGACTCAGCCTAGTCTGAAGGAGAGCCAGCTTGGTGCGAACAACAAGCTCTGCTTTCCAAGGAATGCCGGTGAGCCGTGCTGAAAGACAGTGTGTGCAGCTGTGAGTCCAGAATCTGAGGTGGACGGTTACTGCATTCTCCAGGAGTGGGGGAGTGACCTGCCCGGACAAGCCTGTGTGCAGCAAGAGCCACGCCGGGGAACAGACGGCAGTTCCAGCTTGTGAGTGTCGGTGAGTCGGGAGTGAATTATGGCTCTCATGCCAGCTATGCAAGTGGTGGACAAATTAACCTCTACAAACTACAACGTTTGGGCTTTTAAAATGAAGCATTACCTCATTAGAGAGGGGATTTGGCTGTATGTTGAAGACCCTCCTGACCCTGTGCCTGTGGGAGACCAGCCGAAGGCTAAACGAGCCCTGGCATGCATCGTTTTGTCGGTGAGGGATGATCAACTTATTCATATCATGTCAGCAACTGATGCACGAGGGGCTTGGCAATCTCTTAAGGACATCTATGTCCAAACAACAGCTGGGACAATAATGTCTTTAACACATCGTTTGTACAGAAAAGTTCAAGCTCCGAATGAATCAGTTCAGGAGCATGTCAACGCGCTGACTGAACTTTATCAACAGCTTGAAGGAAGAGGTAAACAAATAAGTGCTGGGGATAAAAGTTATCTGTTACTCAGTTCATTAAATTGTACATTTGATCCTCTAATAACAACTTTGGAAGGGCTGCAGCCTGCCCAATTGAACCTCCAGCATATAATTGGGAGAGCTTTGGAATATGAAGCGAAAATAAAATCTCAGCAGTCTCTGTCTACTCCGGTTGCTTGTCAGTGAGCTAATGACTGTGTGGGAGTTGCCAGTGGGAGTAAAAGCTGCAGCAGGAGTTTGAAGGAGGAACAGATAGAGCCAGCTAAAGCCCTGCGAGTGAAACGCTGTTATCTGTGTGGCTCAACAAAATATTTGAAAAAATTCTGTCCTTCAAACAAAAGGAACAATCTTGGTGGTCGCTCTGACACGTTGTCGAGTCGTCCTACTGTGTCTCTTGTCACTACCAAAGAGGAAGACAAGTGTAAATGGGTTCTTGACAGTGGAGCAAATGTCACAATTGTGAACAGTCCTGACATGCTGATGAATGTACAGGACGCTCAGCTGCAACACGTAAGTCTTGCAGATGGTCACGTTGCTCAAATGACTTGTTCTGGAGAACTGACTCTGCTGGGTCTAAACCATACCTTCCAGAACGTAATGTACCAACCCTTGAAAGTAATTTGCTTAGTGTTCTGGCACTGGATCGTGCCAACTTTGAAATCACTTTTTGGGGGAGCAATGTCTTATTAAGAAAGGTGGAAGAGAAATTGCAAAAGCTAATCTTGTAAATGGGGTGTATGTATTGAATAGCTCTGTTCTTGCAGCTACAGCAAGTGTTCCTGGAAATAAGGATCCACGTCATGAGTGCCTACATCTCCCCCATCGCCGGTTAGGCCACACCTCCTTCCAAGCAATTAATCAAACCCTTGCTTTAACAGGTAGAGAAGGTGTTAAGGCTTGTAATACTTTTCTTGATTGCCAAATATGTAAACAAGTTAAATCTCATGCTTATCCTGTGGCTCGCAAAAGTGAAAGGGAGTCAACTTATCCTTTGCAACTAGCACATGTTGATATCATAGGTCCTTTTGCACCCAGGGTGTCTGGTAATCGCTTTGCCTTAACGATGGTTGACGATTATTCAAGATATGTTTGGACTTATATTTTAAAACATAAGTCTGATGCTTATGAGTCACTGAAATATTGGTACAAGAAGGTAAAGAACCAATTAGGCGATCTCAAAGCTATACAAACTGGCATGGGTTCAGAGTTTATGTCAAACAAAATGAAACAATGGTTAAGCAATCTAGGGGTGAAGCATCGTGTGGCAAATGTTAGCACGCCAGCAGAAAATGGGGTTGTTGAAAGAAAAAATGCTACTTTGCAGACAGTTATGTATGCCATGCTCGCTGATGCACAATTGCCTAAACAGTATTGGGCTGAAGCCTTGAAATATGCCACTTTTGTTACAAATAGGCTGTGGACAAGAGTAACAAATTCCATACCATATGCAATGTTGTATCAAAAAATGCCAAAGTTAGACTTTCTGCGTGTGTTTGGTTCCCAAGCATGGGTAAATATAACATTGAATCAGCGCAGGAAGGGTGGTCATAGATCCAAACTCTTGACTTTCATGGGATGCCAGTCTGGTATGAAGGCCTATAGGTTTGTCAGTGATCATAACCAACTCAGTTTTAGTAGGTCTGCCAACTTCACTGAGGGAAGGAATTGGCACAATATTCATGGTAACACACTATGTGAAAAGGCAATGTTGCCACTCTCAGGTGATCAACAAACTGTGTCAAATTCTGAGGAGTCTCAACCTGGCTCATCTTCTCAGTCTACTGTTTCAGTTGATGTACAGGCTGAAGCCAATACTCTTAGAAGGTCTGAAAGGAGCAACAAGGGTATTCCTCCTCAGAGGTATGGTTTTGAAACACTAGTTGTGAATATGGTCTGTGTGAAAGAGCCTACATGTTATTATGATGTTTCTATAATGCCTGAAGGTGAAAAACAAGCCTGGATGCAGGCGATGCAAACTGATATGGTTTGAGTGTACAACAAAACAATATTTCAAAATGAAAAATCTTGGTACTATCAGTCATTATCTGGGAATGGATATCAGCAGAAACTCTGATGGTTATTTTTAAATATGCCAAGAAAACAAAATTGTAAAATTGTTGGAAAGATATAATATGCTTGATGCAAAACCAGTGTCCACACCAATCTCTACTAGCTATGCTAGAGAACCTGAAGATGAAGTCTTTGAACAAAAACAATTGTACCAGTCATTGATAGGTTCTTTAAACTATTTAGCTACATGGTCTCGGCCAGATATTTGTTATGCTGTTCATGCACTTAGCCAAAAAAGTGCTAAACCATACAAGTGGGACTGGAATGCAGCAAAAAGGCTTTTAAGGTACTTAAAGGGAACCAGGAAATGCAAACTAGTATTGGGTTCAAACAATGCACAATAGGTTCTGGGTTATAGCGATTCAAATTGGGGCTCCAATCATGATGCAGAATCTGTAACTGGCTATGTAATCTTTGTGCATGGATCATTGGTGATATGGAAATCTGTAAAACAGAGTTTTGTTTCCACCAGTACGTGTGAGTCCGAATTTGCGGCCTTGAATGAATGTACTGTACAAATGGAATGGCTACAACAACTGTTAACAGATTTTGATGTAAAACATGATATGCCTATGATTATAAAATGTGACAATACTGCAGCTGAAATGTTAGCAGATGCCTAAGGTATAAGGCCTAAATCTAGGCACATTAACATAAGATACCAAAATATTAGGGACACTGTCCAAAGAAAAATAGTGTTATTACAACACTGTATGTCTAGTGAAAATGTTGCAGACATGTTTACTAAGAGCTTGAATGAAGTACAATTCTTGAACCTTAGGGGGAGACTCAACATGATCCTACCTACTGAAGCTTAAGGGGGAGTGTTGTATATTAATCTCCAGTAGCTAGATCATTAGGATCTAAATTGACAGCTGCCTGTCAGCTAGTGTCAGCTGATGTACTCAGAGGACAAGTCCCAACTTGTTCTGCCTGGCACTGAACAGTGTGCAGTCACTGTGACTCAGCAGTCCACTGATTGGTGGGGGTTTGTATATAAGTCTTTGTGTTACTGTCATATTTTCTCCTTCTGTATATTGGATGCCTGGCGTAGCACTTTGCTTGTGAATACTGTGAATAAAACTCTTGTATATAGTGTACCACTGGACTGCATTTTGTGTGGTTACTATAAGAGGTTCCTCTGCTGGATCTGCAGTGCAAGCAGGTGAGAGACTGGTGGCTGGGAAGTCCTAGTAAAGGTTTTGGGGGCTTGAACCGTTAAGACACTCACTCCCCAACATTAGAGACATCAAAGTCACAGGGGACCTCCCCTGGATGCTCCTCTACATGCCCAGAGTAATTTGGCTTACAATGGGAATGATTACAATTTCTCTCTCCCCCACCCCCCACACCGATATTGGGAGGTAGTTGCTTCAAAGGATGACGGGGCAAACCCCCTGTGAGGACTAGAAAAGGAAAATTAATTTCTCTGCATTTCATTGTAAACAGCTGTCTGCTGCTTTGCTTTCAAGTAAACTCAAATAAATAAACTTGATGGGCACTTGTTTCTGAACCACTGAGGGTACAATCCTGCACACCCCTGTCTAGGGCATAAGTACCACTGAATGGAGTGGGACTTCTCTGCTGTTAGATCAATGACTCTGACTGTATAAGCCTCTGTATTTCTATAAAGAGGTTCTAATATGGTGGGATTTATGTTCTGTGGTGAGGTGGAAGTGAAGAGCAAGGCAAGGGCTTGGAGAGCTTTGAGGCTGGAGATGAGATCTTACAGCTAGAGAGGACAACAAAAGAGAGCGGCATTATTTTAAAACTTTGATTATGTAGAAGGGCTGCTCCTTATTTCAGAATGTCTCCCTTCAGAGTGTTGTAAAGCAGATTCAGGCATGTGGATCTGCAATCCCATCCATTTGACTTTTGAACAGGTGCTGTTTTTTGGGGGGGAGGGTGAGCTGTGAATCACCTAACACCAGGGAATCAAAACAACAAAAGCAACAACACTGTACATAAATCAATTTTTTAAAAAAATCAATCAATTCTCTGTGTTTGCTTATTATTTGAGGCTTATACATAAACTCACAAATTAAATGTAGAAACAATAAGGACCTCAAAGAGACACATTTGAGGACCCAATTGAAAAATCAGATGCTGGAAATTTCAAGACGGTCTTTTGAACAGGAGGGTTTTTTTGAGGGGGAGGAGGGGAGCTCTGAGTCAGTTAACACCAGGGAATCGGCTTTCCCCAGGCTAGAGGAGAAAGAAGTGAGAAATGACAGTTAAGGAGACCTTGGGACAAGGAAAGAGCTAAAGAATGACGAAATCCACTGCTTGAGTGTTCTCTGCTTAACTGGGGGGAGAGGGTGAGTCCTCAGTGGGGCTTGTAGGCTGGATATGAGTCCAGGCGCACCTTAGAGACCAATAAGATTTTAGGAATATCAGCTTTTGAGGGCCCAAGGGAGCTTTGACTCTAGAAAGCTCATACCCAGGAAATCTTGTTGGTCTCTAAGGTGCTCCTGGACTTGAATCCATCTAACTGTTCTATTGCAGACCAATATGGCTCCCCTCTGAAACTATCTGGTGTATTAAGATTGCCTGTAAAACTTCCTCCTAATTTTGCATTCTAAAAAGTTAGGCATGCAAGTCCTAACCGCTTGCTGGATGAGACAGCAAAGGAGACGTAGTTCTACTTTTGAGTTTCCTTCTCAGAAATCAGCAGCTCCTCCAGATTCATATTTATTGTAACTCAGTGGGTACAGAAGTTCTTTGAACAAGATATGCCTGCCTGTCTCAGTTCCATGCCCCTATCACCTGCGGTCATTTTGACAGGTGCAGGTTCAAGAGGTATAGAATTGAATGGTTCCTTTGTAAGCTAGAGGCACCATACTTGGAGGGCTTGTAGAGGAGCATCCGGGGGAGATCCACTATGAGTTTGGTGTCTCTAGCTTGCAGAGGATTCATATACATTTCTGAACCTCCTGAACCTGCACTTGTTAAAATGATTGGAGTTACAGGGTCCAAATTCTGCCCCCCTCCAAAGAAGGTGTCCCCCCCCCCCAGGAAAGTGCTTTCTGGGGAAAGGGCAAGCAGTCATTTTGGGAACTTCTTTGGAGAACCATAACTTAGATCCCATAAATGCAATCCTCACCAAACTTGGAGGGCAGGTAGAGGAGAGTCAGACAAAGATCTCCTGAGAGTTTGGTTTCTCTAGCATGCTGGGGTGTCATTCTACCAGGTAATGAACAGAACCAATTTGTTTGGCCCCCAAAAGTCAGTGATGGCCTGTGATTTGTGAATGGAGCATGCCACAAACCATGAACCGAACTGCATTTTTCCAGTTTGTATCCATCCCTACCTCACTTATTCCTCTTATGTTGGAGGGTAGGTGAGCCTGAGAAGATCTGTGTAAATTACAAATACTATGTATATTCCAGTGTCATTAAAATAACATACTCATTCAGCATGGAGTCACTTGCAGTCATTGGTGTGTGTTTTCCAGAAAAAAATATCAGAATTGCAATTTTTTTTTCAGAAAATAGCCTAAATAGAACATGGTCTGATTTAGCATTCTAGTTTGATGTATATTTTAGTATAATCGTTATTTAAAAGTATCTCATGTTGATTTTATGTCCCAGTAGCAACAATACTTGAAGTATTTCATTAAGGAAAAAAAATCAAATATGGCTTAAGCGTTACAGTAAAAAATTCAAATATTTATGTGGAAATTGTAAAAATTTGGAGACAATATAGCATGTATTTCCCTTACATTGCTTAAATTTAAGAAGGCGCTGAAGGCACAGAAAACATTTGACATTAATTTTAGCACTCCTGAAGAGCCATGGATGATGTGGAAGTGACTGTCTACTCATCTGTTTCAACAGAATTTAACTCTTGTACATGGTCACAAGAACTGATTGTAAGATCATCTAGGTTTGTGGGAAGACACAGAAGGCAAAACTCAAAAACATCTCACATTTCTTTCTTTCCAAATCATGTGCCTTTTAACAATTAAACACTGCAGCAGTAGCAGATGGATAGTAGGGTGTCCAAACATCATTTATTTAACAAATAGATGCATCTGAATGTATTTGGGAGCATTCAAACAGCTTGGTGAATGATCCACTCCCTGATTATGACTGGCCAGCATGTTGTGAACTGAACCAGTGGGTTATCCACTGTCACTTTTCTACTAGATAACAGACGAATATAAGTTTGGACCAATTTAAAGTGACATCAGATAGGCTAAAATTGCTTACATAGGAATTGTTGTAATGTGGCCAGCTTCATATAGCAAACTTTCAGCTGTTACACTACCTCATGTAGCATTAGCACACCAGATAGCCATGGCCCCGGACAATACCGTACTTCCATGCTAATGCCATCTACATAGCAGCTGAGTGGCTGGGGAGAGACTCTTGCCACAAAGGGCAGAGCTTTAACTACCTGCTCACCCCCCACCCCCCTTTAGTCTGTAGCGTACAATAGACCATCCAGGGCAGTTGCAGGAAGCACGGAGGAAGCATATTTGGAATCCTGGAAAAAAGCTGGGTTTTGTAACCAGATTGGGATTGTCTTGAAAGAAGCTCTGTGCTTATGAATTAGGGAGATCTGTCAACATTTTTTTGCCAACAGAATTTTAGAATCAAAGGGGTTATTTCTCGTTGGAAGAGATACTCGTACAGGCCAGTCCTTTTTCTTCCCCTTTTGGTTTTTAATCTCCTTCATGTTCTGGATGCATTTAAAATCCCTCTGTTGTTTGTTGTAGTTAAATGAAGTACAGCGGCAAGCCCAGACACTTACATTTCAGAAAATGTTTATTCATTATTAGGGTATTAACTTTAAAGTGTGAAGGAAGAAAAGGTTCAGTGGTGGAAAAAATTTAATCCTGCCTACGGTAAGCTTCTGAAAATGGGAACGAATTGACCTTTGCAAACTAGAGCTTTCATTTGCCTGCATTCCAAAGCCTCTGGAATACTACAGCTTCTTGACTGCTTTAATAGAATGGAACCCAAAAGATCGGTGTCACCTGAATGTAGAGCATAGATAGTGGCGAGGCTTCCCTTTTTCGTCTTATTGCTTTGCCCATGCAGAACAGATACCAACGTTGTGCTCGACACATGAGGGGACAAGCACTTATCTGGTGCCATTCGCCTCTGCTGCGCGCATTACTTTTTGTCAGATAGCGGACACAATTGCATTTCAAGAAACACTCGGTGCACCCATTAATGTGATTTTTATTACCCGCTTCTGCTTGCTTAAGGGCTGCATCATCAATCAACTTTCCTGGATTTCTATTCAGCCTCAGTCCCTGTTGCTGACTCATTCTGCTGACTGATGATAGCGTTCCTCCCCTTGTCTGTATAATGAAAGAATGATACCGGGCTTAGTTGGGAGCAGAGGGGGAGGGCAAAGTTCCGGGAGGTCAATTTGCATCTCAGTGGAACGTGGGCAGGGCAGATTCGCCTTGTGATAACGGGCAAATGTATGACTGGGGTTATCCGCTATTATCTGCATTGCCAAACTGGTATGCTGAGCATGGAAAGAGATTTGTGTTGAGTTCAGCACATGGCAAACTACAAATGGACCTGCACAGCTTGCTTTTTCAACACATGCAGCAGGCATCTTGTGTTTTGGGAAATGATGATAGTTAACGTGTAGGAAGGGCCATGCATTTAAATCTCCACATATACAATCATTACTTGTATCCCTGCTATCAAAATTGCTGAAAGGCAGTTACAGGGTGGAGGCACATTCTAGACGTTCCCATCCCTATTTTACCCCAGTATGCTCGGTTTCACTTTTTCTTCTTCACCTTGTATCCTGACTCTCCTTATTCTCTCCTCTGTCACTTATTTTTGCTGTTTGACTTTGTTTATTTATACCACATTTTTCCCTGATGGGAACCCAAACATCATTCTTCCTTTCTCTGTTTTAACCTCACAACAGCAACCCTGTGCGGTAAAGTAACTATAGATGTTTTTATGCTAATGGGTAACTTGTATCCTCTTCAAAACTACTAAAATGTGCTAGGATGTAAACTGCATGTACTGTGGGTTATCTTGTGTCCATGCACCACCAGTATCTTGAATTCTGAGGAGGAAAAATATTGTCAGTTTCTTGGTTGGGCCATCCATGGTCATTGGTAAGTCACCTCTCTTTCCTCCCATCTTCTGGAAAGCTCCATCTGCCCCCCCCCCTATTGAGATTAGATGCAGATAACAATCTGATCCTGAAATCTGCTTTACTAGCAGATGTGTTCACCTGATGAGGTGCATCTAGGGAAATTCTTGAAACTGTATTTTTATAGCCTTGCTTAGTAAGGTTCAGTAGCTACTTGCTGAATCTTGCCAAGATAGTGGTCTCTCTGAATAGGGTTGCCAGTCCAGTGCTGGCCACCAGTGGGAGGTTTAGGAGGCATGATATGCAAATAGGTATGCTGATGCTGCAATGTAATGTCTGTTGGTAGAGTTTAAATATGCAAAGGAAGTGGAGCATTGAATATTTAAAGAAAAAATAAGTATGTTTATTAAAGAAGAACATACTATTATAGAACTTAGATGAGAGAGAACCTTAACTGTCTAACCTGACGGATGAAAGAGGAACAACAACAACAACAACAGATGTTCTGCAGGAGCAGGAGGTCTCCAGAAGAGCAAATCAGGAGACAGGAAGGACATAATTTGAAAATCTGGGAGGTTCCCAATCTAGCTATTCTAACTAGCAGTCCTTCAGCTGTCCCCCTGTAGGATGATCTTCCGATCTTCTTCATATAGATGCACTGTAGACCTTGTATAGTCCAACAATTTCTAGTGTGAATTCATAAATGACATTGGATCAGTGTGACACTCTAGGATTCCTCTGAACCTCTATGGTTTTGGGCGAACCCTAAAGTTTCACAATGGCATGTTGACATCACTTCTGGTTTGTGCCTGATGTGACATAGTAGTGTCAGTAGGATTTCTATTTCCCTCTGATTCCCCCACACACACCAAATGGCAGCAAACAACTGGGACAGCTGGGCACAAGTGGCTTGAATGTTCTGGTTGGCTGTGGGAAGTCCAGGTTCAGATTCCTATCTTGTCAGAAAGTTCAATGGGTGGCAATGAGCAAGTAATTTTCAGTTAGCATAATATTCTTGACAGGATCATTGTAGAAACAGAAATATAGCAGATAAAAATGTCACAAGTGCAACATAAAAAAAGCTATTTTTAACATTTTGCTGGTATTGCCTCCAAGTGAATGCCATGTTCTGCTTTAGGTGAAATTCAGTGACAACTGATTACATTCTCTGCATGAATATGTCTCCAGGGCCAGTTTTGGGCACCTTGCACAGAGAAGACCATTCATGGGATTTAAGATGGTCTCCATTTTTCATGGAAGTGAACTGTTTCCACTGATGTGTGGTGTTTTGCTCTGTATCCTTTTCAGAGTTTTTTTATTCCCCGTGCAGCTATGAAAGGCCCTTGCAGACAAAATTGCATTTTGCTATAATGTGGTGTGGGTGGATGAAAACGTTGGGCAAAGTTTCAACTTGAAAAGTCTGTTTTGAAATGCTGTGTTTGATCTATAGTTTGGGGAGTACCAGAACACTACAGTGTCTTCACGAATATTTCCACCACCCCTCACTGCAGATTGGTAGCTTCTTTTGAATCATGTAGATGAAATATTTTGGTCACTCATAAGAGAGGTGAAATAAATACACCAAGCTGTTGGAACGGAATTTATTTCCTTCTTGGGATTAAAATGTGTTTTTAATTCTTGCTCTGTAATTGTAGGCAGCTTAATTGACATATTTCAATCTTTCACAAGCAGCCACCATCTCTGTCATGCTTCTTAGTTTTCAAAGTATCTGAAGAAACTTTTGAAATTTTTGCATCCCACTGAATCCTTTCAAAATATATCTCATGCCACATTTACTAGGCATTTGGCCAAAGGGGAAAGGAAAATGCCTTGCAGGTGTTTTCAGCATATGTGCTGCCAGAGCTAGCACAGGATACAAAGTGGTGTCTCCTTGCTGTATATTTTCCTACTGAGGTGTGTGTTAATACTCTGATTAGAAAGACTGTATATGTGATCTCCTATGGAGTCATGACAATTCCAGGTGACAGAAGAAAGGGTTTTATTCTTACTGTTATACTAGTTCTTATGTAACACATAGGTGGGAATAGGAATTTATTTATTTATTTATTTATTATGAGATTTATACCCCGCCCTCCCCACGAGGCAGGCTCAGGGCGGCTATAGCAAGGAGCAAGCCTAAGCAGGTCTACTCAGAAGTAAGTTCCATTTTAGTACATGGGTCTTACTCCCTGTAAGTGTTAATTTGGATTGCAATATTATATATTAAATGGTATTTTGCTTGTAAAGATCAAAGGAGGGGTCACAGTGACGGACAATATATCAGAACAAGGAAGCCACCTCGAGCCTCTCTTATCAAGGGAGTGGTGGGGTACATATTTGATAAAATACAAATTAAAATAAACACGTACTTCCTCCCTCTCCCACAATACTCAGGAACAGGAATGATTCTAGGTTTTGGGAGCCTCTGGGCAGGGAGCTCCCAGGGACCCCCTTGCCTCCTCTGCTTACTACAGATCCCTCTGCTTACACTTTCTTTCCCATTCCCCCACCTGGGTGCCCCACACCTGCCTGCTCAGAATCTCTCATGTGTTCCGCCATCTTCAGTGGCCTCCAGGAATGCTTCCACCAGTATGCACTACCTGCATGCCCTTCAATGGTGGCAGTGAGCAGCATGTGCAGCTGGGAGCATGGGTGGTAGAAAGTGTACATGGGAGAGGGGGGAGGAAGGTCTTGTGGATGGGTGGCAAGGGAGGCATGTGGGTAGTTGGCAGCAGTGAACCTTGCCACAAGCTCTGGGTCCTGACAGCTGACCTACCTCAGGTTATGCTGATGTTGGCCCCACTCAGGAACCTATAGTTAGTGTGTAATAGACAGAAGAATGTAATTCTACACATAATGCACAATTAATTTAAGGGATCTCATTGTCATGAGACGTAGTAATGGCCACAGACTCAGCTTGCTTTAAAGGGGGATTTGATAAATTCATAGAGAATATGTCTGTGAATGGGTGACTAAATGGGACTGCCATGTTTAGAAGTGGCAGGGATGGGGCAACAACAGCAGGATGTTTGGGGCTTCCATGTAGGTTTCCCAGGGCATCTGACTGGCCATTGTGGAGACAGAGAATGCTGGGCTGGAAGGATCTTAGATCTGATCCAGGAAGTTGCTTCTGTTTTTCCTGATGACTTTTTCATGAAAGAGGAGAGGGAATAGGTGTTCCTACGCTGGTAGAAGAGATGGTATAACTTTGAAAGGATAAAGATTCAGCACATTGCTTAATGGAAAGAATAGGCTTGTTGGTGTCCATCACGGCTGTCCTTGTTTGTTTTTTTAAAGGACTTTGTATATGTTAATGAAGTACAAAAACACATTTGTGCTTGATGCAAGAATCAAAGTTCTAACAATCCTTTTTGTGTGCAGAACCTGATCCACCACATCAGAAGAAGTGTATTAAGTCTTGCAGCTGCTTGACAGTCCTTCTGATCCAAGACCGATGAACTATGGCTGAATTCAGACTGACAGTTTGACGCGGGATCCAGTAGTGGCAAAAAAGCCCCGGAACAAACTGTTCCGGGTTTTCCTAGTCACACTGCGCTGACTGATGCTGGAGCATACCAGGAGGAGGTGCATAGGAGCATTCAGACTGCTGGCCCAGAGGCACAGCTGTAAACGGCTTTTCCCTGGTAATTTGGCTATGTGCACATGAGCGCACATGCACTCATGCACACATATGCATCCAGCCGATTTGGGAAGGATCCCGTTGCACTGGCACCACATTTGGTGGTAGAGCGGAGCACAGCCAATCATATCGCTGCTGCCTTATGCGCAACGCGGGTTGCTCCTGGCTTTTAAAGGTTGGTGTTCACACTTCCCAGAAGCAGAATGAAGCGGGATAAACGGGCTCTCAGGGATTTGCTGCTGCTTTTACCAGTTATCTTTTAAACACGGGAGCGAAGTGGAACAGCACGGGTTGACTATGGGTAGGAAACGCCAGGCAGATGTGCCTGTGTGAATGCCTCCTTTAATCTGCTTGTAAAACGTGGCTGAAACATGGCTATAGCAGGGCAAACTGCCAGTCTGAACTCAGCCTATGTCTGGCCAACAGGGTGTAGCAGTTACAGTGTCCAACTAGGATCTGGGAGACCCACGTCCTGATCCTTGCTGTATCATGGGAAGTTCCCTTCGTGCCCTTGGGCTTGTCACTGTCCCTCATTCTAATGTATGTCACAGGATTCTTTTCAGGGGTAAATGGAAGAGGGTAGGCCAATGGCAAAGTTCTGAGCTACACTGGTGAGAAAAATGGGGTGCAAATAGCTAAGTACATCAATTGGTGTGATATGTTTTCTCTGGGCCTGCAGTGATGGTTTGCATTTCTTCTGCCCTATGAGTCTCATTCTCTGGAAAAAAGACGGTTCCAAGGGGAATCATAGGGGCAGAAGAAAAGATTAAGTGAGGCCTTCCTGACATATTTTGGCAATATCTCTATTTCGCCAAGTGCAGAAATAGAAAATGGTCCTCATCTATATCTTATTGAGTTGAAATTAATTCATATTTACTGAGGCAACGTTTCTTCTTCTGAAGAGGAACTTTAAAAAAGAGATTTCTTCTTGAAAAGTTAGGAAGGCAGAGGCAAGAGACATGCCAGTCTTAAAAAAAAAAAGAAGAAGAAGAGCTGTCTTATTTCCTTATTTCCTTTCTGTCTCTTTTATTTCCTTATCAAAGATGTTCAAAGGCTGTTCAAGAATTTAGACTTCTGGATGCTTATCCAAAGAGAACATCTAGCCCTTTTGAGATTAGCTCATGAATACAGTAGTTAGTTTGCTGTCAGATCATTCACACTTTCTTTCTTCGTCTCTTTTTTTAGTAAACCCAATGTAGTATAACTCTATTCAAAAAGAGAACAAAGGCTTATAATATGTGCATTATTGCCATAGAAGTGCCAGAAGTTTGGGTAGTGAACCTTATGGGTGTAGCAGTTTTCCACTGGAGTTCTAGTTGGGAGTGCAGAACTGGGTAACCCTTTAAGAGGACGAAAGTATTCCTGTTTAAACTGCAATAGCTAGCAAGTGAACTTGGCTTGCACAAGTTGAAATGGCATATGAATTTCATGAAGTCTATGAGTCAACCGAACATAGGCCCTATTTAGAAGGACTTTTTCAGGGAGAAATCTCAACTCACTAACAGTTCTCAGATCTTTTATATCTTCTCCTAGCTGTTCTGCCACTAAGAGTAGATAACAAGTAAAGTCTGCTGTACTAGCTCAATTAAATGAGAGGTCTTCCTACATCCATAATCTGTATGCCACAGACACAAGTGATCTCTCATTTCATTAAATGCAGTACAGCACACTTCAGTTTTTACTGTCTTCAAATAGAATAGCAGACAGGAGTAGTTGAGAGGAAAGCATGCATGCATGCTGAGAATCTTACAGAGTTGAGATTTCTTCTGGGATGTAAGAATGCACATTCATTTCCAAACAAATGGAAAAACAAACCAAGGGAGTCCCCTTTCTGTGGTTAATGAAAACAAATAGGAAAACAATTAATGCAAAGAAGCAACTTGCTTCTCTGGAACCTGGCAGTAGGGATGTGCAAAGGAAAAAAATGGTATTTTTTCAGATTCAGGGGTTTATGACCCTTAAAAAATTGGTATTGCCTTGAAAACTCAAGTTCCATTATTGGTATTGGGTTGGAATTCAGGTAAAATTCAAGAATCCCCCCCTCCTTTTGCTCCATTATATTCTATGGGGCCATTATAAAGGTAAAGGTTTCCCTTGCTCTTAAGCTACTCAAATCTGACTCTAGGGGGCAGTGCTCATCTCCGTTTCCAAGCCAAAAAGCCAGCACTGTCTGAAGACATTTCCATGGTCATGTGGCCGGCATGACTAAACATCAAGGTGCATGGAACACTGTTACCGCCACACTATAGTGGTACCTATTTGTCTACTTGCAATTTTTTGCTTTCTAACTGCTAGGTTGGCAGGAGCTGGGGCCAGAGATGGGAGCTCACTCCATCATGCAGCACTAGAGTCTTGAACTGCCGAACTACAGACCTTCTGGTTTGTGCTCAGCGTCGTAACCTCTGAGCCACCACAGCTCCTTGGGATCATTATAATCAATAACATTATAGTCAATTGGGGCCATTATACTCAATAGCAAATCATTCTAGGGTATATTCAGTGTGATGAGGGGGAAGGGATTTGAGGTTGAGATACCAGATTTGCAGTGTAGCTGCTGGAGCCTCTCCCCCAAAGAATCCCCAACCAGGGGGTCCAATTCTATGAGCAGGGTGTCCCCATTCTCCGTTGTTTCCAATGGGGGGAACAGCAAGGCAGGGATACAACAAGCTCATCAGATTCTCTCGGAGAGTCTCTGCAGTAGAAAGTGATGTGTGGGGAGGGGGCATATTTGCAAGGTGAGCAGCAGAACCAGTGTAATGTGCCCAGCAGAACCACTGCCACCGTGGCAGTGACAAAACCCAACAGAACAAAGGTCAGATCTGAGAATCTCTGAAGAAAGGGGGGTATTTTGGCAAGAACAGCAGAACCAGTGCAATGTACTGGTGCTAGCAGCAGAACATAGTGCCAACCTACTGGTGCCCAGCAGCAGAACCCAGTGCTAACTTACTAGTGCTGAGCAATATAACCCAGTGACAATGTGGCAGCAACAGAACTAACCAGTGTCACACCAGAGAATCTCAGCAGGGTTTTTATTTTTTTTGGCAGAAAAAAGGGCAGTAGAAGCCCAGCAGAACACTCAAAAGTGCAGGGTGGCCAGGGACTATTACTAACCCACCTGAACCAAGGCTAGCTGCCATTTGCCAATGAGTTCTGGTGTCCTGCAATCCCCCTCCCCCTTGCTAGGATTCTGTGCTTTACATCAGTCCTGCTGAGCTGGCCTGGCATTTGCCACAATGGCACTGGGTTTTGCTGCTGGACACTAGTACATTGCACTGTTTCTGCTGTCTTTGCAGAAATGCCCCCCTTACCTGAGATATTCTCAGATCTGACCTTAGTCCTGTTGGGGGTTTGGCACTGCCACAGTGGCACTGGTTCTGTTGGCAAATTGCACTGGCTCTGCTGCTGGCCTTGAAAAAAAATGCCCCTGCTTCACTTCCAACTGCAGGGATTGTTTGGGATATTCTTCTGAGCTTGGATTGCCTTGCTATTCCCCCCCCCATTGGAAACAATGGATGATGGGGGCACCCTGTTTGGATGCCCACAGAATTGGACCCACTGGTCCAATTTTGTTGAAACCTGGAGTTTCTTTGGAAAGAGGCTCCAGCAGGTACACTGCAAATTTGGTGCCTCTACCTCAAACCCCTTCCACCCCAACCCACTGCATATACCTTAGGAGATTTGCCATTGACTATAATGGTCCCATATATATATATGAAAGTCCTCTCATGGTAAAATCAATGCCCAGGCCAAACCATTGGACTTAGACACCAAATTTGGGGAGCTTACTCCTACCATGGTGTAGGTGCTCGCTAAGAAGGGATTTTTAGAAATTTTGCCCCAAGTGGGTCAGAAGAGGTAAAATGTGCTCCCCCATTGATTCCTATAAAGCTGCCAGGCAGCTGCCTCCCTGCACCCCCCACTCTCTGATTGGTCATCCGCAGAACTCAGTGTTCTGAGGTAAAACAAAACAAAACACCAGTTACAGGGGACTGCAGAGAGCTAATGACAGTTGAGGAAATCAGGAGAGGCCAACAACCACCTGTGAGGTGAAGCAAAGCTGCTGGCCCAGCCTCTCTGATGGCTTCCAACACACTCCCCCCACCTCCACCATGGCTTCTAATACTCCTCCCCCCTCCCCCTCCTACACTGGACAGGCAGCTGCCTGTCAGGTGTTAGAGAGGAGGTGGGATGGCTTTTAACACACACCCCCAATTCCTACACCTAACAGGTGGTTGTCTGTCAGGTGCTGCCCCATCTCCAAAGTGTCCTCTAATACCCCTTCCCCTCCTACACTGGACAGGAAGCTGCCTGTCAGGTGCAGGAGAGGAGATGGGATGGCTTCCAACACACTCCCCCACCTCCTACACCTAACACACAGTTGTCTGTCAGATGCAGTAGTGGTTGCAGGGTGCTTAAAGCCATGAGAGCACCCATCCCGACCATAACACCTTAGTGATCCTGCTGGCCCCGCCTCAACTGTGGCTTCTAATTCTCCTCCCCCTCTCCCTCCTACACTGGACAGGCATCAGCCTGTCAGGTGTAGGAGAGGAGGTGGGATGCTTACAGCCACTGGGGAGGTTTGCTCAGCAGGATTTCCTTAGCACTGCTGCTGGCCCAGCCTCCCCGATGCCTTTAAATATGATTCCCCCCGAGCACCAGACAGGCTGGTGTTTGTCAGGTGTAGGAGCAGGGCCAGGGTATGAATGTTTATGGACATTTCTAGGACCCATTTCGATGTGTATCTCCCTCATGAACCTGAAGAAATGTCCACCACATCACCACTCCCTCACAACAATTCCCCCTCACACCTCTCACCTCTTACTGCCCCCAAGAAAGCTCCTGGCAAACGTTGAGCCAGATACAGCAATGCTACAAGGAGGAGGCAACTTAGGAATGCGGCAAGGACATTTGCACCTAGTACTCCTGCAGTGCACTGAGCTGCACAGGCCAAATACCAGCACGATCACCCTGAGGTGTACAGAACAACACAGTCTCCATATGAGCAAAACAATCCAGGAACACAAGTAGAGAGGCCATCACTTTCGTGGAAGGTGGCAGGAGTTGACTTAACAGATGACTGCTTCTTAAATGGGCAGTTCTGTGTGGCCTGCTTCAGGGTGAGCTCATCAAGCAGCCTGGTGATCCTAGCACCTGAGGCCAGAACCACCAGTGTGGTCTACAGAGAGGCCCTTCAGTAGAGGGGGGAAAGTACGTATGTCTCACTTCATTTCTTACACTACAATCTTCTCCATTAGAATTCCTACAACAGATGTCACATTTCAAATTTCACATCATCAGTATTATAACTGGATTTACGGAACTTAAAAATACTGTAGCGAAGCACAGGTAGCAGGCTAGTAGGGTATAATGGAGCCAAAAATTCAGGATTCCCAAATTAATTCAGGATTCTCTTATCGGTACACTGAATCAGATCAGACAATTGGATTCAGCTTAACTATTGCCTGAATCATGCCGAAAAGGCATGATTTGGGTATTAATTCAGATCAGAAATGCCGAATGCAGATCCCTACCTGGCAGTGAGTTCAATGAAGTCAGAAGCAGGGGAGGGGTCAGAAATAGGAGCCAAAGAGGCTTTTGCAATGTGTAATCCTTTGGCTCCAAGTGTAGACCAACTGCCTGAAATGCCTGTCTTTAAGCTGAGATGATCATAATATGTATCAAATCCTTACCTTGGTCAGAGACAAAATTCTTGCTTCTTCTTTCCATCCTGATACCTTCCCCCAAATTCATGAATGCATCACACCTGTGGCACCTGGATCATTCTATATATTTGAATTTTCAAAACTTCTCACATGAAAAATATGGTGTTCTGGGAACCACAGGGCTCACAGTGGACCATGCATTACAGTCTAAATGCACCACAGACCCATGGCACATTCTGGTGCATATTAAGTTTTCAAGGTGCTTGAGGAGCAGGAGGTAAAGAAGGCTTGAAGGAGATAGCAAGAATTTTCTGCTGTCTACTGGCTGCCATTACAACAACAGGAGGGGTTGACGAGAAGAGGGGGAATTCTGGGTTGGGGCAACAAGACCATCGAGACACTCTTGATGACATGGTCTGTGGTGATCCAAGAAATCAGAATCAGGATATAATTTATTTGCTGATTTATATGCAGGTAGCTCAGGTTTGTTGCCAAAAGGAGACCCATATCAGGGAGTATACATGCAAGTATCCCTACATCTGTAAGCCAATGCTGACTCCAAGGGTGACTCCGCATACATAGATATGACGTGGATTGATAGCCCTCTAAAGAAGAAAGGGAAGGGACATAGATATTGAAACAGAATGTAACTGTATTGTCCTAAGTGAGATACCGAGCAGGGAAAGAAAATGAGAAATCATTATCTTCTAAGACCGCTCAGTCTTAAATACTATGCAGATTGCAATTCTCAGCAGTTCAGTAATAACACTAGCTGTTTACATGCGGAAAGCCAATAAAAGGATTCACTTTGCAAAATCTTGGCGTCCAGTTAGACTTAATTTGTTCTTAATAAGTGTCTAGACAGTAGGGGGAAAAAAACCCTGGTAACAGAAAAAAGTGTTGGGCAGTTGGGGGAGGAAAGTAGGAGTGGAGAGGCAGGAGTCCCTAGCAGGGCAGCGGACTACAAGGAAATTATAGCAAGTTGGAGAATCATAGAGAAAGCTGTAGCATCAGGTGGGGCAGTACATTGGACCTACAAAGCAGGGAGGAGCAGAGGGGCAGTGCAACTTTGAGATATAGTTTGGTGGGAAAAGGTAGGGAAAATGTAGGTTATAGTCTGCCTGTCCCAAGGAAAAACCCTGTTACCTAGTGTCAGTGTTGGAAGAAGGTTCAAGGATGGGAACCAGCTCCAAATGGTGGGGCTCAGGGGAGGGTCCTTTTTATTCCTTTTTGTCTGGCTAGTAGCAGGTGTTTAGACCCTTGAGGGGCATCTGTATGCCCACTGGCATTACCTGAAACGTGTGGGAGAGCTCAGGTGACTAAAGACTGAAGATAATGTTGGGGTGTTGGCCCAGGTAATCTTTGGTCTTCACCTGAGACAAGCCCCTCAAGACCTCCTATTGGTCAGCACTGTTTCCCAGCACACACTCTCTCTCTCTCTCTCTCTCTCTTTCTCTGCCTCCCCTATAGCACATAATGCTACCTGTTGGCACTGTTTTCTTCAAGGACTTCTGCATGTCTGGGCGGGCAGTAGTTCAGTTTTAGGATATGTGCTGCTGAAGCGAGCACAGGTAGGTATTACCCAGTAACTGACCCCTCTATTCACTATCAATCACCTCTGCTTTCTTAGTTCTGTATTGTTTGCTCTTTTTGAATGCTTAGTGTGCTTGTAATTAGGGCAATACTTTAATAAAAACTGTTTAATTTACTCTTCAATTTGGAATCTTCCTACTATAAAGGACCTTGGTATAAACTGGTGTACTGCTCCCTTGTACCTTTCTGACCCTACCTGCTGCCTAGCTAATTTCCCCAAATAACAAGGCAGGTCATTGGTGGTAACAGGGGCTCATGTGGGTCAAATAAGGAGGACGGATGTCTTACTTGAGGGAATGCTGATAAGTTGGGAGATGAGGCTGTTCTGCCTGATAAAGCACTTGGTTAGTGTTCCAGATAAGCTTACATCATGAGGGGTATTTTTAAGTGGCCAAATTATGTCCTGCAAACATTGGTTATTAATTATGACTTGGGTATAAGGGGCTTCAGGGCATCACAGTTAGAAATTTGATTACAGTCAGAACTCTCATGGGAATCAGTCTGCTTCCTTTGCAATCACATTTTGTTGCATATAGCCTGATCACACTTCTGTGGTTTGATATTAAAGATTTTCTCTCCATCTCTGGCTGTGTAAGGTCTGGCAAGCACCAAAACGTTGTCCCTGATAGAGGGGGGTGGGGCTTGGAGTAACGTTTTGAGTGTTGCTTTGCAGAGAGATGGGATAAGATCACCTAGCATTGGGAGATGCCCACAAAAGAGACATTCACTTCATAACAACTCCTTCCTTCCTACCTGTGAAAGTTGTCCAGTCAGCTGAGGGAAGGTTGAGTTGTTATGAAGTGAATGTCTCTTTTGTGGGCATCTCTGGGCAAACTGGGAAGTGTAAACCCTTTGGCAGAATGTGTACTAATAATTGGCTTGATGGTGGTGGTGATAACCCAGAGACAGTGAATTAGGAAGTGGGGAAACCTGGGCAGGCAACCTGGGACTACATGGGCAACAACATATGCTCACAAGACCCAGTTCCCCATAACACTTAAAATGATTTACCCAAACAAATGCAGGACTGTGAAGATGGCAACAATTTAAAAACAAAGGAGCAAAAAAGCCCAGATGAGGAAGGGTGGAGGAGCTGTGGCTGAACTAACGTAGAAATGGGAGTAGATGAAATAGTGATGATTGGACAATGTTTTAAGACCTCATATCTGCACCTTCTGCTTGTGAAACTGACATATTGCCCGTGACATCCATCACAGGAAGTGAATTTACATCCCCTGTGAATCTCGATATACCATGCCTAGGTAAAGACTAACAAGAAAATGTTAAATATATACACACCTCAGTGGCTGTCCCACTGGGTGTTTTACTGTAGCTACACAAACACCAAAAGAAATCATGTTGATTTATGCAATAACCATGAATATCAAAGAAAGCAATCTTGCCGTGTGCTGCTTTATAGCCTCTGGTTGCCCAGAGAGGAAATAAAACTTGTATGGTACTGTATATCCTGGTAGTATCTGTTGAATTTAGCCAATTCTCAGGGCTAAAGTCTATTTTCTTGGGCCCAGCTCTGTTCTCCAGGCACTAGTTGGGGTCGAACACATGCAGAAAGTCAGACTCCAGCCCTGTTCACAAATTACATGAACACACATATAATGTGTGTACACAGTGCACTTGAGTTTATATGTGTGTGTGTGTGTGTGTATGCTGAGTGATTTTCATGTTACTTTCAGTGCATATACAGCTGAATGTGTAATTGAAATGGTATCTGAAGAAGTGAGCTGTGACTCACAAAATCTCATCCCCTGCCACATATTTTGTTAGTCTTTAAGGTGCTACTGGACTCCTGCTCTTTTCTATTGAAACCAGATATTTATCCAAGTACTGGTCCCTGGTTTCATTTGTAAAGTAAATACACCTTGTCTCTTTCATACAGACAGATGTGCACATGTACATAGAAAATGTGCATGCATTCACTGTGACATGTGATGTGACCTGGATGACTATAATTTGGTGTCACCTAGCAGTAAGGGTATGATGTATACCAAGCACATGAGCTCAGACGGTCCGAGGTCATCAGCGGGGGGTGCCAAGGAATAAACTTACTAACCAAATGACCACATCAAGAGGCAGATTGGAAGTTGTTTTTTGCCTTTCCAGAATGGGCATGAGAAAGCAATGCATTAACATTAGAAATACCCTTTGCAGCTCATTTATTCTTAAGTTTACATGAAAGGCCATGTGCAGTTTTGTTTGTTATTTTCAGTCTTTCATTAAAATGGGTTAGGACCTCTGAAATCCAAAATCAATTGCTTTTAAGGTCACATGCAGCCATCTCACCCTGGTTCCACTAGGGGAGAGAACAGGCGCCTCAGAGTTCTTATGAGCATTTCCAGTGAATAAGGCATTCAGAACAAATCTACCTAAGAAGGAACTGTGGTGAAGATATTGAAATGATTTGTTCAGATATCACTTAGGCAGACTTGCTATTCACATAGGAAACTCCACAGAAAGACGAAAAATCATAAATGCCGTATAAAGGAAGAGCAGCTCAGCACACTATAGATTTCAGCTTGGAATTGTGTGGAAATTGGATGGGAGGTAGACATGCATGTGGCTGGTTGCTGCTAGCATGTGAAGTGTGGATTATGGTGAGCTACAGTGACTGTTGAACAAAATGGACTTGAATACCTACATGCAAATGCTTTATGGACTATCCTCCATTGTCTTTCTGTCTTGAACTCTTGTTAGATGCAAGATTGGTCTATTATGTTAAAAGGGCCACTTTGCACACTACTCCAAAAGTAGACAGAATGTAGGTTGAATTTAAACTCATGCCTGAAGATTTTACTGTGTGAGCTGCCATAAAGATTACCACAGCAATCATAAACTCAGGATTTGGGTTGTGTAACAAAGGCAGGAGAATGTCCCCCAAGTTTTGCTTTTTGGACTAGCTCTCAAATTCTACAGCTCCCTCACTCCCAAGAGCAAACAATTTTTGTTGAATGAATCTGACTCCAACAGTTCGGGAGTTTATTCCACAGAACTCAGTGGTCTGATATGTGCCTTTTAACTTTTTACCCACATCACTACAAGAACTTGCAAGATCATTGTGTTGCCAGTGTGGTACCTGAGGTGAACGATTAGGGGATGATATAGGATGCCCAAACAGCCTCCATTTTTTCCACCTGTCTTCTATGGTTGTTTGAGTGGTGGCATGGCCTACCGCTGTTAGATTATTGTTTTCCTTTCTAATGTTCTTGGACTTTAAGCAGCAGCTGTCTACAGGTCTAGTATGTGCAGTCCATCAGCAATGTATGATGGCTCCCTTTGTTGCTCAATTAACCTGACTGCTCAGGATTGCAGAAACATAGACAGCTCATGCACCTGGTAAACCATAATACATCACTAGTGAGCTGTGTTTGGCCTGGTTACTTATAGGGCATGCAGACCTTATCTCAAACAAGACTGAGAACCATTAATGCTTATCGGGGATCAAGAAGACATCTTTTTTTAAATGTGGCACATCTGATTTAGTAGGAGATAGAGTAACAGACAGTTATGTGATCTGCCAGTCTCTTTTCTCAGTAAATGGAATGGGTCTACTCATTAAGTAACCACAGTTTCAGTGGAGTTAATGATCTGTTGCACAGTGGCAAGGCACATGAATCCAAGGTAGTCTGGCACATGTAAGCCCTACACACTATAGCTTTGTATGGACTGATTCACAGAGGCAGAGGGAAGGAAATAGGACTAGAGGTTGTGGGAGGGACATGGTTGTGAGAAAATGGGTGTAAAGAAAGCTGGTTTTTGTAAGCCAAAGGAATGGAATAGGTGAGAGCAGGCTGCTTAACAGAAACAGAGGAGTTACTATTTCACCGTGCTTAAAGATGAGTGCTTAGAACATATGGATATTTCCATAGAGAGTGACTTAATGCTTAATATTTTTTTTAATCACCTCATTTTCTATTAGCCTGGTACTTTGTTATTCCATATATGAGCAGGAGGTGAACTAATGCTACTGCTGTTCTTGTGTTGTTTATATATATATAATGTGCTGTAACAAAGCAAAGCACCCCAAGGGAGCTCACACACCTCAGTACACAAATCACTGAAGTTATGTTGCAAATGAGATGTGAAATAGTTTCCTTTTATTAAGCTGTTCTCCCCCCGCTCCCCATGCAGTGTGGTCCTTGGAAAGCTCCGCTGGTGTTAGTCCCATTGGAAAGAACTCAGCCATGTACTTGCAGGGAGCTTGGAGACTTGGCTGGTCTGTGTGGTTAAAGGCAGTGGAGTTTAAATAATATTTCCCAGGCCCGTAGTGGCATTCTTGTGTTTACAGCACTCTAACAATACTTGAACTGTAAAAACTGATGTGGGAAATGAAAGCTCGGTAAACAGGCCTTTGAACTAGGCACTGAAATTGGAGTCCTGTAGCCAAGCTGTCCAGATCCTCGATCTCGTATTATGGATGTCAAACTTACTCAGGGCTATGGGACTGATACACAATATACAGGCTTTTATCTATTGACTTTCATATGTTTTGTATTTACTCTTCTGCACTGCCTTCCATGCAGTAATTTTTTAGAGGTTTACAAAGGCAGCCAGGGCTGCTCCTTCTCTCTAGGAGGCAATTATGGCCTCCTACACCCAACAGATTTTTTCCCTTTTGGCTGAATGTTACAAGCCAACGAGGGCAAGGGTCAGGCGGCTAAGTGGCAAGCTGGGCATATAGAAGAACTTTGTTGACATTCTTGGGCTGCAGTAACTAATATTCATTGAAGCAGATTCAACAGTCGGGGGCTAGTAATATCTGGTAATCACTCTGCATTAATAGTGGCATTTGGAGAAGAAAAAATTGGTTTTATACACAAATGCTTAGCAGGGATGCACAGGTGACAGTAAACTAATAAAGATCTGACCCAAATAATACCCATTTGTAAATACTGGAAATGTTCCAACTCTGAACAAAATTGTTTCCAACATTCAGGAAAAGGAGGAAATCTTCCCATCTGGTGGTTATTTTGGCCTTTTGCCATCTTATTTTGATTAACCGGGCAATGTGAGGGTTTGGCCAGCAAATGAAAGGAGTAACTCAACATCAGAGACATCAGAATCATCATTATTCCAGCTGATATCTGCTTGGTATTTTCAGTTTCCAATCATCATTATACCGACCTTGGGAAGATTTTCTGATTTTGTATTATAATGTTCAATGATCTGGGGTGGCATGGATGCGGGGGGGGGGCAGAGCCTATGACCTGTATCCTGCCATGCATTTCTAAAAATATATGTTTTTTTTAAGAAGGTCATGACAATGTCCACTTTCTGCCTCCCACTGCAGCCCTAGAGACAGATGGAAAGAATGAGGAACAGACACATATGGGATTGTGTTGCATCTCGCACAGGATTGTGTTGCATCTCAGACAGGGTTAGAACTTGTGTACTCAGATTCAACTTGTGTTCTCCATTAATGTATGAAGAGGCAACTCAGCTTTCATGGTAGACACGTGTGCATCAGACCAGATAAAAGACTTCCGTGATGAAGAAAGATCAGATCTTTTCTCTCTATGGTAGAAAATTGCTGGTTCAGGGTCTGTAATCCCTAAGAGTCTGTCATCATCATGTAAAAATACTAAGTAGCTTCACTTTTTGATCAATCCAAATCACATGCACACCACAGCCACTCTTAGCCACAGTAAGGAAAAAAGCCAACCCTTCCTGTTGGGTTGCCTATAGAACAGGGACACTGTCTCCTATTTGTCTAAAATTTGAGTGAGATCTCTCTTGGTTAAGGGGTGCACCCCCTGATAAGTTTATATGTGTGTGGGGGGAGACTTATAAGGAAAAAAAATCTGTTTCCTATTGAAGCCAAGAGAAAATTTAACAACATAAGAAACCTGTTGGATCAGACCAATGGTCCATCTAGTCCAGCATCCTGTCTTACACAGTGGCTGACCAGTTCCTCTGAACATGGAGGTTCCTTTCAATCACTGTGGCTAGTAGCCACTGATAGACTATCCTCCATGAATCTATCAAATGCCTTTTAAAGCTATTTATTCCTGTGACCATCGCTACATCCCTGGCAGTGAATTCCACATTTTAATCACTCTCATTTTAATCAGGTTACTGGATTGTTATCCTGGTATGAGTAGCTTTACTTCCAATATTAAAGCATTCAACTCAAGTTTTTGAACCCACAAGCCACTTCTTAATCTGTGATAGAGATGGGCACAAACCACATTTTTATGGTTCAGTTTGTGGCCACACCACGAACTGACCCACAAACCAATGCAAACTGGGAGGTTGGTTTGCAAACTGAACCAGTTTGAATTGGTTAGTGAACCCTGTTTTTTGCTCCCCACCACTTTTGGTGGGGAGTGGAAAGCAGAGGATTAAACGGCTTGGAGCCATTTAACCCTGTGCTTTCTGCTCTTCATGAATAGCCACAAACCATCACCATGGAAGTTCATGGCAGCTTTTCAGTTTGTGAACATCGCTTTATGAATCACAAACTGGCCAAAGTTCATCTTGAACTTTCATTTGTGAGCCAGTTCATGCCCATCCCTAATTGGAGGAAAAGTTGTGGCCAAATTTATCCACTTAATTTCCAAAGGAAACTGTTTGTATGAGTTCATTTTGAAGTTAGCGTGGGGGCGTGGGTACAATGCGGGCCGACCTCGGCGTCCCAAGTAGGACCTGGAACCGCAAGCAGAAAGGGCCCGGGTAGCCCGGGCCCGCCATTTGCGGGGACGGGCGGGGACAAAGAGGCCGGCCGGAAGGGGAAGGAGGGGGCCGGGGGGCGCGGCGGGGAAAGACGTGCCTCCTCCCCCTTTCCCTAGCCAATGGGGGTCAGCAGGGTGGTCGGGGAGGGGGAGGCGTTAAAAGCAGCAGGGAAGCCGCTCCCCCTCCCCACTCGACCACGAGGCGAGCCCGGTTTGCCCACCCATCCCTCCCTGTGTGTTATGGTGTTGGGATTTGGTATTTTGAATTTGGGTGTATGAAAAGGGGTTTAGTGGGTCGTAGGTTATGATATTGTTAGCGTTTACCTATTGTTTCTTGCACACTTTGTCACAACTTTCATTCCATCACTTGCACTACCCTAATGCCTAATGAATGTATTGTGGCAAGCTGATCTATTACTAAGACTTGAACTAAGCAGAGTTTTTACCACTGCTATTGCTCTGGCTGGATGGTACTGTATGGACACAGGTACTTATCTTCCCCACAGAGTAGATTCTGAAAAGGAATACAGCCCGTGTTTGTATTTGTAGTGAACTTTTTTTCATTGGTGTTCTCAACCTGTTTCACTGACATTTTGTTGCTTTAAGTTCCTCAATATACTATTGAGCCAAATGGATTCTATCCAATGACATAAGGTGCCCAGGAGTGATTGAATAAATGGAATAAATTGCTTTTCTATCCCAGAGGTTGCCACTTATGCCAATATACAGAAAAACCATACACATAGTCCTGACCCATTAACAAGTTGCATGATCCATGAAAGGATCCACCTAACCAGTTCTACACTCTGGAGGGTTGGAATGGCCATGAGATTAAACCTCATGAGACAGTGATCTGTTCATGACAGGTGTGAAATACATAGAGCCTTCATTCACTGGTACCCTCCCTCTGCCCAGTAGAGAATACCAGAAAGAAGTATGACCTGCCATGTTTGACAGGTTGGGAAATCCCATGGTTGCCATGGCAGCATCTTTAAATGAGCTGTCCTAGATAAGGAAACCTTGGCATATACATTGAAGACGTAGCCCATCACATCAAAGACCTGGAGTCCCCAGCACCATCTTTTGTCATCTTAGATAAATAAATGTATTGGCTTTGAGGCTGATACTTCAGAGAGGACCATAAGATGGGTATGAAGGCAACTAGCCTCACCCATTGGGGGGTTCCCAGTACCTGTCATTTATAGGTATACTGCCTCTAAATATGAAGGTTCCATTGAGTGATTGCAGCTATTTGCTGATGATAGACCTAGCTTCATAAGTTTGTCTGTCACTGTGTTAATCCAAAGCCAATGGACATAACTATATCTAGTGGCAATGAAATCTATGCATTATGCTTTCTTGATGAACAAATGCATGGAATTTTCTTCTAAAAGTATGCCACCCATTTCCCCTCCGGAGGACCTCAATTCAACCCTTTTACTTCACTTTCTTAGAGAATTGCCCAAACATGGTATTCCCCTCCCCCCGGCAGATTCACTCACATTCCCAGAATACAAATCACTGCACAGTGCAGTGCTGTGTGCTGTGCTTTACAGAGCATTCTTCTTCCAGTTTGTAATTGCTAACAGTTTTATGGGTTGTTTTAAAAGGAAACAAACTCAACAGACTACTAAATTTTCATAATGGACTGCAATTATCTTGCTACATTTAGAAATGGAAGATTCACAATTGCTGATGTGAGATCGTTTGAAAAATTAAAAATGATCCCTATCTGAATTCAATGCTGTAATTTAGTTTCTGCAGACGTAAAGTGCACGAATTGCCTGTGAAATGTGAATGACAGCCAAACAATTAGAATGAATTCTATTCCTGAACAGAATAGTATTCTATTCTGGGAGGTAGACAAAAATAAGGGGTGAGGAGGCGATGCCTGTTTTCCTTTTAAATAAAGAGTACTCTTGACTGAGGGAAGTGATTCAGAGGTAATTCATAGTCTTTTGTAGTGTGCGTTCATCATATGATTTATGTTCACTATCCACCAAATATTTCACTCTTTGCATAACCAGAATTCTTCTGTTGAAGTCCAAAAGAAATAAGAAATTTCCATCGCAATCCTAAGCAGGCCTATTCAGAATCCTACTTGAGTCTATTCAATGGGACTTATTCCAGGGAGAGTGTTCATAGGATTGCAGTCAGTCCGCCATGCCTTTCATGGCTCCAGTCTTGGCTGTGGCCAATAGTTCTTTAATTAAGCATCTCCATTCCATGCCCAATCCTGTTCCATGCACACACCATTTTAGCTGGAAACATTGCTGCTGGATTCTGCTGCCTCAGGCTGTAGATAGAGGATTGTATGACTGAACTTTTGAGATTATCCTTTCCTTAGGCTTGGGAAACCCCTGAGAGTGTTTTTCTGGATTCAGTTTAGTGATGAATGGTTTTCCCCTGCAACACTGAGTTCCATCTTAATCCCTGTCTGCTTTCACCACAAAAGTTTCAGTCATTATTCTCCAATGGATTTGAGGAGATCTGCTGCCTTACATTCAACCAGGCCAATCATGGAGGGGAAAAGAGTATTGTTTTACCTGAGCCTCAAGCTTAAAAGCCCCCCCCCCCAAAAAAAAAAAATTAGACACTTGTTAGTTTGTTGGCATTCGATATATTTTGAAAATTTAGGGTTTTTTTTTTTAATGTGCACCATGTGTAATCATTTTTTTAAAAAAATATGGCTTGTGGTCTCGAAACCTGGAAATGATCAGAGCCTGCATGAGGGATCCTGCTTTAAGTTGCCTTATTTCAATTGTAAAGCACATCTTTTGACAAAAAATAATATCTGGAAATATACATATTTCATGTTTTGCTTTCATGAACTATGATGTAACACTTCTCTCTATATATGATATTAAAGCATCACTTCAATAAGCAATCCCACAACAATCAAGCAGTGTAAGAAGAGTCTCCTAGCATGCATGCTAGAGAGAATAGGTGATTGTCCTGATTCTCCCTCTCAGGCTTGTATTGAGCTTTAAGGTAATTTAGATGTAATTTTAGGATTGCCAGTTGTGGGTTGGGAAATGCCTGGAGATTTTAGGGGTGGTGCTTGAGAAGAGTGAGGTTTGGGGGGACCTTAGCCAGTATTGTGTAATGGAGGCTACCCTCCAAAGTTGCCATTTTCTGCAGGGTAACTGATCTTGATTATCTGGAGTTCAGTTGCAATAGTGCCACCTGAAGACCGGCAACCCTAAGTCTATTTCTGTGGTAGAGTCCAGCCCTGATCACATAGTTTTACTGCATGAATTGGGAAAATCACATAGTTTCCCATTCACATTCCAGATCAATAGCATTTGTTGGAAAGTCAAAATCTGTGACAAACCTGCTTCCTAAATGCAATCTTTTATGTCACTTGCATCACAAATAATGATATCCAGGATAGCAGTTTTTGTAAACCGCCAATCACAGTTATTACTTATATTTTTGGATAAATATATGTTTCAATAAAAAAAGTTTGAGTCCAGTGGCACCTTTAAGACCAACAAGGCCCCCATGCTTGACAGGATTTGGATTGAGAGTAATGACAGGTCTCAGTTAATTACTCTCAGAATTCCACAATTAAGGATACATCTCCCCATTAATCTCCAATTTTGACATATTTGTTTCCTTCACTGTGTTTTCCCCTGTCAAGCTCTGGCGCATCCATGTTTCTTATTAGCCTTATTAATTAATCCTTACCTTTTGCTGTTAGCCTCTCTGCATCTCATCACTGTACTTTTGCCCTCGCTTGCCATGTTACATTCTTGGGGGCGGTGTTGTTAGAGCATTAGGGAGTATTGCTTGTAGCATTTTTAAGCGCACCCTGAGACAGTTTCTCATGAGACTATCTTTGAAGATTTCCATGCCAGGCTTTGTTTGATCGAGCGGCCATATGTCTGCCTGAGTTACTATAGAAATGCATGATGTGTGAATGAATGGAATTTTGGGGTTTTACCTATATGTTACCTTTCCCCGCCTTTGGGCCTCAGTCCTAACAAAGGTTCTGAACCCACAGCTTCTCATATCTCTAATAAAGCATTACACTGCCAAAAATGTGTGTGGAGAGTGGCTTGACTGGGGACCTGACACCCCCCAAAATTAAACCCAAACAAATGGTAATCATATAAACTAAGCTTGTTATTCCTGTTTGGTGCTTGAATCTACTAAACATCTTCATTATGCTGTATGCTAATTTACTGCTCACCCTCTACCTATACGTATGAAGTGGTAATTCCCATTTCAGTGTATCAGAAGAAGTGTGCATGCACACGAAGGCTTGTACTTTGAATAAAACTTTGTTGGTCTTAAAGATGCCACTGGACTCAAACTTTGTTCTTCTGCTTCAGACCAACACAGCTACCCCACCTGAATCTATGTTTCGATAATGTTCAGCTGCCTGGAGGTCAATTGTATAAATCCATGTTGTCTCTTCTGTGTAATTTTGTGATAATTCCAGTCTGATTTGTGTTGTCCTACATAGTTGAAACCAACTTGAAAGAGATGTTGAAGGGACTACAATTATGGAATCATTCTTCAAATGCCTGGCTGTCGCTGTGCTGCTGGACAGAATGATTGTGTGTCTGAGTGGCCATGAAATCTTGTCATACCAAATGCTGTATGAAGAATGAAATGAATGAACAAATGGCAGTTGTAATGTTCCTCCGAGTATGGAACACAGATATTAGATAGTGTGATTGTGGTGTTGTGTCAACAAGAGCAAGACATTTTGAGGGTCTTTTGAACTGACTCATGGAGATGCCAGAAAATTATGGTGGGATGTTCCTTCTAGGAAAGGAAGTTGAGCCAAAGTATTTGATTCATGACAGTGAAGTGAAAATTGCATGTTGAAGAAGCAGCCCAAGGAAAAAATTCAAGTCACTCACCACCAACCCCTTCAGCAAAAGAGGACTGAAATATCTCTTTGTTTTTTTAACACCAAGATGAAGGGTAGGGACCAGCAAAACTGTGTCAGAATGCACTTTTGGAAGGTATTTCTGATCCAAATTTGAATGTGCAAAAAAAGAGAAAGAACATATTTTCAAGTGTTCAGGGCTGCTGTTCACAAATTTGTGACCCAGTTGCAATCCAAACAGAGAAGAGATCAAGTATCTCTACTTAGGAATGGTCCTTCTTTTGAAGGGGGTGTTTCTTAAGGTGGACTCTGTGGATTCATCTTTTCCACATAAACTCACTGCCCATCAGAACACCACCCACTCTAACTTCATATTTCTGTGCTGAGAGTTCATTGTTCATAGAACTACTGCTAAATTTCATCGAAAGCGAAGAATTCAGAGGAAAATTTATGCAAAGCAACTAAGAAATTAAATAGAAAGCTAAAATAATTCCAGTGCAGCTAGCAAAAAATGTTCTGGGGTATCCACACATCCCTATGAAGGACATACAGAAAACATTAAAAGAAGTCATTAGTCAATCGGCCCTATTTAATACTTTATTGGGAATCTATGATTTCTGCAGACATATGCCATGCACTTGTTAAACACTAAATAAGGGATGCCATTGAATTCCTCCAAAAATGATGTTATTTAATCAATTAAAATCTCTGAGCACAATAACTTCTTTGCTCTTGAGTCCTGTATTTTTACTTCTCTGGCTGATGGGAGCTCATATATTGGAGAGAATGCACTGAGTAAACAATACTCTGTTATGGAAGGAGAATTAGACCAGATGACCTTCAGATTACTTCCATATCTTAAATGAGAGTTTAGGGGATCTGACACTGAAATCACTAGTTCCTCCCTAGCCCTGGAATATTTGGAGATCCTGTAATATGGCTCAGAGTCACTCCAAAGACTTTGAGAATGTTTGAGATTTTCTACTGATTCCAGTTGCTATTTGGATGAAGCCCTGGAGATCATACTACATCTTCTGAGAAAAATATTCTCTCCTTCCCTTGGATAATAGGAAGTGGTTTTTAAAGAGGCTCATTAATTCATGTAGAATTTATGTGCCTTGCTTGTGGTATCAAGTTATATAGTGTGGTACTGTGGTATCAGTGCCAAAAAATGGATCATGATTAATAGTGGTCTATTTTTCATTCACAACAGCCAACCTGCAATGACAGATACTTCTAGATTTGGGGATAGAAAGCTACTGTTGCTGTCTAAATATGGAAGGTTATATACAGAATTAATTATTAGCTGTGTTATTGGTTCCATAGCACACTTCTCTCCTTTGTATACAAACCTGAGGGGACAGGTAAAAGGGACAGATGGTATCTTACCATAAGCTTTTCTAGCTTAAAGGTAAAGGTAAAGGTTCCCTTGCTCGAAGCCAGTCGAATCCGACTCTAGGGTTGTGGTGCTCATCTCCGTTTCAAAGCGAAGAGCCAGCGTTGTCCGAAGACGTTTCCATGGTCATGTGGCGGCATGACTAAACACCAAGGTGCACGGAACGCTGTTACCTTCCCACCAAAGTGGTACCTATTTATCTACTTGCAATTTCTTGCTTTCGAACTGCTAGGTTGGCAGGAGCTGGAACTAGAGACAGGAGCTCACCCTGTCATGCGGCACCCGGGTCTCGAACTGCTGAACTACTGACCTTCCACAGCCTGCAGTTCAGCGTCTTAACCACTTGAGCCACCGCAGCTCCTATCTAGCTTAGTAGCAATGTAAACACTCCTAAACTAGTTAAGAGACTGATTTGCCCATTGTGTTATTTCACACTTCTGTCTGAGGAAAGTAGAAGGGCAACATTTAGCATCTGCCATGAAATGTATTGCTATAGCACTGCTAACCCTTTTCTTCCTAAGCATTCTTCCTATTCAAAACCACCTCCTGAGGAGAGACATGAGGAATCCATTTCAAAGTTAATGAGAAAAGCCTTTTCAGCTTGGTACAAATGAAACCTATGGATTTTCTATTTCAGAACTCTGAACCACAAGATGTGTATGCACTACATTTTGCACACTCAGAGTACATGTAAACAGGATATAGGTGCGAGCTGTTCCCAGATCACCACCACAATGTGCACCTTTGTTAGTAACTGGCAATGATTTGCCTCGTCTTTACCACAGGACCACCAGGGGCCACTTTGGAGAGTGGACTGAATGGATGTCAAGTTTCAGGTTATTCACTGAGATTAAATTCACTCTATAGTGCTGAGGACCAATAGTTGCCTCCACCTACTTGTTTTAAAAGATGTAGGATTAAAAAGATGTAGTATTATGGGGGTGAGATTAGGGTTGAACAAATTCCCCGTCGCTCTGCTCTATAAATCTTGTCTACATGTGAGGTGCCATTCATTTTGTTTCACCTTCGACGAATCCCTTTGTACTTTCTTTAAAGTTTTCTTGTGCATGCACAAGCTACTCCATTTCAGCCTCTTGAGATACACTGCTGTCCTTCTACAGGTCGGCCATTCGGCTGCAAAATAACTTCAAAGGGAAACTTCAGTGTGAAACTGCTGAATTAGAATTTAACAAATTTCACACACACACACACAGAGCTGAACAAGAACTTGGAATTCTGTAGTGCTCATGGCTGCCAACTATCTTAGTGAAACCTGGGACTCCTCAGCTGTTAACTAGCAGAATCAGAGAAACAGTTCACTGTGGTTAGGATTGCCAGGTCTTTTTCTTCTGCCAGCAGGGGGTGGGAGGGAGCTTCCCAGAAATGGGAGGTGGGGTGATGTTGCTGCATGTAATGTCCCCAGCGTGATGTTGTCACATGGCAATGCTCTGGTATTTTGGACAAAACTCTATGTTTACCATAGAGCTTTGACCAAATTACCAGAGCATTGCTGTGCAATGCCCCTGGTGTGATGACGTCACTTTTGTGTGATATCATCATGCTAGGGGCATCACACCCGGACATGGCTGTTGGGGTGGGCTGGAGTCCATGAAATCAGAGGATCCCTTGCTCCTGCCTGAGGGTTGGCAACTCTAATTGTGGTTGTTGTAAATGGTCTTGTACTTTTCACGACTACACTTAAATCTTACCTAATTATATCTCATCCTGTACTCCCTACATTTTGTGCCCCGTTTGACTCAGCCATTATTATTTTTCATAATCTCATATATAAATACCTGCCTAAAGAGGACCGACTACATGTATCTGATGATGTGAGCTCTACTCCACAAAGCTTTTGATGGACTAAAATCTCATTAGTCTTTAAAATATTGCTAGAAGCCTGTTTATTTTTGCTGCATTCAGCAAAAATGACTACCCCTCTGGAATTATCCCATTCACTTAATTTCCATGAGCTTCGACTAGAGTGACTATGCATGAGACTGTTTTGTAAAACCATTAACACTTTTCTGTCTACAGTCCTAAGGACACTTGCCTGGGAGTAACCCCCATTGAATAGATCTTAATAGGGTTCAGAGTAAACTTTCTTAGGAATGCTTTTTCTGTCCACTGTGTTCATTAACTGAACAGAACCTTCTAAGAAAAAGGTCTGTTAATCATCACATATTTTTTGGAGATACAACAGGTAGAAAAATCTGTGCTGTGCTTTCATAAGGTTCATGTGTACTATGCACACAAGAATAGAAGGACAGTCTTTGTATCTGTAGAATGGGTCACCATTTAAACCAAAAGGGCAATGGGTTGCTAGACTCCAGGTGTGGCCTGGAGATCCCCCAGGATTTCAACTGATTACAGAGATCAGTTTCCCTGCAGGAAGTGGCTGCTTTGGAGGGGATACTCTATGGCACTATATCCTGCCCTCTCCAGGCCCCACCCCCAAATCTCCATGAATCTCCCAACCCAGAGTTTGCAACCCTACTCCCTGTTGACAAAAGTCACTCACATTCAGGGCCAACCCCAGGGTTTTTTGCACACTAGGCAAGGCTACCTTCTGCCCCCCCCCCGGTTCACCCACCAATTTTCAAACATAAATGCATTTTAGGAAGAATGAAAAACACAACACTTGAAATTGCTAATTTCAAAAGCAGTGCAGTGCAGCACAGAAGTTAGGGCCGACCAACTGAGCACAGTGAAATCACTTTCCTCAAGATGGGTAACCAAGTCAGTCTGTCTCAACAGAAGAAAAGAGCAAGAGTCCAGTAGCGCCTTAAAGACTAGCAAAATTTGTGGCAGAGAAAGAGCTTTCCCCAGTCGCTGCTCACAGCGAGCACTGACTCAGGAAAGTTCCTACCCTGCCACAAATTTTGCTGCCACTGTGGCTGTTAGGTTTTTATTTTTAAAATGCATTTTAAAGTAGGCTGAAAATGGCAGTCGTGGAGAGAGATTCAGAACATAAATACAAACACTTAATGGTATCACATGGTTTCTCCAGGTACTGCTATATAACTGGGTTTTTATAGTCTCCTTGACTTTTTGTCATCCACTATTACAGGCCAATAAGCTGCAGTTTTAATAAAGAATTGACATCCTGACTCACATTAATTCCCTCTAGGAGCAATCCTTTGCGAAGTTACACCCTTTTAAGTCAGTTGAAGTCGATGGTTTAGAAGGGGGTAATGCTGTTTAGGATTGTACTTACTTTGTCTGAAGTAGCTTTTGCAATTGCCTCCTTGCCCTCACCTGCAATTATCCTTAAAATCATTTCTTGCAATGTAATTGTATGCATTCTTACTCAGAAGTATGTCCTATCTTTTCCGAGAGCACTTATCCCCTGGTAAATATGCAACCCCATGTGACTTGGAAGTAAATCCAGTTCACCTCCTTGAGATTTATTTCTGAGTATCCATGCATATGCTTAAGCTGTTATATTCAAGTCTTATTCACATCCATATTTTAAAAATATATACACAGTAATCTTATTTGAAAGTATGTAAATAAATGTGATATTTTTTTTTACTAAAGAAAACAGAACTAATATTTAAACTACATTTCTTTTTGTGGAATATATACATTTTCTCCTGAATGCAGTTTATTATTTACTTGCCATGGCCATGGACAGGGTGCTACAGTAAGGGCTAAATTACCATTTGGATGCTCCGTTGCCTTTCTATATGCCTATGAGTTTTCAGCGGCAATGAGAACTTCATGGAGCATCATCCCCATGTGGAAGCATCCAAGGACTGTTAAGAATCACAAACCATATAAATCAGTAAAGAATAAATGCAGTTTTTTAAAAAACAAAATCTAAAGTTTAGTAGTTGTCAAAAGTAATCATTAACAATGTTAGGGGCTGCTGATCTATTTGGATCAGCAGTGTTTTGGTGCATGTGCAGTTTTGACAAAAAAACAACAACAATCCAAAACACACAAATATGTAATCAGGCACTGGTGTTGTTTGGTGCCAAACTGAACAGGCCCGGTGGAGAGCTCATTTCCAGTCACTGCAGTCCAACAATGTAAGTTCAGCTGTTGAACACATTTGACACAAAATTTGCAGCATCCCTTCTTCAATAGAAGCAGATTAACAAGACTGCTAATAATGAATGTTTCAGGCAGGGGTAGAGAATATATGGGCCTAATCAGGCAGGGGTAGAGAATATGTGGGCCTATGGGAGAGTACAGGTGATTAAAACAATCAAATATTCCAAGCTACAGAAGAGAGACACAGAGAGATGCACTGCTTTGCAGTGCAATAGCATTTTTGGTTGCATATAAATAGTGCCAGGAAGCAGTGGATTGCTGATAGTTCAATGTATATTCCAAACCACTATTTATTTAAAATGTTGGTAGGCTGGGTTTTTCCCCCCACTATAGGGACCTAAAGTGGCATATAAGCAAAACTGACACCACACATACAAATAAAACTCCAAAATACATAAAGAACAAGAACGGGAGCAGGAATGGAAGTAGGAGCCAGAGAGCAATTGTACATTACTGTCTTCCCTCGAAGGCCTTCTAGGACGTGCTCAGTATTACAAAGCTTCCTGTAGGGACATGAGAGTAAAGTCAGGAAGCATGGTCCACAACATGTGGGCTGCCACAGAGGCAGTCCAGCCCAGAACTGAGCTCCAGTCGATCTTACCTGCCTGCATATAGAATGCAGACAGAAAGAACTGCTGGAATCATTGGAGTTGCTACATGGATTCATACTAGGAGAGTGTGTGGGTCCCAGGACATAAAACGTTTTAAGGATAATATTTAGCAATTTCAACTGAATTTGGAAATAGGTAGCCAATGTAAACATTTCTTTATAGGTGAAACATTTGTATTTGCATGGCAGTGAACTCCAATAATAGTCAAGGTGCTTTATTCAGGAGCAGCTGAGGTTTCTACATTGTCTTGAAGGGCAGATCCGTAAACAGTATTACAGTGATCTAGACTGAAGGTTATCATGACATGGATCAGTGTGGCTCAACTGGCCTCATTTAAGGAGGGAAATAGCATCCATTCTACATGAATCTCTATTCCGGGCAAGTGCAAAGATTGCTTCCCCTTTGGGCATCTGCTGAGCAGTTCATGCTTTCAAAGAGCTGCCACATCAGTTTTTCAGTGAAGCTCAAGTGAACTTGTCCAGCCAGCTCACAAGACTGGGATGTAGGTATTCTATCAAGGCAAATTGTTGTCCCACCTCTCATGAGATGCAGATGTTTCACAAGAGGCAGGGCCGGCTCACCCACTAGGTGAGCTAGGTGCTCGCTTAGAGCGCGCCGGCCACAGGGGTGCCAAACTACACCCCCCGCAAAAGCTCCCTGCCACCACCTGTGAAGAGCGCCCCAGCAGGGCGCAGGAGGTGGCAGCAGAGCTTGCCCACCCTCCCTCTCCCCCTCGGGCCGCCCCTCTCTCTGCATGCCTGCCTGCCTGGCTGCCACTGGGGGTCCCTAGGCAGGCAGCGACCCACCCTTGCACACGCCCAGCCGGCCAGCAACAAGGAGCGAGGTGGATGAGGAGGCTCCAGCCCCGCTCACAGGGGCTGTGCACATCCAGCCTGGAGTGCGCCTGCAGGGTCCGCCCCCGCCATGCTCTCGCCACCCCACCCAGCCCTGCCCAGGTACAACCTCCCCAAGCTGTGCCAACCATCGCCCGGTGCCCCTCCGGGCTCCTCCTCCTCCTTGGCCTGTGCCCCCCCAAGGAAGAAGAAGGTGCTCTCTCACTGGGGGCCAGGGCCCAGGGAAGCCTGAGCCAGGTGCTGCTGCGCAAAGGAGAGGGGAGAAGGCAGGCGGGCAGGACCTCCTGGCCAGGGCAGAGGCCCAAGTCAGACTCCCCCTCGCTACCGCCGCCGCCGCCCCCGGGATGACAAGGAGGAGGGCACTGAGTCCGGCCGGGACGGGGCCCCCGGGGGCCCTGACCTGCTTCAATGCAAGCATGAGCCCCGACGCCAGAAGGTAGCCCCGCCTAGGGCGCGAAAAACCCTCGGGCCGGCCCTGACAAGAGGCCACTGGTACAAGGGAGCATGCATGGTTCTCTTTATAAAAGACCAAAAAGGGGCCACTGAGCCCGCTTCAGGCTGAGGTGGATGATGGCTGAAGGAAAGAGGAAGAGGAGGAGGTTCAGATAAACCCTCTTCCCTCACTACCTGAGGCCATTTGGGATTATGTGGTGACAGAAGATGGCTATGTGTGGTTTAACTAGACACTCTTCTAAAGGAATTTGGTCAAAAGGACAAAAAGACTAAGATATCACCAAAGATAAGATTAGACAGAATACCCCAGATCAGAACCCGCACAGTTGTTCCAACAATTATTAATGCAAATAACAAAACTGCAGTCAAGGCAATGAAAAACAGCAAAAACTTGGTTTAGGAGTCTTGGCTGCTTTAAGATACAAAGTAGAACAAGGCTGATTTCCCACTACAGCTGCCTCAGTGTTGCGCCACCGTTTACCCCGACACTATCGGTCAATTTCACACTGGAAGCCGCGGGGCTGCATTTTGACCTGCGGCTTCGCTCGATTTCCCCACAGTTTCGTGATCCTGGTTTTTGAGGATCACGAAACTGCGGGGGAAATCGGGCGAAGCCGCAGGTCAAATGCAGCCCCGCAGCTTCGAGTGTGAAATTGACCGATAGTGTCGGGGCAAACGGCAGCGCAACACTGAGGCAGCTGTAGTGAGAAATCAGCCCAAAACTGGGCTTGTCCAATAGTGAATGCCTATTCTAGGTACAAATACACCCTTGCCTCTTAACAATTAAAGTAAGTCTGCGTATTCAAATAAAGATAAGTAGAGGTATATAAATTAACATTTTACATTTTCTATGGCAGACAGTTTTTGGCATCGGAAATAGATAACAGAAGGCAGCTAGATGGTTGTGCAATGGAAATGATGGAAGCTGGAGAAGCGCTTTCAAGAAAGAACATAATGAGAGCTGAGAAAGTGGGGCATATCCATTCTTTGGCTACTTCCACACTGTCATTTGTGTCACCCGTTTGTCCCTATTGTTTCCCCCCCCTTTCCCACATGTGTTTTGCGCCCTCTGGGACTACCCATGATAGGTCTCTGATTTCCATCAGTTGCCTCTTCTGCTGCCTGATGAACTGCATGACATTCTGGAGAGTGCATCAACACTTAGAAGCAGGTTTTCACTGGTACGTCTGAGAGAGCAGGGGCACAGGGGCTATAGCAGGAAAATGGAAGTGGGAAAGGTCTATTGTGTGAGCAGAGTTCCGTCCATAGTTCTTTTATATCCTCTACGGAACAACAACAATAATTTAAAACACCTCCCCCTCCCAGCCCCCTGGGGCACAGTAGGATTCTTGTAGGAAGGCTGAAAATATGATCTTCAGTATTTCAATTCAGAGGACAGACAATAGGGTTTGGTTTTTTTTTGTTTATTTGTTTTAAGTGAGTGGAAAACAATATTATTGAGCCATTGTTGTCCTATCATAATCTATTTTATGTGTTCCTGGAGGGGCATTCAAGGCCAGACGTAGGAAGCAAATGGTCCAGGATATGGCAAAGAATAAAGCTTACACTCTTGCAGCTCTCTTTTGCACTATGGCCCTGTCTGCTTTACAGCTCTAAAGAGTACAGGCAAAAGTGTGTGAAGGTATGGAGGGATTATTATGTACCTCAGTGGCAATAAATTGTGGCCATGCTTGGCCATAAGTAAATAAATAAATAACTGCTACAGATGTATGCACACATTTCTTTTGACCTACTGTTGTCGTATCCAGCCGAGCAATATTTGTAGGTTTTGGAAATCTGTTCACCAGAGAGTTGAATAAGTATGTATATGACAGGCAATAAACCCTCTATTATTGCCCTTTCAAGTCCCTGATAAAAACCATCTTCATTGTTTTTCAAAGCATGGGTTTCTTGGCCATCTGTGATTTTTATTTATGCCATGCCATGAAACATTTTATATTTGTTTAATTATTTGCTCCATGAATTATCGCACTATAGATGATTTTTCACATTATTAGAGCAGATTGTTTCTCTCTAATAATACAATGGACAAATCATTTATTGTTTAATGCCTTAATATCAAGGAAGATACAGAAACTTTCTTCAACAATTTCGTTAGCATAAACTATGCTTTTTACAGGGGACAATTGCTATTTTTGATAGTGAACATTTGAGTTGTTCTACCCATTGCCTAATGCTTTGAAACCTTTAAATGAACAGGCTGATCTACCACCCTTTTACTCCAGAGCAAGTCTATTAAAGTAAGTGTAGCTGCTGTAGAGTAAGTGGGTTGTAAACTGTAGCCAAAATCTTCTTGCAGAAGAAAGGGGGAGCATATTGTGGGAGAAAAAAGTCCAGTCGTTTGGACTGTAAACACTGGCTCCATTTTCACTGTGTCACAGTTAACAAAGAGGCAGGTGCTAACTCTTGAGCAGTAGGAACCATGTTTTGAACAGAACCCTTTATCTCATTTCAGTCCCTAGTAAAGAATGTTACAATGATGAATGGCTTGCAATTCCCTCACTTTCCTCCTTTGCAGCATTAACAAAGTTTTATCCGGTGCCAAACTTCTATGTCATATGGCTTGTACTTCTCACACTGGAAAAATCCTATTATGTGAGTATTTGAGAATTTGCTGCCAGTAATAAGTTGGATCAAGTTTCTTCTGTATCTCATTTTCCCATTCAACATCATTCCATTGTATTTAATGATATGACATAAATCATGTCTGTACAACTTGTAACCCACCAAATGTAACACACAAGCCTACCAGATGTGCAAAAATCCTTCCTTTTTTGTAGTCCCAAAGAGACTGCAAAGAACTCTGGGGGAAGATTCAACCAGCCTCTAGTGCATCCCCAGAAATGGCTAGCAGGCTTATTTGTCTCGATGAGTCATACGTTGTACATGGCTAACGTGAATTGTTATTATTAGGCTTGCGGTCCTTGATCACTTTCATTTAATGATGGAGGGCCGATATCAATGAGCAAAGCTGAGCATTTTTGTATTTAAAACATCTATATGCTGCCTTTCCACAAAGAAAATTGTGCAGTAATTGCAATTACAAACAGATCTTAAGCAACAAGAACAGTAAAATGGCATCACTGGATTAGAAGTAGCATACAACATGCTACAAAATGCCACCCCTAGCCTGCCAGGCCATGGTCGGTCAAAAGAAGTATGTCCTATTCTTTCTCTTAAAAGCAGCTAAGGAGGAGGAGCCTCATATTTATGGGGTCAACTTATTCTATTGCTCGTAAGAAAAGCTTTGCAGGATCGAGGAAGAGATCTAGTTTATCCAGCATCCTATTTCCTTCAGTGGCCTTCTAGATCTCCCAGAAGGACCTACTAGCAGTGGCACAGAAGGAAAAACCTCCCTGTGTGGTTTACCTTCTAGCAGCTGGTATTCAGCTATATACTGAGAGCGTGCATGGTGCAGTGGTTAAGAGCAGTGGACTCTAATCTGGAGAATGAGGTTTGACCCAGCTGAGCTCTGAGAAAGAGCAGGAGACAGCTGCTAGAGGGGTGAGTGTTTTTTATTTGCTTTCAGCTGAGGGGATTTAGCTGAGGGTATTGTGTGGGAGGACTGCATTTAGGAGTGTGTGGAGGAGATTAGAATTGTTGCAGAGTCCTGGCTGCTTTAGAGAGGGTGAGAAAGGATCATTGTTTGAATGTAAATTGAGTGCCTGGGTGACTTTGAATAGCTGCTGCCCTGCCCTCTTCTGGGGGAGACCTCTATTTAAAGAAGCACCTTGCCAGAGGCAGAGCTGTCCCAGCTGAGCTCTGAGAAAGAGCAGGAGACAGAGCTGCTAGAGGGATGAGTGTTTTTTATTTGCTTTCAGCTGAGGGGATTTAGCTGAGGGTATTGTTTGGGAGGACTGCATTTGGGAGTGTGGAAGAGATTAGAGTTGTTGCAGAGTCTTGGCTGCTTGAGAGAGGGTGAGAAAGGGTTATTGTTTAAATGTAAATTGAGTGCCTGGGTGAATTTGAATAGTTGCTGGCCCGCCCTCTTCTGGGGGAAGGCCTTTATTTTAAGGAAGCACCTTGGCAGAGGCATGCCAAAGGATGAGCTAAAGGGCTGTTTGCCTGGGGGATTCTGTATGAAGCTCAGGAAGAGCCCTAGTCTCTTTGTGTTCCCAGTAAGGTAAGTAGACTTCTACAAGGAGAACCACATAAATACAAAGGGTTTTAAAAAGGGAATTTTAAAAGCAATTGTGAAGTCAGAATGCCAGCAGGGGGTTGGGGGCTATCCAGAGTTTTGCATGGAGTGTCACATGTATGTCTGCCCACTGGACAGAAGTCTTGGGTGTGTGTTCGGTGCAATGAGCTTCTGGTTCTCAGGAAATCAGTTTGCTCCCTTGAGGACAAGGTGGCTGACTTGGAGAAGCAGAGACAGTCAGGAACACAAAGAACACTCTTGGGGACTTGTTAGATGTGTCCCACTCTGGATCTGGCAGCCTCACCACTATCAGGGAGCGTGAGGGTCAAGGGGAAACAGGGCACCATGCTGAGGATAAGGGGAATGTGCCCTCAGAAGGGACCACTTCTTCAGCTGGTGAATGGGTATCCTTTTGCACCAAGGAACCATCCCTTGGCAGGGAGGGGGGCTCTTGGTACTTGGTGATTCAATCCATAGGCAGGTAGACAGCTGGGTGGCAAACCCGCGTACTGACTGTATGGTGACTTGCCTACCTGTTGCGAAGGTAGCAGACATTACGTGTAGGCTGATAGATAGTGCTGGGGAGGAGCCAGTGGTCATGGTACACGTTGGCACCAATGATGTGGGGAAATGCAGTCATGAGGTTCTGGAGAAGAAATTTAGGCTGCTGGGCAGGAAACTCAAGGCCAGGACCTCCAAGGTAGCCTTCTCAGAAGTGCTACCTGTTCCACACGCAGGGCCAGAGAGACAGGCACAGAGCAGGAGTCTCAATGTGTGGGTGAGATGATCGTGTAGGGGGGAAGGGCTCAAATTTGTTAGGCACTGGGATGCTTTTTGGAACACAAGGGAGCTGTACAAAAGAGACGGTCTCCATTTGTCTTGAGAAGGAACCAGGCTGCTGGCACTTAAAATCAAAAAGGTGGCAGAGCAATTTTTAAACTGAATATTGGGGGGGAAGCCAACATGAGATGAAAAATCTCTGGTTCAGGATGGCTCAACTTGGAGAGATGAAGAGGTAGCTGTTGCTTTTTTACAGGGAGGTGGCTTGGAATTGTCCACTGATACTGTGGATAGTGCTATGGACTGCCTGACAAGGTCTTGAGGCAGCAAGAGGAAGGTTGAGAGTTTAACACGTATGGGAAATTATAGGTGTTTCTATAAAAATGCTAGAAGTGTCCAAGGTAAAATCGGGGAGTTGGAGTGCTTAGTGTTGGTGGGGGGAAATAGACATTGTGGGTATTTCAGAAACTTGGTGGGATGAGGAAAATCAGTGGGATACGGTGATTCCCTGTTATATATTATATCGTAAGGATGGGGGGAAGGGTTGGAGGTGGGGTGGCTCTGTATGTCAGACAGGGTATACAGTCCAGTAAGATTGAGAGGAGAAGAGAATTGGATTCACTTCTGGAATTGCTAAGGGTTTAAATAGTGGGCCCAAAAGGAAACTTATTGCCCACCAGATCAAAAGATAACGGAGGATTATAAAATGATGAATGAATTAAAGATAGCAGCTAGACAAAAAAAAACCCTGTTATAATAGGTGATTTTAACTAGTCACACATTGATTGGGTCAATATGTGTTCTAGCTGGGAAAAAGAGATTGAGTTCCTAGACACTCTCAATGACTGTGTTATGGAGCAGATGGTCACAGAACCTACTGGGGGGAGGCAATTCTGGATTTAGTCCTAAGTAATGCCCAAGACCTGGTGAGAGATGTAAAAGTGATTGCACTGCTTGGGAACAGTGACTATAATGTTATTGAGTTCAACATTTGTATAAGGAGGGAATTGGCCAAAAAGACTGACACAACCACTTTTGACTTCAAAAGGGGAAACTTCTCTGATATGAGGGGACATGTGAGCAGGAAACTGAAAGGAAAAATAGAAAAGGTCAAAACTATTGGAGAAGCTTGGAGATTATTTAAAACTACAATCCTAGACGCTCAGAAAAAAATATATACCACAGGTTAGGAAAGGCACAAATAGGTATAGAAAAAAGCCTGCATGGTTAACAAACAAAGTAATGGAAGTTGTAAAAGGTAAGAAGGATTCCTTTAAGCGGTGGAAAGCTAGTCTCAGTGAGGTTGATAAAAGGGAACACAGGCTGTGGCAAATGAAATGCAAATCTGTGATCAGGCAGGCAGAAAGGGAATATGAGGAGCATATAGCAAAAAACGTAAAGACCAACAATAAAACTTTCTTCAAATACATTAGAAGCAGGAAACCAGCCAGGGAGGCAGTGGAGCCCTTGGATGACCAAGGGGTAAAAGGAGTAATGAAGGATGATAGGGAAATGGCTGAGAAGCTGAATGCATTCTTTGTCTCTGTCTTCACTGTGGAAGATGAGAAATGCTTGCCTGCTCCAGAACTGTTGATTTCGGGAGGGATGTTGAAAGACCTGAGTCAAATTGAGGTGACGAGAGAGGAGGTCCTATGGTAGACAACTTCAAAACTGATAAATCACCAGGCCTGGATGGCATACATCTGAGAGTTCTGAAAGAACTCAGATGTGAACTTGTGGATCTCCTGACAAAAATATGTAATCTTTCACTAAAATCTGCCTCCATTCCTGAGGACTAGAAGGTAGCTAATGTCACTTCCATCTTTAAAAAGGGTTCCAGAGGAGATCCGGGAAATTACAGGCCAATCAGTCTGACTTCGATACCAGGTAAATTGGTGGAAACTGTTATTAAGGAAAGAATTAGTAGGCACATTGATGAACAAAACCTATTGAGGCAGACTCAGCATGGGTTCTGTAAGGGAAGATCTTGTCTCACTAATCTGTTAGTGTTCTTTGAGGGAGTGAACAAACATGTGGACAAGGGGGACCCAATAGATATTATTTACCTTGACTTCCAAAATGCTTTCAATAAAGTTCCTCATCAAAGGTTCCTAAGTATGTGCAAAAATCATGGGATAAAAGGACAAGTCCTTTTGTGGATCAAAAACTGGCTAATTAATAGGAAACAGAGTGAGTATAAATGGGAAACTTTCTCAGTGGAGGGTGGTAACCAGTGGGGTACTGCAGGAATCAGTACTTGGTCCAATGCTTTTTAACTTGTTCATTAATGATTTGGAATTGGGAGTAAGCAGTGAAGTGGCTAAATTTGTGGATGATACGAAGTTGTTCAGGGTTGTGAAAACCAGGGAGGATTGTGAGGCATTCCGAAGGGATCTGTTGAGGATGGGCAAATGGGCGTCAACATGACAAATGGGTTTCAGTGTGGCCAAGTGCAAGGTGATGCACGTTGGAGCCAAAAATCCTAACTATAAATACACATTGATGGGGTCCGAACTGGCAGAGACTGCACAAGAGAGAGATCTTGGAGTCGTAGTAGATAACTTACTGAAAATGTCGAGACAGTGTGTGACTGTAATAAAAAAGGCCAATGCTATGCTGGGGATTATTAGGAAGGGTATTGAAAACAGATCAGCCAATATCATAATGCCCCTATATGAATCAATGTGTACAGTTCTGGTCACTGCACCTTAAAAAGGATGATATAGCTTTGGAAAAAGTGCAGAAAAGGGCAACTAGAATGATAAAAGGGTTGGAACACTTTCCCTATGAAGAAAGGTTAAAGCGCTTGGGGCTCTTTAGCTTGGAGAAATGATGGCTGAGGGGTGACATAATCGAGGTTTATGATTATATGGTTGAGCAGGTTGAGAAAAAGTCTTTCCCCTCACACAGAACTCGGGCACTAGAAATTGCACGGTTAAAACAGATAGAATCTTTTCACCCAAGAGTGATTAACAATGGATCACTGCCACAGGAGCATGCAGCTGCAAGCATGGACAGTTTCAGAAGAAATTAGAAAACATGGACAGAAGTCCACCAAGGTAACAGGTATGGATGGGACCTCAGTCTGGGGCAGATGAACATCTTGGTGCTGGGCAGCAGTGGGAGGCTTCTGGTGCCTAGATGGACAGGACTATGGACAGAGTGTTGGATAGATGGCCATTGGCCTGATTCATGGCTTCTCTTATATTCTTAGTCTTATGTCTTAATTAACACATGGGATTCACTACCAGAGGAGGTGATGGTGGCTACAAGCATGGATGGCTTCAAGGGGGAATTAGATAAGTATATGGAGCAGAGGTCCATCAGTGGCTATTAGCCACAAGGTGTAGATAGGGACTCTGGGGCAAGTGATGCTCTGTATTTGTGGTGCTTGGGAGTGGTCAACAGTGGGAGGGCTTCTAGTGTCCTGGCCCCACTGGTGGACGTCCTGATGGCACATGGTATTTTTGGCCACTGTGTGACAGAGTGTTGAACTGGATGGGCTGTTGGCCTGATCCAACATTGGCTTCTCTTATGTTCTTATGATTCCCCACTCCTCCTCATGAAACTTGGGTGACCTTGGGCCAGTCAATGTTCTCTCAGAACTCTCTCTTTTATGAAACAAAATTTTTTATTGGGATACATTCAACATTTCCAATCACGTTACCAATACAATTTCAAAAAGGAAGATCCCCGTCCCAATCCCCCCACCCCCCCTAATAGGCTTCCAACACTGCTAATAACAAACAGAAAAATTATACGGTAATCAAGCTTAGACTTAAGTACATCGACAAACCAGGTAACACATTTCAATTATATATAACCTCTACAATTTCAGCATATTATATATAACAGTACATACAGTTCAAAATTCATTTCACTTCTCATTCAATATCCGTACGTATCCAAGTTATATATTTTCCCCTTCATTCTATATTCAGTTTCTAGATACAATTTCAATCCTTCCCAGTCTTTTAAGTACTGTTCTGCCATTTGTCCATTTAATTTCTTTGTCATTTTGTCCATTTCTGCTAAAAATAACAATTTTCTCAACCAGTCATGTATATCTGGCACCTTCTCCATTTTCCAATGCTGAGCAAAGGCCATTCTCGCCGACGTAATCATGTACCATAACAGTGTCCTTTTTTTCTTGTGGAATTTTTTCCATTGTCAAACCGAGGAGAAGAAGTTCTGGCTTTCTCTCAATTGGGATTTTCAATATTTTCTGCATTACACAATGTATATTAGACCAGTATGCTTTCACTTTATCACATGACCACCACATATGGTAAAAGAACCTTCTACTTTTTTACATTTCCAACATTTATTACTCAAGTTCTTATCCATACTAATATTGGCAATCTTTTTTGGTGTCATGTACCATCTATACATCATCTTATAACAATTTTCTTTTACATTGATACAGGTAGACATTTTAAAAGATCTTTTCCACAAAAATTCCCATGATTCTATAGAAATTTCTTTGTTCATATTTATGGCCCACTTTATCATTTGTTCTTTAACAGTTTCATCCAAAGTATATGTTTTATACATCTTTGATATCATTTTCCGCTCTTTTTTCAACCATATATTCTCAAAATCATCATTCATAGCTCTAAAACCAAACTCTTTACAATCTTTTTTATTGATGTCCCTTATTTGACAATATTGTAGCCAACCATACTCAAATTCGAATTCATTATTTGGTTTTAAAACATATTTTTTCCCTTCTTTTTGCAACAATTCCTGATATTTCAACCAGTCATTACCTTTATGCTCTGAAAACAGAAGTATAACTGCAGCTGGAACAATCCACAGAGGCCTCTCATCCGAAATTGTATCCTTATACCTGGTCCATGCATCAAACAATGTCCTCCTTACATAATGATGCTTAAACATAGAGTCGACTTTGTTTTTCCCATACCAAAGATAGGCATGCCAGCCAAATCTGCAATCGTGCCCCTCAAGAGCTAAAAGTTTTCTATTTTCCAAATTTACCTATTCAGATAACCAAGACATACATACTGCTTCATGATACAAACGCAAATTCGGGACTTGGAAGCCACCTCTGTCTTTAATATCATACATTATCTTCATTTTAATTCTTGGCTTCTTTCCTGCCCAGATAAACTTAAAGATTTCTCTTTGCCATTTTACCAACACTTTCCCATCTTTCACAATTGGTATTGTCTGAAACAAAAACATTAACCTGGGCAGTACATTCATTTTAATAACGGCAATTTTTCCAAGAAGAGATAATCTTAATTTTTCCCATTTTTCTAAATCTTTATCGAACCCCACAGTTTTTCATAATTATTCTTAAACAAATCTATGTTTTTCATTGTAATTTCAACTCCCAAATACTTAACCCTTTTAACCACTTCACATTCTGTCACATTTTGTAACGTTTGTTGCTTTGTACCAGTCATATTTTTACACAATATCTTAGATTTATTTTTGTTGACATAAAACCCTGCAAGATCACCAAACTCTCTTACTTTTTCAAATACCTTAGGCATATTATTAACAGGATCTTCAACAATAAACATGATATCATCCGCAAATGCTCTTAATTTAAATGAAAAACCTCCAATATTCAAACCTTTTATGTCCTCATCATCTCTAACCGCTTGTAGCAAAATCTCCAAAATCCAGATAAATAACAATGGTGACAGGGGACAACCTTGTCTAGTACCTTTTCTTACCCGGAACATATCTGTTGGTTCTGCATTGACAATCACCGAAGCTTTTTGTTCTTTATATATCGATTGAATCATTCTTATAAATTCTACGCCCATCAAAGATTCCTCAAGCACTTTAAACATAAATTCCCAATTCAAGTTATCAAAAGCCTTCTCTGCATCCAAAAATAAAAAAGCAACTTCTTTTTCAGGGTGTTTATCATAATACTCAATTGCGTCCAAAACAACCCTCATATTGTCTTTAATTTGTCTATTTGGTAAAAAACCAGCTTGATCCTCAACAATAGTGTCTTTCAAAAACTTTTTAAGGCGCTCTGCCAATATTTTTGCAAATATTTTATAATCGTTGTTCAATAATGAAATGGGCCGGTAGTTTTTAACATTTGTTAAATCTTGCATTTCTTTAGGAATTAAGGTGATTGCAGCTTCATTCCAGGAGTCTGGAATCTTTCCTGTCTTTCTAATTTCGTTTAAAAGAATCTCCAACACCGGGACCAAATCTTCATGAAATTTTTTATAAAATTTAGCTGAAAAGCCATCCGGGCCTGGAACTTTAGAGATTTTTGCCTCAGCTATTGCTTTACTAATTTCATCTTTAGTTATTGCAGCATTTAAAAATGTTTTCATTTCAGGGTTTGGTTGTATCAAGTTAGCTTTGGATAAGTAATCCAACATTTTTTGAGGATCCGCTTGCTCGCTTGAAGAGAGTCGCGTAGTATTTAAAAAATTCCCTCTTGATTCCTCCTGGGTCTAAAATCTCTTTATTTCCATCTTTCAAACAAGTGATTGTTTTATTCTCTCTTCTTTTCTTCAACTGCCATGCTAAATACTTGCCAGGTTTGTTTGCACCTTCAAAGGATTTCTGTTGCAATTTTTTCAAGTTCCAAAATACTTCTTTGTTCAACCTTGCCTCATATTGCTCCCTTAAAATCCTCAATTCTCTCAAAATCTTCTTTTTGCCAGGCCTTTTCTTGAGTTCTGTTTCTTTTTTCCGAATATTTTCCATAATTTCTTTGTCTATCTTCATTTGTTGTTTCCTTTCATTATTATTGATTGCAATCAGATGTCCTCTCATCACAGCCTTGTAGGCTTCCCATACCGTTTGTGTCTGTACACTTTTATTTAAGTTCAATTGAAAGTATGTTTGGGTTTCTGTCCTTATTTTATCCACAATATTTTGCTTGTCCAGCAAATCTTCATTAAGTCGCCATCGAAATTTTTTTCTCTTAACATACGTTGACCATTTTATCGGACTGTGGTCAGAAAGAATCCTAGGCAATATCTCAATTTTGCGTGTTTGCAAGATTAAATTCTCTGTCATCCACATCATATCTATCCTTGAAAAGGATTCGTGTCTTGATGAATAAAAAGAGTACTCTCTATCTATGGGATTTTTAACTCTCCAAACATCTGCCAAGTGTTCATGTTTAGTCAATTGAAAAAAGACTTTAGGAAGTTTGCCCATGGCTTCAATTCCTTTTTTTGATTTTCTATCAACAACATTGTCAACAGTACCATTAAAATCGCCCATTAAAATCGTTTGCTCATAGGTCAACTGTCGTAGTTGTTCCCACAAATCCTGAAAAAAGTTTTCCTTTGCCCCATTGGGAGCATAGAGATTAACAATTAATGTCTTTTTATTCTGCAACACAACTTCTACCGCCAAAAATTTCCCTTCATTGTCTTTAAAAATTTCTTTTGGTTCCAACTCCTTTTTAATATATGTAACAACTCCTTTTTTCTTTTGGGAGGAGAGTGAATAAAATTCCTCTCCTAATCTTTTTTGAATCAAAAATTTGGCATCTGATTTTTTAATATGTGTTTCTTGCAAGCAAACAATATCACATTTCTGTTTTTCCAACCAGAGTCTGACATTTTTCCTTTTTTGGGGTGAATTCAGTCCATTAACATTCCATGAAATTATTTGACTCTCCATGTTGGTTTTATAATTATTTATCAGAGTCTTTAAAATTATCATTGATGAATCTGGTCATTTGGTCAACTGACTTGATGGTGACTCTCTTCTGCTTGAACGAAAAACTGACGCCTTTAGGAATTTCCCATCTATATCTTATGCCCTCTGTTTTCAGCTTGTCAATCAGATCTTTAAAAAGTCGTCTGTCCTGAAGCATCGCTCTGGGTAGTTCCTTTAGGACCATAATTTTCTTGTTGCCAATTGTGAAGTCATCCTGAAATTGTTGCTTAAACAAATCCTCCTTCAGCTTCTTAGATATAAACTGGACAATTACATCTCTAGGTAATTTTTTCCTTTGCGCAATCGCAGAATTGACTCTGTATACCACATCAATCTGTGCCGCCACTCTCTCCTCTTCCATTTTCAAAAAGTCTGCAACAGCATCTACCATAACTGAATGGATGTCCTCATTCTTGTCTTCAGGGATCTCCCTGAATCTCATGTGGTTAATCATTGCATTATATTGGACCATCACATTCACTTTATCTGTTTCTATAGTGACCTCAGCTATATTAGATGCTACTCCCTTCACCCTTACATCCATCTCATCTGCTCTTTTGGTCAGCATCTGTATCTCTTTTGTAATTCCAGACATTTCTTTTTTCAACTCTGTTACTTCTGTTATTACAGTCTTTTTCAACTTCAGAATCGCATCCATCACTCGTTTCTCCATAGCTTCCATCATGCCCTGTAGCTTTTTTTCCTCTTTCCCAGCCATTTTCGGGGAGGACCAGGTATTTGCCCTCTGTCGTTGCCACAGGTCGTAAGCCATTGTTCAAAGTTTTCCCTCCAACCCACTCTAAATCAAAGTCCTTCTTGTGCCCACCTAAATCGCACTAGTTTCACTTTTTTATATTGAGTCTTTCGTTTAAAATCAAAGAAAATTTTTCTGACCTTCCCAAAATGGCGGGCGCAATTTCTCTATGGTAAATGGTTCTTCCGGGTACTCACTTCCTGTCCGGCAGTCTTGATGGCCCCCCTTGTTCCTGATTTCCTCCCTTCTTCCGGCCTCCTTGGTCTTCTCTAGGATGATTACTTGTCTGTTCTGAAGTCACTTCCTGTTTTGCCGATTTCTGCTGCAGCAGCTACAGTACTTTTCCACTGTAATTCTCGCGGAGTTGCTGTTAGTTTCTATTTTAAAGTCAATAATCTAACCGCAGGAATGATCAACAATTCGGCTTTTTGGCCTTTTTTAGCTGTTTAACTGCACTTTTTCCGCTCCAATGTTAGTACGACAGATACAGCACGATCATGCGCTTCATCGGATGTTGTTTATTTTCGGCCGAAATACGTCTCCGGTGAGCAATTTTAAAAAGTTACCTTCAAAGTCCGTGTCTTGTTATAGCAGTGTTTCCTTGATACCAGTTTCCGTAGAATGTCTTGGAGGTCTGGGTCATGCGTTCTTATGTTGAGAATCCAACTCGGTGGGGTCTTGTAGAGATTTTCCGAAGTGCCTTCTCTGGGGGAGGGGATCAAGGCTGGTCGTGACGCTCTTTAAAGCCCCGCTATCAGCCGATCTCAACTCCTCTCTCGGGCCAGGCTCGCTGCCAGTCACCCCCCTGCCTGGGGGGATCTGCGGTGGGCTGTGTGAAGCCCACCCTGTCATCAAGACCCTCCGTATGCTCTGGGAGCTCTAAGAGCAAGCCAGAACACGTTAGGACGCCATGAATCCCAGACCGGAAGCCCTCTCAGAACTCTCTCAACAGGTGCCTGTTGTGAGGAGAGGAAGGGAAAGGCAATTGCAAGCCACTTTGAGACTGTTTAAGCTAGAGAAAAGTGGGGTAGAAAAACCTGCCTTTCTTCATCTTCTATGTTGTTTCTGATCTGTTCATTCCATGGTGTACAAGTTATGCCACACTGATTCTTGAGGCTATTTGGATTTTGTATTACTACTTCAAAGAAAACCCAACCCTATGTGGAAGGTTCTGGTCAGTGCCATTTTCTTTAAATTTGATTGAATAATAACCTGGGTTTTTTGAAAGGCAATTGATTTGTCAGTGATACATTTTAATAGTTTTAAAACTCTGCTTTGTTACATCATCATCTAAGCAGTAAGACCAATCACTTGATTGGTTAGACTAAATAGATGTGTATAGTTTGCTTGACAAAAAAAATGTCCTCAAACTGTTACTAATCCTATACAAACTGGTAATTATTTTTAATATATGTGCTTACAAAGTGTACAAGGAAAATGCTCTTCCAAGAAAGTGTTTGCTGTGGCACCCCTTAATTAACCATCTAAGAGAAAGAATGCCCCCCCAAAGTATTGATTCATTTAATTGAATTTGATTGTTTAATTGATCAAATTTACAAGCTTTTGTAATTTGATTGGTTAACTGATTAAATCTAAAGCTGTTGTACAATTAGGAGTGAATCCCTTTGAAAGAAGGTGTAATACTGATTAACTACAGGGTTTAACTCTAGCATTCATACTATTAATTACTCAGAAGATCACTGAATTCAATTGAACTTACTCCTGGCTAACTGTGGTGTAGGGTCACAGCCTAAGGTTTCTAAAAGCTCTGCTTTTACATGACCACTGAGAGTAGATCACAAGGTCCTGAATAGTGCACACTACTCTAAAGAAACAATGACCTTCACATACAGCTGGCTGAACTTTAATTTAAATTTGGACTGGACATTTTTCAACTTGGTGCCACAATAAATACCAAGAGTGAAAGAAAGGGCATCAGTAAAATGTCAAACACATTCTGCTAAGTTTGCACACTAGAAGAATGCTTTCTGGTTATAGTAGAGTTTAGCCAATTATTAGAAGACAAATTAGTGTGCTGTCAAAGAGTAGAGCTCTGGATACAGATGTCCACATCTAATAGGAAGGAATTTGTGCACAATTTTTGTTTGTGACGGGGAGGCTCTGCATATGGTTTCTTGAGCTCAAAGTCCAATTCACGAATTGGAGCAATGCATGCATAGCTATGGTCAGATTTTTATAATATACAACTGATCATCTGGGAAAGGGGAGCAGAGGGCTGAGTTCTCTCTTCCTGCTGAAAATAAATTGTCCAGAACTGTGCATGTACAGGTCTGGCTTCTGAATTGATCTTTCAGCTAGGGCCAGGGAAAGGTGTATTCAGCCCTAACAGATGATATAAGAAGCCCTGATAGAGAGACACAAAGCTGGTGGCACACCATGTTGGTCTACAGTAGAACAAGTCCAGTAGCACCTTAAAGACCAACAAGAGTTCTAGGGTAAGTGCTTGAGAGTCAAGGCAGCTTTGTTGTCCCAATCTTCAAGAAGGGGGAAAAGACGGACCCGGGAAATTATAGGCCTGTCAGTTTGACATCAATACCTGGGAAAATTCTGGAGCAGATTATTAAACGCTCTGTCTGTGAACACCTTGAACAAAATGAGTTAATTGGTAATAGCCAGCATGGGTTTATGAAGAATAAGTCATGCCAGACTAACCTTATCTCCTTTTTTGACAGAGTTACTAAAATGGTTGACTCTGGCAATGCCGTGGATATAGTGTATCTAGATTTCAGTAAAGCATTTGACAAAGTTTCTCATGATATCCTTGAGGATAAGCTGGTTAAGTGTGGGCTGGATGGCGCAACCGTTGGGTGGATTCATGGTTGGTTGAAAAATCGTACCCAACGAGTGCTCGTAAATGGCTCTGCGTCTACGTGGAGGGAAGTCTCGAGTGGAGTGCCACAGGGCTCGGTCCTAGGCCCGGTGTTATTCAATGTTTTTATAAATGACCTGGATGAAGACATAGAGGGGATGCTTATCAAATCTGCAGATGACACGAAGTTGGGTGGGATTGCTAATTCTGAAAAAAAACAGAGTCAGGATTCAGAAGGATCTTGATAGACTGGAACAGTGGGCTGAGACAAATAAAATGAATTTCAATAGAGATAAGTACAGTCCTACACTTAGGTACAAAAAATCAAAGGCACAGATATAAAATGGGAGAGACTTGGCTTGACAGCAGCACATGTGAAAGGGATCTAGGTGTTATGGTTGATCACAAGCTAAACATGGGCCTGCAGTGTGATGCGGCTGTGAAGAAAGCTAATGCAATCTTAGGATGCATTAGCAGAAGCATTGTGTCCAGATCACGAGAGGTGGTAGTTCCGCTGTATTCTGCTATGGTCAGGCCCCACCTGGAGTACTGTGTCCAGTTTTGGGCACCACATTTTCGGAAGGATGTTGACAAACTTGAGCGGGTCCAGAGGAGGGTGACCAGGATGGTGAGAGGGTTGGAGTCCAAGTCTTATGAGGAAAGGGTGAGGGAGCTGGGTATGTTTAGCCTGGGAAAGAGAAGGTTTAGAGGGGACATGATTGCAGTCTTCAAGTATTTGAAGGGCTGTCATGTAGAAGATGGAGTGGATCTATTCTCTCTTGCTCCGGATTGCAAGACTAGATCTAATGGGTGGAAATTACAAGGGAGTCGTTACCGGCTTAATATCAGGAGAAACTTCCTGACTGTAAGAGTGGTTGAGCAGTGGAACAGACTGCCTCGGGAGGTGGTGGATGCTCCTTCACTGGACGTTTTCAAGAGGAGACTGGACAACCATCTTTTGGGTATGTTGTAGGTATGTAGGGGTTTCGACTGTGTTCCTGCAGAGTGCAGGGGGTTGGACTAGATGGCCTGCAAGGTCCCTTCCAACTCTAACATTCTATGATTCTATGACTATTCAAAGTTTATACTCCAGGATTCTTGTTGATTGTTAAGATTTATATTTTATTTATGTATTGATTTCTGTCCCGCCTTGCTGGGCAAGCTGGCTCAAGGTGGCATACAACAGTCAATTAATATAAAAACAATAGATACAATAAGTTTGTTAAAATAGCCTACAATACTAAAACACAATGTAAATACAGATGATGGCAATCTTCAGTAGACGGTGCATTACTGGTATAACTCGTGGTATATCTAGGGCCATGCTACTGGACTTGATGCTCCTGGACTTGAACCTTACTCATTTACATTCTTTCAGATGGTCAAGCCGTGTTGGTTTGAAGTAGTAGAACAAATATAGAGTCCAGTGGCACCTTTAAGACCAACAAAGGTTTATTCAAGGTATGAGCTTTCGTGGGCATGCACTTTGTCAAATACATTAGAATGGTAAGCAAGGTTCACTATTTCCATCGTAATAGTTCACTAGTATATGTTCTTAGTATGGAAAGTATAGCACATGGAACAGATATCTAGTATACTTGCTGACTTCTGTTCAGGTATCCCAGGTCCTCTAGGAGCTGCAGTACCTATGCATTTAATGTGGCAGTTGTGGCTTCTTTTGGCTAGTACTACATATTACCAAAGATAGCAGCAAACACCCAATATGTGTGAATCCCATGTGTGTGCCTGATCTAGGGAACCCTTGTTCTGTCAGATCAGTACAAGAAAACTGTTTTTACAGTAAGAGTTGTGCAACAATAGAATCAGCTGCCTAGGACAGTGGTGAGCTCTCACTCAGTGGCAGTCTTTGGGCAGCGGCTGGGCAAGCACTTGTCAGGGAAGCTCTAGGCTGCTCCTGCATTGAGCGGGGGGGTGAACTAGATGGCCTGTATGGCCCCTTCCAATTCTGTGAGTCTATGATTCTGTGATATCTGAGTCTAGCACAATGTGGAATTTACTGGCTTTTCAGACTCCAGATTGTGGTATATGCTATTCATAGCCTTCCAGATTATGGTGGACTTTGCCTGTAATCTGCCATGACTCCTCCAGATGTAGGGCCTTGGCTTCACAAATGATCTGAGAAAACAAAATGGAACACCGTCAAAGAAGGTAAAAATGAACTACAAAGCTACAAGAAGATATATGACATTCCCGCCTTCCGGCCCTATGTTTTAATTGTTTTTATGTGTGTGTATTTTATTGTACTGTGTATTTGAACTCGGTTTTAATTGCTTTAATGATGCATTTTTTGTTTGGTTTTAATTGTTTTTAAGATGGATTTTTATTATGGGTGTTTTTAAATGTTAGCTGCCCTGCTGGCCTGTCTTATGAAGGCAGAAAGACACAGAATGCATGAATAATAGAGGTGTATTGTAAACTGCAAACTGAAAACAGCACCTGAATGCACAATATTTTCTTGTTCTTTGTTTCCACAAATGATCTGCCAGGTTTTTGTCCTAGGTCGAGATTCCCCCCCCTGCTCTTATCTGGTGCTGCCCTGATCCTACTTGTATTGGTTCCACGCCTTAATCCTGCCCTGGAGGCCAGTCAAAAGTTGATTGCCTTACATGCAGCAACCTTGAAACAGTAGGTCACCTGGAGCCGCCCTGTGTCTAGTAAAGAATGGCTTCTAATAAGTAGGAACTCTAGCCCTCCCTCCTCCTCCCCCCAGTGATGGGATCCTCCTCTGGAGGAGTCCTAGCTCATTTGAAATAAACACAGCCTATCAGTAATGCATGGTTTGGTGCTGATAGGAAGCACTGTTAATGCTGAGAGAGGAAAAACAGTAATTCTCATCCATCATTTTAGCACACTTCACTGTGGACCGAGCAGAGATAAGGGATTCTTGTCACACTACAATTTCTAGCTTCCTGAAATCTCTTCCATTTCCTTTTTGAGTGCCATAAATGTTGGCAAAGGAATTTATGAGTGAAATTGCTGTGAAGTCACCCTTGTGATGCTTTAGTTTGACGTTGCACAAATGGCTGAAAATGTTGCATTTTTTTTTTAAAAAAGTCTTTAAAAGCTATCACCCCCTCCCTTTTTGTTTCTTCATTTGTTGAGATGACCTCTTCCTCTTCAGTAATCCTGGAGTCATTTCACATGTAAATTAGAGTCATTGCAGAATACCCCACTCCACAATGTGCAGTGCTTGCTGCTTTGTGAAGATGGGCAGTCATAAAGCTGCACACCAGCTGTGCTGCGCTTAGCATCCTCACTAATTCATAGTTTTATGCTTCCTTGTGATATGTTAAACACAAGATATTGCTTCAAGGGCACCAGAATTTTATTTGCTGAATGTCATTTCTTAAAGAAGATGTCCTCTTTATTTAGTGTGACAAGATCCCTGTAGGGCAAAGCAAACGCACACAACCAAGGCAGAAACTGGAACTAAGGGAATGTAGGTAGCAGAACCTGCACTGAAAGACTGGATGGGAGGATGAAACTTTCCAAGGAAGTAAACTATATGGCAGACAAGCTGATGTAGCCTTCAGGAAAGCCAGGTCCTGGCCTGGACCATTGCAAGAACATAGAGTGAGAGAGTGTGTTTGGGATGAGAATGATGCATGAAGTCATTGCGCTGATATGCTTCATTTCTCCTCTCCTGCTTTCTAACATAAAGCCAAGACTAAAAGCCTCCTGTGATTTAGGATTAAACTGGGGTTTAAAGTCCTGTACCGCTTGACAATGGAGATTTTGTTCCAGTTTGGCATCCAAACCAGATTTGTTTTTGTAGCATCCCTAAAGCATCATCCTGAAAGCACTTACTTTCTATATGTCCCCACATTTTTTACAGTCTTTCCCAAATTTGGTTTGGCATGATCTCTTTGGAAAGGTCACTGTGAAAGGTTGTTTGTATGCCTTGTGCATAAGAAAGGGGGGGATCACTGTTTCCCCCTGCCACAAGAGGGCTTCTGGGGGCTTCTTTTCTTAAATCAGAAATTGACACATCACTAGCTTTATCCATTATAGCAATTCATCTGCTATGTCCTCTGAATTCCCAGCTCTTTTTTTTAAGGCAGTCTTTAGCTTTTTTGTTTATGATTTCTGCTGTTCCCTACTATATCTCCTCAACAAAAAGGCTCAAGACATTTTTTTTTTTAAATGAGAACTTGGAATTCAGAGGACCCAGCAGGTACTGCTTTTGTGAGGTGTGGCTGCATGGCTATGGTCAGCAACCGTGTGGCTGTGGTCAGTGGAGGTATTGTGTGGAGGCAGTGGCAATAGGATGGACAATCAGGGGCCACGTGGCAATGAAATGGCAGGGGGCGGAGAGGGGTGGGCCACACTGCTCATTGTCAGTCACTCTCCCACTTCCTTGAAGAAACCAATTCCTATCAGCAAATCCAGGCACCTCAGTGGGGAAGGGATTCAAGCTATCTGCCCCCCAGGCATCTGCAGCTGCCTCCATGCCCACACAGAGTGCAGGGTCCCTGAAGAGCAGAAGGGGAAGAGAGGTTGTCATTTCCACCCTATGTGTTTGCTCACCAGAGGGAACACTTCCCAGCAGCCCAGCCACATTGCCAAGGCCATTCCCACAGCACCACTGCCAGTGGTGGAGCAGGAGAGGGAGCCACTGAGGTGGGGTCACATGTGGGGGCATGCAGCACCAACCTCAGATCCCCCAATTCCCTTCTCAATGGAGCAGAGGTGGTCTGGGACTGAAATGAATGTCATTCCACTCTGGGCTCAGTCATTCCAGTCCAAAGCAATCACTGCCCAGAGGCTGTCATTCCAAATCCAGTCTGCATTCATCATTACTTCCATACGTAGTAATGTATTGCAATGGAAATCATGCGAGTCATCTGGCATTTCTGGCTGCCAGTATATCCAAATGGGCATAGCCCCCCAAACCCCATCCCCTCAAATGAGACCACCTGCTGCATTGGCTCCCCCCAGCCATTGACTCCAGGGACCCCCATGATTCCCTGCCCTTTCAGTGTTACCTTCACAGATGTCTTCCCCTGGTTGACAGAAGCCCCCCCTCTTCTAGAACAGACACACAGTTATGAACTTCATTTACTCCATTCATTTCTGACCTTTCCCCCCAAGTGGCAAACATCATTCCCTCCTCTGTTTTATGCTCAAAACAACCTCTGACCCAAGGTCACCCACCTAGCTTCCATGGTACAAGTGGGGATTGGAATCTGGGTCTCCCAGATCTAGTCTCACACTCTAACCAATTTGTCAGGCTGGCTCATTCTCCTAGATGACCCTCTGGCCCCTCCCCCTTCACATAGCAGGGAGGGAAACCTGTTGTTAGGTCAGCTTTGGAGGTGCCACTGGGCCTCTGTTATGTTTGGCAGATGACCATGACCAGTGGGACCTGCCCAATCATCCACAACCACCCAAGGGACCTGAGAGTCCTCTCTCTTAGACATGTCCTTGGGAAACCCTCAGGGGGAGTCACAAATGGGCTGAGGAGGCAGTGGGGCAGGGAGGGGTTCTGGAGCTCCCATCATGCAGTCAGAACCAAACAGACACAGCTGTGGCACTACTAAGTTTTTATTGAACAGCAAACCCTGGTGAGGTGTCAAGACTCCATTCGCTTCCTCCCTGGGGCTATGAGGATCCCCAGCATGACATGTGTCTAAGTGGAATGGCTTTGCAGGTGGAACTTGGAAGGGCTGACAGACTGCTACACTCCATTTCAAGAGGAGGGCTGGTACAGCAGACTGAGCAGAGTGTGTGGGGGAAGTGAGACTTGCCATACTCACATGTCTCCATGCTGAATCTTCACCTGCAGGAAAGCAAAACAGAGATACATTCAGCCATGACCAGTGGACATGAGTGCCATGCCAGCCTCAGTCACAGATGCATTTCTCCTGACAGGGTCTGTAAATGCAGTCCCATGGGGGGGGGGCTTCATCATGAATCTCCATTAAGGCACATGATGGTACCATCCAAATTACACTCACTTGTTCTGTGTTGAAGTGCTCATGGATTGCTGGTGATCCATCCATAGCAGCACCTGTAGCTGCTTCTTGAGGCTCTGATTCTGTGAAGAAATGAGTTAAAGGGTTGCTTGGCAAGCCAGTTCACCACATGCAGTGGAGCAACTGCCAGATCCCCGCCACCGCAGACACAGCCTTTCCACTGCCAAGGATGGGAAACAGGCAAAGATAGAGCATCCCCCTACTCTGAGATCTCTCAGGACATGTTCCTGGGTTTTTTTCCCATGGCATGTCAGGGACCATGGTGCTGCATGGTTGTGACTTGTGCTGCCCCGGCACAAACTCAGTTCTGGGCTTGAGTGCAGGAAGCGCAGCACCTAGCCTTAAGCAATGGGAATGGGGGAGTAGGTTTGGGATCCTTGCCCTTGCTTACCTATCAGCGTGTGGTTGCCCCTTTGGGTCAATCCTCCAAAAGTGAGGTACCTGTTAGGTTCTGAAATGGGAGAGGTCAGCCACAGAGTATGGACTTTGCTCTTCTTGCCCTGTAGTGCTAAGTGCCCTCTCTGTGCTTTTCCCACCACCAAAGTGCCTCACCATTTGCTCTAAGTCCTCACAGCAGCGCACTCTGAGACGGAGCCATGTGCTATGAGCCCTAACTACTGAGTTGCAAGATGTCCTGGCTGATGTTTTTGTGGGGAGATAATTGGGTGCTGGGGAGGGGGCTTGGCTGCCCCATGGAGAGAGGTGGCTGACCTCTCCCATTTCAGACCCTAACAGGTACCCCACTTTTGGAGGTTTGACCCAAAGGGGTCCTCCTCCTCTTTCCCATGGTGAAGAGGCGTGATTGGCTGAGCCTGTAGTCAGCATCCTGAGCTTCTCTGAGCCTAATTGGCATGGCTGCGGGGGGGGGGGGCTTGATTTTTCAGTTCAATTGGCACCCATGGGCCACGCCATGGTTTTTGTTGGCATAACTTTCCACCTCAGTCAGGGGCCGTTCCCAGGCTGAAAGGGCTCAGGGAGCCAACTAAGGTCTGGTCACATCCCCAAAATGCCCACAGCCACACCAATGCAGAGGCCTATGCCTTGGTTTCACCAACAGGTGGCCTCCACAGGCCAGCACCCAAGAGTGATAGAGCAGTGCTTGGGGTCTGGCCCTCATAATTGGCCCTTATGCTGGCATATCTCGAACATATGCTGACACAGAGGTCAGTTGGCTCCCTGAGCACTCCCCCCCCCTTAGGATTGCACTGTTGGTCACTGAATGAAGTTGTTGGGCAGTAGATTTGGTTCAGGTAAAACAAAGTTTTTCAGACAATGCATAATTTATATGTATGAAATTCACTGTTGTAAGAGGTGGTGTTGACCACTAGCTTAGATGACTTTTAACAGGATCAGACATGTTCACGGAACAGAGGATATATTACAGAATCATGGGCACAATTTCAGATATATGAGATGCAAACTAGGACCAGGCCATGCCCTTCATGCATCTTTTATGGGCACCTAGGGGCACTGGGCTGGTAACTGTTGGAAACAGAACACTAGGTTAGATGGAACTTGGTATGATCACTCAGGAAATTCTTACATTCTTATGTGAGGATGAAAGCCCCATTCTGATCATATATTTTCATTTCCACATAAATCAGTTGGAAAAACATGTTGACAGCTGCAAAATATTACATTTTTGAGTTTATTTTCTCTCTCTCTCCCTTTCTTGAGTGTACACAAACATCAGTTTTATGGGCTGTTTGGCCTGCTGACAACTATTTGGCATCTCTACCACTCTCCAAAGGTACCTGTGATTTTTGAAAAATAACTACATATGATATTCTACTATCTGACATTTATTTACCATACAGTGGTGTCTATAGGCTGAATCCTTTAAATTCATTCAGCTTGCTTCTAAGCCATCCCCAGAGCAAGGAATCTGTCTTCAGTAGAACACATCTCTTCTAATGAAGGAAAGTTCCTTACAGCAGAGCAAGGTTCCTTGCACTGAAGAAAGGCCCAACTGTTAGCAAGATGGTTTTATAAGCTCTAGTCCTATATGTGGTATTATCCATTTTTTAATCAATCCATCAGTCTATTGCATTTTCAAAGAAAAGCCATAGCAACAATACAGAATGAGCTGGAGACTCCACCAGAAAAAGGGAAAAACATAATAAAATAATTTTGAAATTGAACATTTTCCAATTAATATTAAAATACAAATACAAAACCATCATTAAAGTTGTATATCTAAAAGTGGCTTTCAGTTTTGGCAATTTGAGCCTCGTATGTGTCCTACTGAGTTCCTGATGGAGGCACGCCGAGATGCAGTAGACAGGAGTGGCTTCAGCTGGATCCGCCCCCCTAGAGTCCTTGCAGGGAACTCACAGCCTGGGGTGCAGAGGAGAGCCTCTCCCAATGTGACGACTGAGGGATTGAGGCTCTCCCTACCCTGAAAGGTCCTGCCATAGTGGAGCCATTTTGGTGATATGAGTTTGCTGCTGGATGAGTGGGCAAGCAATCAAGCACGACTACTTTACTACTTAGACTTAAACTCGAAAACAGTGAGTTAAGCGATCCCCTATATAAGCGCTTATATCTCCAAAACCAATGGCTTTAACTTATGAAATAAATGGCGGGTGGGGGAAAATTGGGGATACCCCCCACCGAAACTGAGTGGTCTATGAGCAATAAAAAAAGAGAACAAGCAGAACTGAGACTGCAAATGAGACCGAAAGGTGCAAATTAATCCAAAGTGTATTTAAATCAAAGAACTTTGACTTTAAATCCAAAAACTTTCTTCTTGTGTAAACAATATCTGGTAGAGGGAGAAGAATGGTTCCAGAAAAGAAACCTCTCACAGGAAATAATATGCCAATAACGCTCACCCAGACACGGGAAGCAGCTGCTGACTTTCCTAATATGTTGGCCATGGCACTGCGCCCTCTGCTGGAGCAGATGTCTAATATCAACAGTAAGCTGGATGGTGTCCAAAAGCAACTGACACAGATGGAGGAAAGAGCAGATAAAACCGACGGAGCCATTAAGAAAGTTGAAACAAAAACAAAAGATATTGAACAAAAATTGGAGGATGTGGAAAAAGAGAGAGCTGCAGACAAAGGCCAACTGTTACAACTACAAATGGAAAGATCAATGTATGTCTTACACTTTCACGGCATTCCTGAGCAAAAAGGAGAAAATCTGAAACTAATTTTAAGTGAAGCGCTGGTACCAATAACAGATATCAAACAAGATGTGTTACAAAATTATATTGACTTGGCATATCGAACATATCCGGATTTAATTAAGAAAAATAATCTACCTGGAGAAATATATGTGAAATTCTCAAAGAGGTCTACCAGAGACAATGTTTTGAAAGCTACATCTGGAAAAGTCTTGAAGGTTAAATACGATGAAATAAAAATTTTAAAGGATATTCCATTCGAGATGCAGAAGCGAAGGCAATAATACAAGGATTTAACCTACTTTCCACGCAATACTTCAATTCCTTTTAGATGGATTTTTCCTGAGGGACTTGTATTCAATTATAAGGATAAGAAGAATAAAATTGACTCTGTCCAGAAAGCCAAAGACTTTTTGAAACAGCAACAAAACCCAAGTAAAGTTGATACAAAATCTGTGGATAATATAGAAGAGGAAGTTAGTGAGGGCGAATCAGATGACACCTCAAGAAGTTCCAGCAGCACTTTGGAAACTTCAGAATCAGAGAAAGGGGCTGCTGCACCAAAAGCCAATCTGAAGTACAAGAAGAAGAAATGTAAAAAATAAGCAGACAGTTTAACAGAATAGGGATTACTAATCACCTGAGATTAAAATATAAACTAGCTTTAGTTAGAATTTATATTTGATGGAAAGATTCTCATTATTGTATTAGGATTGATATATAACTTGGAATATGATCCTTGTCTTATCTTTTGTGTTAGTTTAATTTTCCCCTCTTCCCTTCCCTTTAGGTTGTAGTATATAAAATGCAATAAAAAAGATATAAATTTTTTGTATATCTAAAAGTAAGAGAAAAAGACCTTACAATCCGGAGTCAAATAAAAGATGACAAATAATTATTGATCCAGAGTGAAGCAGTCATGAGTCAGACATGCTATGGTCAGCATGCCCCATCATCTTTTTTATCTTCATAATGGTGGCAGTAAATCTTGCCATTTGAAGTGTAATGAATTTGTAATGACCTTCCTGGAAAACAGGATATTATGATCCACAGAAATATATTACATTTACCCTCATATCTTGTACACTGAAATGTGACGTGGGATAGATCATCAAAAGACTTTTGATCACAGGAGCAGACTCTTTTCCTATATGGTATCCCATTGAAACAGCCTTCCAAGACTGTGAGTGGTAAAATACCTAGGTGCGCCCTGGTAAAGACCTTTCTGAACTTGCAGTTTCTTAAATTGGTAAAGTATGCTGAAAGAGCCAGGAGAGAGGGAGATAGCTGTTTGGTGAAAGCCAGTTTGGTGTAGTGGTTAAGTGCGCAGACTCTAATCTGGGAGAACCCAGTCCTCCACTTGCAGCTGCTGAATGACCTTGGGCAAGCCATAGTTCTGACAAGAGCTGTCCTTGAAAAGGCAGTTCTTGAAAGAGCTCTCTCTGCCCCACCTACCTTACAGGGTGTCTGTTGTGGGGAGGGGAAGGGAAAGGAGTTTGTAAGCCTCTTTGAGACCCCTTTTGGGTAGTGAAGGGTGGGGTATAAATCCAATCTCCTCCTCCTCCTTCTTTTTCTGTCTATAAAGTATAACTTATTCTCAAGTTGCCTATGAGACCTGTCTCAATTTGAGCACTATGATCTAGCAGTGTTTTTTTTTATGATAGTTTGGCTGCATGAAATCCAAGAGTCCTCAAGTAATCTACTGAGAAGCCAAGACTAGCCACTAGGGATGAGCACAAACTGGGGAAATGGTGGTTCATGGTGATTCATGGTTTATTTGATTACATGAACTTTCATGAACTTTTCCCATTTCTCAAACTGGCAGTTTGTAAGTTCGGGAGGTGATAGAATAGCCCCCTCATGACATAGAGCAGTGTTTTTCAACCTTTTTGTGCAAAGGCACACTTTTTTCATGAAAAAAATCACGAGGCACACCACCATTAGAAAATGTTAAAAAAAATTAACTCTGTGCCTATATTGACTATATATAAAGTAATTCTCTTGAATAGGAATCAAATAAACACAAAGAAATTATTTTATAATTACTTTATTATGAAATAATAATACTTTATTTTATAATTGTTCATATGTTACGGATGAAATTGGAATTTTTCCCACGGCACACCAGACAATATCTCACGGCACACTAGTGTGCCACGGCACAGTGGTTGAAAAACACTGACATAGAGAAGCCAACCTCATGGGGAGTCTTCAGCAGGCTCTCCTCGACCCATCCTCCATATCTCATAGAGCAGAATGGGAGCTCCATGGTTGTCTCCCAGAGCTGCCAATCAAGCTATGGACAGCTGCTGTGGGTGTTTCTAGAGCTCTCCACAAGTCCACCCCCAGCGTTGCATAGGAATTGATTGAAAGGCTCCAGTTTGTCTGCAGAATAAATTACTCTAATGAACCTGCACAGAAAAAAGTGTTCATTTTTTGATTCAGGAATGAAAAGACCAAACAAACTGGTTCAAAATGAACCACGAATTGGCCTGGTTCATGCTCGAACCATGGTTCATTTCTTGGTTTGTGCCCATCCCTACTAGCCAGCAATCTCAACACAGAACTGCACCATGAGTTATCCTTCATCTCTCCATATGCCAAGGTCAAAAGGCCTGGAATGTACAGAAGATGATCTTCAGCCAGTAATTAATGGTTGTTTTATAAACTAGATTTGTTATTGAAGATGAAAATATTCTACTCTAATCACAGCTGAAGGTGTTGATGGCAGAACAGTGAGCAACTGGCACACAAATTTGTTTTGAGAACTTTCCAAAGATTGGAGATTTCCAAAGCCCTATATTGGTGCTCCCTACAGAAGCTGTGGCAGTAACTTCATTTTGTAAATTCCTTTAGTTGGAGGAATCAGGTGGCCTCCTCTCCTCGTAGAAAATCTAAGAAGACTAAAGACAGCTTTTTCGAGGTTATGCTTAGCATAATCAATATAAGTTGTCCAAGAGCCTGACTGATGAAACATCACCCCAGAACATTTAAAGCTGGAAACCTGTTCTAATGGTTTCTCATCCATTGTCCATTAATAGTGATGCAGTCTTCTAGCAAAAACCATAATCTTGGTTTTATCATAATTAACATGAAGCAGATTTTGTACAGGAAGAGCTGAACTGCCTTAGCAGCCTTCTAAGACCAATTCCAGTGTGGGAAATTTATTTATTTATTCAGTACATGTTTGTACTGCCTTTTCTCCAAGGAACTGCAGGTGGCATACATTTCATGAAAACATTTTATCCTCCATTTTATCATAACAGCTCAGTGTCACTTAGCAGTAGGATTGCCTGGCAACCAGTGGGAGGGGTGGGGCTGGGGACATACTGTGGAGGGCATCACTGTGAGGTTGATGTTGTCACTTCTGGGGAAAACCTGGAAGTGACTACTGTAGCTCTAGGAATTGCCAGAAACTGTGGGTTCCCAAAGGCACTGCTGTTGTTTCTGTGCTTTCTTCGGACGTCGTGTGTCATGTTCATAACACAATGAGTTTTAAAAATTTCTACCCCACCACTTTTTGGAGCGGTAGCAGGCGACAGGAGCTCATGGTGGGGAATCCTCCACCCCAACCATGGGTCAGTAGTCCTATCTAGTAGCCTTCATGGTACGGTGGGAATTTGAACCCATGTCTTCTTGAACCTAGTCTGACACTTTAATAACTGCACCAAGCTGGCTTTCTGCTATTTATGTTATTCATTAGTTCACATCATCTAAATGTGGTATTTTCTGGTAGCTCAGGGCAAGCTAGCTGTCTCACCTTGGATGAAAATCTTGATGGAAGGGGGACAAATTACTGTTTACCAAAGCTTCAGGTAAAAGAAGTCAGAAATGATATTGTTAATTCCTGTCTGGATGTGGCTTTCCTTAACAGGCATTGCCAATGAGTTAAAATGAAGGCAGACTCAGTACATGACAATTTGGACCAAAAGAAAATGTGGGGAAAGACAACAATTATATTTATGTAGCTATCAAATTGTCATTGCTTCAGATGAAAAGAGGAAAACAAAAATCTGGAATTAATTTAACAATGAAGAGTATGTTCCTGCCATCCCCCAGCTAGGTGCTCTTCTTGAAGCGTAAGATTAAACACATGACCTTCAATCAGCAGAATGAAATAAACCACTGAATAAACCTGGAGCAATTAAAAAGCCAGATAAAGGGGAGATATGAGGCCTGAGGAAGTAGCAGAACAATTTTCAGTCTTCCAGCCTTTCATGAAAACCCTCCTCCTAGGTAAAGGTGAATTTGCACCTGTTTGGGGAATAGGATGTCAATATTGTTCTGGCTGACCATTTCTTTGTTAGGCTAATTGGCTGGAATGGTTATTTATCAAAGAGAGCTAATTGTCTAGGAGAGAGTATCCTGATCCCTCTCTTGGTTTAGGCCCAGCAAATGTCAACTGCTGTCTGAGGAGATGGAGGCAGGTGTATATGAAGACACCAGCCCTGTTCATGCATTTAGAGTATGTGCCACTCTAAATGTGTAGAGGAAGTAGAACTGACTTGTTAAGCTCAACTTACTGTTGGCATGTACAGATTTGTATTTGCAGGGAGCCCTGTGAACATACATTCATATCTGTAGGCTTTGCAATTGGGAAAGCTGCAAAAATCCAGTTCCCCATTGTGCCTACAAAGCCTTTGTGTATAACAACTGACTGCAGACATTCACTTGTGCATGTGGATGTCTGGAAGCAGGAACAGAGGGAATACAATCCTACCTCCCATTCTCTCTCTGTGTGTGTATGTCTGTAGAATAGCTGAATAAAGCAAGAGAAAGAAGTGGACAAAGAGAACTATCACTTGTCTGAAGGTGAAGCACCTTGAGGGAGTGTCCGTGGCTGAGGGGCAGAGCATCTACTTTGCATGCAGAAGGTCCCAGGTTCAAACCCCAGCTCTTCCAGTTGGTGATATGAAAGACCTTGACTTGAGACCCTATAAAGGCACTGCGGGTCAACAAAGACAATGCCAACCTTGATGGACCAATGGTCTGATTTGGTATAAGCATGTGAGTATAAGTTTATGTAAGGCGCAGGGTATCTCTAGAGATCTGAAGCCACTCTTCCCATTGCCCTTTACCCTCCTACTCTTTTGGCACATAACAGTGGTAGGAAGGCTCATACTAGTATGGAACATTCATACAGCAGCCTCAAAGGGCATTGTGAAGCACAGGAAACACCATCAGTTCTCATAATATCTAGGACCTAAATCTTGAAGCCCTGTTAGTACAACCCTTTTTGGCAAGATGAATGTGGGAGAAGGAGGAGGAGCAATACACAATACTGAAACAAATCAGCTGGATTTCCACAAATTCTAGAGAGGTCTACATCTAGGGCTCTTTTTGTAGCAGGAACTCCTTTGCATATTAGGCGACACACCTCTAGTGTAGTCAATCCCTCAAGAGCTTCCAGTAGCCCCTATAAGAAGAGCTCTTGGAGGACTGGCTACATTAGGGGTGTGTTGCCTAATATGCAAAGGAGTTCCTGCTACAAAAAGAGACATGTCTGCATCTAATCTTAAGGATATAAGGTGCTGACCCACAGAACCCTGAGACTAATCTGTGGGACCATCTCCTCTGGTATGTCTCTGGGAGAGCTTTATACTCCTCAGATAGCAATGGTTCCCCGGCCCCAAAGATGTCTGGCTGTTCTCAACCAAGACCAGGGCTTTTTCAATCCTGGCCCCAACCTGGTAGAACTCTCTGCCAAATACCACCAGGGCCCTGAAGAATCTTATGCAATCCTGCAGGGCTTGTATGGCAGAAATGTTCCTCCAGGTATTTGGTTGAGGACAGCAATGGTTTCCACTCTAGCTGGCACCCTTTGTACTTCCTCCTCCCCTGCCCACAAAGTAGCCGGGCAGTCGAAAACGGGGAGTGATTTCAGTTCACCATCTTTTTAACTTTATTTATTGGTAGTGTTGTATTTTAATTGTACAGTTTTTATGTTTTTCTTTGCCATTGTACATCGCCCAGAGCCCTGCAGTACAAGGGATGGGTGATTTAAAAACCCTAAATAAATAATAAAATAATAACCCCCCCCATTTTTGGTTTTTGCCTCATATTTACAGAAAATAGCTTTTGCAGACCTCAGTAACTTGATGTATTGGTAACACAAGCCCTAGAAGGAGCAGAGTTTATCATGTGGCTGTTTAAAAATGATACATGCTAAAACTGCATTGAATATGCTAGAATGCACATGCTTGGCTCAAAATTAGCACATTTGGTGCAGCCAAGCAAATCATTAAGAAAAAATGCCTCCTTGACTGTCATTGGAACAAAGGCAATATTCACTGTTAATTTGTTCCCTAGTCTGCTGCTACTTCTTAGTCCCATTTCCGTCCTTTTCCTTTGCCCTCACTGGCCTTGACTTCATGTGTCGGCACTTGGCACTGCCACACATACGTTTTTGTACATGTCGTATGTGGCTCTGTGGTGTCATTGGCAAAATCATGTGCGTCCCAACAGGAAGATAGATGAAACAGCAGTGAGGGTATGAAGCTGAGGGCAGTGTGGACAAAGAAAGGAAAAGCTGAGAAACAGCTGCCAAGGTAATTAAAGGATACCAGATACCAAGGAAACAACATTCAGTAAAGTGTTTTCCTTTCTCCAGATGATCCTGTAAATACAGAAGACCTTTTCAGTCATTACATTTCATGATGTGTTGGGGAAACACATACACAGTCCTTCCAATATGTATGATCACAGGTTTGTTTGAGAGGGACAACATGCACATTTTCCACCTTGCCACATGCGTCCCCAAACCCTAATTTTCAGTTCTCCCCATACATATGGAAACAAAACAACTGAATTGTGGCAGAAAGTGCTGTCTAGTCACAGCTGACTTACGGTGACCCTGTAGAATTTTCAAGGCAAGAGATGTTCAGAGGTGGTTTGCCATTGTCTGCCTCCACGTCACAACTCTGGTATTCCTTGGAGGTCTCCCATGCCAATACAAGCCAGGGCCGACCTGGCTTAGCTTCTGAGATCTGATGAGACTGGGCTAGCCTGGGCTATCCAGGCTGGGGCAACACCTGAATAGGGTAGTTATTAAGAAGGGATTTGGACTCAGGCATTTACAGCTGAAATCCAACACCAACCCACTGAACTACACTGTTTTGTTCACCCTCTGTTTGTTGCTTCATAACTATAACTTTAGTAGCTGCAATTAATTTCAGTAAAGTCCTTTGGAGAAGATGCCAATAGATTGTCTTCCATGGGATTTTTTTAGTGTTTGAGCTTCACAAGCTAAACGCCTCCATTGATTCTTTTATGTTTTGATCCCCTCCTCTCCCTTAATCCCCTCATACTCAATTTCTGTCCAGTTTTTATTGCCAGAATTTTTCAATTTTCAGTGATTAACCTTCTATGTTTTGCAATTAAAGCATGATGTATGTTGAATGAAATATCCACCCTACCCCCCCTTTTTCTTTTACAGTTCTGGAAACGATAGCAATTCGCCCTTATCATTAAGGAAGCTGTGTGGTGCTGGGATTTGAATGTAGTAATTAACTATAAACTAGAAAGAGATTTTGGTGGGCAGAGTAGCTAATAAAAGAGGTTAATTAGCTGGTTGAATGGCAACAGCACCATGATATAGGGGCGCTGAATAAGCTGCAAGCAATTAAGGGGGACTATTCATACATCAGAATTCCTAATTTCATGAATAGTACCAACTGCTTGATATGATTTTTAAAAGTTCTAGCTTTTAAAAAAATGCATGCAGGCCTCAGTGGTTGTTGTTGTTTTTTTATTTAAAGGATTTTTTTCTTGCACACTGTTCCTCCTTTCATAGAATGGATTTAGCCATCAATTTATTAGAATACAGTATTAATGTATACATTTTCCTATGGGATTTCTGAAAGTGGAGCTAGAGTGAAATGAAAAGAAGGATCTTGGGGAGGGGGAGGCAATTTGCTCTTTAAAACTTTCCTTGGAAACCCATCACCAGCATTTTGTCTGAGCTATATTAATAGAAGCGCCAAAACAGTGGAGACACAACAACTAAAACAACCGGTTGCATTAGCAAGGAACAAGTTTTACTTTTCATTTTTTTTCTGTGCCAAGATACTGTCAAAGTAATTGTATGACCGAAAGTCTTTCTTTTGCCCAATGTCGTATTCTCCTGAAGGTAGAGCTATGTGCTAGAAAAGAAATGGGACTGCTTCCAAAAACATGAGTCCCATATTGAATTCTCCCTAATGACTGTAATGTACCTCATATCCAGATGTGATTAAGATGGCCATTTCCTTGATCCAGCTGCATATCATTGACTGTCACTAGCTGAGGCAGAGAAATATTCTGCATCATGACATCAAGAGTCAGTAGCAAAAAGCAAGAGTCCAAAAGCAACTTTTAAGACTAACAAAATTTGTGGCAGTGTATGAGCTTTCGTGAGTCACTGCTCACTTCATCAGGTATCTGAAGGTATCTCTTTTCTGCTGCTAGGGATAGCCTAACATGGCTACCCATCTCGATCTGTCAAGACTCAGTGTAAGCTGTACTACTTGTTACTAGGGAAGGGACATAGCTCAGGGATGCCATTTTTAACTGGTAGCCTTGGGCTATTTATAACTTGTAGTTTGAGAGTTTCAGCTTTTGAGTCTTCATCATTTCAGAGCACAGGGGTGCTTCTGAAATTCTTCTCGTTTGAATCTCTAAATTTTCTGGGCTTATTTCCAAAGTGGAACAGATGAATTAGGAATTCTCCATTGTTCTCATTTTTTGCAGAGTATTACACATGTGCAGTTTGCTGAAACTCTCAGATCCTTTAATTAATGTGCATCTGCTCTCCCATTGAGTTACTAACTTGCCTGTGTGCACTTTTTGCAGCATTTTACTACAGTACACATATGTATTGGTAACACAGAAGATGAAAGAGATACAAATGAATGGATGGAAGTGAAAGTTGTGGAAAACTCTGCATACTCCAGTTCTGGAATTAATTTTAGAAATGTAGTTAAATCAGAATTCAGAGGACTAAAAAGCAGCATGTAAAGCAATTCCAGAAGTTCAGAACATAAAGAGACACAATGAGGAAAACCCACTCATCACTAGCAGATAATAATTGTAATGGTTAAAGATGGTGTCGTTTAAAGGTTCTGAGACCAAGAGATGATCCAATGGAACATCTGGGGTCCCATGATGAATCAATATACTTTAGAGATCTTCCTTTCCCTTTCTCATTGATCCTTACTGACTCCTGCTCTGCAGCTTACTTCTTGCAAACATCCTATGAAATGTCACCTTCTGCTGTTCCACTATTATGTTAATATGAGGAAATACCTAACTTTCATTTCTGATTCTGCTTCAAATGAGCATTCATAGTGTTAAATGGTGATAGTGGGCCACAGCAAACATATATTTTTTTAAAAAATCTTTGGTTGTAGTCTCTTGTCAGACTGGTGGCAAGTACTGGTCCTTAATGCTCCTTTCTTGAATGAACAAACCATAATGATCATACTTACATAGTGTTTTCATTGTTAGAAGTGCTTCACACAGCTCTTTTGTTCTAGTCCTGTACAACAGGCCAATATTAGCGGTGGCGCAGGCAACTAATGCCTGCTGGTAACATCTACAAACAGCCATTATGGCTGTTCGAATCCCGCCGCGGCCAGGGTGAGCACCTGGCCCAAGTCCCGGCTCCCGTCTACCCAGCGGTTCGAAAGCTGTAAAAATAACAACAAAAAAGCAAGTAGATAAAATGGGTACCTGTCTTAGATGGCAGGGAGCACCCTTCTCCCCCCTTGTGGGGGTAGTGGAGCACCGGCAGCAGCGAGGCGGGCGGCAAGATGGCGAGAACTCCGGACGGCAGAAGGCGGAACCAGGACGGCGCGAGGGGAGTGTAGAAGTGCAGGCGCGGCGGAGTCGGAGGACAGAGCCGGAGTCGTGCTGACGCAGGAACCACGCGCCGGGAGGACCTGCGGACGCCAAGCCGACCCAGGATGGAATTAACAAGAACATCTCTCCACGGGGTGCTGGTAGGGCAGTCCCTTCCCAATCATCTATGTGGCCTTAGATAGGACTTTAGAGTAACTGTAAGCCGCTCAGAGACCCCTTCGGGGGTTTGAGCGGGATATAAGCCGAAGAAATAAATAAATAAATATATTATTATCTGCATATTGACCATGAGGAAGGGGAGATCTCAACCACAGAGGTCTTATAGGGTGGCATTTTGTCCCCCCCCACCCCATGCAATGGTATCAGGAGCCGACTAGGGTGCACTCATGTGGTGGCTATTATTATTATTATTATTATTATTATTATTATTATTATTATTATTATTATTGTAAACCAGAGATTCTACATGAATAGGAGTGCACAGGCAACACAGGCTTCTAGATTACACTTTTTTTTTTTTAGCTGCCTTCATTATAGCTCCCCCCCAAAAAAAAACCACTATATCATGGCCCAAGGATAGTGCTGCGGCTCAATGATAGAGGATCTGCTTGGCATGTAGAAGGTACAGGTATGTTTCCCAGCACTTCCAGTTAAAAGGATGTGGCAACGGATTATAGCTAAGCTCATTTGCACAAAGTCTTTGAAGTAACATCCCATCTTTCTCCCAGCTGTGCCTCAGTGCATGCAGAAGTTTCTGGGTTCAGTTCTGGGTATCTCCAGTCCAAAGGGTATTTCAAATCCGAAAGGATCAAGTACTAGGTGATGTGAAAGATCTTGACCTGAGACACTGGGTAGCTGCTGCCCTCAGTAGACAACACTGGCCTTCATAAATCATTAGTCTGACTCAGCATAAGACAGTTTCATGTGTTCATCCTAGAGTTTATCATGCCCACATGGCCCAACCAATCACATGGTAGGCATCATCATGCCTTTCCCCATCGAATAAGTTAGACCGTGTTCTGATTTTTGAATATGCAATATGTTTTATCATTTTCTTTGTTTTTGCAAGTTGTCTCAAGTTTTCTTCACAAAGATCACTTCAAAGTCTTTTGTTGTTGTTGTTTTCTTGTTGCCTATACTGAGATGCATCCTCCTGTTGGTAGGCTCTTGCTGTACTATAGGTATTTTCCTCTCCTTCAAGCTTACTACTGAATTTGCGAGTGTATTCGTTACATACATCAAGGCTTCATTGCCTATACATAATGTATGTACAACCAAAATGATATGCAGATCTTCGAGCAGCTCATGTTTCAGAAAACAGAGGAGAAGAAAGCAGTTCGGCCTACTTCTGAGGCTCTCTGAAGTTAATTGGATGTAAACAGAATGCTGGAAAGGTGACAGTTATTCAAAACAGCAGCTTTTTAGCACCTTGGAATATCATAATTTTCAATGCACATGGAAATGCTATGTTTCTACTTGTTAAACCACTCATTCAAACAAAAACTGATGCATTTTATGAAAGGAAAATACATCGCCCTCATTAAGAATAAATTAGATCTGAGCTACATGACCAGCAGCATCATGTGGATATACTTGTTTCAAGGCTATAACCTTTGGACTGAAGATGGATGATGTCCACTATTAGAATGTTCTTTCATATGGAGGGAAAAAACCTTCCAGGACACACAAAGCTTGCAGTACCAGGGAGAAGGTGAAGGTTACATTTTCTTCCTAACATCTTTGTATGCCTAGCTCTATTTTCATCTGGCAGATCCTACCTGCTTGCCATTGGAAATGGTATAGCCAGGGAAAAGTTGTTCAACATGGCTGCTCTGATCATGCCATTCCATACATTGGTTTCTGCAGGGAGCACCAAAGAACATGCTTGAAAGATGGCTGATGGAGAAGTGGGGCTCCTCTTACTCTTTGACCATACAGTTGAAGTCACTGCTGTGGGTGAAGGCATTCTCTGAAACATAATCCAAATGGTCCTTTCTATTTCTTGTTGTCTGCCATTACAGCTTCTAAGTTATCCTGCGCTGAATGCTACCTATTTCCTATAATCTGCTTGTCAAGGTGTAATCGATACCTAGCTCATGGATTTGTTATGCTGATCCAGTGGTAAACGGAATGTTATTGATTCCCTGCTATTGCCCAAAAGTAATTTTTACGATGCTGTTCAAATTGAGACTTAAAAAAAAAGCCCTGAGTTTTAAAGGTGTCTTGTCAAATGAGAAATGAGTTAAGGAAATAGCACCTTTCTTCTTTTTTTTTAATTACCTTGAAAAGTACATAATTTTATTTAAACCTCTGGTTGTTGTTTCTGCCTCTTGATGAAATCTTGGCAATGAATGCTGGCTCTTAATGCTTTGTTACAAAAATAATCAATAGCAGAATTCCGAGAACTGCATTTAGCCACATACCATACAAGTACTTGAGTTGGCACACAAAGCTGTAATTCAATAGCTCCAGAAACCACATGGTATCATGTGGCTGGTCTATAATTTAGCTACTATTTCAAAAGGAGGGAAACAATTTCAGCTGTGCACAGGTAACACTAGTTGATACTCTTTGGATTTTAGAATCCTCCCCCCTGATACTGAACTTCCCCAAGGGCAAAGATTTAGATATTTCTGAACTTGTTGCATAGTAATCTGGATATAAATAAATACCACAACAGGAGGATAAGCATATTTCTCTGGCTCTGGGTTGGATCCAGTCAGGCTTTCCCCTTGATCTCTCCCAATTCTATTTCCTACTATTGATCTGATTCCACGTAGCTTTTGTTACAGATCCCATAGTCCCCAGCATAAGTTTTTTGAGTAGTCAGAGGGAACCCCTCCTCTTTGTTTTTTTTCCACCAGTGGAAAAAACTGGTTGCATACAACCCTCTGTTTTGTGTTTTACATTCCACTTTATTTTTATTCCAATCTAACATGGAGAATTTCTTAAATCAGTTCCACAGTAGGTGCATGCAGTTTACCATGGCCTTCATTGCCTTCTGTCAATTACCATCTCCTCCATCTCATATGCTGCCAATATATACAAGTAATCATGTTTGCCTTAACAAAACACACTATGTTTGATCACATGTGAACACATGAGCACACAAACACCTCATCAGTTCAATCCTATGGAGAGTTAGGTAAAGGTAAAGGTAAAGGTTCCCTTGCTCGAAAGCCAGTCGAATCCGACTCTAGGGTTGCGGTGCTCATCTCCGTTTCCAAGCTGAAGAGCCAGCGCTGTCCAAAGACATTTCCGTGGTCATGTGGCCGGCATGACTAAACACCAAAGCGCACGGAACGCTGTTACCTTCCCACTGAAGTGGTACCTATTTATCTACTTGCAATTTCTTGCTTTCGAACTGCTAGGTTGGATTTTAGAATCCTCCCCCCCGAGAGTTACACCCTTCTAAACCCACTGAAGTCCAGTCACTTAAAATCTTGCCGACTCTGACTGCTTTTTGCTAAGATCTTTCAATGTGCACAAGTGCTCATGCGGGTTAGTAAGAATGACAGGTTCCTAATGCATTGGTGCTGCACCACGGGCAATACCAGGTACTTATCTGGAAATTATTTTGGAAGTGCCCCTAAGTACATTGAGGAAATAATGCTTGATTCAGGTTACATCCATACCTTATAAGCAGGACAGATTTGTATTCCTAACCAGGCAACTACTGAATTCAGTAGCATTGAAAAGCATATGTCTCTTGGAGATGTAACTACAGTTGACAGCTAAGGTTGCAAGTATATGGGGCTTAGCTTGAAGTTCAGATCTTTTTAGTTGATGCATCTGATCCTTGCCAGCTATATGCCATTTTTGGTCAGTCCATATTGATCTTGTACCTGTCTTAAGAGAGGAAATGATGGACTGAGTAGCACAATTCACACAAGGAAAGGGACGATACCAACATTGAATAACATTACATATAATTGATGCTGAATGACCATCTTTTGTTTTTGTATTACTTTGTATTTGTATTTGTATTACTAATAGCCTGGGATGATTGGCTCAAATTTTATCAGTAGGGGAAAAAAGGGGCTGGCAGTGTTTCCTTAATAGGCAATCTATCTGGAGTGTGGCATATGAGACCAGTATGCTGTCTGAAAGTAAGTGTGACAGGAAAAAGAAGCATTTGTAGTCTTAGGACAAAGAAGGAATAAGAACTGGGAACTGAACTGGAGTTATAGGGACCCCGTGAATTGGGTCCAACAAGCTTTGCTGCTGGGGGGGAGGGGTCCCCTTTGACCACCCAAAAGACTGTGTTGAAAATCATGGGCCTGCATATACAAAGACAATGTGGGACTGGGGGCTGTAGCATGGGTAAGGAACTGGGTAAGATTCAGAGAAAAAGCTGGCTGGATATAACTCCATAAATTTCGAAGGCTTGCACGCTCTCCTGCTCTTTCCGAGAAACAGACTCTGCAAAGAGACCAAAGCTAGAACTTCCAATTAATGCTTGGGTATCCAAGCCACCCTTTATGTAGCAAAACACACTTTCTCTGGGAAATTCTGACCTGGATGTGTGGCTAGCAGCTGCACTGACCATGAAACAAATGTTTGAATACTCCTAAAACTGGGGGCTTTGTAGGATACTTATACTAACAATTTGATCCATGTTAAGGATTACATATCCTACTGAATGTATGTTTCCATCAGATATTATATGGCAAATGTGTGCCTTCCAGTCTGCATTCAACACTATTTTCAAGGGCATTTAGTATCTTTTTTGGTACATTTCCCTGTTTAGGTCTGGGGATTTTCCCCCTTCTTTGTTTAATGCACAGTCATTTATCATATCTAGAAATGTTGTCTTTTTGGACCTGGGTGTGCATTTATCAACTTAATGTGGAGAGAACTGAAATCTCCTGTTTTTATATCATTTTGCTTTGACGATCTCTTGGATTTCTGTTTTTCCATCTCAAGATGACACTGAGAAGCTTGGTAAATAGAAAGCTAATATGTTGTTATTTTCAGCTAATGTGATCCTGTGGAAAGGTTTGTTTCTCTCATAGTTTCTAGTTTGTTGGATACTCAGACATACAGAACAACTCTACCCAGAATTTCTTTTCATATATTTTCTATTGATTTTATGTCCACAGATAACCAATCATATTAATTTTCATCAGGGCTCTTTTTGTAGCAGGAACTCCTTTGCATATTAGGCGACACATCCCTAATGTAGCCAATCCCCAAAGAGCTTACAGTAGCCCCTGTAAGAAGAGCTCTGTAAGCTCTTGGAGGATTGGCTATATTAGGGGTGTATCGCCTAATATGCAAAGGAGTTCCTGCTACAAAAAAAGACCTGACTATTCTATCGGAGTTTTGATATGTCTAGTGTATATATGTTCCTTGGTGATACAAGGAATTCCAATTCCACCATCTTGGCTTGCTGGCTTCTGCTATTAACATGTGCATAACAAATGCATATATGCTGTGTTCCTCCCTGAATAGATGGTTGTGCATAATTTTAAAACTGAATAGCTTTCATTGGCTTCTATGTGCTCATTGCCAAGATTTATCCTCTCCTCACTTTGAAGACTTAAAGTAGTTATTCAGTGATCATCGTTACAAGATTTTGTTGGCTTTCTCCATAAATTCACCTTTCTAACCCTTAATCACTGGCAATTTACATTTCCTGTCACTTGTGCAGACTTCGATTTGTCCAAAAACATTCCTCAGAACTTAACATATCTAATCTCTTCCACTTGACACTCTCAACAGCTCTGCTAGCTTTGTACACTGAATTATTATTTATTTACACTGAATGGATAGCATTTCCAAAATGTTACCTTGGTGGTCTTGAATGTCTCCCTACATTGTTGATGCTGATATGTATCATGGTGCCTGTCCTGAACTTTTCTGGATAATGTTTGATGTCCACAGCCTGGACCCTGCGTCTCATGCTTGTGTCTCATGCTACAGCCCATTGAACTTCCCCCAAATTTTGTTCCTTGGCTTCTGCAGACCCTAAATAACAGCCTAGGGGCTACTTGGGGTCTGCCATGGGAACAGAAATTGTTGCTCACTGTTCCAAAGGCAGAAGTGCCATTAAATTTCCAGAACTGAGTAGATGGGTGTGAGCTATGGTGTGGATGAGAAAATTAGCTCCTTTCTCTGGTGTTGCTGCCCCGATACAAATTAGGGATTTCCATGGCTGCTTTTACATCATGAAAAAAGGGCATAAGAACATAAGAACATAAGAGAAGCCAATGTTGAATCAGGCCAATGGCCCATCTAGTCCAACACTCTGTCACACAGTGGCCAAAAATACCAGGTGCCATCAGGAGGTCCAGCAGTGGGGCCAGGACACTAGAAGCCCTCCCACTGCTGCCCCCTCGAGCACCAAGAATAGAGTGCATCACCTGCCCCAGACTGAGAGTTCCTATCTATACCTTGTGGCTAATAGCCACTGATGGACCTCTGCAGGAGGAGACCTGTTCATGGATCTCCTACAGTCACGTATATATTGACCTTTGACTATTGTTGTTTCTTGCCTTGGGATGCTTCATTGTGATAGAGCTTGAGCACATCTAAAACATTTGCTACAGCAAACTTTATAAATGAGGTAATCAGAAGGCCGGAGTGTGCAACAAAGTAACTTTGCTTGAACCAGGCAACTTGTCCAATACGACTTCCAAACCTGCTGCTGCTCTATGTTTCTGTTCTTCTCAGTTTTTACAATCTTTCATTTAAATGTATATCCCCTTTAGAGGATTGTGCTAGTCATTTCTCTCTCTCTCTCTTTTTTTGTAAATTTAGCAGAAAACAGATAGCTCATTTGAAAGTGTCCTGGGAAAAGCAGAAATGTTGTCAGTGCAGCAAGAAAAAGTGACTTTCACCTATACAGCACTCGCAGGCTAATTTAAAATAATGAGCTCTCTTATAAATGCCAACACATTTATTTCTTTAATGTGGGATGGATATATTCCATGACAACTTCAGTGTGGCACATTCTCCTTTGGTTTCATTCCACTGCAAGGAGTAGATCATTTTTTTTTTTTTGCTCCTTTAAATAAATAACATTCTTGTGGGGCCAAGGCTCAGTGACAAGGCACATATTTTGCATATACAAGGCCCATGTTAAGCCCCTGACATTTCTAGTGGAAGAGTCTTTGTTAGATATGAGACTCAGGCAGCAGCTTGTTGAACAGTGAAATCAGCTTTATTTACAGAGTGAGAACAAGATAGGACGACAGTTAAACTAAGGAGCAGCAGGCTCCTTTTTAAACAGTCTGGGCTTGCTAAACCATGCCCAATAGTTCAGTAAGGACCAATCAAAATATATACATAAAGTCCAATCACATTATTTCCCTTCTGCACATATCTTGTATCCTGATTGGACAGCTGTGCACAGCTGTCCAATCAAATTTCAGGCTTCAAGATACCAGGCTTTAATGGGAACTGGAATCAAGCTCCTACATTTATGTATGTCTATACATAACATCCCTCCCCCCTAAGATAGAACAATCAGGGGACACTCATAACCTTTTAGATAAGAGGGAGGCCGTCGCGTTCTTTGCGACCGTCTTATCAGTTCAGGCTGGGGAACTGGTTCAGTGTCCCTGTCTCTCTGTTCTCTGCTGGGACCTGAGGGACTGTGGGTCAGGAGTCAGGTTCTGCCCTGATCCTGGCTCAACGCCCTGGTTGTCAACACCAACCTCAGCCATTATAGAGGTTCCACGGGTGCTGCTGTGGGGTTTGGGACCATGCTAGGCTCAGGCTTGTCCTCAGTGCATGAGTTGGCCCATCGCTGCCTAAGCTGGTGTACGTGGCATCTCAACTGCCATATGTCTGCAGTCTGCACCACATACGAGAGGGTGCCAGTTACCTCTGTGACTATGGCTGGTAGCCATAGATGTCCCTCACCATAATTTCTAGCAAAGATATTGTCCCCTTGCTTGAACGACCTGGGAGATGGTAAGGTCTCAAGCTGTGGTGGCTTGCCTGATGTCAAGTCAGGGTGGAGTCTGTCTAGCAGTGATGTCAGCCTGCGCTCCATGAGTAACACGGCAGGGCTCCTCCCTGTTGCCAAATGGGGAGTTCTATGCTGGTACAGCATAATTGAGGCAAGTCGCTGGTCCCAGTCCCCATGGATAAGCCGCTTGAGGGCTTCCTTCGTGGTCCGCACCATCCTTTCAGCCTGACCATTCATTGCTGGGTGCAATGGTGGGGACGTTATGTGCCTGATTAAGTTGTTTCTCAGGAACCCTTGGAACTCCTCAGATGTAAACTGAGTTCCATTGTCTGAAACTAGAGTGTCAGGCAACCTGTAAGTGGCAAACAGCTTTTGTAATACATTTATTATGGCCATTGATTTAATGTGGGACATTACCACTACCTCCAATCATTTGGAGTAAGCGTCGACGACCAGAAGAAAGACTTTCCCTTGAAACAGCCCCACAAAATCAACATGCAGCCTTGACCAGGGCCTGTGTGGAGTTTCCCAATGATGAGTGGGAGCTTGCAGGGGATCAGGCCTGGTCTCCCGACAGGGCTGACACAATTTAACCCACTCTTCAATGTCCCGATCAATGTGGGGCCACCAAACATAGCTCCGGGTCAGAGCTTTCATACGAACAATGCCCAGATGCCCTTCATGTAATGCAACCAACACTCTTTTTCGCAAATTGGGGGGCACCACCACCAGGTTTTCCCAAAGTAAACAACCCTTGGGAACAGACAGCTCTTTTTGTCTGGACAAGTAAGGGTGGAATTCACTAGGTAACCGATCCACCGGCCACCCCCTCCACACCCAGTTTAAAACCCTGGCAATAGTGGAGTCTTTCACTGAGCCAGCTGTGATGTCCAAGGTGTGCACAGGTGGCTAAGGCAGTTCTTCTATAGCCAACACCTCAGATGCAGGGGCAGGATCAAGAGCCGGTCCTTCAGTAGGACACCGGCTCAGGGCATCTGTGTGTCCAATAGCCCTACCTGGCCGGTGGTTCAGTTCAAAGTCATATGCTGTCAAAAACACTGTCCATCTCAGCATGCATGGCAACGGAATTTGGGGGGGTCTAGCGACTTGGTATGAACAGCCCAAGTAGTGGCTTATGGTCCGTGACCATGAGGAACTTACGCCTATATAAGAAATTGTGGAATTTCTTAACTCCAGCGACTAAAGCAAGTCCCTCCTTGTCTATTTGGGCATAGTTCGTCTCGGCAGCAGTCAGTGTTTGTGAATAGTACGCCACAGATGCTTTCCGCCTGTCCACCATTACATGACTTAAAACGGTGCCAATGCCAAAGGGGGAGGCATCCGCGGCAAGAACCAAAGGCTTCTGTTCATCATAATGAGTCAATACAGTAGCAGTCGTTAACAATTTCTTTACATCAGTGAAAGCCCTTTCTTGTTGTGACCCCCAGACCCATTTTGCGCCTTTTATTAGCAAATGGTGTAGAGGCTCTGCAATCGTAGCTTTATGAGGCAAAAAAGGTGTTATAAAAATTCAGAATTCCTAAAAATGATTGCAGCTCTTTTTTGGTCTGAGGCCACGGCACTTTCTGTATGGCCACAACCTTGCCTTCCGTAGGGTGAACCCCATGTTCATCTATGAGGAACCCTACAAATTCCACTCTGGGTGGTTTGAGCGAAATAGGCACCCTTCTGTATTTCAAGTGGATGGGCTGTACTGTAGGGTCTAAATCAAATGAAATTGGTGGGCCAGTATATTTTCCCAGTGACCTGTCAAATACCTCAGGGAACTCTGTATAGATAGAACTCAATTTATTCACACATATTTGGTTGACCCCTGTCACAGCAATACCAAGGGCCTCGAACCAGTCTAAACCCAACAACCTGGTTCTGTGCCCTTCAGCCACCAAGAGACTCAGCGTTTCCCTAAAACCTTTAAATTGTACCTCGAACTCAGCCTCTCCCGCCACAGGAATATGCTGCCCCTGAAAATCGGAGAGATGCACCCGACTGGGTGCCAAATGGCAGCGGCTCCTTCTGGGGAAAATACACTGTAGGCTTTCCAACAATATGACGGTCTTAGCCAATCCTGAGTCGACCTTCATCTTGCCTGGCATCCCATCCAGCAACATGGTCATGTAGATTTTGTTCCTGGCCCTGAGTCTGGTGCTCAAGATGGTCATGGGGCAGGAACAGCAGGTGGTCTCGTTGCAGTCCACAGGTCCGGGAATGCCGATGCCTCTCGTCTTGCAACTCTGCCATGGTGAAGATGGGGCAACCTTCTTCCCATTCGCTCGACACACTTTGGTGATGTGACCCCACTTGTCACACACTCGACAATGGAGGTCATGTGCCCAGCACCGATCCTGCTCATAGGCTCCACCACAACTGGCACAGGCTTGCTTGGGTGCTGTTTTCACTGGGGTCTGCCAAGGCCTTGCTGCCCGAGCCTTGTGGACTGCCTTGTCCTCACCTTCGGAATTGGTCTCAGAGTCGTGATGGACAGCCTTCTCCATCCGCGGTTGGGGTGGACTGCCAGCCTGTCTCACCTCCTTCGCGGACTTCTCCACACCTTCAGCGGCTATGTCCTCAGCATAGGCCATGGCGTAGGTCAGCTTAGTCTTTGTGAAAAGCTTCTCCTGCAGCTTTTCGCTCCGTAGGCCACACACCAACCTATCAAGCAATGCCGTTTCCAGGTCAGGAAAGTTACAGGTTCAGGCTGCTTTCCTCAGCACCGTGATGTATTCAGCTATTGTCTCACTTGGCCCTTGGTCCCGTTTGTAGAAGGCATGCTGGCAGGCGATCTGAGACAGCTTGGGTGCACAGCGATTCTTAAGCTTGCCAGTGATATCAGCAAGGGAAACAGACAGGATGTCTGCTGGGGCTACCAGGGACCTGGCCACGTTGAATACGGCTCGACCACAGGAGCTGAGCATCAGCACTATCTTCATGGCCTCCACCTCGATTTGGTTAGCTCGTAAGTGGAACTTGAATCGCGATATATATGAGTCCCAATCCTCCAGCTCTGGTTCGAATGTCTCGAACTTAGTGCTGGCTGCCATTCCTCTCACCGGTTCTGCCAGTGGGTTGGCAGGGTGTCGTTCTTCTTCCCCTGGGACCCCAGGAGAATTTGCTTCATCTGCCGTGGTGGCAATGGTTCAATGGGGCTGCCAACCCGTTATGATGATCCCATCCTCATCTCCATTTGTTAGATATGAGACTCAGGCAGCAGCTCGTTGAACAGTGAAATCAGCTTTATTTACAGAGTGAGAACAAGATAGGACGACAGCGAAACTAAGGAGCAGCAGGCTCCTTTTTAAACAGTCTGGGCTTGCTAAACCATGCCCACTAGTTCAGTAAGGACCAATCAAAATATATACATAAAGTCCAATCACATCATTTCCCTCCTGCACATATCTTGTATCCTGACTGGACAGCGGCGCAGAGTGTCCAATCAGATTTCAGGCTTCAGGATATCCGGCTTTAATGGGAGCTGGAATCAAGCTCTTACATTTATGTATGTCAATACATAACAGTCTTCATTAGTAAAGGCTACTGAAGGTGATCGTAGAGAACGATCCACAGTACTAGGCTAGATAAACTAACTTGTTTGCCTTGTGTAAGATCATGGATCTGTCCTTTTTTAAGCTTTCAGGGGTTCTGAGAATTTGCAACAGAGATATCTGGGCCTGGTCAAGTGTTTTACCTGGAACTGTATGCACTGATGCAGCAAACATCCCCTTGGGCCAGAGAAAAGACTAGGTATGAGCCCAGGGAGAAGTGTAATTTTAAATTCAGCCCTGATTAGTCAGTCATCCACATAATTACAGATTATTTAGCCAAAGAGCACTGGCAATCGGAGTTAGAAAAAACACTGTTTTCCTGACAACTGGCAACAATATTTACAATTCTAACATTTCCATATTAAATGTAAGGAAAACTTAAAAGAAGAAGAAGCTATGTCAACTTGGCAATGGTGGGCAATGTGAATTAGAGTAGACCTCGGATAGACTGGAAACTGATGAAAAGTCAGGAAGTAGAGGGGAGAAGTAAATGGATCATTTTCGTAATGAAGAAAAGACAAGGAATGCTGCCATATTTATAGTTGGAGCTTGCTGGTTCATTCTCTTTTTTTAAATGGTATGGAGTCAGATGAAAGCAAATTATTTAGAGAATAAAACCATCCTGAAGTGACTAAAAAGAAGTTCCTTTAAACTCAAACTTTCCAAGCCATTAAATCCTTTCACTGTTGTAACTTCAAGTGCCATTTCTGTATTGACAGCCATTGAGGACACATCAGCTAATCATTCAGAACTGTCAGCATAGCATAGGAAACATCAAGCAGAACAGCTGCAGGTTGGGGGCTACTTAATCCCAAAACAGGCATCAGGATTCATGTTTTTTTTTCCCCTGTCAGAATTAATCTGAAAATTGAACATGTTCAGTGGCTGTGATTTTGTCCCTCACCAGGGGGAAAAAAACCCCTTTCTCAAATGTCAGCATTCAAGGCTGTATCCACACATTATTTGGATGTTGTTCTATTGGTGCTATAACACTAATTTCCAACTGGATTTTCCTGTGTGAACATGATAGTCCAGTTGCAAATGACTGCTGTAGTGCAGCAATTGTGCAATAGCCAGAGATGTGTGGGTACAGCCCAAGATGAATCTGTAAACAAGACATTCTTTTGTAATTCTAAGAACACTTCCTCCCCTCCCCCAAACCCCCATCTTATTATTTCCCTGTTTCCAAAAGACACCCCAATTGGTCCCCCTCCTTCCATGCTCCATGCTGACCAAATCCATAATTTATTACCTCCTTGTAAAAAATCTAGAACATTTTTATCCTACCCTTCATCTAAAGTGTTCAATGTGGTCTACACTGTTTGCTCCTCCTCCAGTTTAGCCTCACAAAATATGCTTGCCAAACTCCAGAACAACTTGGGAAGCAAGGAGTTCTATCAGAATTATGATCACCAAACTAGAGAGATCAGTCCCCCTGGAGACAATGGCAGCCCTGGAGAGTTTGTCTCTATAGCATTATATCCCTATAGGTCTCCCTCCCTTCAGCAAACTCTGTCCTCCCCAGGCTCTGTCCCAAAATCTCCAGGAATTTCCTAAGCCAGAGCTGGCAACCCTATCACAGCAACCCTGTGGAGTGGGTTAGGCTGAGAGAGTATGGCTGGCATAAGGTCATCCAGCAAGCTTCATAACAGAGTGAGGAATTGAAATGGTGTCTCTCAGATCCTTAGTGCAATCTTCTAACTACTATACTGCACTGGAAGAAGTATTTGTGAAGATGAGTATGAATTCATTTAAATGTGAATTTATGCCATGAATAAGTTACACTTGCTTGGTAAAGAATTTGCATTTTCTTGGTACAAATTTCACAGACCTGTAAAGATAACGTTCCGTTTTTACTGGATAGGAAAAGTAAAACTGGAGTTTTGCTGGCCACTATGGTGTGGAATACATTCCTCAATGGATGTAACACAAAGATGGCAAGTAGAAAAATAATTGACTGCCAGCTCTTGATCCAGCATAACTGAGAGAAAAAGATGCCAGAAAAGTTTAAGTACATTGGAATAAAAGTGGAGTTCACAATTCATGGCTTATTGTCAAAGCTTAAAAGATGGGGCACTGTTAGAGCGCTTATCTTAGGACCAGTTCACATGTTATCAAGATATGGGAGGACAGAGTGATTTTTGTTTTTCTTCTTTCCATTGCACAGTGATAAATGGGACTTGCAAATCCTAGCTATCAAGACTCACTTGCTTCTAACGGTGCAGCGGAGGAGATTTGAATTGGAAACTTGTCTCTCAGGGAACAGCTACATGTAGTATATAGTTTTCTGGCCCCCCTTTTTTGTTAGGATGTTATTTCCTTTTCCCAAGATTAAACTGTTGGGGGCTACAGTTAGAAGGGGAAGACAGGCATAGGGTGAGAGAAGCTTTTCCCACCCTGTTCCCCTCTTGCAGTTTTCTTCCTTTAAAAAACTGCAGTTAGTCTCACTGCCCCCCCCCATTAGTGCATGTTAAGCCTGGCAGAGTAAAAGGACCAAGGATAGTGATTTTTCAGCGGGAGAACTATGCCACATGTTGTGTACTTTCCATGGAGCCAGGCAGACTAGCCTCAGTATAAAGTCTCAGTACTTTATACTGGTGACGAGGATGGGATGAACTGTTTTCGCACAAGGAGTGCCTGCTTTGGGTCAGCAAGGTAGTGGTGCCCGCACCTCTGAGAAATAGAGTAATCACAGCTCTGCACAAAAATCACCTGGGGATGGTAAGGATTAAAGCCCTGGCCCAGAGATATGTGTGGTGGCCGGGTCTCGATAGTGAAATTGAAGACAAGATGAAGTGGTGCCAGAAGTGCCAGGAGTCATAGCCGGAGCCACCAAAGGTGCCGGTGCGGCCATGGGAGTCTTCATACAAACCATGGGCTAGGCTCCACCTGGACTTTGCGGGGCCCTTCCAAAGACAAATATTCTTTATATTGGTTGACACATATACAGAGAGGTTGGAGGTGGTCCCAGTGCCCTCTACGTCATCTCGCTCAGCCATCTGTGCAATGTGATGGATCTTTAGTACTCAAGGTGTACCAGACTCCCTAGTGATGGACAATGGCACGACCATCACCTCCATGGAGTTCCAGGAGTTCATGCAATATTATGGGATCAGGCACATCTGCTTGGCTCCTTTTCACCCCACCACCAAAGGGCAAGCCGAGTGCATGGTCTGAATGACAAAAGACTCCCTGCATTGCATGGCCCAAGGGGACTGGGACTACAAACTGGTGGCTTTCCTCAGTGCCGGCTCACCTGCTAGGTGAACTAGGCACTCACTTAGGGCACGCCGGCCCCCAGTGTTCCCTCTAAGCTGAGTTAGTGTGAGCTAGCTCACAGTTTTTTGGCCTCCAGCTCACATATTTTTGTCTTTGCTCAGGAAGGATGGCTCCAGAGCAAACTGATTTATGCAGTAGCCAAGTAACTCGCTCACAACTTTAATGCCAGGAGCTCACAAAGTAGAGTTTTTGCTCACAAGACTCCACAGCTTAGAGGGAACATTGGCACCCACCACTGCTGCCTCCCCACCGCCACCACTGCCACCAGTACAAGGACGTCTGGCCAGGGTGCAGGAGGTGGCGGCACAACTCGCCTGCTCTCCCCCTCCACCCTGGGGGGAGGAGGCAGTGGCAGCCAGCAGGGACTTGCCGCTGCCAGTACAGGATGCCTGGCTGGGGCGCAGGAGGCGGTGGCACAGGTCGCCCACCATCCCCCGCCAGGAACTAACTCCCTGCTGGGCTGGCCCGGTGCACTGCTTGCCTCGCTCTTGCCTGCCCACCTGCCTCTCTCACCCCAGTTGGGAAGTGGAGGGAGGCGGGGGCGGAGGAGGCGGCGCTGCGTAGCCCAGAGAGGCAGAGCCCAGGCGGCCCGGTCGCTTCTTCTTGCCAGCGGAGCTCTGCCTGCCATTTCTCTGCTGTGCCACCGGCCCTGGCCCCTGCCTGGCTCCCCCTACCCTGATCGCAGCCAGAACAGAGAATGCTGCTGTTGCTGCTAGGGTTGCCAACCTCCAGGCAGGGCTTGGTGACTTCTCCGGAATTGCAACTGGATGTCTCCTGATCACCGGGATCCCTTCCCTGGGAGAAAATGGCTACTTTGGTTGGGTGGACTCTCTGGCCGTGGATCTCGCTCAGTTGGCAAGCATCCAGTGGGTGGCCGATCTCCCAGAATTCCAGCTGTCCCCTGCACATTACAGAGATCCATTTTCCCTGGAGAAAAGGACTACTCTGGAAAGTGGACTTCATGCCTTGCCATGGTGCGCATCATATTTCTCATGACTTTTGGTGCTGGGGGGGATTTCAGTGTCCATGGAGACACAGCACATGAGTCCCCCTCCTCCCTCGGGGGGGAGGAGGTGGGGGTAGCATGGCGGCGGCCAGCAGGGATTCGCCGTCACCGCCAGTACAGGATGCCCGACCGAGGTGCAGGAGGAGGCGGGGCAGCTTGCCTGCCCTCCCCTTCCCCCTTCCCCCTTGGGGGGAGAAGGCAGCAAAAGGGTTTCCAGGCCCCACCAGGAGGTTGGCATCTGCACCTTGCCTAGGGCGCAGAAACACCTCGAGCCAGCCCTGGCCTTCCTATTCAGCCAGCAAATGACACCCCATTCCACCATAGGCCACTGCCCAGTGGAGCTACTCATGGGAAGGTGCCCAACCACCCAGCTAGACTGCCTCCATCCAGATAGGGCCCCAGAGCACAATGCAGCCACAGAGGATCAGGAAGCTTCCCGAGGGTTCTTTCTGGGAGACCCAGTGTACACCCGGAACTATGCTCGAGGCCTTGCATGGGTCCCAGCCAAGGTCGTCAGGGTGACAGGCCCACGTTCGTACAACGTATCTGACGAGGACGGCCAGCTGCTGTGATGACATATAGACCAGCTATGCCACCGCATCCCAGCTGCTCCAGATGTACAAGAAGGGAGCGAAGCCGACTCTCAGAGCCCGGAAGACCCGGCAGTATCCACTCAACCCCAGCTACAGTCAAGTGCTTGAACAGGAGGGGGCGGCAGCAGCAACCCAGAGCCGGCCTGTGGCCTGGATCCATGCAGTGCATCTGCCCCAGCAGCATCTTCCCAAGAGACCACAGGAGTAACACAGGACAGCACTGCCCAGGTCCCGAAGTACGCCGCTCAATGTGAGAATGATGGAGTCCCACATACCTCAAAGACTATGTTTGCTAGGGAGGATCTGAACCATCAGGGGAGGGGTGTTGTGTACTAATGACAACCACACATGCGGTCACCTTTCCACGTGGCCAGGTGGACTAGCTTAACTTTGCATCCGTAGACAATAGAAGGACAGGATCCTAGAACCAGCCTATCAGCTTGCCTGGACCCTCAAGGGAACCTATGGCTGCAGTAACTTTGTATATAATCCTATCATGGGTGTGGGTGTGTGTGTTGGGTGTGGTTTGTACTTGCATTTAAAGCAGCCTCTGGCTGGCTACTGTATCTCAAGTTTTTCCTAATTCCAAAGTAAAGTATGAGCTGAAATCACTACATTATGCTTCAGTCTCAGTACTTTATACCAAAGAAAGGGAATCAGAAGTCCCTCCTGCACCCCATATTGCATGCAGTTATGACTTCAGCCCAAATCACCTCACAGAATAGTGGTAAGGCTGAAGTGGGATAATGTTCTCTGCTACCCTTCTTAACTGCCTTGAAGGAAGGAAAGGGCTCAAATATGACAGATAAATAAATGTATGAATTGAACTTTAGGACTTGCTTTGGGAAGAAGCAACAGTGAGCAAAGGTAGCATATGAATAAGGAAAGGGGAGAAAAAGAGAACAGGAAACTCTCATTTTATCCATTTTTTTATATATATACACACACACACACACACCCCTCTACTCTGGCAGTATAAAGAGCTACATCCTTAGTGTTCTAACAAGCACATTCTATAAGCTCCAAGTTGAGTACCTTGGGAGATATTAGTCACTGAATCTCACTACTGTACAGTTGATTTTTTTAAAAAAAAGTAAGCTTTGAGAAAAGAAAAAGGAGCCAGTAGTGATCTGTATCTGCCAGCCATTTTTTGTGAGGGGGGAGAGAAGTACTGAGGGCTTGAGTGACTATGTAGAATCCTGTAACTTGGGACACAAAACTCTCACACTGCTAAAAATAAATGGGTTGCTGAACGGGAGAATTGATAAGGGCTCTGCAAGTCTCACAAACAATAGGTTTATTTCCAGTTTTCACATTAAAAAGCACAGCACCTCCTAAAATAACTTGTAAAGCAAATATTTGCATTGATATTAATTCTGACCTACTTAAATATTTTCATGCTGAGAAAATAATCCTGGATATTGAGTATCTAAACTGTTGACAGACAGGCAATTAAGGAAACATTAGTCATGCAGTACAATAATAAACACCCTAGGATCTACTTTTGTACCTTTGACTGGATATAGCAGTCTGATAAATTATAATTGGGTTGAAATTGCAGTTAACAATAACATATTATTGTTATTGTGTGTCATATTCTGTGGTCTACAGTGTTTACAGTACTGAAATGATTGCTGAGAATGCTGATATGGGGTTTCAAATTAAGATATGGGAGACCCAGGTTCAGATCCTTGCTCTGCTATGGAAGCTTGCTGAGGAAGGCTGGGTCAGTCAGTCTCTCAACCTAACCTACTTCACAGGGTGGTTGTTGTAGGAAGACACATGTTGTAAGCCACTATGGGTTGGATACAATGAAAGGGAAACAAACCCAACCTGAAGATCAAGTTAGGTACTCAAAAGGTTGAGTAGCAAGAACACACAAAAAATTGTATAAATACTTATTGCACAGTGCACCAGTTAAAGATTAAAAACAACATACTTTCCCAGCCTGGAGACCTCGGGACATGAGCCAGCTCCGCTGGTTCCTCGGGCTCGTCGGATATTATAAGTGGTTCATCCCTGGCTTCGCCTCTGTGGCAAGCCCCCTCACCAACTGCTTACGGAAGACCCGCCTGAACCAACTTGCTTGGGGGCCGGTGGAGGAGACAGCATTTGAACTATTATGCACTTGTTTGTCTATGAACCCCATTCTGCAGAACCCAGATTTCCAACACCCCTTCATACTCCACACAGACACCTCTGGCACCAGGCTTAGATCAATGTTAGCACAAGAGGAGAATGGGGTGGAACGTCCAGTACTCTTTATCAACCGAAAACTCCAACCTTCCGAGTGCAAGTACTCAACCATTGAAAAAGAAGCACTGGCGGTCAAATGGGCAGTGGGGGCGTTGCAATACTACCTGGTTAATAACCCTTTCCAGTTGGTCGTGGACCATGCCCACCTTTTGTGGTTGGCCAGGATGAAGGACTCCAACCCCCAGGTCCTCTGCTGGTATCTTTCATTAATACCCTTTCGTTTTTCAGTGCGCTGTCAACCAGGAGCTGACCACCACATGGCGGGTAACCTGTCCAGGCTCTTCAAAGAGGACCCGGGGACATTCGATGCAAGGGGGGGGTGTCCCAGCCCAGAGGCCTCGGGTCATAAGCCGTGACCCCCCACTCACCAAAGGAGCCTCCAACCCCACGGATGAAGGAGAAGGTGGGCTGGGAGGCTGAACAACAGCACAGCAGCTGGGTGAAGGCGGGGGCTGCTGGCCCCCACTCATGAGGAGGGGACAGTGCTGGTCAGGCACAGCAGTGGGACCGGGCCCCTCAAAGAGAAGCCAGGATCAGCAGCTGTCCAGACAATGTCATGGGGGAACCGTGGATGGGGCTACCGAGACAAGCGAATCTGCACTTCAGCACCAGCGGCACAGCCCTGAGGCTGTCAGAGCCACTGCTGGTGGAACATCTGCCCCCTGGCATGCCCGGTCAGTGTCCCTGATTATGAATTGGCAGAGCACTGGCTAAATATGCACCTGCATAGACATCACAGTCAGCAGGTGAGCTGCTACATTTTGCACCAGCTTGAGTTTCTAGGGCAGGTTCAAGGGTAAGGCCATGTACAGCGAGTTACAGTAATCTAGCCTAGAAATGACCATTTCATGGGTCACTGTAGCCAGGTTCTGGGAAGAGAGGTAAGGGACCAACTGCCTGACCTGCCGAAGATGATAAAAAGCAGACTTGGCAGTGGTGGTGACCTGGGCCTCCATAGAAAGTAAGGTATCCAGGATCACCCCCAGGATCACCCCCAGGATCCTAATCTTCGACTCAGGCACCAACAGTGCCCCATTAAGGGCCAGGAGCCTAATCCCCAAATTGACCCTGCCCCATATCAGGCACAGGACCTCCTCCTTTGAAGGATTCAGTTTCAACCAACTCTGTTGTAACCACCCAGCCATGGCCTCTAACACCCTGCTCAAATTTTCTAGGGTGGAGTCCGGTTGGCCATCTGTCAACAGATAGAGCTGAGTGTCATTAGCATACTGGTGACAACCCAGCCCATACCTCCATACCAACTGGGCAAGGGGGTGCATATAGATATTTAAAAACATCAGTGAAAGGATTGCCCCTTATGGCACACCACATTCCAGTGGATATCACAGGAAGACCATCTCACTGAGTACCACCCTCTGTCTCCAACTACAAAGAAAGGAGGAAAGCCATTGTAGTTAAGTCCCCCTAACTTCTATGTCAGTGAGGCAGTTGGTCAGTAAATCATAATCGACTGTGTCAAATGCTGCTGTCAAATCCAAAAGTAACAGCAGAGCTGACCCACCTAGATCCAGCTGTCTCTGGAGGTCATCAGTGACGGTGACCAGCACTGTCTCTGTCCCGTGACCAGGGCAGAAGCCAGACTGGAATGGGTCCAGGAGAGATGCTTCATCCAGGAAAACCTGAAGTTGCTCAGCTTCCACTCTCTCAACCACCTTACCTAGGAATGGCAAGTTAGACATTATGAATATGCAAAGCAGGGGTCATTTCATAGAAAAGCGGTGCAGGAGCTCATTAGCATTACTCATTAGCATAACTTATTTGCATATGTCACACCCCCTGACATCACTGGAAGTGTGCCAGAAGGCAACACACACTGCTCAGGCTTCACTGGACTGTTTTGGATTGCTAGCTGGGTGGTGGGGAGTGCACAGATCTGCCCTTACCTGAATAAACCTTGGTCTTAAAGGTGCCTGGGCCCAGGCAGTAACAGAGCAGCTCGAGGACCAGTTCATGGCAGTGCTCCACTGGGTCAGCCAGCAAGCCAGGAAAGGCAGGGGGGGGGCTACTGGGAGCAGGGGGCGGGGCTTACTGCATTTGCCCACCCCCTAGGCTCCTTACTGCTGGAGCTCTGCTTCTGTGTGCTCCTGCAGGAAATGAGCCCTGATGCAAAGACAATAACATGCTAAGTTCATACATCACCATTTGTTTGAATTTATTTGGGGGTGGACAGTGAAGTAGGAGACAGATGTGTAAAATAGGAGACAGATGTGTAAAAATATCCTCCTAAGGGTAATAAATTGTGACTCTGTTGTTATACTCTATTCATCTCCTTTCAAGCACGGAATTATCTAACAACGTCCTTTTCTTAGAGGTGGGGTGTAGTGTTAGAGAAATACATTACATTATCCATTGCATTACATTCACTATTCCAATATACCATTAGAAAAAAAAAGAAATATGCTAAAATACAGAGAATGTATAGCCCTTCTTGGTGAGAATACATAAGTAAGGACTGAATAAATTTAGCATATGTAATGAGATAAGAAACCGGTATCCCTGTTAAGTCCTGGGGAGGCCTTTGTTCTGAATGTTGTAATAACTTGTTCAGCAATTTCCCTTTCCATTCTGTTCCTGATGTTCCTTTGCAATAAAACAGCTAATCTGAGGTCACCCATTGAATGTCCTGAAAGGTTGAAGTGTTCCCCTATACAGCTTTCTCAGTCTTGTGATTCTTGATGTCAAATTTTTATACATTTATTCTTTAGTGTAGGGTTTGATCTGTTTGCCCTACTTAGAGCACCAGTGGGCATTGTTGGCATTGTTGGCATTTAATGGCATCTACAGTGTTAGAAGATGAGCAGGTGAATAAGCCTGAGATGGCGTAGTTGATGCTGTTAGGTCCAGTGATTGTGTTGTCTGGCTGTATGTGGCAGCAAAGTTGGCATTTGGGTTTATTGCAAGCTCTGGTACCAGTGTCCATATTCAAATTAGATGTTGCATTATTGTGGGTAAGGAGTTGTTTGAGACTGGAGGGGCTGTCTGTGCTCAAGAAAAGATTTGCCTCCCCACTACTTGTGAAAGAGAACTGTCATTATCCAGTAGAGATTGTAAATCATTGATGATGCATTGAACTGTTTTGAGTTGAGAGCTGTACGTGACCACTTGTGGTGTTCTATTATTGTCTCTTTGGGGCCTCTCCGGTAACAGGTTTTCTCTGGGTATCATCCTGACTTTGTTAATTTGTTTTCTGGCTTAATTGGGATTGAGCTAATGGATGTATACTTCATGCATTGGACGATATAAATTCTGTCTAACAAAAGCTTATGCTAGAATAAATTGTGTTAGTGTTTGCAGTACCACTGGATTCTGGTTTCATTTTGCTGCTGTGATCCCAAGTATCTTTGTCCTGGATGATGATAGTTGCTATATGCTCCAGCAGGGTCCACCTTCCCTAGCAACTGGCTCCTTTACCCGGGGGGGGATAGTGATAGAAAAATGTATTTTTCTTTGGTGCTGTCTGCATGCTCTATTTATTTTCAAGGACAGGAACCTAATTAGTTCACAAAACCATGGTATTTACTTGGATATAATATCTGTTTATGCATTATAGAAATTTATGAGCTATTTTCCCCCAGACCTTTCAAGGCAGCTATTCTCCTGTGGGAAACAAAACAAAAGCATAATAATTGTTCCACATAGTTCTCATACCAACTTGAATGTTTGGCCCAAGGTTCCAGGATAAGTGAACATTGTAATAATGAAGTGAGTAGTTGTTTATAATAATAATAATAATAATAATAATGCTAGCGACTGTGTGAGCCAAGCATTTTTCATACACAAATTGGAAGCAGGGCTGCTATATCTTACCCTGTGATAGGCTCACTGTACCAAACCAAAAACTATCTACCTACCTATCAATAGCAGATTAATGCAAATGGATAAAAATAAAAGTTGTGCTATGATTCAGATTGGTCAAATTTAATTCTTCTAATTAAACTGAAATGGAGTGGAATGCAGGGCAAGAAGAGAAGAAGAATAGTTGGTTTTTATATCCAGATTTTCTGTACCCTAAGAAGTCTCAAAGCAGTTTATAATCACCTTTCCCTTCCTTTCCTGAGAACAGGCACTTTTTGAGGTAGGTGTGGCTGAGAGAGTTTTGAGAGAATACTGAGAGAACTTTGACTGGCCCAAGGTCACCCAGAAGGGTTCATGTTGAGATGTGCAGAATCAAACTGGGTTCTCCGGATTAAAGTCCAATGATATGGCTCTTTAGTTTTTGAGGATCCCTGTCTGGAGCATAACACCCCTGATATCACAATTGTAGGGGGGAAATGAGAAATAAGGTTTGTATAATTAACACTGTAATCCCAGGAGACAGTAGAAGGGGGGCAGAAGCCCATGAAATACCAAGAGCTACAAATAGAGTTAGAGCACCTCTGGGAGAAGGCTACCATCATGCCAGTTGTCGTTGGAGCCTCTGGAGTAGTGTCTAAAAATTCCAAGAAACACCTGGACATTCTGGGCATTGAACAAATAACACCAGCTCAGCTCCAGAAGACAGTGTTGCTTTGAACAGCAAGAATTCTGCAAAGACATATTTGCAGTTCCCAAGAACTTGGCTAGATCTCGAATTGCAGAACAACATCTACCAGTCAAATATCTGCCTGTGACAATTCCTAAATCATCATTATCTGAAAGAAATGGAATAGATAAACACGTGGAACATACCATCCCCTGATGTCACTACTGTTGGGAAAAAAATGAGAAATAGGGTTTGGATCACTGATATTGCCCTCCCAGGAGGCAGCAGAATAGAAAAGAAAGAACAGGAGAAAATCATAAAATACCAAGACCTACAACTGTGGGAGAAAAAGGTTACCATCATGCCAGTTATAATTGGAGCCCTTGGAGTAGTGCCTAGAAGTCTCAAGAGACACCTGGATATTCTGGGCATTGAACAAATAACACCAGCTCAGCTTCAGAAGAGAGTGTTGCTTGGAACAGGAAGAATCCTGCAAAGATACATCTGCAGTTCCAAGAACTTGGCTCAAATTGCAGAACACCATCTACCAGTCAAATATCTGACTGTGACCCTCTTCTTCTTCTTCTTCTTCTTCTTCTTCTTCTTCTTCTTCTTCTTCTTCTTCTTCTTCTTCTTCTTCTTCTTCTTCTTCTTCTTCTTCTTCTTCTTCTTCGTCTTCTTCTTCTTCTTCTTCTTCTTCTTCTTCTTCTTCTTCTTCTTCTTCTTCTTCTTCTTCTCCATCACCATCATTGCCATCTAGTAATAATAATAATAATAAGTGAAAAACTGGATAGCTCCTGGAAGAGATGAAGTCCATGGCTATTGGCTTAAAAAGCTGATTGGTCTTTATCCACAATTAGTGCAACAGCTTAATGATGTGCTCTGTTCCAAAGCAGCAGATTAGATAACATTTGTTTAGAGATGGGTATGAACCAGGAAAATGTGGTTTGAAGTTCATGGTGTACCCAGTTCACGAGTCTGGTTTGTGAGCCATCATCAACTTTCAGGTGCCAATCAAACCAGTTCAGTTTGTGATACAGTAGAATGCTCCCCCAGCATGCTAGAGACACCATACTTCCAGGAGATCTCTGGCTGACTCTCCTCTTGCTACCCTCCAAGTTTGGTGAGGATTGGATTTATGGCTACCTAGGGAGGTGATAAGCTTCTCCTCACTGGCAGTCTTTAAGCAGCAGCTGGACAAAGATTTGTCAGGGATGCTGTGGGCTGATTCTGCATTGAGCAGTGGGGTGGACTACATGGTCTGTATGGCCCCTTCCAACTCTGTAATGCTATGGTTCTATAATTCTATGGGGTCATATTGGCTACTCCTAGATATGTCTTGGGCATAGCACTGAGAGTGGAACTAGGCGAATTATCGATAGAAGCTAGGGCTTGGAGTAAAGCATTTTTCTTTAAAGTAAAGGTTTTAAAATCTGAGGGAGGATCTACTCTACTTGGGCTTATCCAGGCAGATACACATTACAGCTAATGGGACCAACTACTGGAAAAGAAAATGAAATGCCTAGGAATAACAAATGATATGATTAAAAATACAGAAACTAAAGACATTAGAAGACAATTTTAAAAATCTGTAAGGAAATAGGGTGTCTATTAGGGCGTGCAAGGTATGTTCAACACTTCATTTGGGAATTGCCCTCCCAATGCAACTGCTGAAATATTTATTATCAGTTGACAGTCCCAAAACTAAGAAGAGCTTTTACTTTGGCAAGACTGAACATTCTTCCCTCAGCAGTTTTGGAGGGTAGATGTAATAAAGTATCATATTCTAATAGAACATGTAGATGCTCATATCATACAACTGAAATCATTGAACATATGATTATGGAGTGCCCTATATTCGATGAGTTGAGGGTTACTTTAGTCACCACTTTACTTAAAGATATGGAACTTCTAAATGTGCAAGCCCAGTTGTCATGGCTACTATTGGATACCAATGATCATGTCACCCTCTCAGTGGCAAAATTCATAGGTGTAATAATCAAATATAAAAGAAATAATACTGAGTAAGGTCTTTTAAAATATTTTCTTTGGTTCTAATTTCTCCTTAAGGTAATAGCTGTATTACCAGTACTAGCTAGCTAGCTAGCTAGCTAGCTAGATAGATAGATAAATAGATTCTTTGGGGTCCAAGTTATCTCTCCCCAAAGAAGGTGCCCCCAGAGAAGTGCTTTCTGGGGAAATGACAGGCACAGGTGCAGGAGGTTTGGGACTTCAGGAGTGTATAGAACAGACCCTGTGCAAGCTAGAGACATTAAACGTGTAGGGGACCTCCCCCTGACTCTCCTCTACATGCCCACCAATGTATGTGTAGATTGAACTTTGGGGGTCCAAGTTAGGGCCTGCCAAAGAAGATGCCCCCAGGAAAGTGCTTTTGGGAGAAATGTCAGGTGCAGGTTCAAAAGTGCTACACAAATACTCTTTGCCTGGTATAGTTTTTTGGTAGAAGTTTTCTACTATCATCTTGAGTTCTTCTTATCCATACTTTTCTGGGCCATTCTCATCTCTCAGCACGTGTATTAAACATTTTTCCTTCTCTTTTCTAAGTCTGTATGCCACCTATCTTCCTGATCTATTAACATTTTCAAAATAATTTTGTTTTGCAAACTTTATTTTCTTAGTAATTTCTTCAGATAATATCAGATTAATTTGATGTTGTATTGATTGTATTTTTATTCTCAACTCATTAATCATTGGGTACTTTTTCAGCTTTTCTTCCTACAGAGAGAGTACCTTAAGAAACACAATAATATTAAATTAAGTGAAGAACAGAAAGTGAAATTAAATGGACCTATAACAGTACAAGAAATTGTAGATACATTCAAGAAACAAAATAAAGGGAAAGTACCTGGACCAGATGGACTCCCAATAGAGTACTATAGCACTTTTGAAGATTGCTTATTAATACCATATAAAAAGGTGTTGGAAAATATACTGGAAGAAGGGAATTTACCGCAGTCATTGAAAAAGGCTACTATCTCTTTGATACATAAAGAAAATACAGACTTTAAAGACGTGAAAAACTATAGACCAATTTTGCTTTTAAATGTAGATTACAAGATCTTTGCTGCTGTTTTAGCATTGCATTTGAAGAAGGTATTACTAGTCATCAAGATCAAGCAGGCTTCCTGCCAAAGAGACAATTGAGAAATATGTGAGAATAATTGTAAGTATTTTGGAATATTATGAAGCATATCCAGAAAAACAAATGGCATTAATTTTTTTAGATGCAGAGAAAGCTTTTGACAATGTTAGTTGGAACTTTATTATTGAGGAACTATGAGAGATTGATGCTGGAGAAGAGTTTATTGATGACTCAAGCAATTTACACTCAACAAAGCACCAAAGTGAGAATCAATGGAGATCTAATGAAATAGATAGCAATTGAGAAGGGAACAAGACAAGGACACTTTTATTGTTGTTAGTATGGGAAACAATCAGGCATAAAATATATGCGAAGATTCCAAAATGGGTCTCTCCAGTGGAAGCATTTATTCAACCTATATTATCAGAGAAGAAAAAAGTACTTAGATATGAAGATCTATTAGGAAAGGAAGATAGTTTGAAGTCCAAAGAAGAACTAGAGGAACAAGATATGTATTTGGATTGGTGGACAAGAGTACAGCTAGAATCTAGATATGCTAAAGATAAACCTCAAGGGTTCGTTGTCCAACAATCAGAGTTTGACACACTTTTATGTGAAACAAATGATAAATTAATTAAGAAATTTTATTTGTATTTGTTATAGTTAAAGATGGAGGATGAGGTGATTAAGGAATGTATGTTAAAATGGGCCCAAAATTTTGGTTATAGTATTGATAAGAACATAAGAGAAGCCAATGTTGGATCAGGCCAACACTCTGTCACACAGTGGCCAAAAATACCAGGTGCCATCAGGAGGTCCAGCAGTGGGGTCAGGACACTAGAAGCCCTTGACCATTGAATCTTGATCATTGGTTGCAAATATAGAAAACAAATGTTAAAATAACAAAATCGGTTGCAAATATGGAAAACAAATGTTAAAATAACAAAATCGGTTGCCTTTAAAGATAATTTATATAAAATGTTTTATAGGTGGCATATAACGGCAGAGTAATTGGTCAGAATGTATCCTAAAATGTCAAGTTAATGCTGGAAATGTAAGATATGGAAGCTATTTTCATGTTTGGTGGAAGCGTAAAGAGGTGATATTATATTGGAGAAGGGTTCATGAAACGTTATAAAAAATATGTTTGATACCATTACCATTTAAACCTGAAATATTCCTGTTTAATATTATGCCTGATGTAAAAGATAAGAAAGCTAAACATCTAATTATACATGTAGTCATGGCAGCAAGAATTCTAAGTACTGGAAGAAATCAGAGATACCAATGGAAAATGAACTTTTGACAAAAAATCTTTGAAACAGCAAAAATGGATATTCTGTCAAACTTGTTGAAAGACAGAAGTAAACAAAATGTCAGAGACAATTGGCCACTATTTTATGACTGGGTGGAAAGAAACTTTGAAGACCAAGATCAATGAATATATATAATATAAATTTGGAGAAACTCCAATTTGAACTATATAGAATTTGACTCTTTTCAGGAATCATAATAGAAGATTTTTGTGATTTGATTAAATGACACTAGTTTTAGTAATTACACAAAAGAAAGAGAGTTGGAAACAAAGAACTATGACCGAAAACCTGTAACAGCTGTTATACAAACTTAATGGAACTTCCCTTAGGCTGCGATCATATACATAATTAGACCTGATATAGGTGTGAATGCCAGGTGGATTTAAAGGGCATGATCAGACAACAACATCTGGGAAGCGCTCCACAGCCATTGGCAACCCATTCTGCTCTGCTGCAGAAGCAGAGTTAAAAGACACTGGGGAAAACCTGGTAGAAAAAGGGTTGCGATGGGCCATGGATGGACTTTCTGGTGTCTGATCACTCCAGTGCGCTCTCATGGCATCAGGATGGCCTGATCAGGCCATTCTGACTCCGTCCCATTGTTTTTCCCCCCCTTCACAGTATGCACATCATTGCAAACTCCATAGGTGTGATTCATTGATCCCTTGGTTAAGCGCATGGGGAAAAAGTGGCACAAAAACCCCTGACTCACCCACAGTTGCATCTGATTATTCACTGATGGACTGCGCCTGCAGCTTCAAAGGGAAGTGTGATTGTGCAACTGCAGGTCAAATTCCTCCAGAGGAAATAGCCTTGCTCCCCCCTGTTTTTTCTGGCACGTGACTGCAACCTTTATGTCTTATCCCATATCCTGTACCCTTCCTGCCCTTATATTTTCCTGTCCTATAATATGTTAAAACCAAATAAATTTAATTTAAAAAGTGCAAGCTACACACACCAAACACACAGGGAACCCCACCCTGCTCCCCATTCCTATACAATCTCTCCCCTGTTGCTTTGAAGTTTGCTTTGAAATTTGGTAAACATTCTGATTGTGTGGAGACAGTCTCTCTGGAAATATATCCGTCCACGAACCACCATGAACAGTAAACGGCTTGAAAGTTCATAAAATGCTTGTGCCAGTTGACCTGCCATGAATTTCAGTTTGTGAACCATGAACTGGCAAAAATTAGTCACAGACTTTAGTTCGTGAGCTGGTTCATGCCCATCCCTACATTTCTTATTCTGAAGATCAAAGAGAAAGGAGCAATTCCAAGAAACTTCCACCCCATTACCTGCCTCCCAACAGCTTTTAAACAGCTGACAGGAATTGTAACCAATTCCAGTCAAGAATATCTACAGCTCAGTTCAATTTTACCACATGAACAAAAAGGATCTTTCCAAAAATCCCAAGGCATTAAAGATCAGTTACTGGTTGATAAAATGGTTGCAAAATTGTAGAAGGCAGAAAACCAACCTGAATGTTGCTTGGATTGATTACAAGAAGGTATTTGATTCACTCCCTCATACACAGATCCTGAAAACACTAGAAGTGATAGGCATCAGCAAAACGGTAATAACGTTTATCAAAACTGTCATGAGCAAATGTAACACCAGATCGATAGTGAATGGAGAAGAAATTGGAACAGTTAATATCGAATGAGGAATTTTCCAAGGAGACTCACTATCACTGCTGCTGTTTGTCATTGTCCTAATACCACTCACAATCATTCTCAACGGGACAGGCCTAGGATACCAGCTTTCAAAGACAGGCCCAAAGATTGCATATGCACTTATTGCATATGGATGACTTGAAAATGTATGGAAAGTTATCACCAGAGATTGATTCTTTACTAAATACGGTTTGAATATTCAGCAAAGATATAGCAATGGAATGTGCAGCATCAGCACTGAATAGAGGAAGGATTATTGAACAAGAAGAAATCAAGATGCCAAACAACAACAACCTTATGGGAATTGAACAATAACACCAGCTCAGTTTCAGAAGAGAGTGTTGTTTGGAATAGCAAGAATCCTGAAAAGATATATATGCAGTTCCTAAGAAATCGGCTAAATCTCAAACTGCAGAACACCATCTACCAGACAAATATCTAACTGTGACAAATGATGATGATGATGAAGATGATGTATTCTACTATCTTTTCTACTGGAGAAACATGGAAATGAGCGCTTTTGACCACTGGGATCTTGAGTCAGAAGTCACATGAGATGGTGGCTACAGTGAAGAGAGAAACTGAAAAATACTGGAGTAGATCTAGTTCAGTAGAAAGTGAAGGCCCCGAGTCTTTCAAAATGAAGGAAGTCTCCTTATGCTAAAGGAACACTTTAAACTTTGTTGAGCCGAGTGGCTGCATCTGCCCCACTGAGTGGAAATGTTGATAAGTTCAAACTCATTAATACATCCTTCCTGCAGGTACCCAGGTATATATCCCATTGATTTCAGAGAGATCTGTTTGCAAGAAGGACATGGCAGCCTTACTGAATTGTTAAGGAACGTAAAAAGATTTTGTTTTAAAAAAAGGTGGGTTTTTTTTGGTTTTTAGTTAATCTGTTTATGCATTGTTCCAGTATCTGACCTATGCTAAGCTCCTATTCTTGGACAAGCAATTTTTTCCCCCCAAGGAATTCAGCCGTTTCTTTATTATCAGCTCTGAAGTTTTGTTTTCTCAGGATCCTGCATAGTCCGATAACCCCCAAATGGATTTAAATTAACACCCCTCTGTTTCTGTACAGCAGCGTGCATATAGTCCTGAAAGAAAATGAATTGTATCACACAATAGGAGGAAAGGGGGAGGGAACACGGTCGACACTTTTATTCATCTCCCCCCACCAGTAGCTGCTGACTTTGGCAGAAATGTGCTTTTAGGGTATTTGCAGTCCTCTTTGTTTACTTTCCAATTGCACTAGTAAGTGTTACTGTCATGAGAAATTTTCTGAAAAGCATGTTTCACAAAAGTCTTCAGAATAATTGTGTGGATTATTCTCATTTCCTCATAATATTTGTGCCTTCAGTAGGAGCAGGGAGGAAGGAAAAGGAAGCCAAAACACAGGACTGGGGTTGAAATTGTTATGACTTAGTGAAGCATCCAAAGCAGGAACAAGTCAGTGTTCACAAAACAGATGTTTGAAAATTTTAAACTGTTTGCTGTCAATTCAAGCACATCATGTGGTTGTGCTGACAATTTCAAATGGCTTTGCAGCTGTGCCATAGCTGTGGTGATGGAGTTTCATTTCCTTACCTTGCAGGTGCTTTTCCATATGTGCTGTTGGTGAAATCGGTTCTTCTCCATCATCATGAATTAGTTAATTAAATGATGTGGGAAGAGAACTCTGACTCCCATAAGGCTGTGCAAAAAATGCACATGTGAAAAATCACCGTAAGAACACAGACTGATTTTAAATGGATACATATAATGTGACTTGTTTTATTGTAAATCTACTTTAATTGCAGGTCTTAACTGTAAATTATGAATGGTTTTAACTGCTACTCTGCATTATTGTAGACATATATGTTGGTACCTGCCCTGAACCTACATTGTGGGAAGGGTGGGCTATAAGTCTAACTAACTAACTAACTAACTAACTAAATAAATAAAATGAACACTAAACTTGAGACCTGAACATATGAACCTGCCTTATACTGAATTGGACCTCTGGTCCCATCAAAGTCAGTACTGTCTGCTCAGACTGGCAGTGCTTCTCTAATCTCCAGGGTCTCAGACAGAGGTCTTTCACATCACCCACAACCTGATTGTTACTGGAGATGCCAGGTACTGAACCTGGGATGCCAGGCAGATGGGCTCTCTCCAAAGTATTGGTTAATAGTCACTTGCTGACTGATGGATTTGCTCACTTTTCACACAGTTGGCTATTGAGCTGCATGCGGTTGGACAGACCTATGGGGCAGGCAGAAGGGAGAAAACTAGAAATCTCATTGGGCTGTGTGGGAATGTCCATTCAGGAAACTCTGCTGATTACACCTGTTCTGTACTGTTGTAATGCCTGAAAAGTAACATGACAAACAGGTTCAAACAGCTTGTGAATAAACAAGCAGAGGAAAATTGGTTCCCCATTCAGGAAATCTATTAATCCACTATTGAAGAATATATTGAAATATATATTAATACTACTGTGAATCAAGCACTAGTGTTTAAGGCAAAAATTAACAAGGGTATGTTGCTCCATGGACATTGACAATAGGAAATTGTATTAGTGAGGATGTAGAGCTTTCTAGGATGATTAGCTTTGAATTAATTGAATTCAGTCCATTCTTATGGAACTACAATGGAAGAAAGAAGTCAAATTATATGTTAACAATAGAGATACATCACAACCGTGTGTTTTTGAAATCTCATTGATTTCTTTAGGGTTTATTTCCAAGTCAGCATGCTTTGGACTGTTGTCTTGTGCTACTTTTCATGAAAGTAAAATTACTTTATTCAATTTAGTTATTTGGATTGTTTCTATGCCTCCTCTCCATACAGTCTGCTTGAGATGCTTAGAAAGTCAAATATAATATTTATTATTTAGAAGATATTAAAAAGAATACCATACAATTCATAACAAATAAAGCACTACTGTACACCAGCATTAAAAATCCAGGAACAGCATGGAAACAGCTTAAACATATACCCTTGATAAATAAACTATATAGAACATTAAAATGACTCTTGCATTGACTCTTTTCAGACAGTAATAAAGTGAATAAAGTAATAAAGTAATAAAGACAGTAATAAAGTAATAAAGTGAATTAAAAAGTTCAAGCCTTTAATTAAAAGCCTGGCTAAAAAGAAATGTTTGAGTCTAGCATCTAAAAGATAATAGGACAGGAGCAAGGCAGCCCTCAAAGGGAAGAGCATTCCACAGGTGAGGTGCCACCTGTTGAAATTAATATGACTTGCATTCCGGTAAATTAGTTTGAGATAGGCTGTCTGTGTTCCACATGACGGCAATAGTTAAAATAGGCACAGATCCAAATTTTCTTTTCCTTTACCATTAGGCTTACCATTTGCCTGCCTTCCACAGAGAAACCCCAGCCCTCGGCCCCAGTGCTCAGCCCTCAAGAGAAGAAAAAATGGCTGGAAAATCCCTCCATTTTGACACTCTGGTCTCTGTGGTAAAGATGAGGGGAAATTTCTCAAGCATCACCTAGAAGTGACATCACAGTCTCCCCAAACTCCATCCTCCCCATGCACTGTCATCAAAATCTCCCAGCATTTGCTTAGGCAGTGCTGGAAACCTAGCCACCACCAGGGCACTGTGGGCAAAGAAGGGGAAGTGGTTTCTTTGTTCCCTGCAGAGCCCCCTCATTGCATTCAGTGCTGTTCCTGGATCACTGGAGACAAAACTTTGAGAGGCACAGTGAGCTTCAGTCATAGAATTCGGGCAGGAATATTCAATTCCTTTCACAGTTTTTCACTTTTACTTCATTGGTTCTAAGCCATAGTACATTTTAAATGTTCAAAGTGGTTCCTGTACATTATCATAATAATCCTTAGAGAAGGTTGATGTTGTTATCTCTGTATTGCAGATGTGGGGCTGAGAGAATATTGGCTTACATAAGATCACCTAGTGAGTTCATGACCGGGCAAGATGAAAACAGGGAACATCTGAGCTTGAGAGGCTCTACGCAGATTTGGGTAGGTTGGTTACAAATGTTTGAAGTAAATTTAAATTAGACAATAGGATATACCACATTTCCAGCTGGGGAGGGATTTTAAAAGCATTTCCACTGAGACCATCAGCTGAGTTGAGATGCAAAATTCATTCCTCCCTCTCAATTTTCTGGTCATGGAAAGACCTTTAACAGATAATGGCTAATGGAATGGCCAAACCCATGTCTCCACATTTCTAACAAGAAATATTGTCCTTGTGTGAGGGTTACATTTGTTGTGAAATAATTTTGTTGGCTGCCTTGAGCATGGCAGAGGAAAGGCTGACAGCAATCTTAAGGAATAACGCATTTGTCTTTATTTTGTTGTTCCATATTATTTTCACTTGTTGAAATGGAGAAAGTGATCTTCCTGCACTTGTTTCATGTGGTGTTCTTTGAATATACCTTCACAGGAAAAGGTTGGTTTCTATTTGAAGACACATTGAAATGAAATGTTCATGAAACTGACGTGCTAGAAATCACCTTGTGGGTGACTTTGCGAAGTCAAAATGTAAGTATGTGTGTCAGTGTCAGGCATTAAATGCAATACTTGACTTTACATTTCTGTTAATGACTTCAAATTTGACTTTCAAATCCAAATGTAACTCAGTGTGACTTTAGTTGTTCTGTAATCTGCTTGCTTAAAACTGCTACAGGGACATCAGTTCTTGTGCATGAAGTCACCATAAAGGGATAATTCAGGTCGAAACAATCCAAAGGTTTCCTTCAAGCTGAAATAATGCAAGTTTGTTGGCTTCTGATAAAGGTCTTTCACCCAAAGTCCATGAACGTTAATGAAAGGATGCCTATTGATCGGGGAGGGGGGGCTTTAGGAAAGTTATTTAGGTTGTGATTCAACAAACCAAGTGCTTTGTTGAATTATCGCCTTACACAACAGTTGATTGCAGGGTATTTTTCAGAGAAGTGCCATCAGCTGTGGAACTCACTCCCACCTTTCTCTTAACCTTCAGGGCATGTTTCAAATCTGATTTATTTCCCAGGCATTTTCTAAAGAGAAAATGCTTTAAAAGTTGAAAGCTTCATTTTTCATGTATTGTGGTGCTGACATTGTTGCGATCTGACTTCTGCATGTCTGTTATCCGCCAAATGGCAAGGCCTATATGCCTCCAGCAATAGGTTGCTATTGAAATTAATGAATTAGTTACAGGGAGGCATGATGAGATTTGGTGACTAAAACTTCGTACTTTACATTTAGGAATCCCAAAGCACAGCAGAGCTGCTCTTGGACTGGCATTACAGAAAGATAGCTGATGCAAATCTGATCTGAAAGTCAGCTGTCTTCTCACGGATGCTTTTGAATTTCTGGTCCCTGATGTTTCTACTTGCCAAATCCCTATTTTGATATTTCACAGCTGTGTGCATCAAACACATTGTCTCTTATCAGTGCACCAAGATTCCCATGAAAAAGTACACCTTTTCTAACATTAATTGAGCATCAACACATGAAGGTTTTTACATATAACTGATGTACATTGTATAAATTGCATATGGAAACCATGCAACCTGTGCACACAATACAAACAAACAGACAAAACTGACAGCAAAAGTAGAGAATCAAAGCCATTGGGAAAAAAGCAACAAATATAGACAAGTAAACTAAACAAGTGGGTTTTCTCATCCCTAGCCATAAACTTGCTTCCCACACAAGACCAGTACAGGTAGCAATTTTGTGGTCCCCAAAGGATGGAAATGAGTCTAGGAAACTTGTGCACAATAGACAGGTGAGGGAAAGCAGGAGGCCCTGTATTTAAAGAAAATCTACCTGCTGTCATCAAACAGTTATGCCTGTATCAGCCTGACCCACTGCTCTTTAAAATGGCAGTGTGGGTTAGATGGTCATTTGGGGCCAAACAGGATTTTTTCAGCTCTTTTCTGAAACTGTCCAGATGAGAAGGTCATACTTCTTCCACTTGACTCTACCCTTCCCCTAGTCTTTTTGTATTTTTGAGGAAATAATTTCTGATTATGTTCTGAAAGTGCTCAGTACTTCTGATCTCAGGGACTGGGATCAGCTGACCAGGGAATGGGCCAGGCTGGCAGGGATGAGCCCAATTACTGGCTACCATGGTCTTTGGGGGGGAGGTATAAGGTAGCATTTCTAAAATTATCCTTACTGGCACAATGCAATCTCCAGTCCAACACCACAAGAAACTATAGCAGCTATTTGGAATGGGCATCAGTGTCCAGTTCACTATGTTGACAAAACTTCAATCCGAGACAAAATGTATTCAGAATAAAAAGGCATTCAAATTCTTCTATTTAAATGTGCACATTGGTGGGTTGGATTACATGATGCAAGGATCATGGATCTTTCCCACATTTCCCTGACCATAGCAGTCCTTTCCTACCTTGGGAAAGTTTATTGCCAGGGTCATGGGGATACTCGTGCAGGTCAGCGGGCTACCTTAGGACTAAGACAGCCTTTCTGGATCACTGCTGTACATCCATTCATTCCCACAGAGACACAGAAAGCCAGAACCTTTCTTCTGATAGACAATGTATTTATTTCTTTGTTTAGATTTATATCCCATCCTTCCTGCGACGGCCTCATGGTGGATGACAACAATAAATTACAATCAGCAAGCAATTAAAACTAGATATTAAGCAATAAAAACAATTAAAACCATTAAAAGATGGGCAGAACAGCAATAAATGTAGAAAAGATTCCTTTGTTTCCCACAACTCAGAGATTGAACAAATCAATATACATGGGGAGGACATGAAAATGTAGATATTTCCTATAAGATTAGTGATCAGTGAACATTAACTGGAGGTTCCAGGGCCAATGCTGACCTAAGGAATGTCATCTGCCACCCCACAGTTGTCGATCTAGAGGCAAATGTAGTATGCCAAAGGAGTGGTAGTATGCCAAAGGAGTAGATTAAGTGCCTTGGGGGAATTTGAGTAGCTGCTGGCCACACCCTCTCCTGAGGGACACTTCTATTTAAGGCAGGAAGCGTGCAAGAGGCACAAGCCTCTGGCACGAGCCGAAGGGTGAGAGCAAAAGGGTGAGGCTCTTGGCCTGTGGCTCTTAGCCTAGGGACTCTCAGCCTAGGGGCTCTGTAAGAAGCCCAGGAAGAACCAGAAAGCCAGGGACCTTGGCTCCTTGGGTTCCCAGTAAGGTAAGTAGACTTCTACAACAGGAATCATATAAATACAAAGGGTTTTAAAAGGGGGGTTATAGAAAAGTATTTGTTTAAAATTATGAAGCCAGAATGCCAGCAGGGGGTTGGGGGCTATCCAGTGTTTTGCATCGAGTGTCACATGTATGACTATCTGCTCACTGGTCAGAAGTCTTGGGTGTGTGCTCGGTGCAAGGAGCTCCTGGTTCTCAGGGAGCGAGTTTGCTCCCTTGAGGCCAAGGTGACTGACCTGGAGAAGCAGAGACAGTCAGTTAGGTGCATGGAGAAGACTCTCAGGGACTTGTTAGATATGTCCCACTCTGGATCTGGCAGCCCGGCTGCTGCCAGGGAGCATGAGGGTCAAGGGGAAACGGGGCACCACGCTGAGGATAAGGGGAATGTGCCCTCAGAAGGCAGAATGTGCCCTTTCGTACCAAGGAACCATCCCTGGGAAGGGTGGGAGGGGGGCTCTTGGTAGTTGGAGATTTGATCCTTAGGCAGGTAGACAGCTGGGTGGCGAACCCGCATACTGACTGTATGGTGACTTGCCTGCCTGGTGCGACGGTAGCGGACATTACGCGTGTTTAAGATAGGCTGGTAGATAGTGCTGGGGAGGAGCCAGTGGTCGTGGTGCACGTTGGCACCAACGATGTGGGGAAATGCAGTCGTGAGGTCCTGGAGGAGAAATTTAGGCTGCTGGGCAGGAAACTCAAGGCCAGGACCTCCAAGGTAGCCTTCTCGGAAGTGCTACCTGTTCCACGCGCAGGGCCAGAGAGACAGGCCCAGATCAGGAGTCTCAATGCGTGGATGAGACAGTGGTGTGAGGGGGAAGGGTTCAAGTTTGTTAGGCACTGGGATGCTTTTTGGGACAAGAGGGAGCTGTACAAAAGGGATGGTCTCCACTTGTCCCGAGAAGGAACCAGGCTGCTGGCGCTCAAAATCAAAAAGGTGGCAGAGCAGTTTTTAAACTGAAAAATGGGGGAAAGCTGACAGGAGATGAAAAATCTCTGGTTCGGGATGGCTCATCTCAAGGAGATGAAGGGGTAGCTATTACTTTTGTACAAGGAAATGGATTACAATTGTCCACTGAGACTGTGGCTAATGATAGGTACTGCCTGGCAAGGTCTCAAGGCAGCAAGAGGAAGGCTATGGGCTTAACAAACGTGGGAAACTATAAGTGTTTATACACAAATGCTAGAAGTCTCCGAGGTAAAATCGGGGAGTTGGAATGCTTGGTGTTGGGGGGGGGAAATAGACATTGTGGGTATTTCAGAAACTTGGTGGGATGAGGAAAATCAGTGGGATACGGTGATTCCTGGTTATGAATTATATCGGAAGGATAGGGGGAAGGGTCGGAGGTGGGGTGGCTCTGTATGTCAGAGAGGGTATACAGCCCAGTATGATTGAGAGGGTAAGAGAATTGGATTCGCTTCTGGAAATGCTATGGGTTGAAATAGTGGGTCCAAAAGGAAGCCTAACAGTGGGAGTTTGTTATCGCCCACCAGATCAAAAGATAGAGGAGGATTATAAAATGATGAATGAATTAAAGATAGCGGCTAGACAAAATAACTGTGTAGTAATAGGCGACTTTAACTACCTACACATTGATTGGGTCAATATGAGTTCTAGTCGGGAAAAAGAGATTGAGTATTTAGACACTCTCAATGATTGTGCTGTGGAACAGATGGTCACAGATCCTACCAGGGGAGAGGCGATCCTGGATTTGGTCCTAAGTAACATCCAAGATCTGGTGAGAGATGTAAAAGTGATTGCACCACTTGGGAACAGTGACCATAATGTCATTGAGTTTAACATTTGTACAGATAGGGAGTTGCCCAAAAAGACTGACGCAACCACTTTTAACTTTAAAAGGGGTAACTTCTCTGGTATGAGGGGACATGTGAGGAAGAAATTGAAAGGAAGAGTGGAGAAGGTCAAAACCATTGGGGAAGCTTGGAGACTATTTAAAAATACAGTCCTAGAAGCTCCGAAAAAATATATCCCGCAAGTTAGGAAAGGTACAAATAGGTATAGAAAAAAGTCTGCATGGTTAACAAATAAAGTAATGGAAGCTGTAAAAGGTAAGAAGGATTCCTTTAAGCGGTGGAAAGCTAGTCTTAGTGAGGTTGATAAAAGGGAACACAGACTATGGCAAATAAAATGCAAGTCTGTGATCAGGCAAGCAAAAAGGGAATATGAGGAGCATATCACAAAAAACATAAAGGCCAACAATAAAACTTTCTTCAAATACATTAGAAGTAGGAAGCCAGCCAGCGAGGCAGTGGGGCCCTTGGATGACCAAGGGGTAAAAGGAGTAGTGAAGGATGATAGGGAAATGGCTGAGAAGCTGAATGCATTTTTTGCCTCTGTCTTCACTGTGGAAGAGGAGAAGTGCTTGCCCACTCCAGAAGCACCGATTTCGGGAGGGGGTTTGAAAGACCTGAATCAGATTGCGGTGACAAGAGAGGAAGTCCTCCGACTGATGGACAATTTAAAAACTAATAAACCCCCAGGCCTGGATGGCATTCATCCGAGAGTTCTGAAAGAACTCAAATGTGAACTTGTGGATCTCCTGACAAAAATATGTAATCTTTCTTTAACATCTGCCTCCATTCCTGAGGACTGGAAGGTAGCTAATGTCACTCCCATCTTTAAAAAGGGCTCCAGGGAGATCCGGGAAATTATAGGCCAGTCAGTCTGACATCGATACCGGGTAAGTTGGTGGAAACTGTTATTAAGGAAAGAATTAGTAGGCACATTGATGAACAAAAACTATTGAGGCAGACTCAGCATGGGTTCTGTAAGGGAAGATCTTGTCTCACTAACCTGCTAGTGTTTTTTGAGGGAGTGAACAAACATGTGGACAAGGGGGACCCAATAGATATTATTTACCTTGACTTCCGGAAAGCTTTTGTTACAGTTCCTCATCAAAGGCTCCTAAGTAAGCTCAATAGTCATGGGATAAAAGGACAAGTCCTTTTGTGAATCAAAAACTGGCTTATAAATAGAAAACAGAGAGTGAGTATAAATGGGAAACTTCCTCAGTGGAGGGTGGTAAGCAGTGGGGTACCACAGGGATCAGTACTCGGTCCGATGCTTTTTAACTTGTTTATTAATGATTTGGAATTGGGAGTAAGCAGTGAAGTGGCTAAATTTGCAGATGATACGAAGATGTTCAGAGTGGTAAAAACCAGGGAGGATTGTGAGGCACTCCAAAGGGCAAATGGGGTTCAATGTGGCCAAGTGCAAAGTGATGCACATTGGAGCCAAAAATCCTAAATATAAATACACATTGATGGGGTCTGAACTGGCAGAGATGGACCAAGAGAGAGATCTTGGAGTCGTAGTGGATAACTCAATGAAAATGTCTAGACAGTGTGTAGCTGCAATAAAGAAGGCCAACGCTATGCTGGGGATTATTAGGAAGGGAATTGAAAACAAATCAGCCAGTATCATCATGCCCCTGTATAAATCATTGGTGCGACCTCATTTGGAATACTGTGTACAGTTCTGGTCACCACATCTCAAAAAGGATATTATAGCACTGGAAAAAGTGCAGAGAAGGGCAACTAGAATGATAAAAGGGTTGGAACACCTTCCCTATGAAGAAAGGTTAAAATGCTTGGGGCTCTTTAGCTTGGAGAAATGACGGCTGAGGGGTGACATGATTGAGGTTTATAAGATTATGAATGGAATTGAGCAGGTTGAGAAAGAAGTCCTTTTCTCCCTTTCTCACAATACAAGAACTCGTGGGCACTCCATGAAATTGCTGAGCAGTCGGATTAGAACAGATAAAAGGAAATACTTCACCCAAAGAGTGATTAACATATGGAATTCACTGCCACAGGAGGTGGTGGCAGCTACAAGCATGGACAGTTTCAAGAGGGAATTAGATAAACATATGGAGCAGAAGTCCATCAGTGGCTATTAGCCACAGGGTATAGATGGGAACTCTCAGTCTGGGGCAGGTGATGCACTCTATTCTTGGTGCTGGAGGGGGCAGCAGTGGGAGGGGGATTCTAGTGTCCTGGTCCCACTGCTGGACCTCCTGATAGCACCTAGTATATTTTTGCCGCTGTGTGACAGAGTGCTGGACTAGATGGACCATTGGCCTGATTCAACATTGGCTTCTCTTATGTTCTTATGTTCTTATGGTATCCATACTGATGTTCATCCCCAGCTCAGAGTGGTAATTCTATGAACATATAAAACTGCCTAGTACTTAATTAGACTATTGGTCCATCTGTCCTAGTTATAGCTACTCTGACTGGCAAGTGTTCTCCAATTTTGCAGGCCCTCTTGCAGGTGATTGAACCTGGGACCTTCTATATGCAAAGCCTGATTTATGCACTTTCCTAAATAGATTGTAAATAAACATTTAATGATGATCACTACATACAAACTGTTGACCTTATAACCTTAGCTTGTTATTTAGTTTCTCTTTGAATATCTTAAAGCATCTGCATCAGGTTACATGTTAATCTGCTGTTCAGCCTGTATCTATAAGTTTGAAATCTAGCTTCCTTTCCAAGGTATTTGACAAACTGTGCATGCACATGGAAGTTCACACCTTGATTAAACCTTTGTTGGTCTTAAAGGTGTCACTGGACTCTAAATTAGTTCTACTGCAACATGGCTGCCCACCTGGAACACTACATTACTGGTTAGACCACTATATTAGTGGTGCAGTGGCTGGAGTTTTGGACTATGACCTAGGATACCCATTTTCAAATACAATTCTGCTGTACATGCTGATAACCTTGGGCCAGTCCCACATTCTCAGGGTAACCCACCTCACTGGGTTGCTGTGAGGATAAAACGAAGGAGAGGAGAATGATATAAGCAGCTTTGGAATCCCATTAGGGAGAAAGGTGGGATATAAAGGGAGTAAATTTATTAAAAGGCTATTAGGTAACAGTTCCATGCAGAGTTCCATCAGTGGCTATTAGCCACAAGGCATAGATAGGAACTCTCAGTCTGGAGCAAGTGATGCTCTGTATTCTTGGTGCTTGGGAGGGGCAACAGTGGGAGGGCTTCTATTGTCCTGGCCCCACTGCTGGACCTCCTGATGGCACCTGATATTTTTGGCCACTGTATGACAGAGTGTTGGACTGGATGGGTCATTGGCCTGATCCAATATTGGCTTCTCTTATTTTCTTATGTTCTTAATATTTGCCAGATTCAGACTATGAAAGGGTTCTTCTTCTTTTAAGAGGGCATGGAAAGGCAAACTTTGCAAGATGATTTAAAGTCATACATTACTTTGATGACAGGAGAAGCAGTACCAGGAGGAATTTCCTCATGTATACAACTAATGAAAGTGATCTCATGATCAGCACCAGGCAGCTATTCAACTGATGCTACAGAGATAAAAGTATCTAATAATTAACATATGACTCATTCAAAGCGGGATCAAGAATATTCCTTCTTACCTCGCAAACTTGACATAAAAGCTTTGCTGAGATCCACAGTAAATTGCCGAAACATCATTAATTGCAATGGATAAACATGGATTCATGGATAAACATACAATTTGAGGTTTTTGGCTGTGTTTTAAACTTTTTAATGAAGTTCTGTCTCCTCTGACCATAATGTTTTGCAGAGAATTATATTAACATATTATATCAAAAGCAGAGTCCTAGGACTTGAAAGTCAGACATTAGGAAAGTGTCTCTTTTCTGACTGCCAGCAAGAGAGAGAAGATAACTTCAATGCCCAGTTAATAATTTCAAAAAGTTACACTGTTCAAATTAGACCTCTTTGGGAAATGCTTTTTCAAAACAAAAAGAAAAAAGAAAGGGCTGGCAGGAACTCTTTCACATTGTCACCGCTAACCTTGATCTGTCCTAAAGATTAGATAAGATTTAAAGAAATGTTCCATGCAATATTCATTTAATTCCTAATTGGCAGTCTTTAATAATTGAAAAACTGTTTGCTAGCTTTAATACAATTTCATAATTCTAATTATTTCAAGCAAGCGTTGCATGCATTAGAATCAGAACACTGATGCTCCCTTGTAGTCTCCTCTGCAAGAGCTGACCCTCTTGTTAATTGTTCTGTACTAAACTTAAGGCTTCTCAAACTGGGTTTAGGAAAGCCTGACTTTTGAGCTGAAAGGTTTTAGAGACAAAACTAGACATATGGGCAACATATGGGCACTGAAAATGGCACCCCTGAAATGTACTTCCTTCTCTCTACAGTATTCTGCCCTTTTTTCTGAATTGGCTAGAATTTAAGGAAATAACTGGCCATAGATAGTCCAGTGAGCTTCATGGCTAAATAAGAACCTGAGTTTCCCATACTCTAGTCCAGCACTCTAATTGCTACACAGCCCTGGCAAAGGGAGATTTCCTTCTCCAAGTAATATTTATGCTTAGTAGTTCCATGCCCTGACCTGGATTGACCAGGCTAGCCCAAACTCATCAGATCTTGGAAGCAAAGTAGAGTTGGCCATGGTTAATATTTGGACGGGAAACCACCAAGTCTAAGGTTGTGATGCAGAGGCAGGCAATGCCAAACTGCTTCTGAACATCTCTTGCCTTGAAAACCCCACAGGAGTGCCATAAATCAGCTGTGAATTAAGGGTGTGTACACACACACACACACACACACACACACACACACACACACACAGATTCCTCATGCTCCAAAAGGTTCCACTATGCTATTTCCCTGCCTCAATAGTGACAGTCAATAATACAAAATTGGCAAGAGTACACACATGATGTGATGACATCACAAGATAACATTCCCATTCCTCTGTCCCTTCAATGTCCTCTGCTTACACTGTCAGAATATACTGTGGCCCAAGTTACTTTTGTACATTTTGTTCATGATTCTAGCTAGGTTTGTGGTGCTCCTGAGATTCCTATCAAATCAAACATTCTTCAGCCTGCTGCTTCTATCACTATTACCTCCTTTCTCACCCCCAAAAGAAATATTCAGACATGATTCTGAGCCATATTGTACATTACTTTTCTCACCTTTGGGCCTACCTATATACATGGCTGTCCCCAACATGCCTCCCCCAGGTGTGTCTCTGGTGATATTTGATAAAGCATGGTGTGATGTTATTACATTTACCTTTTCCCCTGTGTTCTGAAAGTAACGGCCAATGAATTAAAAAAGAGAATTGCTGAAGACAACACTATCACCTGTGTAATATGTTTTTGTTACCAAGTAATGCTGGACAGATGCATGGGGAGAATGTGGGTTGGCAGCAGCCATATGTTCCTTGTAACAAGTGGCTGGACCCTCAGTGAATTGAACATTTTAACAGTTCATACAAACGTTCTAATAGTTAGAGTAACATAACCTGTCCAAGAGATCAGTCTATGTGAACAGTATATATTCCAAAACCCTTGCTCAGGGAACCATGAGCATCCATGAGACTGTGTTTATTCTTAGAAATGGTCATTTGAAATCCTAGTCAAAGCATTTATAGAATAAAGAATAAGCAATTTCTTTAATGAAATAAGTATCAGTTAAGGTGGACTTTATGTTATGTTTCGTTCTCGCTATCAAACACAGAAGGGTGCACCTGAAGCACACAGTGCTTATGGTCTTTTATGGTACTGTGCTTAAATGCATTACACCACTGAAATCAGGGTGATGACTCTGCATCATTTTATTTAAAGAAGTAATTACTATTCATGGAGACTGAAGGAAACATGGAAGTTCCTTGAGGACAAACATCTAATGGTGTCTCAAAGCACAAATATACAGCACACACTTAATAGCATGAAAGGGAGGAATCATTCTACACCTTGAAACAGAGGTCAGTCTGCAGTCTGCAGAAATGGGAGACACTGCAGTGCTAGCGAAGAACCGGAAGCTCTGTGTGCAATTAATTGCAAAGTATGGACACCGAGCATTTAAATCACCCACTAGATTTTTTTAAGAGTATAGTGGACACTCACTGAAAAGTCTGGCTTACATGGAACACTTGTCATTAAATGGAAAATCAAAGATCACAAACATTGAATATGCACTACATTTGATAGCAAGAAAGCTTAGGCCTGAGTTGAAATGTCGCATCAAGTTACTAGTGTAGTAGGTGCATGTCCAAAGCTGCTCGTCCCTTCCACACCTAACCTATACACATTGTTTAATTGCTCCTAATTCCATGAGTCCGTAGATGAGAGAAAAAGTAATATATCTCAGTCAAGACAGGATGCTAATCTGATAAATGCTGAATTATTTGCAAGTTTGCAGGAATGGAAATTCTGTGAGAAATGCTAGTACTTTTCAATTAGCAGCTGTCTCCGAAAACCTAATTTCACAGTTTCACAATTTAGATTCTCATTTCTAATGCAGTTATCTTTTTCTTAAAGGAACTTCTCAGGGTAGCAAATTGCATTTCAGGTTCTAAAACTGCTACATAAAATCCATTCAGAGAGATAAGGCCTGGGAGAAAGGCATTATACACTGAATAGAGTGTGGAAGGGAAAGACCCTAACAAAACCATTTCTGTATTATAGATACAGAAGAGAGTTAATTTGAAGAAGAGAGTGAAACTGGTTGATTGATTTGGAGATGGATCATGCATTTATTTTTTTTAAGTGGGCCAAACAATTGAAGACCTTATCAGGTCATCAAAATAGTAGTAAGGTTGACCTGTAATTAGGGCATATGTTAGAAGAAGTTCAGCAAACCAATAGCAACATAATCTATCCATTGAATTGTTTAATTACTGTTGTTCACCACCTCGTTCACCAATTACTGTTGTTCACCACCATATTGAGCCTATGTTTAAATCAATAAATAAGACTATCCATGAAGTTTAAAAGCCAGATTCTGGATATATCCAAGTGTTTTTATGAGTCAAAGGTATTTAAAATTTTGATATGTGATCTCATTTTCATTAATTTCTTATTCCTCAATAGCTGTGTTTATTCTCATATTAAAGTTGGTAACTTTAGGATAATTTTAGTCCAATAGGGGTCCAAGCTATGTCAATATGAGCATTGACTGAAGCTTGGCATCCTGACTTCTCATGAATTTAACATGAAAAGGGAAGACATTGTCTATGAATTTCCTTTTTACAATGATCTCCTGATATGACCTCCAGTGCCAAATAAGCTGCATACTATACATAAAGTAGTTTTCAGTGGCGGAAGGGGTGGGGTGGTAAATGCTTGCAGTGGAACGCTTGAAGTAACATTTCCTTAGCCACAGCACTGGAACAACCTTTGTGCTTATCTCCTGAAGTGCTCACTGGAGCAAAGGCAGAATGAGGCTGATTTCAATCATGTATTTTTATACGTTCTTCCAAAGTGCAGGAATCTATTCCATGCTCCAGCTTGCCTTGTGGGAGCACAGAGACTGCAAATGCAGTTTTCTGGTTAATGCGCTGCCATGATTTACTGTTTAAGTATAGTGAGAGGCAGGTTTTTATTGTGCTAACTTTCAATATGATGAAGTGAAGATTGAGCTGCATGTCACCAGGCCCCATATACAGGGCAATAAAGACATTGCAGAGTTGTAGCTTACACATAAGAATAAAAAAAAATCCATTGATTTTCTAATTCAAACAGGCATTTATGCTTATGAATGTCACAGCATCACAGCCTTATAGAGGCTGTATTTTTAAGATCGTACATTACTCATCCTTGAACCTCCTCTATAATGAAGAGGCAAAATGTACTCGATTCCCCCTGCATTGCTGTGAACTGTATTCTAGTCGCTTGCTTAGTAGAAATAGGTACAAACTGCTCAAGTTTAAGCCCTAGTCATGAACCTTCATAGTCATGCAGACTACACAAACCAAACCATGAACATGAATGGTGAGTGAATGTCTTTGGAACTGAAAGACTGGGTTGGATACGAACTAAAACTTCCATCACTGGAGTGTGCCTTCCCCTCCCCCTACAGCCCACTGATCTCCATGAAATAATGCTGAGCGGGGATGAACCTGTTCACGGGGAGGGCAAGGTATAAATTTAATAAAGTGAATTAAAATAAATAAATAAAATGAGGGGAGAGGACTCTGCGGGGAGGAATGAGAGGGGTGTGTAGTAGGGAGGGGGGCATCAAGGGAAACTGCTAATATGGTCTGCAAGAGATATGGAAAGGATCGCGATGGATCTCCCCCACACACACATATATATATCTGTAATGTTCCAAGAATACAGAAGAACTTTTCTTTTTGGTTTGTATATTTGGTTAAAGATTTTGCTGGGGAAATTGAACAAAGCAATAGTTGTTTTTACTTAACAGGGGATATAAATATTGGAGAGATTGGGTTTGGGTTTTGTATGAGCCAGCAGCCTTAAAGGAATGAGGGGGGATTTGAACCCCCCTCCCCATTTCCCCTTCCACAATTTTCATACAGGCTTCAGTGGGTGAATTTTCCCATCCCTTTATTTTTAACTGTTGTTCAGCTGATCTCAGCATTCCTTCCCCTCTGGAACATTTTTAGTCCTCCTTAAAAAAAATGGGGGTTAATTTACAGTCTCATATTTGTACATACCTGGAGAGTCCCCTCTGGAGATAGAAGCCTGGCTAGCAAACCAGCTTACTTTTAGATATGGGGAGTCGTCCTAAGAAAGTAAGCTCCACGTTAGTCAATGGGGCTTACTTCCAGGAAACAGTCCTGAAGATTGTAGCATTAGTGACTCATCATTGCAAGAGTCAGATGCTGTTGTGCATGGCTAGTGTGATTCATTTCTTGGAACACCCACCAGCTGCACAGTGTATTGAATAATAAACCAGGCTTCAAAGGCATGAACATTTGTTTGTGTTAATTGCTACTTCTCCACCTCACTGCTGCAAGTAGTAGTAGGAAAGTGTCTAATTTACATTAATGTTTGTTGAGAAATAATTGTGTTTCAGTTTCAGACTTATTTGAGAGTGCAGATTCTAGTGTAGTAAGAAATCATAGGAGGATTTTAAAAATAATTCACACCTTTTGATTTTTCAGTGTTCTGATCTAGCCATGGAAGTCAACTGTCTTGTTATATATAAAGTGTCGAATACAACACTCTCTACTCTGAAAATGGGTGAATTGTGTTCAGATCAACCAGATTTTCAATACAGAGGGCTGGTGAAGTCATGGCTATTGATCAAAATATGGATTTAATTAACCTTTCAGCCACTGCTTCTATTGCTCTTTCAGTGATATCAGTGTCCCCTTGTACCTTTAACTCTGAAGTACTTGTAACTGAAGTAAGCAAACATCTAACTAGAGAAAATGATCAAAGCCCACAAGTACTGACTTTATCAAAAGAAGATCATGCAAATCATGCATGGTTACTACAGTCAGGATTCACTACGGTGGCCAGGCTCTAGTGCATACTTGCTCCTTGGCGGCATGTCTCTCTGCAAACACAGGCATGGTAGAAATTATGTGGCATTGCTGATGCTGAATGTGGTGAGCCCCAGCAGCAAGTTCAGCAGCTTCAAAAGAGATTTTGAATCAATTCCAGAGCGACTGAGACAACAAAACCTCACTAGTTGAGCCAAGCAGATGGCTGAGCAAATCTCTCCATCACCAGCTCCAGAGAAACCTGCATAACACAGCAAGCTCTACTCAGTTTGCTTTTGTCTTTTTGGTGGTCCACATTATCCGAAAAACTCTCCTCCAACACAATATTTCAAATGAATCGACTTTCTTTCTGTCAGCTTTCTTCAAGGTCCAACTTTCATGCCCATACATAGAAATGGGGAATATTATGGCATGAATTAACTCAACTTTGGCCACCAGTGACACATCCTGACACTTAAGAATCTTTTATGGCTCCTTCATGGCTGCCGTTTAGTTGATGATGGAGCCAAGGAACAGAAAATCTTGAACAATTTTAAATTTCTTCACTATCAACCTTAAAGTTATATAATTCCTCTGTAGTCATTACTTTTGTCCTCTTGGTGTTGAACCGTAATCCTGCTTTGGCACTTTCTGTTTTACCCTTCATCAGTAGTTGTTTCAGGTCTTCACTATTTTCTGCCAATAATGTGGTGGTCATATGTATTTCTCAAAGTGTTAATGTTCCCTCCTCCAATTTTCATTCCACCTTCATCTAAATCTAATCCACCTTTTCTTCTGATTGAACAGATAGACAGATAAAATACATCCTTGTCTGACACCTTTGCCAACTGGAAACAATTATGTTCCTCCATATTATGTCCTATCAGTAGCCTCTTGTTCAGAGCACAGGTTGTGTATCAGTACAGTCAGATGATGTGGCACACTCATTTCTTTTAAAACCAACCATAGCTTTTCATGATCTACACAGTCAAAAGCTTTGCTGTAATCTATGAAACACAAGATGGTTTTCTGAAATTCTCCTATATGCTCCAGTAACCAACATAAATTTGCAAAATGATCTCTAGTGCCTCTTACTTTTCTGACTCCAGCTTGAACATCTGCCATTTTTAATTCCATATATGGTAACAGTCTCTGTTGTAAGATTTTGAGCATCGCTTTACACACATGAAAAATTAATCTGACAGTCCAATAGTTGCTGCAGTTTGATGTGACCTTTTTTGGAATTGGAATGGAAATTAACTATTTCCAGTCTGTGGACCATAGTTCTGTTTTCCATATTCTTGCTAGGTTTTTGATGAACTCCATTTCTACAGCTTGGAATACTTGTATTGGTATCCCATCTACACCTAGGATTAGTTTCTCCCAATTGTTTTGAGTGCAGCTTTCACTTCACTTTCTAAAACTGTAGGTTCTTCCTCAAAATATTCTTCTTGGAAGGAATCTGTCATCCTTTCATCTCTTTTGTATAGTTCTTCAGTGTATTGTTCCCATCCTTTCTTTATTTTGTCCTAAACAGTTAATACATTTCTGTGTTGATCTTCCAGCATGCCCAACTGTGCTTTAAATTTCCCTTTGGTTTTTAGATCTTGTGAAACAGATCTCTTGTTCTTCCTTTCTTGTTGTTCTCTTATATCTCTTTACATTGGTCATTATAATAGTTCTTTTTTCCTGTACGTGCCAGTCACTGGAACACTGCATTTAGAGTTTTTATTCTGTTTCCATCACCTTTTACTTTTGCTTCTCATCTATCTTTAGCAATTTTAAGAGTTTTATCAATCATCCATCAAGGCTTTTCATTCCTTTTGGCTACAAGAATAATCTTTGCACATTCTTCCTTGGTAATTTCTCTGGTTTCAACCCATAGTTCTTCAGGTTCATGTTCTCTTGAACTTGGTAATGTAAATCTATTCTTTTCATGGTCTTTAAACTCTTCAGGAACGTTGTTTAAATTGTATTTTGGAACTATGAATGATTTGGCATTTTTCTTCAATTTTATTATGATCTTCAATATTAACAGTTCATGGTCTGTACCACAATTGGCTCCTGATCTTGTTTTAGCAGAGATAATAGAGCTTCTCCATCTTCTGCTTCTGATTATGTAATCTATGTGATTTCTGTATTGGCCACCAGGTGATGTCCACATATACAAGAAACCTTTATCTAAGTATTAACAGTAGTTTTTGCTGGACCAAGGGACAAATAATGCCCAACGAGGTATTGGTTGTGAAGGTCAGCACTTCACTTTTTTGTGGGGGGGAGAAAAGCAACAATAACAGACATTAAAAAACTTTTAAAAGACTTACTAATATAATTTTAATTTCTGAATTTGCAGCATGTTTCCATTTATTTATATAAATATATTTGCTATTAACATCTTAGTAGCTAATATCAGAACTATATCTAAATGCTATTTGTTCACAGAACCATGTTATTTGACTCAAAAGGAAACTCTGGGAAATTCTGGAATTCAGATCTTCAATGTACAGTTAATTTCCAAGATAACTTTACAATAAACCTGAATGTGACAGGATAAAACCACCACCATTATTCGTCTGTCTCCCTGGGCAGTGTTATCTAACTGGCGGTAAGGTCATGCAATAAATTTTGTTCTCAATCAGATTCATATCTGTGCTCTTTGGAATGACTAAATTCCTAAGTAAGGGGTGTGCAGTGAGATATTGCTAAACCTATAAATTGTCTGATTTACCTAATATTGGGTCAGGTAAGGTATAATCTGACATAGTCAAAGCCTTCTGGGAATGATTCCCAGATCTCTGAACATTCTGAATTAATTGTTGGAAATGTAACAAGAGCTTGCCTGCCTGGGTTCCCCCCCCCCCCAGCATTTCTTACCATTCCCTGGGAAACACAGTTCTCCCAGCCAGTCTTAGCCCAAGGACCAATCAGGTCAGTTGCCTTGGTCAATCACATGGTCCTTGTTGGAAGAGAGGGAAATTTTAAGCTCCAGGCATATGTTACGCTGGCCATTTTGCACTGTGTTTGTGTTGTGCTCACTGCAACTTGGGTCTTGGAAGAGATGCCTTGCTTGGATTATGCTAGACCCTGGCTGTCTGGATCCTGTCTAGATGAGACTTCTTGACAGACTGATCTAATTAATTTATTATTACCACTAGTTAGCCTTTCCTCCATCCTTTCTCAGTGGAGAAAGTTTTGTAAGGGGGTGGCATATTTGGTCACTGGGGGAGTTTGGGAGAGGTATTATTTACATTGCTGCTTTGAGTTCTCTGTCATTTAATATTTGTTTTGATCTTCTGTCATTCCTTCTTTGTGCTTCTGAGGAGTTTGTTTCTTGGTTTTCATTGTGGGTTTTTTCTTGGTTTGCTGGCTTTTCTTGTTGCCTTCAGTTAATGAACTAACTGTTTTCTACCTTTTTGCAGTGATTTCGAGTAATGTTGCATTTTTCATTGCTTAGGTTTGGATAGGTATGCTCCTCTCCTCTGCAATGTGATCAGTTGAGCACCTCACTAGACAGACTCTCTAGAAGGACTAATTTTACTCAAGTTTGTGAGGAAAACTCCACTCTAGAAAACATTTTCATGTACGCGAAGGGTGTGGCTAGGACCACTTTATTCAAGGGTCTGTAAAATCGAACCCCTTTGTCAACTTCACTTGAAACTTGAGGAGTCTTTAGATGAGAGGGTGGACTAGGTTCTCTGACATTTTGATACTATTTGGTGGAAAAGTCCACTCTGGAAAATTTGCTATGGAAAACAATCCAATCCAATCTTAATGAAAATGGAAGTAGAACCCAACAAGTGTTCATGATACAACAACAATATTTCTGAGTACTCTTAAAAACAATTCTTAGCCCAATTGCCTTATTTCTTATCATGCTTGGGAGGAATTATGATATTAAGAGGCAACTGGCATATAGCGCAGGGCCATAACCTGTATATACTAGAGTCAGAATTCCCAGATCTCATGAACAGATGAGGATACCAGGTTAATGTGATAATTGGTCTTTTATTTAATAATTATCAATCGTACATACACATGCAATACAGATGTAGGAAGGATTAGGCAGAAAAAGACAGTGACTTCCACATTAGCAGAAATATCATTGATGGGTGATCATTGATGGGTGATATTTTACCTGTTTGGCAAGGTGAATAGACCATGCAACGAAAAGGGAAGAAAATGGGAGAGAGAGGGAGTGGATCGTGAGCTGGCCAGTGCTACATGTGGAGTGGTTCCAAACTGATTAGGGATGGAACCTAAAATGTGGGGGGGGGTTCCCTTAAGTAGCCATTTTTGTGACCTGAGGCAGGAACCGGGTGGTTGTTGGTTCCCAGGAAATGCAGAAGGAGAAAACAATACCTTAGGATGGATAGGACAAAGGAAATCATGGTTGGACAATTTAGGATAGATGTGCTTAGGGGAGTGACATCTTTTGGGGAAGGTGTGAAACAAGGGAAGGGGGAAAGAGGGTACAATCACTGTAACAATTTGATGCTTGTCATGGGCATCCTCTGGATCAGTGGCAAGGAAGGCTTAATTGCATCTTTTGTTTCTGGCTGGGCAACATTCTTTGTTTGAGGATGACTCGGGGGGAAAGGAATGTACTGCGTGATGGAGAAGTGATCCCTTCATGGCTTCTTTGCAGGAACATCTGGCCTCTTTCAGAACATGGCTCCTCTCTGGTCTGCCGCTGTTTCTGTGTTCATAAAGACCGGGGCTGTTGGTCTGCATCATGGTGCTTGTGCAGATACAGAGTGGGGCATGGGCAAAAGTCCTCTGTAGTCTTGGGTCCAGCTCTGGCTTGGCATGTGCCTTTGGCACAAGGCTGCCCTGGTCACAGTATACAGTCTGTTATGTATTAGCTGTAATAAGATGGCCACCACAGGTGGCCTGACAAACCTCAGACCTTCGTTCCTAAGACAATAGCCACTTCAGATCCGAAGGCGCACCTATGGGCTTGCCTGGATCCGAAAGGAGACCTATTGAATTGTTGACTTGTAAATAAGGCCAATCACGGGTGATGGGTGTGTGTGGGGCAAGCATATAAGCCAGTCACCGACCAGCCAGTTTGTTCTCCGTTCCTGATGTAACCCAGTAAACAAGAACTGATTCAGTATGCTGAGTCTCTGGTCTCAGTACTTTTCACAGTCCATAGTTCAGCATGGGGGACTCAGCTTAGGACCGCAATTCTGTCCATTGCCCTGGCACCCAATTCAGAGTCCAGCAAGGCACTGATAGTAAGAGTCTCTTTAACAGTGCAATCTGAAACAGCTTCTTGGAAACACAACACTCATTTTCTTTCTTAAATTACCATATCGGAAACAATATTTTTTTTCAATGCACACCCCTATTCTTTATATTAGGCTTATTTGGTGATATGCCATGGTTATGTCTGTTGTATACTTTAAAGGAGGTAAATATTAAGTGCAATATTTCAGTGCAATCCTAAGAACACTTTTCTGGGAATAAGCCTCAATGTGTAGGATTCAAAGTAGACCTCTGTAGGATTGCTCTCAAATCTTGGTATAAATTAATTAACTGTGAGGTGTTGTTGGGGGGTATTCTCCTGATGGAAAGTACACTTATTTCTAGATTTTCTGGCCAATCTAAGATTAATCTAAATACTTGAGATCAGTTTTATTCATGTTGTAGGAGGTAACTGGGACACTGTGCAGACACATGTAGTTGAGCAGTCTATATTTCCCCTTAAACTCTAAAACTTAAGTGGTCACAGAGCTAGTGTGAACTAGACCTCACTGATAACAGGCTAAGAACATAAGAACTCTACTGGATCAGTCTAATTCCAGTGTCCTGTTTCTCACAGTGGCCCACTAGAAGCTTTTGAGGAGCTCACAACTAGGTCAAGAAGGCTATCCTCCTTATCAATAGATTGCCTGGATCACCCACACTTTCATAATCTCACATCTAAACTAATGAAACACATTCTATGTGTACCTGTCCTTGAAGATGTTTTGAAAGCTCTGCTTATGCAGACTTTTAAATGAAGGACAAGTTACATGGTATATTTCAGTTGTTTCAGTGTAACTGCATAGTCTTTCTGTGAGTTTATGTACTCACAGGCCTGTAGCTACAGTGGGGCATTTGGGGGCCTGGCCCCCCAAATTTCTTCCAAGACCCCCTGACTTTCTGCCCTGAACAGCCCCCCCAACTTATCCCTCACCCTCACTGCCAGGGATGGCAGCAAGCCACACGCCGCCCTTTCCCCCAACAGCTGTCTGTATCTGCTCTTGGCAACAGCAAGGAAAGCCCCACCCTCTAAAGGGAAGTGCTTGTCCAGGCCCCGCCTTTCTTTCTGCTTCAACTAGAATGCCGAGAAGACCCCACGTGGAAGCTTGAGCCTCAGATCTGCTGCTCTCGTGCCCCACAGGCCACTGGATCAGTAAGCCTCCCCCCTCGCCTCTCTCTGCTCAAGAGGAAGGTTGGGCTCAGGACTAGGAGTGCCTCAGTCCCATGAGCCTCTTTGTTTTGGGGTGGGAGAGGGAAGGAGCCTGTTTCCAGATGGGGGCTTGAGCCAGCTTGCCCGATTGCCAGTGAGAGTCCCTGCAAGAGAAAAACCCCTTGCGCTTGTCTTGCGTTTGTTTGGGGTTCAGGGAGGGAAGGAGCTGCCTTCCACATGGAAGCTTGAGCCTTCTTGGCTGGTTGCCAGTGAGTCCCTGTGACAGAAAAGCCCCTTGCGCTTGTTTTGGTGTTGGTTCCAGCCTTCCTTCAGCTTAAGAGTCCCTTCAACAGTCTCTGCAAGAGAAAAGCCCCTTGCACTTGTTTTTCATTTGTTTGAGGCTGGGAGTGGGGGAAGGAGACTGCTTGCCTGGTTGACAGTGAGTCCCCGGGAGAGAAAAGCTCTTTGAGCTTGTTTTGGTGATGGATCCAGCCTTTCTTCAGCTTAAGGGTCCCTTCAATAGCAGAAAGAGTAAGCATCCTTAGGCTGGAGGAAGGTTTCAAACTTCAGTTACTGGAGTGGTAGCAGAGGGGTAGGAGCCACAAGGTGACTTGAGTATTCTATGCTGAGATTTGCAGTTTTCAAATGTGATGTTGCAAGAAAACATCTTACTTTTTAATAGAATCACAAAAGTTGGAAGGGGCCATCCAGGCCATCAAATCCACACCCCTGCTCAGTACAGGATCAGCCTAGAGCATCCCTGACAAGTGTAATCTATCTGCTTGGTTCATAAAAACTTTATGTAAGCCATTTGAACAGATGCACTTAAATTGGGCAAAATAGTCTCTCTCCACTTCATTGTATTTTCCAATGTGGCTTTCAGAGTTAAGTTGGCTTGAGAAACTGGTGGGGCACCAGGTCCCTCAAGGCTGGTTGGAGAGGGCGGGGGGAGGATGGAGATGGATGTTGTAAGGGGGAAGCTGGGAGGATGGGGATTCTGGTGGGGGTGGGGGTCTTTTAGTAGCAGTTTTAAGGAAAGATGGGCCAATGAGACCCATCCAGTCCAACAGTCTGTGTCACACATAGTAGCTAAAACCCGGTGCCTGGGGATTTCCTCCCCTGAATTACTGTTTAAGAATCCCATCCCCAACAATGTCTAATATCCACATGGGGGGTTAGATTTCCCTTGCCAGACTGCAGGCAGGACCTGGAGATTCCAAGTTTGAAATGACTGTTTAAGAATCCCAACAATGTCTGTCTGATTTCAAGGTATAATCTCATGGGGGCGGTTGTAAAGACAAATGTCATCCTTAAAAAAAAAAAAAAAGACAAAGTTCATGGTGTGGGTGTGATTTTCTTGATTTTATTTGTCTGCCAATGCTTTGGAGAGAGCAGGTGGATTGTCCCTCAGTTCTGAACTTAGTGCCTTATCAGCTCAAGGATGCAGCATGGGCTATTAGCTAAAAATGCAGTTTATGTTTGAAGTCTCTGGATTTCATGGTATAATCTGGTCAAGGACACTTAAGAGTATGATTAGGTATGATTTATTTTATTTTCCTGTTTTCAGTAACACATACTATGAGAGCCAGTTTGGGGTAGTGAAAAATCCTGGCTGTGGGCCTGTGTGCTCAGTGTAGATGTTAGATCTACTCTTAAAATCCCAAGAATTTACTTCAGAAAACATCTTCCTTCATGTCTTTCTTCCCTCTAGGTATGAGGGAGTGGCCTTGTTCTGTGTTCCCCCATTTATATGTTCAGTCTGCTAAAGCACATGATGAGCCTTAAAAAAAACCCAAAAAGCAGTGGCCACATTGTAGAACACTCTCCAGAGGGATGGCTAACTCATTGCCTTGTATAGAAAATAATTTCCTTCCCAACATCTTTATGTTGGAAGTTGTTTCTTGGCCATTGAGCTCTTATTTTAATGAACTCTTGCTGCTGCTACGGTGACAGTTTTGATTTTGCTTGTTGATGATGGACCTGGTAGGTGTTGTTAGATAGCTGGCTCTTTAGGTTGTTGATTGTTTTGTATCATTATGATTTAATTTTATGAGGGCTTTCCAGATTTTATGGTTTTAGAGATTTTACTGTCTGCATTATTACCACGTTTTATTATTCTTTTATGGATTTCACTGTGACTGTACATCATCTCAGGTGCCATTGTGGCAGAGAACGGAACTGATAAATACAAATATTCCTATACCATGCTGTTTACCTTTGAGTGGAAGCGAGATGGGACATTTTTTTCAGTATGACAAGTCTCTCTGGCTGCAGTCACATGCACTAAATAATCCACTTTCAGTGCACTTTCCAACTGGATTTTGCCAGTTCACATAATACAGTAAAATCCAGTTGGAAAGTGGATTTAAAGTGGATTTAAAGTGGGTTATTTAGTGGCCGAGGACAGACTGGCAATTTGCCCCGGGATGGGACCCGGGCTGACAACGATTCAATACCGGAGTAAATGGAACGTTCACACAGGCACATCTGCCTGGCGTCCCCCACCCGTAGCTTACCGGTGCTCTTGCGCTTCACTGCCGGATTAAAAAAACACCTGATAAAAGCCTTCGCAAATCTTGAAAGCCTGCGTTCATCGCGCGTTTCTCCGCTTCTGGGGAGTCTGAACGCGCAGCCGAAAAGCCGGGAGCAACCCGCGTTGGGCATGAGGCAGCAGCGGTGTGATTGGCTGCACTCTGCTCCACTGCCCAATGCAGTGCTGGCATTGCAGGGCAAAAAAAAAAATCGGCAAAATGTGCTTATGCGCAAGAGCGCATGAGCGCTCACGCGCACATACACCCACAGCCGAATTAATGGGGAAACGGCGAATATAGCACGCCTCCGGCGCGGCAGTCTGAACGCTCCCATGCGCCTCCGTCCCGTATCTTCCGGCAGCGGCCCCCGCTGTGTGGACGGGAAAACCCGGTATTGTTTAATCTGGGTTTTTTTTGCCGCGACTGGCTACCGGGGCAAATTGCCAGTCTGTCCTGGGTGTGTGACCGTAGCCTCTATTTTGGTTCTAAAACAACCATTCTCATTTCTTCTCTGTGCCTTTAATTATACCAACCTTCTTGTGTTTTCACAGTCTGTGGCTATCATTAATGATATTAGAAAAATTGCCATATTTGCACTCTGGTGTCAACATTGCAGTGCTCTCATTCTGTTGATTTGTGGAGGAATGCTGAAACCCTCCACAGTAAAAACAAAAGAAAACAATTAAATGGACTGATTCAGAATGCCTTGAAGTCTTTGGGGCATTTCCTATTGAACTGATTGGGCTTTAAAGGAGTGTTTTTAAACTACAAAACATTTTGGCTGCCTTTTTCTCTGAGTTTGTTGAGCACTAGTGCCAATTTTGTAATTTCATGTTACATTCAACCCCACTTCATGAATCTGTTTTGCCTGTGTGCATACCCCTCAGGTTTCCAAAAAGCAGGAGTGAGATTTGTATTCCCTGCTGGAGCCTTTTGAAAAAGCAAAAAGGTTTTATGGGCCTGTAAAACTGATTCCATAATAAAAGGGATTCAGTCAAATTAGTGAGACTTGGCAAGTTCAAACCTTTATTTTTACAAGCTAAATAAGTAAAGCACAAAGGCAGATTTTTTTTTTAAAAAAAGTTGCCACGTGAGCCAGATTTTGGCCTTTAACAAAAGTATCCATATTCTGAGATTGTTTCCCACTTTAGCTTTACCTCTGGATTTCTTTACTTTTTTGTGTATCCTTGAGTTTCTTTGCCTCATTTGGATGTGAAACTGGGACAAAGATGCAGGTGTTGTCCCTGCCAGTGTTCTTACTATGCAACCGAAATGGTCAGTAAAAATCAGAATGAATATGCAAGAGGTAGAATAGCTTTTGTAGCTCTATCCAGCCCTGACTGAGCTCTGAGAGTGAGGCTTTATAGGCCTTTGGAGCTCAGCTCACCATGGGAGCTCAGTTGAATCAGGCCGCCCAACTCGACTGAGCTCTGAAGGCTTTTATAGGCCTTTGGAGTCTACTTCCAGGTGGGGTACGGTTGCCAAGTCACTTAACTTGCATAGTTGGGGAGGCCCAGTCCTGGTCTGGGAGATGTGCACGCAGCATGATGATGTCACCTGGAAGTGATGTCATCACATGGGGCACGTCGCCGGCTGATGCTCTAGCAATCGGCCTGGAAACTCTATGGTATCATAGATTTTTCAGGCTGATTGCTAGATCATCAGCCTGAACCGGGCATTTTGGGGGTGGGGTTCCCCCCGCCAGCCTGATTCAGACCAGCACGTTGGGGGCCCTTTTGGTGGGAAAACCTCCGCCCCCCCCCCCCAGGAGACGTGGCAGCCCTAGGACATATATGCCCATGTAAGGGCATATAAGGCCTATAAAAGTCTTCAGAGCTCAACCTGGGAGCTCAGTCAAGTTGGAGGCCTTCAGTTGCTATGGCAGATCCACTTTGTTATCTTTTCATAAAGCCTGGATGCATGATTGTGAGAATTCTTTAACAGATCAAACCAGGGAATGCATTTGATCCTCTCATTCCCTCCATACCAGCTCTTTAAACTCCGTATACCAGGCATATAAATTTATCACCCGATGGTACTCCACACCAACTAAAATAGTGCATATAAGTTTCTACGGTTATGACAGTATAACAATTTAATCATATTCTAGCGCTATTTAAAAAAAATAAAAATAAAAGTCCCCCTCCCCAAGTGGTGGGAAGAAATGACTATCACAGGGACAGGGCTTGAAGAAGAAGAAGAAGAAGAAAAGAGATTGGGTTTATACTCCGCCCTTCACTTGGAGTCTCAGAGCGGCTTACAAACTCCTTTCCCTTCCCCTCCCCACAACAGACACCCTGTGAGGTAGGTGGGGCTGAGAGAACTCTAACACAAACTGCTCTTTCAGGAACAGCTGTGCCAGAGCTTGTGACTGACCCAAGGTCACATCAGCAGGTGCAAGTGGCGGAGTGGGGAATCAAACCCAGTTCTCCCAGATTAGAGTCCACATACTTAACCACTACACCAAACTGGCTCATTGAAAAAATGAATGCCACGTCGTCCTGAAAATCTGAATTTTCCCACTCACACGGCAGCCATCCAGGGTTTAGTGCAATCTTTCCCAAAATTTTGGAGCAAAGCAGATGTCAGAGAGATCAGAGAAATTCTGGGGAAGCCCACAGAGGTGCTTGAATGCACCATGATGCTGTGGAGAAGCAAGGAAAAAACCCACTTCCCAAAAGCATTGAACTTGGGGCAGATAACCAATGCAGAAGCCTACTAGGTCTGCCAAGCTCCTGGTCAGGCCAGGGTATCTCCTGTCCCCCACTCACATGGCCTGCCACCACTCTGAGCAGCAGCAGGAGAAAAAATAAATAAAACACCTGCAATGATGGCTGTGGCATCGTATTACTTGCAGTAAAACACCAGAAGTGGCACAGGGTAGCTCTAGGTATCACTGTAAACTCTGTGATAAATCCATAGTTTTCTGGTGGAGCCTAGAGTCACCTATGCCACTTCCATTTTTTTCCCTTGGAAGTGACATGATGCTGCAGCCGATGCTGCCCCCCACCCTCGGTCCCTGTCCATAGCCCTTCTGTAAATTGCCAGGCACTGCCAGTTTGGTGTAGTGGTTAGAAATGCAGACTCTAATCTGGGAGAACTGGGTTTGATTTCACATGCCACCACATGCAGCTGCTGGTGTGACTTTGGGTCAGTCATAAATTCTTTCAGACCTGTTCTCTCAAGTGCAGTTCTTGGGAGAGCTCTCTCAACCCCACCTACCTCACAGGGTGTCTGTTGTGGGGAGGGGAAGGGAAAGGAGATTGTAAACCACTCTGAGACTGCTTCGAGTAGTGAAGGGCACGGTATAAATCCAAACTATTACTACTACTCTTTCTCCTCCTCTTCTAAAACCAACACACACACACAAAAAAGAGGGGGGAAGCAGAATGTTCCATTGTAATGCATACAATAAATACTCCACACTTTCCTGCATTGCCTTGGTCCAGATTATGGCTGGACACAAGGCTTACTTTTTGCTGGTGCTGGCAACTCTAATAGAAAGGTAGGTTAGAAATTAAAATTAATAAAATAAACAACATGAAGCAAAGCTGACCAAGAGCAGTCATGTGAGTCCGGATACCAGGCAACAGAGATGGGAGTGGTAGAAGTAGCTTTGGGGCTTAAATAATGTTGATATCTAGTCACCCTGCTCTAGAAATTCACCACTATTTTGTATGGGGGGGGGGTAAAAATCCATCCAGTCACCTACCAAAATGGTAATTGCTGTGGGACTGGAGATCTTGGAAGGTACAGTTAATTTAGACATAGGACCCCAAGTTCAAAAAGTTTGGGTAATCCTACTTCTATATCCTCATGCTTCCAGCTATTCTCTACAGAGGTTACACATTTGCTCACGACATATCCAATTCAGTACTAGATTCAGTGTTTGCATAAGGTAGTTTGGTGTGCAGAATATGCACAGCCCTTCTGATGTTCAAATAATTCAATCATCATTTTTGTCTTGGAGAGCATGATGGATGTCTTGAGAGCTTCTGGTGAGAAAACCAAGATACATCTGCTATTCAAAAGCTCCTTTTTATTTAGTGCGATTTAATTTACATGTTGTCTCACAGTCAATAAGTTTAAAACAAAGAATAGGGTTAAAACAAAGAATATAACAACAGCAAAAAACCCCACCTGATGTTCATTGCTACTTCTGGGATGGGAACCATCCCACCAACAATCTAGTTGGAAGGAAATGCCAGCTGGGCTAAAACGGTGATGCCTTGTTTTTACCCTGTGGTTGACTGTCCTTCGATTTGATGATAGTTAGCCCCATCACTCATGGGCACTGGGTCATATTTTGTAAAGAACATCAGAGTTTGTTACCAGAACTGGATCAAGTAATTGCTTCCCATGGTTTTTGAATCCTTTGATGTACAATATTTCAGACACACAGTCAGTCACTGCTCTCTTTATAACCAGTGCAAGCCTGCAAAAATACTCTTTTCCTAGGGAATCTTGATCAGATTACTCATATGCACTACATATGATGTCACTTATATCAAGGTTTTCATTAAAATGTGACTCTTTGGGTGAATTATTTGGACTGTCTTCCAGGGAATGGAATAGAACTCCTCTCCTCTAGAAAATGTTTGCCTAGTTTAAAGGGAGATCTAGGATACAGCCAATAATTCTGTAATTTTTAAGGCGGTTATGGCAACAGTTTGAGAGTGATGTTCATTGTATACTTGGGGACAGGTCTGTATGAGGTTGAGGGTTTGCCCAGGCAAACAAAGAATCTATAGCAATAGTAGATACACCTGGGGCTGACCAAAGGATTTGTTCCCCAAGAACTTTGTTCAATTTTTTTAAAAAAGGAAATTTGGGAGAGCATGGGGGGCAGGGACTTGTATGAAATATTTTTTTCTTCTTTTGGAATGAGTGAAATGTTTTTAAGACAAGATTTTACTCAATAGGTATGGCATATTTTTGTGTTTGTTTAGGTAATTATAGTTCCTACGCATGCTGTAAAACATAGAAAGTATATTTTCAAGGATATGTTTATTCATTAAAAGTGAATAATCCTGGCAACAATTAATATGCTATCGAGTTCAGTGTTTTCAATATTATAAAGATAGTTTATCAATATTATAAAGGCGGTTTCTGCATTTCCTTATCTACTCCAAAGCATTTCTTTCTTGCTCTAATCATTATCAATATTATAAAGGCAGTTTCTGCATTTCCTTATCTACTTCCTTGCTCTAATCCAGCTGGTTACATTTTGCATTGTGCCTTTGTATCCTGAATGCCTTTGTATCCAGAACTCCTCCCACCTTCTCATTGGAATATAAGGGCACAGGGATCTCAACTTCCATTTGCATTTGATGAAGGGAGCATTGACTCTGGAAGACTTATACCCTGGAGAACTTGTTGGCCTTTAAGATGTTGCTGGACTTACATCCGTGTTCCTAACCACTACATATCCACATATGCTGGTAGTCCTGTTGTTAACTGTATTCTGTTTCTGCCCTAATAATACAATTTCTTTTGTATACTACAACATTTGGTTTCTGATTTCAAGTTTCAACATGGAGCATATCTCAGAAGGCAAATATTAAGATCTGTGTGCTAACAGGGTGCATTAGTCTGCAGTTCTTTCTCAAGCACTGGGTATGTTTGCATTGTTGCTTATAGAAAGCTAAGTCGTTTATACTTTCAGATTCCATAAATACTTGAAATAGCACAATTTTATATGATAGTTAAGTTACAAAAGATGCATTTAAGGTGTTAAAGCAGCAAAATATGTATAAGGTTGATTGTCTTGCTTATATTTCAGTTTCACCCCTACATTTCTGCTTTTTCCTGGGAAAAAAAGAGGGTCTCCCCATGGCTTCAAAATTTCCAAAAAAATTACATCTCTTCCTAGGAGTTCCATCATCAGCTTTGCTGGCAGGCAAGCTGATTCATTGTCACAAGTAGGATTGTCTCTGAAGGAGTATCAGCTCTAGAGTGGCATAGCAGAGTGACTCTCTCCTTTTCTTCTGAGATGCTGGACCATAGAGTGGTAGAAATACATGCATGAAAAAGGTGAAACTGTCTTGGGTTTGTTGTTGAAGGCTTTCACAGTCAGAGTTCATTAGCTGTTGTAGATTTTCCAGGTTGTATGACACCACAGCATAGCAGCACTATAGCACTACAGATAAGATTAGAATTTCAACAGCCAATCAACATGCAAAGGAACCTCCTCAGGAAACAGGAAACCTCCTCAGGAAACAATCCATATACAAAAGAACCTCCTCAGGAAAGCTCCTCCATTAGCATGTTCACAGCCTGGGGAACTGCTACAAGATAATGATCCAGCCCTACCCCACCTTCCTGAGTAGATATAAATTACCTGCCTACCATTTTCTTCTCACCGTGACACACCGAGTACTCCATCTTTCTGTGTTATACCTCTGGGGATACCAGTCACAGCTACTGGCGAAACATCAAGTCCTACAATGCCAAGACCACAGCCATACAACCCGGAAAATTTACAACAGCTAATGTCCTGGGTTTGTATAGTGTTTTCCACTTGTTAACAGATCAGAAAGCTAGTGCCTGAGTGCAGTTGTGGGGTGAGCTACATCTGCTAAAGAGATGCATAAATGCCTTTTTAAGGGGTGGATTTCTTCTTCTTCTTCTTCTTCTTCTTCTTCTTCTTCTTCTTCTTCTTCTTCTTCTTCTTCTTCTTCTTCTTCTTCATTTGAATGAATAGTCTGGGAATCTTCAATTGAACCTAAATGATGATGGAACTGATCACTGCCTGGAACAGCAGATGGCTGAATTCCATCGTGTAAGAGTGAGAATGGATAGAAGAACATACTTGATAAGTGGGAACCAATACAATCATGAAGGGGCAGCAGTACAGAAACAGCCGCAAGCTAGTTATGGGAATTTGTCCTTTCCTTGTTACATTTTTAGTACTTAAACAGGGACTCTTGTCTGTCACTATCTTGTAACACATTTTTTAAAAAGCCCATCCCTCCTATGCTAGCTGCGGGGACAGTTCAGTCTCAGCAATTTTTTTTACAGTGATAGCTAGTAATGGTTCAAAAGCCTAGTTATGTTTCCACCCCAAAGGAAAGATATGCTTTAATTTCATTTAATGTATAGCTTTTCTAATCTTAAAAGTCTAGGATATTTGAACATGAAAACAGTTTTCTGTTCAAGAATCTCATAATTTGGACTCAGACCTCGGATTCATGAGCATGTCACTACTTCTCAGCATAATTGTTGACTAAGTTATCTACTTGTTACAATAAAATTCACTGACCATAAATAATGGGATCTTGTTTTAGTCTACCCTGACTTTATTTGGGTCACTGGGCTGGCATAACAAACTCAGCTTTTATTGAATTCCTGTGAGTTCATATAAAACCCATTTGATATTTACACACACACACACACAAACCTTTTATAGGTTTCACAAATGCTGAGTGGAATTCTTCCAGCCCAAGGACTCAGCTTCATTTTAATACCAGTCCATTACTCTCATGTAACCCTTGTGGCGTCAGCAGTGCTGGCAGAGGCATCCAACTGCTGGCAACTTGATGACTTTTGCTTGAGGGTGGCTTAATGGAGGGCACCAATGGCTGGCAACCAAACTTTCCTTAATGATCCTGTGTCCAAGGGAAGCAAACATAGCTTGTTAACAATACATAATTAAACATCATTAAGTGGAGCATTTGACAGCAAAGTCCTCTCCTTCAATCAATTTATTCACTTGGCTGGATTTAATCTTCTTCCACTTCCCATTCTTTCAGCTCCAGTTAATTAATGCATGGCACACCATGTACTTTCAACCTGGGAGCTGTCAGACTAAGTTGTTTACTATTGTTTGTGCAGAACATTTGTCTTTAAGGGGAAGAGAAGTTGAGAACGACCGAATATTCCTCCTCCTGCCTAGAATACAGATGAACCAGATGCAAGGGAGAGCCTCCGTTCAGTCCGATTGTACCCATTTGATCCCACAGAGGAATGTTAAGGCTGTTTTGCTGTCTATTGATACATGCCAGAAAAGAGCTAAAAACATCTCTCTCTCTCTCTCTGCCACCAAGGATTGTAATGGTGGAAGCTGCTTGTCTGTGCTGAACAACTAAAGATGATCAGTGGATGTAGAATGTCTACTTAAGTTGGTGGTACACCATAGCCCTTTCTGCTGCATGGTGGTTCAAAAAGAAATTTTAAAAATGCAATGTATAGTTCCTTAGAAGGAGGTGCCAGGATCCACACCAAGAGACTTGTCTGCCAGTGACAACAGACAGCTTTGAAATTCAGGGCAGGATTTGGATATTGAAATATTTCAGTAAAACACTCCTCTTGGTTTCCTGTTTAATTTGAGAAACCCATCAGTCTCTGCTTGCTGGGCAAAATGAAAGTGACAAGATAAGGTGGCAGGGTTGCCATATTCCAATCGCCCCCAAACTGGGTGGCCTAATTTGCATATATTATGCAAATCATTCATACTAACAGTTGGTAAGATAGAATAACAAGTATCAAACTTTGGACATGTGAAACAGTAATAACAGAAATTGATTCTCTAAACATTTACTGAGTGCATTGTTCCCCACTAAATAGTAAGCATGTACCTTCTAGGTTGGCATTAGGTATCAAGGATTCCAGTATGCTTTAGTCTTTGCACCATTTATATACTAAGTGCTTACTGAGCTCTGAAAATAACAGCAACAAAGGACTGGTTTGAAATACTTTAATGGTGCCAGTTGCCACACAAAAATATTCCTCCCACAGGCGGAACAGACGACCATGCTATTCTCCACAGGAATACCTTTTTTAAATTTTGTACACTCATTCTGAAGGTTTCAATATGTAAAAAAAGACATAAACACAAGATATCACTCCTGAAAAAAACAGATGTATTGTCGCTCAGTCTTTGTAGTTTCTGAACAGGTCTGATAGACACAGTGATGAATAGCAGCATGCTTAACCGTAGCTTGATTACAAGATTTTCCGGATTAACCTTCTTGACAAGTTTCTTCATTGACCTGTTGACTTTTGCCGTACCAATCATATTATATTGAGGGTGACACATCTTGTGGTATTGTTGGCATTTTAATAATATAATCATAATATAATCAGCTGATGCCAGCAAAGTTGTAGTGGAAAAAAGAGTAGAAATAGTACTGTATATACTTGTAACATATTTTATTCATATGTTCATTTAGCATTCATAAAGGGGGAAATTGTTCAACATTAGCATTAGTACTGGGTATGGCAAAATAACACTGAGCTATTTTTAGGAATTCACTGGTTTACTCTAGACTAACACAGTTTTTTTTTTTAAAAAAAAGCCTTCACCTGTTTTTCATGTGCCTTTAAATGGTTTTCATTCTTGAGATTGGATTCTAAGTGGCTTCGCAAAAGAACACACTAGTTAATCAAAACCATGTCACCAATTGCTATATCAGTTCTCTGAGCTATAAATTCACAGGTTATCTATAAATCTTCCCAATTTGGAACTGTATTCAGTCATCCAAGAAAAATGTTCTGCTCTGTTATTAAAACAGGCAGTCCATGTTTCCAAGTAATTAGTAGAGTTTTCATAGAATGGGTCCACTTCTGCCTTAAAGTCATTTACGTATCTCTCAGATTCATTTCAGTTCCTTAAAGCTTGTTTTACATTAATGCTCAAAAATATGTACTCTTTCTTTCTTGCAGATAATTTCTAATTTCTTTTAGAACATGGGCTACTTCAAGAAATTCAAAAACTTTTCTCAATCTTCAGTATGCTTTTCTGGGATATACACATTTGAGAGTGTAGAAACCCATTGGGGAGTATAGAAGCATAAGGATGCTTCACCCGATAGATGCTCAAAAAAGTTCTTAATAACTTTAGGGTGTGTGTTTTGAGATGTGAAGTATGATTTCAGCCCTTTAAACATTAGCAAAACATAGCAGGAGAGAGTGTGAACCATCTAGTTTTAGAGTGGCTTAAAAGATCACAGTATGCAGTATTCACAGAATTCCTTTAGACTGTGAGCTCTAACAGTGTATATACTAAAATAACTATAAATCTTAACAGGGAGACTCTGAATATCAAATTTGAGTCATTCTGCTGCAGTTTGAACTGTATGGTGCAGGACATTTGCGGGACAACTAATACCAAGCAAAGCAGGAGTCACGTGATGTTTCAGCTTTGTAAAAATGTTCTTCGCTTCCCTTCTATTGACTGTCCCCAAATTTATGTTTCTATTGTCTCCTCCAAATGCTATTACTTTTGAACTTATACTCCACCCCCCCCAACGCAGTTGAAATAATATACTTGAAAATTCTCTCTGAAGATTCATTTTCAAGTTCTTCTGGCTCTAAAAGCTTTGTTTGAACACCTTTTTTTATATAAAAATATTGTACCACAATGGGGGTTGTGATATTTGTGGTTGCTGGCACCAGTGGAAAGGCCCACAAAGAATTTTTTTTTCTAAATTCTTTTTACTACATCTAAAGTATGAGGAGCCAAAAACATTGCAGACAATGGCTTCTGCTTTAGTTTTACCACTGCCAAATTTACAGGCCATTGTTAAATCATCAAATATTTTGGCATTCAGTTTACTGGTGTGACTTGCCGCATTAAAAGATTGATGATGCGTGACTACATGAAATGCTAGTGTTGCCTCAGCTGCAGCAGCTTTCTTTGCCACTTGCTTGTCCTTTACATAATAAGATGCGAGAGGCTGCATGCAGGTCAGAGTTGAAATGCCTTTTTGTGCTTAGTTGAATTTCAGTGTTTTCTTATGTCGCCTTGACCACCCCGCGACACCAGAACGTAGTAACTAGGAAAATGATTTCTTTTTAAAAAGTATTATTGATATTACTATACATCTAAAGTCTTGTAAATATTTATATAAATTTAAATATATACATTTAAAACCAGTGGATTATCAATCTTTTTTTTTAAAGATATGTATTCTATAATGAAGCGGGCATGACCCCAAACAGAGAACAGAGAATCGTGGAGTTGGAGAGTACCTCAAAGGTCATCCAGCCCAAACAGAGAACAGAGAATTGTGGAGTTGGAGAGTACCTCAAAGGTCATTTAGTCCAACCCCCAATGTCAATGCAGTATTCAGTCTTGACAAATGGCCATCAAGCCTTTGTTTTAAAACCTTCAACAAAGGAGAGTTTCTAACTTTCTGAAGGAGCCTGTTCCACTGTCCAACAGCACTTATTATCATCAAGAAATTATTCCTAACATTTAGTTAAAACCTCCATTCTTGAAATTTGTACCTGTTGGATTGAGTCCCACCCTCTAGAGCAATAGAAAATGAATCAGCTCCATACTCTGTGTGACAGCCATTCAAATACTTGAAGATGGCTACCATACCACCCCTGACTCATCCCTTTGCCAGGCTAAACATACACCCAGCACTTGCAGTCTTTTCTCGTGGTTATTCGATTGTAGTTTCCATTAGAGAGCCAGTGTGGTGTAGTGGTAAACAGTGGTGGATTCTAATCTGGGGGACTGGGTTTGATTCCCCAGTCCTCCACATGAAGCCTGATGGGTGACTGTGGGCCAGTCACAGTTCTCTCAGAACTGTCTCAGCCCCACCTACCTCACAAAGTGACTGTTACGGGGAGAGGAAAGGAAGGCGAGGCCACTTTGAGACTCCTTAAGGTAGAGAAAAGTGGACTATAAAACCTGACTCTTCTTCTTCTAGTTACATTCAAGGCAATACGTTGAATTTAAAAACACCAAAATCCCATTCATGTCTACTCAGAAGTAAGGCACACTGAGTTCAAATGGAGGGACTTACTCCAGTTAAGCATGTATAAAGCTGAGCTGTGAAAGAGAACACCCTAGTTCAAATCTAGTCTCAGCCCTTTGCAACACTGCTTTGCAGCATGGAAATAGACTTCTTAGCTTTTCTTAAATGCTTTTGCATATAACATGTAGCCGGAACCCTGGAAGGATAAATAAACACTAAAACAATTCCATATTGTGGATGGGTTTAAACTTACTGGCAGAGGCTGCAGTATGCTTCATGATCTGTCCTCCCCTTTCTTTATACTAGGAAACTCTTTCCTGTATCCCTCAGTGTATGTTATTTGGTGCCTCTCTCTCTTTTTTTTTGCCTGTCTTCTTAAGTGAGGAAAGGAGAAAAGCCCCCCCCTTCATATGGACCCGGGAAGAGAGGGCCTAGCCTTGGCACTGACTGCCTTGTCCCTCTGGCACTTGCAAACAAGAGAGACTGCAGGATGCAATGGGAGAGGGATGCTGCCAGCCTCCTTCTACAGCCCTTCAGAGCCATGGGTGTGGTGAGTCCTTAATCCCTCCCCCAGCTGCCTTGTTCATGTCAAGTGAGGAAGGAATCCAATACCTGCTCAAGCTTCAGGTTGCAAAGATGCCCAACGCAAGGAAAGATTGGAGAGGTGGAAAAGGACGAGGAGAGCAACCTTGCTCTGCCACGGCTGTCAAGCCCACCACCTGCTGCCAGGGCACAGGGGCAGCCCCACTTGTGCTACCTTCAGCGGCTCTGCATCGTGGACACCCACACGCAAGAGATTTGAATGAGCTAACAACAACAGCGGCACATTCATTCTCTTTCGCTGGGCAGGTTTCATGCATGTGCCAGAAGCTCCAGCTGCTGTCCATCCTTCAGGCCCAGAATTATCCAGCTGCCCAGGGAATATGGCAACTCTATAGATGAGGCCCATTTGGACTGGTAGTGCACAGTGTAGTGCAAGGACACTGCTTTGCACGATTGAGTTTATAGCTATGAACTGCAATAAGAACCACTAAAAAATACCTGTTTTGTTCCAGCTACCAGGGTGAAAAGGACATTCTTCCAGCGGGAGCTGCATCTGCTTTCATGTGTAGACTGAGTGAATGTAGTAGGAATCCTGCTGCTCACCAAATGCTCTCCACACATTCAATGGAAGGTTGCAATAAAGTGTATGCATGCAGAAGTATATATGTGCTGGATCTGTTTTTTGCAGGGTTCCTAATTGCATTGGAGGGTATGTGTGTACACAACGGCATGTGCATAGGGCTGTGCTCAGAACTTTTATGGAATGTGTGGAAGGAAAACATGAGGACAATACATATGGTCCCACTTTTCATGGGAAAGAGACTGTGAACAGTGCTTTTGTATGTGAAGTCTGTGTCAGCAAAGTACCATCGTTTTACATAGCAGGGTAGGGATTGTTTTTTAAGTGTTGCCAAATACTCCCTAAATATTTGAGCCAGTTTGGTGTAGTGGTTAAGTGGTTAATTGTTTTTTAAATGTTGCCAAATATTCCCTAAATATTTGAGCCAATTTGGTGTAGTGGTTAAGTACGCAGACTCTAATCTGGGAGAACTGGGTTTGATTCCCCACTCCGCCACTTGCACCTGGCTGGATGACTTTGGGCAAGCCATAGTTCTGATAAGAGCTGTTCTTGCAAAAAGAGCAGTTTCTGCCAAGAGCTCTCTCAGCCTCACCTACCTCACAGGGTGTCTGCTGTGGGGAGGGGAAGGGAAAGGAGTTTGTAAGCTGCTCTGAGACACCTTTGGGTAGTGAAGGGCGGGGTATAAATCCAATCTCCTCCTCCTCCTCCTAAATGAAATGTTTTGTAAATTTGGGGCTAGAGCTGTAGGAATTGCAACGAAAAATACAGGAGTTTTAATATTTTTTCCCCCCATTTAGATATTTTCAGCTGCAAGTAAATTTCACTATGTCAGAATTGGAGGTCAGTTTGGAGGGGCCATTTGAGACAAAACATTTCAGTGTAAATTCAATGTTTTATGTTAGGGGGAAAAAACCTCTGGCAGTTTACAGAGCTCTTATGTTGGCGGAAGGGACAGATCCTCACACTATTGAAGTTACCATGGGAGTAATTTTTTAATTGTTTGCACCTGTACTCTTATAACACCTGGTCAACCATTTAGGATATATAACAAGTAGAATACGACCTGTCATAAGCTAAGCATTTTGGGGTACTGTTGGTTTCAGTGGGCAGAGTTAGGCTTGGGGCGAAATGTGCATTCAAATCTATACCCTTCCAGGAAGCTTGATAGTTATAGGCTCTCATCTTCCCTTCTGCTCTCATCTTATCCTACATTAAGAGTTGATGTGAGTTAGGGATTTTACCAGACAACATTGAAAGAACTTTACAAGAACTATTTAGATATGTGATAAGTGCTTCCAAAGTAGCTCTGGCAACCAGTGGAAAGCTGAGGAATGCCTAACCTGTGAGAACTGGAAAGACAAATTGGCTGGATATGTGGTAATGGCAAGACTAACAAGCTATATAAATAAAAGACCGATTAATGAATTTGAGGAGAAACGGAAAGCCTATTATGCTTGCTCAGATAAAGATTGAAAAGAGGGAATATAATTAATCATTGCTTGATCTGTTTTGCAATGATGTAACATAAATACTGTTTACTATTTATTGTTTTTGTTAGAGGTCTTTACACTGGTTTATATAATTAGAATAACTAGTATTCTTCATATGCATATTTGGCTAATATGATTTATTGAAATATGGTATTTATGGTTGTAATGATAGTTTAAGGTAACACTCTACAATCTTTTAAGAAGCAACACAATGTCATGGTACTTTTTATTGTAAGTGTGATCATAATAATGGCAATATGGCTGAGAAAAAAAATCAGTTTCTAATATCTTTGAATATGAATAAGGCCCATCTCTACCATCTGAAGAGCAGTTGTAATTCTGAGTGATCTCCAGCCCTCCCCTGGGGATTGACAACAATGGTTCCCCAGGAGGAAAGGGCTTGTTTGGAGGGTGGAGTCTATGGCATTGTACCTGTCTGAGGTCCCACCCCTTCTCAAGCCCCACCCTCTCCAGACCCCATCCCTCAAATATCCAGGAATTTCCCAACCTGGAGTTGGCAACCCTATCTCCTTCCCAGCCAAACATCAACCTACCTTTATGTGCCCCTCGACTTCAGTTTTCCATCTCCTCCCCCCTCCCTCCTGGAGAGCAGTTGTAATTCTAAGTGATCTCCAGCCCCCACCTGGAGATTGGCAACAATGGTTCCCCAGGAGGTAATGGATGGTTTGGAGGGTGGAGCCTATGGGATTGTACCTGTCTGAGCCCCCTCCTCAAACCCCACCCTCTCCAGGCTCCACCCCTCAAATCTCCAGGAATGTCCATACCTAAAGTTGGCAACTTTATCTCCTTCCCTCTTAGCAGCCGTTACCTAGGCAAAGTTATGTATTCTTCTTAGTGGGGAGCAAATCAGCCTAATTCATTCTCCTCTTCTGCTTTGTGATCTGTACAGCAACCCTGCAAGGTAGGTTAGGCAAAAAGTCTGTGGCTTGTCCGAAATCACCCAGGCATTTTCCATAGGGAGGCTCCTGCTGAACAGGAGCAAGCAGCCAGGGCTAGTGAATTAATGCCAGTCAGGAGGCATGAAGGCACCCTGAGAGTGCTAGTGGGCCTAGGGTTGCCAACAAAGACAGACTGATGGAAAGGAGGATGGAAAAGTCTCCATATCTCTGTTTTGCCTTAAATTGCTTTTGATGCCAGCAGAGTGAGAAAATGCCAGAGGCTTTGAATGGGTGCCCCATGGTAAATGGACCAAACAATTCCTAAAGATTTTCCAAATCACTACTCTGTCAATAATTCATTTTCTACACCCACAGCGTACCTTCCCAGAATGCAACACATCCCCAGCACTTTGAATCAGCACCAGAGCTTTAAGAGCTCTCCAGCTGTCACCTGGAGATTGGCAACAGCTTGTTTGGAGGGTGGGGTCTATGGCATTGTATCTGTCTGAGGTCCCCCTCTTCCTCCTCCTCAGACCCCACCCTCAGCAGGCTTCATCCCTAAAATATCCTGGAAGTTTCCAACCAGGAGCTGGCAACCCTATGTCCTTTCCAGACAACCATCAGCCTAACTTTTATCTGCCTGCTTGTCCTCAGGTTTACATCTCCCCCCACCCCCACAGTGTCTGCCTAGGGAAAGGGCAGTCTTTTCCTGCAAGGGGAACCAAAGCAGCTGACATCATTCTCCTCTCCCCCATATGATCCACACAACAACCCTGTGAAGTATGTTAAGGTAGAAAGTCTGTGAATGGTCCATAATCCCCGAGGCAGCTTTTATAACATGAACCTGGGACCTGCACACCATCCTCTGAAGCACTCTCAGGTACATATCTGTGGCAGTAATGGGGTAACTGCTGGCACCTTTTCCTATCAGTTTTTTGCCTTGTAGTATTCTGCTTGTAGTGTGATCTGCCTTTTTTGTGGTGTGGCATGGTTGTGTTATTGGGTTTGTTTCTTTTGAAGGGGAAGTGATGTGTTGTGGGTGAGGACATATTTTACCTCAGAATACACCAGGTCACATATGCAACTGACAGTTCCAACTGTCTTGTGGGGAGGGGGTTAGAGGTGCGGAATGGAGTGAAGTCCAATCAGCTTCCATATGCAAATGACCTTGAAACACTGGCCCAATCAGAGAAGAGTGGCCTAGGCTTCAGTGGGTGGGAGAGAACTCAGGCAACGCAGCCAGTGGATAGAGACACCTTGTGATTGACACATCATGGAGCCAACTGATTTGGGAGTGCATGGAACTTTGCCACTCCAAAACAGAGGCTGATTTCGCACAAGGAGCTGCACTGCTGTCACACCTCCCCTTGCCCCATTTCCATTGGTCAATTTCCCACTCAAAGCTGCATGGCCACATTTTGACCTGCGGCTTTGCCCAATTTTCCCCGCGGATTTGTGATCCTGTTTTTTTGAGGATTATGAAACCATGGGGAAAATCAGGTGAAGCCGTGGGTCAAAATGCGGCCACGTGGTTTCGAGTGGGAAATTGACCAATGGAAATGGGGCAAAGGGAGGCGTGATGGCGGCACAGCTCCTTGTGCGAAATCGGCCAGAATATATATATATATGTATATGTATATGTATATGTATATGTATATGTATATGTATATGTATATGTATATGTATCTATCTATCTTATAGGTTATATAATACCTATATTTATATTTTTCAATATATATCTCATGTGTAATACATCGTTTGTACTTCTGAACAGCCTTTGATGTCTGTGAATGCCTATTTTTTTCTTCATATATGTAATCAGAGTCTGTGAATGCCTATTTTTTTCTTTATATATGTAATCCTACCTTCCCGTTCTTTCTTTCTCTATCCCTATGCCTTTAGAATTTTTTTAAAAAATGTATTATAAAAAAGAGTTGTTGTAAGAATAGAGGGAAAAAAACAGGGAAGGAGAACCATGAACGTCAGTCTGAGCTTCTTGACAAAGGTCAAGATAATATTCTTGGAGTGTGAAAAGTACTGAGACTTACTAGTGATTTTAGCTCTCACATACTTTATTAGATGAAGAACAAGACAACTGAGCCGGCTCGCAGGCCGGCTTTTATTCCCAAGTGACCCACACCCCAAACACACACCCACCCGGTGATTCGCTATTTACATTGATTGGATTAACTCCTGCTCCTCCATTGGAGGGGAGTCAGGATCCACTAGTCCATTGTCCTTCGGGGCGAAGCTCAGGCCCTTCGCCTGGCCACATGGTGGACCGGTTAGAACCAGTCCAAGCACATGGCTGTCTAGGGCCCATGTTCTCCAGTGGATACATTACACCCCTCCCCCCTTGGTCCGATAAACACCCGCACACATAGTATTTCAAATAGCTGGGGGGCCGCCGCTCTCGCGTGGAGTGACGGGGCTCTGGCATGGGGGAACTGACAGCCTCCCGGGCGGCTGTGGGGACTGGTGGCCGCTCTGGTGTTGGCGGGGCTGGGCTCACCATCTCGGCCGGTGTGTCATTTGCGGTGGCTGTCAGTCCGGAGTTGAAGTCCCCCGGGATTTCTTCTGGTGCGTCCGCCCCCGCGTCTGGTTGAGCTGGCTCGTCCCACTCCTCCCCCTCATCCGGCTCCAGGGGTAGCACCCGGCGACGTAGCTGATCGATGTGGTGATGCAGGATCTGGTCGTCTTCCACCGAGACTTCGTAGGACCGGGGGCCACGGACCCGGACTACTCGGGCGGGAATCCACGGGGGCCCTCTCGCGTAGTTCCGTGCGTACACCGGGTCCTCTGGGAAGAACCCTCGCGCCGCCGCTGGCGTTTCCGTGCAGGGCTCCCGCTCGGGCGCTCGATCGGGATGTAACCGGTCCAGCCTGGTGGTGAGGCGTCGGCCCATCAATAGTTCCGCCGGGCTCCGGCCGGTTGTCACATGGGGCGTCGTTCTCTGGCCGAACAGGAAGTGCGCCAGCCTGAAGTCCCAGTCCGTTCCTTCGGTCCGACGGAGCGCCTCTTTGGCCGTCCGCACCATGCGTTCGGCTTGGCCATTGGTGGCGGGGTGGAACGGGGCCGACCTGATGTGGCGAATCCCGTGCTGGCGGGTGAACTCCTGGAACTCCCCGGACGTGAAGGCCGTCCCGTTGTCGGTGACCAGGGTGTCGGGGAGTCCGTGCGAGCTGAAAATCCGCCACATCGCTCGGATGGCCGCCCGGGAGGAGGTGGATGGTACCGGCTCTACTTCTAGCCATTTACTGTAGGCGTCTACAAGTATAAAAAACAGCTGCCCCTGGAACGGGCCCGCAAAGTCGAGGTGCAGGCGCGACCAGGGGCGGTGAGAGGATTCCCAGGCCCTGTCTGGGGCTGTCGGGGGTGCGGGTCGGGAGGCCTGGCAGGGTTGACACCTTTTTACAATGTCCTCAATATCCCGGTCTAACCCTGGCCACCAGACATACCCCCGCGCCAGAGCCTTCATCCTGACTACCCCAGGGTGGTGCTCATGAAGGTCCCTCAGTACCCGTTCCTGTAGTGGTTTCGGAATGACCACCCTGCCTCCCCACATTAGGCACCCCTTATAGGTCGACAGCTCATCGCGCCTTGTGACAAAAGGCGCAAACTCCGGGTCTTGTCTAGCTGTCGGCCATCCCCTCCCCACCCAGTTCAAAACCCGACAGAGAACCCTGTCGCGGCCCGTGAGGCGGGCCACCTCCTTGACATGTACTGGGTGATCGGGCAGCGATTCTAGGAGTGCGATGACGTGGGTGGGGGCCGGGTCTGGGTCCGTTGCGGGCAGTGGGAGGCGGCTGAGCGCGTCCGCGTGACCCATGGCCTTTCCCGGGCAGTGGGTGAGGGTGTAAGAGTACCCCGCCAGGAATATGGACCAGCGGAGAACCCTGGGCGAGACCATCTGCGGCGTCTGTCGATCGGGCGCAAGGAGGCCCAGGAGAGGCTTGTGGTCTGTAAGGATCTCGAACGGGCGGCCATAGAGATAATGGTGGAATTTTTTAACCCCCGCCACTATCGCTAGTGCCTCCTTGTCTATCTGCGCGTAATTACGCTCCGCAGAAGACAGGGTCCGAGAATAGTAGGCGACCGGAACCTCCCGGCCATCCGGCAACCGATGCCCCAACACCGCCCCCACCTCGTAGGGCGACGCATCACACGCCAGAACCACAGGTAAAGCCTCGCAGAAGTGGTGCAGCACCCCGTTGGAGACCAACAAGTCTTTTACCGCCTGGAAAGCTGCCGCATGCTCCGGCTTCCAGGCCCACGGCGCCTCCTTGTCCAGCAGCCGGTGGAGGGGTTCAGCCACCGTTGCCTTTTGGGGCAGAAACGCATGGTAAAAATTCAAGAGGCCCAGGAAGGCCTGGAGTTCCGGCTTGGACGTGGGGACCGGGGCTTGTGTGATCGCTCTAATTTTCTCGTCTGTGGGGTGGATGCCTTGTGCATCGACTGTGAACCCCAGGAATTCGATGCGGGGCACACCCAGGAGGCATTTCTCCTTCTTCACCTTGAGGCCAGCCTTGTTGAACCTCTGCAGGACCTGACGCAGCCGTTCGGTGAAGGCGGTGGAGTCCGGTGCCGCGATGATGACATCATCTAAAAAGGGCTGGACCCCTGGAATTCCTTTCAGAAGGGAATCCATGAAAGATTGAAAAATCCCTGGCGCCACTGAACCCCCAAACTGCAGTCTATTGACCCGGAAAGCCCCCTTGTGGGTGGTGATGGTTTGCGCTTCCGCCGCGGCCGTGTCGGCCGGCGATCTGCGTGGGACTTCTCGTAGGCGGCCGCTTCTTGGATGGCGGCCTCCAGAGTGAGGTCGTCCCGGCTGACGAGCCTGTGGCGCAGCTTCGCCTCCTTCAGCCCCACCAAGAACTGGTTTAGGAGGGTATCTGCGAGGTTGGGGAAGGCACACCTTGTGGCTGCGCGGCGTAGTCCGGCCAGGAATTCCGGAGATGTTCCGCGAACTTGGTGGGCTTTGGTGCCAAGTGGTCAGTAAACGCCTTGACCAGCATGTCGTAGGTGGCGGCCGCGTCTTTCGGCAGGAGGGGGTTCACCAGGTCCTTCAGGAGGAGGTGTGCCTCGATGCCGCAGTAGCGCAAGAGATAGGCCTTCTTCGTACCCGCATCCATGATGCCATGGATCTCGAAGTGACGCTCCAGCGTCTCAATCCAGGTCTCCCAGTGTGCGGGACGAGAGATGTCGAAGGCGGGGAAGCTCTCGTTGCTAGCGGCCGTTGCTCAGCGGCCGTTGCTAGCGGTTCAGGCGTAGAGTTGGCGGCGTTGGAAGCGAGGCTGCTCTCGGGGTCAGCGGTGCTAGGGAGCGGTGCGGTGCCCAGGAACCGAAGAGGCGGACACGAAGCTCGGCGGCGGCGTTCGGTGCTTTCGGCGTTGGGGCGGTCAGCGGTGCTCGTCTCGTGGTCGTTGTTCATGGAGGGAGTTGGCATCCCATCCTTCGTCGCCAGTGAAAAGTACTGAGACTTACTAGTGATTTCAGCTCTCACATACTTTATTAGATGAAGAACAAGACAACTGAGCCGGCTCGCAGGCCGGCTTTTATTCCCAAGTGACCCACACCCCAAACACACACCCACCCGGTGATTCGCTATTTACATTGATTGGATTAACTCCTGCTCCTCCATTGGAGGGGAGTCAGGATCCACTAGTCCATTGTCCTTCGGGGCGAAGCTCAGGCCCTTCGCCTGGCCACATGGTGGACCGGTTAGAACCAGTCCAAGCACATGGCTGTCTAGGGCCCATGTTCTCCAGTGGATACATTACAGAGTGTTTTCTGTGTTCTGGAAAGACCACATGGAATTGACATACAGGATTTATGAGAGTGAACACTGGACTAACTAATGTTGAGGGGAGGGGGAATTGTGGCCATGACACATTACTTTTCCTGACAGAAGTGAATGGTAGCTATTCCCTTATAGGGGAGATAATGAAGACATGGTGATGCTATTTAGGTGGGAGCTTAAACTCATCCTTAGAACTGTTCTCACAAGGGCAGTTCTTGAAAGAGCTCTCTCAGCCCCAACTACCTTACAGGGTGTCTGTTGTGGGGAGGGGGAGGGAAAGGAGATTGTAGCCACTCTGAGACTCCCTCGAATAATGAAGGACGGGGTATAAATCCAATCTCTTCTCTTCTTAAAAGATCCCAGCCACTGAGAATCAAGCTTACTCAACTCTACAGTAATAGTTTCAGAGGGTAGCCATTGATCTGCAGTAGAACCACTAGGTTCAAGTAAAATAGTACATTACAGACCAACAAGAATCAAAGCTCCCTGGTATCTGACAAAAGGAACTTTGATTGACTCTCAAAAGTTCACACCCACCAAACCCTCCAAATCCTGTTGGTCTCTAAGGTGGTACTGGACTCAAATCAAGTTGTCCTTTCGTCCATTCTTTGGCATAGCCCTGTTTTTTCTTGTTTCTCTGTCACTTTGAGGGTATGACAGAATCCTGGGAACTGGCTTTTATGTTTGCATGTGGAGTAAGATTGTACTTATTATTATTAAACTGCCTCAATTCCCCAGGGCTTTTATTCCCTGTGAAAGGAACTGTCTTCCCCACTGTTAGAGAAAGGGAAGAGAGAAACAGAATACATCAAAAAAGACAAAGAACGACATATGTAGATCTTTAAAAAAAAAAAAAATCCCATATTTGCCACACAGAATTCTATGACAGTAATGCATTTTACACATTTTTTCAGAGCTTGCTTGTGTACCTCTCATCTTGTGATATATATAGCTGGAATCACCATAAAGCCTCAACCTCTCTACTCTTTTAAAAGCAGCACAACAAGCTTGCAAAGAAGATGGGAGACTAGAAAGGAAACGGGGAGACGTTTGATACACCTGCTGCACCAAAACAGCTATTGGGGAAAGAAAGATTTTAAAAATAGCTGTTGAAACACAATGCTTAAGAAAAGAGCAAGATTTCTATTTTAGGCACACAGCCTAAGCAGTCAATTAAGTATTATAATCAGTCTCAACACATGAAAATAATCATGATTCTTTTCTAATAAATAACTAGTTTTGACTTAAAATGTGTAAGGCTTTGTTGTAGAAATAATAGTAGCAGGTGCTCCCCATGTACACAGACGAGGGAAAATGACATGACAAATGCTGAATCACTGGCTAGTCATCAAAGCTTCCTTCTCCTCATAGCTCTTGACCAGTTGCATCAGGGATGTGTAATCAGAAATTTACTAATTAAGGTACAGTGCAACAAAAACCTTCTGATCTGATGGTTATTCTGGGGTCTTGCTGTCTTTTTTTCAGTTTCCAAGGCAATGGGGGAGAGGTTGACTTCCACTGATGGGAGAGGGAAGAGAAGGTGAGTTTGTCCCCTTCCTGTGTCCGTACTGCAACCCCTGACCTGCTTTGCTGTTAATCCATGCATGTCCTGCATCCCCTCCAGGATCTGATTGGGAGTGTGTGTGTGAATGGGACTGCTGAATGGAGGGGAGTACAATAAAGATCCATATCTTTAGCTGACAGTACTTAGGATTCAACAGTACTAATAGATTGATATTCATACTTTCTATGTTTTCCTCATATTTTGGTATGTGATTTGCAGCTTTGTAAGCTATGATATTTGATCAAGTGGAGACTAAATTCTTAATAAATGATCAGCCTGAGCCCAAAGAGAGTCTCAAAGTCCAAAGTCTAAGACAGGTGTTCCGACCAGTGAAGCCCAACTGGTCTAGAATCAAGAGCTGACCCAAAGGCAGAAGTAAGCTAGACAAAGAGCACAAACCAGAATGAAAGATCTTCCTCCATGCCAAATGACCTGGCATGATTCTAGTTGACCTATCAAATGTGTTGCTAAGCAGGTGACCTTAACCAATCAAGTATGTTGCTAACAGGGGTCCTAACCAATCAGGTGTGCTGCCAGCATATAACACCATATACTCTGCAGCTGTACAGGGCCTAATTAAGTGAAGCATCTTCTAACACCCAGGGGTCCTTGAGCTAACAAGATGTATAGGAAAAACTCCTTGCCTTGGTTCTTGGCCTTGAAATGGACTCTAGGCCCACTGACTTCACCAGCACCTGTGCCAATCTCCATCTTTCTTGTTCTCTGAAACTGCAGTCAGCATGACCTTGAGTTCTCAGAGAAATGTTTATGATTTTGTAGGCCTCAAGCCTGACCCAATGTTTCTGAAAGGACAAGATACTGGTAGGCAAGCCAGTCTCTTGACAGGATTTGGTTGTGTCCTGCAGGATTTAGCATTGACTCGATCATGCCTTAAATAGATAACTATATAGGCACATACATCAGTGGGACTCAATATGCTTAATTTGATTGGATCAAGTTCACCAAATAATTCTTACACTTACAAGAGGTATTTATGCATAGCCAGTATAGGATATTTTCAATTTTGGACAACATTCCAACCCATTGTAATGCTTGACACGTTTTCCACATTGGTACTGATTATTTTTTTATTTCTTTCCAATTTTGCATCACAGAACGAGCTCTTGCAATCCGATTTAGATTATGTGCTTTTGATAGAATTCCTAGAATCACATCCTTCCAATTGCTTTTAATAGCAGTTTCCCCTCAGGAGTTCAGTTGTGCAGTATGCTTCCGAAACCGCATGGCATTCTGCAGGAACTTGTTTATTCATATGGCAATAACCCAAACAGGTTTTATTGTCAAGTGCTGCATAAAATTCAGATGTGGTGCCTCTGCAAATTCCCTTTTTGTGCAGGGAATGGAAATGTGTCTTGCTGAAAGATCATGACTCACTGGAAGTGGTAATTATGCTCCTTCTGACAAGTTAGCATTAAAAATATGCTCCGCTTCCTAAATGTACATAATTTTCATTTCCCCCCCCTCTCATTGTTGGGAACAGAATCTTTCAATACATGCAAAGGAAGTGATGAAATCGGGCATCTGCTGAATTTGCAAATGCTGTGAAAATTCATAAGGCTGCTGCTTTTCCATTGACCAGAGTACATTTATATAGATAACAACTATCACATTCAGGCTACACATTTGAAAGAACCTATTTCATTTATTATTGCTTTTCCTCATATCGTTGCAATGCAGTACATCAGCTTTTAGAATGATGTGACACAATATACACATTTCTGCGCCTTGTTGGAATTTTTGCAGATCCATTAAGAAAGGTCATGGGGGGGGGATCCACGTTTAGCTGGATTCATTGGTTTTTCACTACTCACTTTGCTCAGGTGATTTGTAGAACATAATACTTCTAAATCTCTTCCTATTCCACTCTCCCCCATTTCTTCAGAAAGCTGTAATGTCAAAAATCTTTAGTCTTCTGATGTAGTAATTTCAACCTGGAAAGTGCTTCTGGTTAATGAAGCGAAGGGATTTGGCAACATTAATGTTGTTCCCAATAGATTTGGAAAATAACTTTTCTGTAGCGAACATTATTTCATCTAGATCTATCCACATGACCCTCTGTATTATTGGAGGATTACAGAAAGGTCAATTGAGGCCTAAACATCTGGGCACATCTGAGCAGGGAAGAATGTATTCTGCTCTGAAACACATACTGCTGCTTCTGTCCCTGTCTTCTTCCTTTGACCTGAACTGGTCTTTCCCAGGTTCTGATAGCAAGACTGGGTCATAGTTACATGGTCTCACTGCTGTGTTTCAAAGTGGGGGTTTCAAAGAAATAAATTAAAACAGTGGTTTGTTGCTAACATAAAAATATGCAAGGTGAACAACTATAGGTTATTATGCTCAGGTTATTAATTCACACTTATTTTTTATTTATTTAAAACATTTACTAGCTGCCTTTCTTCCTTGCAGAACTCAAAATGGTTTACAATACATTGTTTTTAAGTTCGGAAACTTTTACCTGCTTCTAATAAAGACCTTCCTTAAACAGAATAGTCCCTTAAACTGCTCCTTTCTCACCTTAAGCAGCCTGGCCTGCTATCCTCCATGAACCTATCTAATCCCCCTTTGAAGCTATCTAGGCTAGTGACCATCAGTATATCCCTGGGCAGTGAATTCTACAGAATCTGAACCTATTGCCTATCAATTTCTGTGGGTGTCCCCAAGTGCTACTATTACAGAAGAAATATTTCTTTCTATCCACTTTCTCCACTACATGCATAAACATTATACACTACATGTATAAACCTCTATTATGTTCACCTTTAGTCATCTAAGCCCCAGATAATTTAGCCTTTTCCTCATAGGCAACTGTGACCCGCAAGACATTATATACTTGGACTTTCAAAAAGCTTTTGACAAGGTATCTCACCAAAGACTCCTGAGTAAACTTAGCAGTCGTGGGATAAGAGGGCGAGTTCTCTTTTGGATTAAAAACTGGTTAAATGACAGGAAGCAAAGAGTAGGAATCAATGGTAGTTCTCACAATGGAGGGAAGTAAGCAGTCGGGTCCCAGAAGGATCAGTATTGGATCAGTTCTGCAGGGCCTGCAAGACAGAGCTCTTCCACCAGGCCTTCAATCAAGGAACCACCCCCAATAGTTAAAAATCAGAGAACCCTGTCCCCTGGAGCCACGAACAGCAGCCTGTGCCAGCCACATAAAGGAAAAGATCTATGAGCCAATTATTAGGACAGATCACTGAATGGTGGCCATCATCGCTAAACAAGATGATTAATGGTCACTAATACTTTATAGCGTTGGAAGATTTAGATTTTAGGATCATTAATAACTGTTATTTATGTGTTCTTATTTTTATGTAAGCTGCTCTGAGCCAGCCTTGGCTGAGAGGGCAGGGTATAAATTTGATAAATAAATAAATATTGGCACCAGTACTGTTTAATTTATTCATAAATGATCTGGAACTAGGGGTGAGTAGTGTAGTGGCCAAGTTTGCAGATGACACCAAATTATTCTGGATGGTGGAAACTAAAACTGACCGTGAAGAGCTCCAAGATGACCTCCACAGACTAGATGAGTGAGTGACCATGTGGCAAAAGAAGTTCAATGTTGGTAAGTCTTGCACATTGGGACAAAAAGTCCCAGCTTCAAGTATGAGCTAATGGGGTCTGGACTTGCTAAGACTGAGAAGGAAAAAGATCTTAGGCTTGGACAAATAGTCCAAGGTGGGAAATGAAAGCTTATCCAAACATGAACACAAATTCTATTTTTAGGTAATGGAAATGCTAATAGTGGCAATTTTGGCTATTGGTTAAATGGACACTAATTAGTTACTGGTGGTCACTAATGATCTGATTCTGTAGCACTGGGGTTACTTCCAGGTGACTTTTTTATTTGACTATTCTTCTTTATTTAGTGTGTGATTGAATTAGGTGCTGTCCTTCTTCCTCTACTGAGTCTCGCTTTTCTTTCTGTGTAGTCCAAGGATCTGTTTACTTCCCTGATGCAAAAATGGAGGGAAACTGGTCCCAGAACCAAGATTTGAGGCACAGAGAGAGATATGTAAGAAGTGTCATCTGGACCAGTCATACTCGGGCCTGATTTGTTTCCCATTCTGTTTCAGTTTGCAACATATGGGTTAACAACTGAGTATTCTTAAGATGTTTAATTGAAAAAATGTGCCAACCAGGTGCTCCTCCTCAAGAGAAAATCCTTAATGGTCATCTGGAGCAATTTGACTTTGTGTGTGTGAAAGGAGGTGGGGAAAGCATTTTGCAGAAGGCAGTTAATTTATTTTGAGTAAATGTTGTTGAGTGTCAGGTTAAAATCAAGTAGATCCAGTCATTCTTGCACAAAGAAAGGTTTATTGGATTATCTTGCTATAAACCCACAGTAGGAGGTCATTGTCAGGAATGGGGACCAAAGCAAAGCAAGCTGACTTATAGTGTGATGCAATGAAGCGCCTAGCAAATAAAACTTGAGCACTCGCGCGGGAACTCCCGGCGGGAGAAATACTTGATGAGCGGGAGACTACTCCCCCCTCCCCTTGCCTTCCCAGGACTGGAAAATTCTCAGCGAAACAAGAATAGTCCAAAGCCTACATTCAAGGCCACTGTGATAAGGAAAAGCGGCAGGGAAGAAGCTCCCACGTTTCTGCCTGCATACCTACGCAAGCGCATAGCGGGGTAGGGAACATACAACAATGGATTCAGTGAGAAACATCAAATGCATATTTTCTGACATTCTGCCCTTCCCAAAATACCACCCACCCACCACTCAGGAAGGAGAGAACGCGGGCCCCCCAGGTTTGTTAGGGTATCGAATGTGAAAGCGTCTCAAATGGTCAGGTGCTTTGATATCTGAAACTTTCACCCATTCCCTATGCTGGGGCCCAAAGTGTACCCATTGGACCAGGTACAGGAGTTGTCCACGTAACATCTTAGAGTCTAGAATTTCCGCAATTTCATAGTGTTCCTCATCGTCAACCATCAGAGGCGGGGGAGGCTCCGACATCGCAGGTTGCCATTTAGTCGGGGGTAACGCCGGTTTGAGGAGGCTGTAATGGAAAATTGGATGTATTGCTTTAAGAGATTTTGGCAGATCTAGCTGTACAGTCACTGGATTTATACATCTTAGCACCTTGAAAGGACCAATATATTTCCAAGCCAGTTTTTGGACTGCTGCGCCAGCTTTAGATTCTTTGTTGACAGATAGACAGAGTCCCCTGGTTTCAGAATCCATCCCCCGGCCCTTTTTTTATCTGCTTGTTTTTTATACTGTGACTTGGCTTCATTCAAAGTCTCAACAATTAGGGGCCAAGAATCGCGGAAAGTTTTACACCATGCTGAAGCTTTCCCCACGTTTTCACCAGGTTTCAAGAAAGGGAGAGGGGGCTGTCATAACCCATGGCAGCTTTGAATGGAGACATCTTTGTTGAAGCGTGCCATGAATTGTTGTATGCAAACTCCGCTAATGGCAGTAAATCAACCCAATTGTCTTGTTGATAATTAGAAAAACATCTCAGATATTGTTCTAATGTCTGGTTTACTCTCTCCGTTTGCCCATCGGTTTCGGGGTGATAGGCAGTACTAAGAGCCCGTTCAATACCCATTAGGGTCATTAGCTCTGACCACAACTTAGAAACAAACTGACTTCCCCTATCGGATATTATTTTGAGTGGCAATGTATGTAGCCTGGCAATGTGTTGAAGAAATGCTTTGGCCAAAGCCTTGGCGGTTGGCAAACCTGGGAACGGTATAAAGTGAGCTTGTTTTGAGAACAAGTCCACTACCACCCAAATGACCGTCATATGTCTAGAGGGGGAAGATCAGTAATAAAGTCCATCGAAATTACTTCCCAGGGTCGGCTTGGAGTGGGTAGAGGCTGTAAGAGACCTGGTGGTTTCCCTGGCCTGGCTTTACAACGGTTGCACGTTGTGCATGATTGTATGTAGAGCGATAAATCCTGTTTCATTCGGGGCCACCAAAACCCACGTTGCAGAAGTCTCAATGATTTCACATATCCAAAATGCCCCGCAGACTTTGAGTCATGAACTGTTTGCAACATTTGGGATCGAGTAGCTTCTGGAACAAACATTTTATTTCCCTTAAACCAGCAACCATTTGGATCACATCTCACATCATCCCTGACTTGTAATTCACTTATTTCTTGTGGGGTGATGTCGGTGAGAAATTGTTTTTCCCAGGGGAATGTCTGGATGGGGTTCTTTGATGTTAGTTTGGCTTTACGGGTGACAACCGCACCAACCAGTTGTTCTGGGGTGAACATAGACTCTTGTACTTCCACCCTCTTACAGAAATGTTGGGGAAGACGGGAAAGAGCATCCGCCAAATGATTAGCCTTCCCTGGGAAATGGTGGAGAGTGAATTGGAATTTGGAGAAAAACTCAGCCCACCTGAATTGTTTAGCATTTAGATTACGGGGTTTTCGCAGTACCTCAAGGTTTTTGTGATCAGTCCATATCTCAAAAGGTACTTGGGACCCCTCTAACCAGTGTCTCCAAGTGATCAATGCTAAACGTATAGACGCAGCTTCCTTGTCCCAAATGGGCCAGAATCTTTCGGTATCATTGAATTTTCTTGATACATAAGCTAGAGGTTGTAGTTGTCCCTGAGCGTTCTCTTGCAAAATCACCCCACCCATAGCAGTATCCGATGCGTCTACTTGGACCACAAATTTTTTTGTCTCATCGGGGTGTGCTAAAATCGGCTCAGACGTGAACAGACGTTTTAATTGTTCAAACGCGTCCTGACACTGCGGGGTCCAGTTCAAAGGGGCCCCTGGCACTGAAGCCTTGGATCCCTTCCCCTTAGTCTTTAGAAGTTCAGTGAGGGGAAGGGCAACTTGGGCAAAGTGGGGCAGGAATTGCCGGTAAAAGTTGGCGAAACCGAGAAAACTCTGAAGCTGTCGTCTGGTTTTGGGGGGCTCCCACATTACCACATCCTGGACCTTCTTTGGGTCCATTTCCAACCCCTCAGAGGATATGCGGTACCCCAGAAAATCAATACACTCCCGGTGAAATTCACATTTCGAAAGTTTAACAAACAGTTTGTGATCCAATAGCCTTTCCAACACTTTTCGCATGAGAATGGTGTGAGATTGTAGGTCTGGGGTATAGACCAAGATATCATCCAAGTAAACGACCACCCCCTTGAACAAGTAGGGGTGTAGGACCTCATTGATTAAGTTCATGAAGACCCCGGGTGCCCCCTGCAAACCGAACGGCATAACCCGATATTCAAATTGCCCCAGCGGGGTGTTAAATGCGGTCTTGTATTCATCCCCCTCTCTGATGCGAACTCGAAAATAGGCATCTCTCAAATCCAGTTTAGAAAACACTTTCCCTTTTGCCACCTCTGCCAATAAGTCTTTGATAAGAGGCATCGGGTAGGCATTGGTTGCAGACACTGCGTTAAGTCCCCGGTAATCCGTGCATAGTCTGAGCCCCCCATCTTTTTTTTTACAAAACAACACGGGTGCTGCGAAAGGGGATGAAGCTGGCCTAATAAATCCACGAGCCAGGTTTTTATCAATAAAGCGGCGCAGTTCTTCCTTCTCACTGGGACTCATGGCATAAATTTTCCCTTTTGGCAATTTCTGTCCCGGAAGGATTTCAATAGCGCAGTCAGAGTTACGGTGGGGGGTAGTTCATCAGCCTCCTCCTCCTCAAAAACCCTAGTCAAATAGTGGTAATCCTCAGGGATGCGGTTAAGGTCCTCCATTGCCAAACAAGCACGTGGAGGTTCATTGCAGGGAGGGTTTCCCCACCCTGGGTCCCATTTGTGTTCATTACATTTCGGTGAGATAAATTGAACATTCCCTTCCTCCCATAGAATGTAAGGGTTATGTCCATGTAACCAAGGGCTACCCAACACTAAGGGAAATTGGGCTTGAGGAGCTATCACAAACGAACGTAGCTCCCAGTGGTCACCAATGCCTATTCTTAAAGGAACAGTCTCAAATCGGCATGGTTCTTTCATTGGAGACCCATCCATTTGTGTGAAAGTTATTGGGTCTTTCAAATGGACCACGGCTGCCTCCAGCCCTACAACAATAGACGGGTTTATAAGGTCCCTCCCACACCCAGAGTCAATGAGGGCTCGAACCCGAATGTGGGTCATCATTGCTGGGTTCATTACTAGGACAGTCACAAAGAAGAGAGAGGGGTAATTGCTCACCAGTTTAGGCGCCTCAGGTGTTGGGTCCTGTTGTGTAGCGCCATTCACAAACAGGACCATTTCATTTCCCTGCATTTCATTCTCTTCCTCCAGCAACAAGGTATCCACTTGGTCAGGACCCGCGAAAAGAGCCCGTGTATTGCGTGGTTTTGCGGTGCCTTTCTTTGGGTTGGGACTCCACCTTCTGGGCTCGTCTTGTGGTAGCCCCCGGTTGGGGTCTCCTTTCGGGCAGGCTGCGGCAAAGTGCCCTTTCTCCCCACACCGCAGGCAGAGCCCCTGCCGCATACGTTGATCTCTCATTCCACTTGGGGTGGATACCGGTTTAGGTCTGGCTTGGCCCGCCGCCGAACTCGGGCGGTTGTTACCGAACGATAAATCCAGTTTCATCATGCGTAGGCGGCTCTCGGCCTTCTCGGCTTCCTCCATCCAACCTTGGAGGGTGCGGGGTTGCTGAGAGCTGAGGATGTTATTGCGGATATCCACAGCTAGACCCATTCGATATTGTTGGGCCAAGACCGCATCCGTCCAGTCCCGAATTTTCACAGCATGCCTTTGAAACTCCCTTGAGTACTCTCGCACTGAGAGTTTGCCTTGTCTGAAGGTACGAAGGAAGGCTTCGGCTTTTTCGGCCGCCCCCGGGTCCTCGAAACGGTTTCTCAGAGCCCACATGAAGTCATCTACATTCCCCAACTCCGCAGCCTCCAGATCATGAAGCGCTACATACCAGCTGGTAGCGCTCCCTCGGAATCTGGATGCGATAAACTCCACCTGTTGTTCTTCATCTGGGAAAACATAGCCCCATCTTTGCACAAATTTTCCGACTTGCAATATGAAAAAGGACACAGTCTCTGGATCTCCATCAAATGTGATTTCAAGCATGTCCTTAGGACGGATCACTGGGGGGGCCGGCGCCATAACCGGGATCGGCTGCATGAGAGGTGCTGGGGCAGGGAGTTGAGGCGGAGGCACAGCTGGCGGCTGGAGCGGCCCTGGTTGGCCTGGCCCTGGTCCTGGTGCTGGAACGACCGGTGGAGGAGGTGCTGGTGCTGGCTGGCCCGGCCCTGGACCCGGAGGTGCTGGTTGGCCCGGTCTCGGGCCCGGAGGAGCAGGAGGTGGACGACCCGGTAGCAGCGGTGGTGCCGGGGCTGGTGCCGGTCTAGGCTGTGTCAGCGGATGAGCCCGAATGGCTTGGTCCATCATCTGGGGTAGGGATTGCATTAGCTTGCTCATGTCCCTTACCAGCCGTCGGGTATCCTCTTGGATAGAGTCCACGCGAGCGTCGGTGTCTGGCCCAGACCCAGTTCTAGGAGAGCCTCGAGGTATCCTCCCTTGGGGAAGTCCAAAACTGCCTCGGGGATCCAACAAACTGTCGCGGCTTTGGCTTCCCGGCATGGTCCAGGTCGACTGAGTCGTATCCAACAGGTTCTTAGTCCAATCGCGTGACCTACGATAGGTCACCCCTTTATCCCATGGTGTTGGGACTCCTGGCACATAGGTTCGGGGAATCGCTCCTCCCTGACTCGGTAGTTGCCCAGCCGGGCTGTAGACAGGGAGAGTGTACTGAACCCCCAATGTGCTGATTAATGGTGGGGTCACTAATCCGGCTCCCGATTGTGATGTTGGTGCGACCAAAACCGTAGTAGTAGTCACTGGAACAACAGTGGTGGTCGGGAGGGTGACTACAGCAGCCGCCACAGTGGTAACAGGAACCGTGGCTCCTGACGTAGCGGCCGCCGCCGCTGCACCTGTGGCCCCTGGAGTGGACGTCGCCGCGGCTGCACCCGTGGCCCCTGGAGTCGGTGCGCCGCCTGCCATGCTGCGCCCGCGAAGGAGTAGTCGCTGGGGCTGCGCCCGTAGCTCCCGTACCCGCTCCGCTCATCGTGGTAGACGGCGGAAACTGACGGTAGTGGGAATGATGAGATTCCTGACAATTTCTGTCAGGTTAAAATCAAGTAGATCCAGTCATTCTTGCACAAAGAAAGGTTTATTGGATTATCTTGCTATAAACCCACAGTAGGAGGTCATTGTCAGGAATGGGGACCAAAGCAAAGCAAGCTGACTTATAGTGTGATGCAATGAAGCGCCTAGCAAATAAAACTTGAGCACTCGCGCGGGAACTCCCGGCGGGAGAAATACTTGATGAGCGGGAGACTACTCCCCCCTCCCCTTGCCTTCCCAGGACTGGAAAATTCTCAGCGAAACAAGAATAGTCCAAAGCCTACATTCAAGGCCACTGTGATAAGGAAAAGCGGCAGGGAAGAAGCTCCCACGTTTCTGCCTGCATACCTACGCAAGCGCATAGCGGGGTAGGGAACATACAACAATGGATTCAGTGAGAAACATCAAATGCATATTTTCTGACATTGAGTGGCCAAGTGAAGACCATTAAGCATTATCTTGTTTACTAGGAATAAGGCCCGTTGTGGAAAAAAATACAATGAGCTCTAGAAAGAGGCTCTGGGAGAGTGCCAAGGCCTTGGACACTCAGCGTCAATTTGCTGTGGCAACCTCAGCAGGGTATAATGGCACAGAGTCCACCATTTTCTCCAGAGGAACTGATCTCTGCTACCTAAAGAGCAGTTGTAATTTTGAGTGATCTCCAGCCTTCACCTGGAGATTGGCAACAAGTGTTACTCAGGAGGAAATGTCTGGTTTGAAGGGTGGAGTCTATGGCATTGTACCTGTCTGAGATCCAACCCCTCCTCAAACCCCATCCTCTCCAGGCTCCACCCCTCAAATCCCCAGGAATTTCCCAACCTGGAGTTGGCATTGGCAACCCCATCTCCTTCCCAGCTAACCATCAACCTACCGTTATCTGCCCCTCTGACTGCAGCTGACTTCTGCCATCCCAGTTCAGTTGTATTTCTGAGTGATCTCCACCCCTCACTTGGAGATTGGCAACAGTGGTTCCCCAGGAGGGAATGGCTGTTTGGGAGGATGGAGCCTATGGCATTGTACCTGTCTGAGCTCCCACCCTTCCTCAAACCTCACCCTCTCCAGGTTCTATCCCTCAAATCTCCAGGAATTTCCCATCTGGAGTTGGGAACCCTAGCTCCTTCCCAGCCGAGCATCAACCTACCTTTATTTTCCCCTCACTCTTCAGCTTTCCATCTCCCTACCTATCCACCTGCAGTCTCTATGATGCTCTGAAACCCTGACTGCCACGTCACATTGGCTGTCATGGGGGGGGGGATCTCAGCAGGGTATAAGAACACAGAGTCCACCATGTTCTCCAGACAAACTGATCTCTGCCATCTGGAAAGCAGTTGTAATTCTGAGTGATCTCCAGCTCTCACCTGGAGATTGGCGACAATGGTTTCCCAGGAGGAAAAATAGTCATTCTCTGTGATGGGGACCAAAGCAACTTACATCATTTTCCTCTCCACCTTTTGATCTGCACAACAATCCTGTGAGGTATGTTAGGCTGAAAATCCGTGACTGGTCCAAAATCACCCACTCAGCTTCTACAGCAAGAACCTGGATCGAGCAGACCCTGCTCTGAAGCACTGATTGCGATGCCTAGGGAGCCAACCTCCAGGTGGAGCCTGAAGATCACCAGGTATCACAACTGAACTCCAGACAACAGATCTCCCCCCTCCCCCGGAGAAAATAACTGCTTTGGAAGGTGGGTTTTATGGCATTCTGTTTAGCTGAGACCTCTCCCCTCCCCAAACCCTGGCTTCCATAGACTCTACCAGGAAATCTCCAGGAATTTCCCTACCTGGAGCTGGCAACCCTAATCAGGACTGGCTGCAATGAGTTCCTCACAAAGGCCTGCAAAGGATTTCCTTACTTTGTCTGAACCAAGCTTGGTTGCCTACCGGCTCCAGTTTACAACTCATGTATTCACTTTCCACCTTCATCCCATGGGTGTATCTCACTCCTTAAGTTTGCTGTCACAACTCACTCAATTGTCACTGCCTTTTAGAGGGACAGTGAGACCCCCTGGCCAAATATCTCTATTTGGAGATGGACTCCCCAGTCTTTGAGGGATCCCTGGAAAGTTGGCAACCCAAGGGTCTGGCTTTTCCTCGCTTCCCTGGGCTACCCTCTCCCTTTGGTATTGTGCAGAGCAGGGGAGACTATGTGGTCAGAGCATAACACAGATTTTTGGCCTAAATAAAAGAATTTATTTAACTATTTACACAATTATGGAGCACACACACACTAAATAAATAAGGCACAACTGTAGAAGTAAGCACACACCATGAACCAATGTGGCATAAATCAACAGGGGTTAAACACAATCCTCTTTCCCTACACACAACACTCTAGCTCTGGAGGTTGTAGGCTCAGGATAGGATCTCTCCTTGGACTGCCTCTGCTTCAGCCTCTCTCTCTCTCGCCCAAGAAAGCAGGGAAACTTCTATTCATTCCCCAGTCCAGCTGACTGTGGAGTGGCTGAATTTCTGCTGCCTCCCAGGGTTCCACCATGTCTCTGGGTTGTGGCCTAGCTGGAATCTATATTGATGCTGGCCCGCCTCTTTTCCTGCACTTTTTGGCTTTGCTGCAGCTGGGAACTGTAGGCCAGCAGATGAGGAAACCTTGAAAAACCTAGTGAATGATACCCCTGCAGCCCCCTCTCTAGAACTACAGCTCAATTAAGCCTTCTGGGGGAACATTTTAAACACACAATTGGCAGCCATTTACAGACACAGGTAACTGGCATTTCATTACACCTACCAACAGCTACTGAGGGGAAAAGTTAGTCTCACACAGGAGGCAAACATCTTCATCAAGAGAGAAAGCTGTCTGCCAGAAATTCCGACAGGGCACAGAGGCTGAAGGAGTGGGTGGGGAAGAGGAGCAAACCCAGCATCCCTTCCAATGGCATGTGAGTACTCTTGAGTGGTGGCTGGGTAGGACTCAGGCAACACAGCCAGTGGCTAGGGACATGTTCTGAGTGACAGATCATTGAGCCAACTGATTTTTGCAGTGTGTGGAATGTTCAGGAGAATCTATGACCAAAACAGAATTATATTATAGAGAGATCTCAAGGTAACTGTATAATTGGCTTGAGAAGACCAGATTGGAGACACTTGCCCTGTGAAGGGTGTCATTGTATGCTTGTTACTTCCCTAAGGCCTGTTTCTTTGCAGGTCATGTGTTCCAGTTCTTTAACTGAATGGGAGACTAAGGTATTATCAGTCTTGTTTTTTGTAAGACTTATTTTTTCATGCCTGTAAGACAAGGCTCCTTCTGTAATTAGGAAAAAGTATAGTTTCGGTTATTTAGTTTTTTTAAAAAAAATGTGTGCTTTGAAAACAGGTTCTCATGTTTGTATTTTTTTAGTTTTTCTTTTTTCTTTTAATAATTTTTTTCTTCTACATTTTAACAAGGCAGTGGAGTACCCTGCATCTTTGAAAAGAACTCATGGTATAGCTAGGGCCTCACAGTATATTGCAGGAAATTCGGGTTTGGAGTTGATAATATTCTGTGAGGGAGCAAGGTCTATACTCACAGCATATTCTTGCAAGCCTGGTTTGGGTAGAGAGTCTTAAATGGGTATGCACCATAGGACCCATTTGGCAGCCCACTTCCTGAGGCTGCCATAGTTGTCGCACACTGGCCTCAGAATTAGGAGTGGAGAGGGTTTCCAACACCTTGCTCCTCCTTATCCTACTGGCTTCTCTCTTACAGCTTGTGGAGGCTATCTGGATGCCATTCTCATTGGCCCTCTCCCAGCTGCTTTTAAAGGTGGCCTGGCAGACTGCACGTCTTCTGATTTCTCCCACCTCCTTAGGTGATTATTCTTCCTGCAGGAGGCAGGGAACTGGCCAGTCAGTGCCTGACGTTGAGTCCTGCCTCTCTCCGAGCCATGCTGAGCTTACACAAATGTGGTGGCTTTGGCATCAGCATCTCTTTAAAGAGAAGAAATCCTGAGATTGCTTCCTGACAAGTCTAGGAGGCTACCTACCACCCCTGACTGGTACACATTTAGAAACCTTGAAAAACCTGTTTATTTGAAATTATCAATGGGACAGATGTATGCAGAAAACTATGTTCTTTTGTACCATCTTCATCTCTCTCCTGCCTATCTCATTAACAGCACTAATGATTTATTGTGGCTGTGTGTGCCTATCACATTCCACCTCCAGGGTAGCAAGCCTCCAGTGGATGTGGAGAATTCCCTACCTCCAGCTCCTCTTTCCTTGGAGAATTTTTTTTAAAAAAATGCCTGTGAGACTGATCTCACTTCTGAGGAAAACCCCTTTCAGTTCTCTCTTGGAATCATGGGAAACTGTGTGGTTTTACTATAGAATTTCCAGTGATTCCTAGAGAAATGTCATGTCACTTCTAGGCCTTCCCTGGCCAAACCTGGCAACCTTAACCAAGTCCCATTTACTCTAGTGGAATGTATTGTTTTATGATCAAATCAGAAGGGAAGTCGTTTGCAGCGGTCACTTTGTCATTGTCTTCCTTGTTGAAATAGCAAAAAAATCACATTCCTAATAGCCAGACCCCTCAAAGTTATTTCTGTTTTTCTAAACTTGGAATCATTATAGTGGCCATGACAATAAGGAACCACACCAGCCTGTCAATAAGATTTTTGAATAAATGCCTTCAGCTGGACAATTACAGTTGGCACATTCTGGGACACTTGGTCCGTGGACAAATTGCACTTCACATTTTCCTATTCTCTTGAATTTGTTCTTTAACATAATTAGTTGGACTTTCCCTTCTTTAGCCCTTTAGTTGAGACAGCAGATGCATTGTTGTATTCATGAATCTGCATTTGTACTGATGTGAACAATGGCACTGACTGTGAGCCAACCAGTAGTGTCAAAGCAATCTTCATTTCCCATAAGCTTAGTGCCTGGCTTTCACATATTGTGCCATGAAAATTCCATTCAGAATAGTGGGTCAGGATTAACATTTATAAGGTGAGCTAAGCCAGACAAATCCTTTCAGTATTAAACTATTTTTAAAATGATATCTTATCTGGTCACCTACTGGTGGGCTCCAACATGAGAGGGTTTAGCCACCACTCCCTGCTTATAAGCTTTCTGCAAGTATCTGGTTGACCAGTGTGTGAAACAGGCTACTAGACTAGACAGACCATTGGTATGATCCAGCAGGGCCCATCTCCTGTTCTTACCCTCTAGTGATGTGAGTAGGCATGACTGAATTTACTTGAAAGGAAATCAAAGTTCACAAGGCATTCCAAATGGGAAAAGGGGGGAAAAATGGCAAATAGCACGTGCTCTTGTACAGAACTTGGGAAAGGTGTTCTGCCCTTAAAACTTACATGGCTGAAGAATCTTTTTTTTTTTTGTCTTCAAACTATTAGAGTTTCTAAAACTGAGTCAGCTCTATGTTATATGAGCTTTGGCATGCCCTGGCAACCATGGGTTGTTTAGGTATCAAGAAGAGAGAGGCTGACAGTGAATTCCTGGATCTGCCAAGAAACTTCCCTTTGAATCTGGCTGATATGTCCCTTAGTTTTAAAGCTTTTATTCCCTCATGGTTAACCACTGTCCATTTCCTCTTTCCAAGGATGTAGTGCCCTCCAGCATTTCCTTTTCTCCCTGGTGGGCCTTGAAAGGGCCTCAGTTACTGGGTTCCCCCACCACCATCCTATTCCCTCTCTTTTGACTGCCATGGTCTTCTCCCTTGAAGCCTGGAGAGTGCCCTGACCCTTCCTCATCGGCTCTTCCCTGCTTTCCCTTTAAAAGGTTTCCATGGTGGAGGGATGTCCCTGTGTTCTCCCAAGCCTAGTGTCTCAAGGACAGAGTTGGTTGGCATGTCTGATTGGGACCAGGGCCAATGGTATTCCAATGGACCACCCTCCCTTCTAGCTCCACCCTCCTGCCTACACTCTAAGGAACTTCTTTTGGCCCTTGAGAGTGTATGGAACCTGAGGCAGCCTTTGCCTCCTTCACACTCCCTTCTCAGAGGCATGGCCAGTCCTAGTCTGCCTGAGTTGAAATAGTCCGCTGCTGGGCCAGGCCTCTTCGTCTCCCTCCTGTCATTGCCTGGGCTTCCTTCTTCTGCCTGGCTGTCATTGGGGGAGACAGCTGCCTTAGTGCTGGTTTCCTCGCTGCCGCACCAGCCTTGGCAACTTTCCTGTTGTGTCCTGTGGCTGCTGCTGGGGTGAAGCTCCCAGTGTATCAGGAGGCTGACATCCCAGGTTTGCCTTCCCTGCCACTGCTGCCACTTCCACCACCACATTGTACAGGCATCCTGCTGCAGAGGCTTCTTCTGGGCACTTCCCCAATGCGTTCACCTGCTGGTTGGTAGGTGCAGGGTGGTGGTAAGTGCAAGGCTGGCATCTCCAACCCTGGACAGCTCCTTAACAAGTGAAGTAGGGGGTTTGAGAACTAGCCAGTCATAAAACAATAAGCCATGTAAGCTTTGCGAACCCCATGCAGATGAAGGGAGATCATTTGTTGTTTTTGCCCAAGTGACACAGAGAGAATGCACAAAGGACATTAAACACACACACACACTCCAGTCAATAAGCTGCTTATGAACTGAGGTTGGGGGACTTAAAAATTGCCAATATTGGCTGGATATATATATTTTTTTTTAGGTTGGTTGAACTTCATCTGAGGAGCTATGTGTTTCTGTCACAACAGACTACCCCAGTCTGATACATTCTTTTGTCAACACATATGAAACAATATTAAATACAAATCAACCTGTAGAAACAATGACTGAGTGGCTTGACATGAGGAATTGCCACAAAATAAGACAATTCTCCAATTTTCAAACAACAGTGCAGGTTTGAATGCAATGTTGTTTTTCATTTTTGCTTTTTTAACCAAAAGTACATCCAGACATAGTGCAGGATCATACGCCCACTAGGAGATGAATTAGTTTCTCCATAAGAGTTATCACAGCTGGAGCCAAACTGAAGAGAAAGAAAGCTTTGCTTGACATAGAAAATGTTCCCAAATAAATAACAGTAGGATTTAGGTGCTACCTCCAGGGGATAGACAGAAGAGAACAAAGAAGTCAACATTTCACCTCCCTGCCATTCAGCTTATTGTAAACACATCAGGTATCAAATGATGCATTCCCTCCGCATTGGAGATAGTGTGATCCTCTCCTGTGTCATCAGGCAGTAGTACATCTTCAGCATGGAAAAGAAATGCTCAGGTGGCTGCATAAAGTTGATTTCACTTTAATAAACCCAAGAACCATGTTCAAAATTACGACGTGGCTGTTGTATGAACATATAGAAGGCTTGGGTTGCGTGTCATATTTGCAGTTGCTGGAAAGATCTGACAGGTGCTGAAATAAATCTTGAACATGTAAACAAGTTGAATCCAGATGAAATAGAGGTGGTGCTGGTAGAGAAGGTAGTGATTTTGGTTTAGGATGATATTCTAGTACTATCAGAGCAAGAGAAGAACCTGGGGAGGGGTATTTATAGGACACATTATGTGACACAAAATCCTCATGGCTGCCGTGTGCACTAGGTGTTCCACAATTCACAAACACATGCAGTTTAATTATTTGATTTTTTTTGTAGTCCCCACTCACCCAAAGGGTCTTGTGGCAACTTACAACATTAAAACCAATAGGGTAAAAACAATATAAAACAAATAAATATTAAATATTAACCTTAACTGAATGGAAGTGTGTGTGTGTGTGTGTGTGGGTTACGGGAGAGGTGGTCCTGTAGGTATGAAGGTCCCAGACCATTAAGGGCTCTGAAGGTTAACACCAACACCTTAAATTGGATCCAGATACTGATTGGACAGGACTGAACAGCTAACAGCAACACTAATTGTTAGCCAGTGCGGTGCTGCAGAATCGGAGTAATATGACCTGACCATGATGTCAGCTGAAGAATTGGAGAAGTATGAGCTGCCCATAATGCCCAAGGCATCAACCTTCCTCCCGCTCCATTTCCTCAACCTGAAATGGCCTCACAGAGATGTAGTTTGACCAATGGGACAAATAGCAGCTCCCTGGGAAAATGACATGGGGGAAGGCTGAAGTTTCCTCACCTTGAATGCTTGGGTCCTGGTCCCAGTCCAAATCAATCCTGTGCATGCCTGGGAAGTATAGAACTCTGAAAGTCCTCATGGCAGCTATGAGAACTTTGTAACATGTGACCCAACTCTCTTAATGGAGAAACAAGTTATTGTTGCTGGTTGTACTTGTTGTACCACATCTCCCAGTATATTTAAATACACTCCTCAGACAACTTTTTTTCCCTCACGGTAACCTCTGTTACATCTCTCTACTCTGTCTCAGCTTGGTCTAAGACATTTTCAACTGCAGGGCTGGTGTTGTGGAATAGTTTGTCTGAAGCGTTACAAAAAGTATCCTCACTTTCAACTTTTTGTAAAGCTTCTAAAGCTGTATTATTACAGAAAATACTCTTTGAGAGAGAATGAGGTGCTAGATATTGAGGGATGCTGTGTACTACTGGTTGTTGTTGTTTTTATTTCCTATTGCAATCTGGTCTTCTTCCATGCCAAGGATCATATTTCAGCCACCTGACTGGTGTGTGTTTCATCCACATTTCCATATGAAGTTGTTCTCTGTTTATGCACAGACTGTTAGCAGCCTGTTCTTTCCAAACACATACACACACACAAACTACGCTTTCTAAAAATGTATAAAATAGCTGGTATTTCTTGGGCAGGACAGTTTCTTGTATTTGAAGAGGAAATACTATAATGGCAAGACTCGTCATTTATTCTTTTCATTCGTTGATGACCAGAAGGGGCCAGGTAACAGATTGCATAACAGAAGAGAATTGTGTGCCTTTTAGACAAAGGGAAGAGGATTGTTGGATGCTATGAAAGTTCATTGAGTTTCTAAAAAAGTATTGTGTTATTTCTGTACAATGCTGGGTTACCCACGCTTCCCAAAAAACAAACAAAAAAAAAGTGGCAGAAAATCTTGAGAGCCACATGCCCATCAGGTCTGAAAAGGAAACCACCACAAAAAATGTAGAGAAAATGGATTACCCTGGGATTCTGGAATCTCCATTGTAGGACAATTTCACACAGAATTGCATCAGCAGCCAGACTACCACAGAAAATCACCCTGGTGTGGAAACAGCCCTGATGTTTTATTTTTACATCTCCTTGAATCTCTGGAGGTGGGGATATAAATATTTTCCTGCTAAGATTTGTTGACAGTGTCAAGGATATTTAACTCTTTCATCAGAATGTCATGCAAAACCTCCCCCCCCAAAATCATTGTCTCCTTTTTTGCTCTTTGTCTTTGTTGACCGCACATGCCTTTAGCAATGTCATTAGACAGCCAAGTCTCATTGGCTCTGCAGTATTGTGACATTTAGTTCACTACATTTTCCCTCTTTGTGGGTGTTTCAGGATATTGTTCTTCCTGACTGAAATTTCTGTTTTGATCTGGCAATAAAATAAAAGATAGCCCCACTGGTGATAAATCAAGACAAGATGAAAGTGTTGTAGGTCAGGACAAAAGCTGATCTAGGAAGTGGAGTGTGCCTAGTTGGGGACAGGGTTACACTCCCCCGAAAGATCTCAGCTTTTGGATTCTACAGTGTCCTTGGACAAGTTGCCTGGAATGACATTTATCAACTGAAGCTTGTTCAATACCTGTACCCATTCCTGGAAGAAGGTAGTGTTGTCACAGCTACACATGTCTTATTAACATCCAGACTTCATCACAGTGGGTGCGTTCAGACGCGCCGTTTGAGCCGTTTTCGGCACGGCTCAGAAACGGCTTTTACCTGCGCGTTCACACGCCCAACATCTGCCTACCGTCCCCAGCCGTCGCTTTCTGGAGCAAACCCCCTTTGAAACGGAGTATTTTGACACCACTTACCCAAGTGGTGTTTTCCATGATTCTCCGTTTCAGCCGCACTTTTCCCTGTCTGATCGCTCCATCCAGCCACTTCCGGGTGCTTCACCCCCCCTCCCCTCTGGGAAGCTGCCTCCAGCTTCCGGTTTTAGTCCGCCATTCCCCCCCCCTTAGCGGTGTGCGCTTGAGCGGAGCTCCGCTCCTAAGTTAAATGAAAAAAATCTTCACTGGTGCCTAATTTAGGCATTTAGACGAGTCCGGGATCTCGGGGAGGCCATTTTCGGGGAGACAATGTAAAAGGAGTCTTCATTTAAACTTTAAAGGGACCAGTTAAGATCGCTCTTCTGCGCACGCACCAAACTTCCTGTTCGGGAGAGGGCTGCCTGTGCGCATGCTCAAAGGAGAGGGAACCCCCACACACCTGCAGGAGGACGGCAGGGAGCTCCGAAGGAGGGAAGGAGGAGGTGAGTGTGATCGCGATTCTCCAGCTTTTTAAAAAACGCATTGTGCCGGAGCAGTTTAAACCACTCCAGCACGCTGTCTAAACGCACCC